>OU342742.1:455594729-456226894 GCA_910589775.1 Avena eriantha | reverse complement strand
TTTATAATCAAGTAGATCTACCTTTCTACTCAAGTGCTTTAATGAATCTCTGCTCTCCCCATGTGTGTGAAAGTGACAGAGTGCTCACCATGGTGGCACTTAGGCTAGAGATTACAAATACTTGTTATGAGTTATATTTGGAGTTGGATGTCTTTATGAAATTGTGGTGTTTGTTGGACTCATCTAGTACTCAAGGTGACAGTGTGGGGTTTGCTAGATGGGAAAGATGAACTTTGAGGTGTGCTGTTATAGCCCTACCATCGATTAGAGTGTTCAACCGGAGAGTAGTTAAGAGTAGTATCATAAAGAGAAGATAATTATATGAGAGTGTTCACTAGTGAAAGTATGATCCCTAGGCCTTGTTTCTAAGCATTGATACACCATTTGCAATTAGATATGTTACATGTTTGCTTCCTTTCATCTTTATTTCAGTTTGCCTTTAGTCTCTTCCACGCCATCAAGCTATCTTCTATCACCGTTACCACTTATAATTATCTATACCACTTGTATTTCACTATCTCTTCGCCGAACTAGTGCACCTATACACCTGACAAGTGTATTGGGTGTGTTGGGGACACAAGAGACTTCTTGTATCTTGATTGCAGGATTGCTTGAGAGGGAATACCTTTGACCACTTCCTCCCTGAGTTCGATAAACCTTGGGTGATCCACTTAAGGGAAAACTGGCTGCTGTTCTACAAACCTCTGCACTTGGAGGCCCATCAATTGTCTACAAGAATAGAAGTGCGTAGACATCAGGCTATTTTTCTGGCGCCGTTGCCGGGGAGGTAAGGTAAAAGGTATTCACACCGGAGGATTAAAGAAGAAGAACCTCCCACGGCAAACGCCTATTTTCTGGCGCCGTTGCCGGGGAGGTAAGGTAAAAGGTACTCACATCCTCCAGTGTGAGTGCTCGAAGTTATTTCCTTTAGATTCTGCAATTTTGTCTTTTTGTTTATTGTTTTCACTAGTTAGGCTTAATGGAAAACAACAACAAAATTAGAGAGCTTTATAGTATTTGTCTTGAGTTAGGACATGAAGTGTTTGAAGAAAAAATTAAAAAACCTATGGAACTTTATTTGCATGCTAATAACAATGTTGTTAGTATAAATTCTTTGGACACCATTATTGCTAATGCTATGGAAAAGTATAAGCTTGGGGAATCTAGTTTTTATGAAAATGATCTTTTTAGTTCCCCAGCTTTGGAAGATAGCTATTCTATTACTTTTGATGATACTATGCCTCCGATATATGATGATTACAATGATGAATATGTTATTTTCAGTCCACCTACTATTGAGGATAAAATTCATTATGACTACAATATGCCTCCTATATTTGATGATTATGGTGATGAGAGTAATAATGATAGCTATTTTGTAGAATTTGCTCCCACTACAATTAATAAGAATGACTATGCTTATGTGGAGAGTAATGATTATTATATGCATGTGGCTCATGATAAGAATGTTTATTGTGATAGTTATATTGTTACTTTTATTCATGATGCTACTGAAAGTTATTATGAGAGAGGGAAACAAGGTTTTATGCATCTCAATAATATTAGGTTTCCCCTCTTTATGTTGAAAGTCTTGAAATTGCACTTGTTTTGCTTTCCTATGCTTGTTGCTTTGTGCTTTCATGACTTGTTTCTTTACAGATTCCTATGCATAGGAAGTGGGTTAGACTTAAATGTGTTTTTAATTTGCTTCTTGATGCTCTCTTTTACTTCAATTCATATTTCTTATGTGAGCATTTTTCAAACTATCATGCCTAACTTAAAGGCGTTAAAGAAAAGTACTTATTGGGAGATAACCCAAAAGTTTTAGATGAGTCTTGGAAGTTATTACCTCTGTAATAACCGCCCCTCATCCTTTTTATTTTGCTTTTTGTGTCAAGAGTAACCTCTAATGAGAGAAGTAATGATTGGGAAAGTTGTTGTCCCGAAATAGATTCCTGTGCTTCACCGTAAAAATTCGTGTAAAATCTCTGAACGTATTTTTGAGGCGTGACTTTTTGTGCTTCTGCCTCAGGTTGTTATATAACTTTCATTAGTTCAACACTTTTTGATTTGAGCAACAGAAGATCCTCTAAAAAATTCGTGTTTACCTGCTGGTCTGTTTTGACAGATTTCTGCCATTATTTGCATTTGCTTCTTGTTGGTTGCTTTTTGAGTTCTTTTGGGGAATTGAGATTTTTCAGGGAAGTTCTACAGTAGCTTGTGTTTTAATGGAAGTTTTATTGGTGTTGGAACTGAACCTAAATACCTATTATATTGAGTGCACTAATGTTGCTAATAAAGATTGTGTGAAGTTTTGTATGAAGGAAAAATTTCAGGTGTATGGAAGGAATGAGTAATGAGATGAAGGATGGGCTAAAGCTCAAGCTTGGGGATGCCACGCGTGTCACCCCAAGAAATATCCAAGAAGTACAAGCGTCAAAGCTTGGGGATGCCGGGCATCCCCTTCATCAATAAAAATCCTAGGTTTCTTCCAAACGCTTCATTTTTATTGTTTCATGCACAGTTGTGTTGTTCTTGGAGCGTCTTCTTTTTCGTTTTCTTGGTTTTCTTAGTTTTCTGAATAAATTGCTTGGACCCCTCTTTCATACATTGGTTTTCAAATAGTTTGGTTTGGTTTGGAAAAGAGTAGGAAAGTTCATGCTTAAGTGGTAAAGAGAGCTTGTTTTTGACTTTGGCCTATGCTTTGTCATGCCATGCTTGATATTATTTTGGATTTATGCTTAGTATTCTTTGCTGTAGCTTGACTTGTTCTAAACAATTGAGATTGCTTAATGTGCCTTGGATGAATCATGCGTTGTTTTAGCATATTAAAGCATAGTATTGTGGTATTCTCCTTTGATGATTTATTTGGGTTGAGTTGGCACATGCTCACACCATGTTATGACTATCCAAAGTCACCATAGCCTTTATGATCCTTTAGTTTTCAACTTGTAGTATCACTTTATGCTTTGATCAATGATGTTTTGTCGCTCTGCATGATTATGGCCATTATTGCTCTCTTAGTTTGTCGCTCCCAGTCTTTTGCTAGCCTCCACAACAAAGTATGAGTTCCACTCATGTATCCAACTCCCTAAACCAAGTTATTCCAAAGAGTCCACCATACCTACCTACTAGCTTATGCTATTCCAAGTATATTCATGCTTTTGTTTACCTTCCAAATTAAACTTGTTATGAGAAAACTAGTGATTAAATCTCTCACGAACTTGATTGCACACTTTACTTTTTTGCATCTAATAAACTGGAACCACTGGGTCCTTCTTTGTTGCGTATATGCTTGCACTTTATAAGTTGAAATTAGCAGAACCATGTACCATGGGGAACGCTTTCAACATTGCACTTATACTTTGTACCCCGTTGATATCATGTTCTTTTGCTTACGGATCCCCGCGGTGTGAAATAAAAGTGGAACTTGTAAGATCATGGAGTTTGTATGTGTGTTAGAGAAACTCCTGGGCCGCTAGCCTAAGCCATGCATAATCATGGTGGAAACTTGCAGCATCACCATAATAAGCACTCTATGAAGCATCCTCAATAATAACCTATGCAAATAGCAAATAAAAAGATAGCTGAGATGCTCATTGTCTGCTTGCCTTGTCATTTTGATTATGGGAAAGCTCATGTATCATGTGCAAGGGGTACACCGATGGCGGTTCTTAATGATACACATGTACTTACAATGACAAGTGCTTACTCGTGACTGAAGTTGAGTAGCATGAGGATCGGTCTTCGTAAGTAAGGGGCATGAGATTTCGGTTTATAACTTGTCAAGCATATCCTATTATTTGTGTCACTTTAACCTTAACCACTTCAAGATGCTTATGATAGGGGAAATGAGAGCTGAAAGCTACAAGTACCATAATTTTTGGAAGCTCTTTATGAGACTTGAATCCGTACTTCCTTTTATAAAGGCTTTTCTTCCACCATTACATTGAGTCTCCACCTTCTATCTTTATGCACCTACCTTGAGAGCATAGTGGCCATTCTTAGTTCTATGTGCATTGTCCCAAGACTAGTTGATTGATGCATACCTTGATATTGCTTGTTTTAAACTATTTGTATCTAGTCACTCTTGTAAACTTTGATGGTGTCTATGCATTTATATTTGCTACTCTATGAGGGACAAGCTGAATACTAGTATGCTATGTTTTCTTTATGTGACAAAAACAAACGTCTTGCAAAGCATTGTTATTCATGAATCTTTTGTTTGTGCCTTTTCATGTTGCATGCATAGTTACTATGTCTTATTGTTAGAACTTCATCTTTCATGCTATGCTGAAGTACTATGATCCAAGCTTTCAATGTTTTACAAATACTTTGATCAAGTTTATGATGGTGCATGTCACCTCAAAAATTATTCTTTCTTTTTATCACATACCTACTCGAGGACGAGCAGGAGTTAAGGTTGGGGATGTTGACACATTGCAAATGTATATATAATTTTTGATGTTCCATGCTTAGTTTTATCTACTTTCTTATGTTTTGTCCACACTTTGGATTACTTTTCATATGATTTCTTGGACTAACCTATTAACAAGAGCTACAATGCCAACTGCCTGTTTTCTGCTGTTTTTGGTTCCAGGAAAGTCAGAAAATCAATATTCTTGGAATTGGACCGGACAAAAGCCAAAGTTGATATTTTCCCGGAAGACTCACAGAGCCAGAAGGAGAGTCGGAGAGGGGCCACAGGGTGGCCACACCACCCCATGGCGTGGGTCCCCCTAGGCCGCGCCAGGGCATGGTGTGGGCCCCCTGGTCGCCCACCGACCTTGGCCTCTGGCCTATAAGAAGCATCCCGAGGCAGAAACCCTAAATCATGAAGCCTCCAGCCATGAAAAGTTCCGCAGCGCCGCCGCCACCGAAGGGGAGATTCGGGGGACAGAAAGTCTCTATTCTGGCACCCTGCCGGGACGGGGAAGTGCCCCCTGAGCCATCTCTATCAATCTCCACCACCATCTCCATCACCGTTGCTGATTCCCATGATGAGGAGGGAGTAGTTCTCTCTCGAGGCTAAAGGTTCTACCGGTAGCTATGTGTTCATCTCTCTCTATGCATGATCATATTGTGATCATGAGCTTTGTAATCAAGTAGATCTACCTTGCTACTCAAGTGCTTTAATGAATCTCTGCTCTCTCCATGTGTGTGAAAGTGACAGCGTGCTCACCATGGTGGCACTTAGGCTAGAGATTACAAATACTTGTTATGAGTTATATTTGCAGCTGGATGTCTTTATGAAATTGTGGTGTTTGTTGGACTCATCTAGTACTCAAGGTGACAGTGTGGGGTTTGCTAGATGGGAAAGATGAACTTTGAGGTGTGCTGTTATAGCCCTACCATCGATTAGAGTGTTCAACCGGAGAGTAGTTAAGAGTAGTATCATAAAGAGAAGATATTTATATGAGAGTGTTCACTAATGAAAGTATGATCCCTAGGCCTTGTTTCTAAGCATTGATACACCGTTTGCAATTATATATGTTACATGTTTGCTTGCTTTCATCTTTATTTCAGTTTGCCTTTAGTCTCTTCCACGCCATCAAGCTATCTTCTATCACCGTTACCACTTATAATTATCTATACCACTTGTATTTCACTATCTCTTCGCCGAACTAGTGCACCTATACACCTGACAAGTGTATTGGGTGTGTTGGGGACACAAGAGACTTCTTGTATCTTGATTGCAGGATTGTTTGAGAGGGAATACCTTTGACCACTTCCTCCCTGAGTTCGATAAACCTTGGGTGATCCACTTAAGGGAAAACTTGTTGCTGTTCTACAAACCTCTGCACTTGGAGGCCCAACAATTATCTACAAGAATAGAAGTGCGTAGACATGAATCCACTAGACTCATTGCATGTGTGTTCTTTTCTATAAACAACTTATGGATCCATTACTGTCATTGCAGGTGTGTTCTTTTCCACAAACCACACATGGATCAACCACTAGTGTCATTGCATGTGTGTTCTTATACTAAAACCAACACTAGAGTCATTGCATGTGTGTTCTTTTCACAAACCACACATGGATCCACCACTGTCATTGCATGTGTGTTCTTTCCACGAACCACACATGGATCAACCACTAGTGGTCATTGCATGTGTGTTCTTTCCACAAAACACATATGGATCAACCAGCGGGCATTGCATGTGTGTTATTTTCCATAAACCACTTATGGATCCATTACAGTCATTGCATGTGTGTTATTTCCACAAACCACACATGGATCAACCACTAGAGTCATTGCATGTGTGTTATTTCCACAAACCACACATGGATCCATTTGAGTCATTTCATGCTTGTTCTTATACTAAAACTAGCACTGCCCCCCAATGGATCCACCGTTAGACCGAGTCTTTTAGAAGGCACGCCATAACACAGTTGTTCTGCTTGACGAGTGTTACATACCGTTCAATTGGGGCGCTTGGACGATTGGGATAGTCTTCGCGAGAGCGATCCTCGAGTAGGCTGTTATGTGGCATGATTGGCCATGCTTCCTCTGGACAAACTAGCAAGTTGCGAGTGTTACGACTCACGAGTTTAGTGGGCCATATCCCAGTTTCACGTCCCCGTTACTTCTCTTCCTCCCCGTACTTTTCTTCCTTCCCCTCGAAGCCACTTTCCCCACTACACTTCCATCCTGTCGTAGCCGCAAGCCGACGACATCCGCCAATTCTCCGGTCGCTACCTTCATGGTAAGAAATCATTTTACAAGCTTTTGAACTTGTCCTACACATTCCTCCTATTCGCCAATCTAACTTCTGATCTTTTTTTCCAATTTCTCGATGAACTTGAGATGTGGCAGATGTGGGAGCCCAAGAATCTGGAGATCCTCGCGCGCAACTTCGCAGCGGTGTTCCCGCTCATGTGCTCCCACCCAGGATGCTTTCGCTGTTACTCCTACCACGAGCTCCCGCTCCACGAGCTCGCGTGCCCGCACGGCGCGTGCACCTGCATGGAGCCAGGCTGCAACTACACCGGCCCGCCGGCAGAGCTCGTCGTCCACCTTGCAGATGGGCACTTGATCGAAATGCTTAGGATCTCGTACGGGCAAGCCCAAATTCTCCAAGAGCAGGTGCCGTTCACTAACTCGGCATGCCGCCTGCTAATTTTCCAGGGGGGACGGCTCTGTTTTCGTCCTGACCATCACCGCCGGTGTTCCGGGAACCAGAGCCGGGCCCACCATCATGGGTCTCGTATGCGTCAGGTCGGTCTCGTGCGCCTGGCCCGTATACACGGTGCTTATGTGGTAGAACGCCCAGCCGCCATCATCGGATAGCATTCTTGTGCTAGCCGAGGCGTTGAGCTGCCCGACGCCGCGGGAGGTGGAGTATGTGGACCTAAGGTCGATCCTATGCATGCCATCTCAGTACCTTGTCGGTGCTAGACCGAACAGGCAGATGCATTTCTACATTTGTATCGAGAAGACTGACAGGCAAATGTAGTACTTGTGCTGTCATTACTGTTAGACTTAAGCGATGCTTCTCAGGTGCTAAGAGCATACGTGTTGTGCGAATGTACCCCAGTTGTAGTTTTCAGTACTCCTTAATACTTCGACGAGTTATTATATTGGTCCAATCAGCTTGTTGTTGTCACGTTCCAAAGTCCGCTTGCTCTGGACAGACCGGCAATACCGTGTTCTCCCGCTCCCGCATGTCAGTGTCACGTGTTCCGAGGGCCCACCTGCCAGTCTCCTTCCCCTCGAAGCCACTGTCCCAACTTCTCTTCCATCCTGCCACTCCCGTCCGATGGTTGTAATCTGATTATTTTCATTGGATTGTTTACAAGTAATCTACGTTGATAATGCAACATGCAAATCGCGCAAACACAATTTCTAAAGTGGAAGCACTCACACACTGCTATTACACATATTTCTCAATATAGCTCAACAATCACATTACAATAATTGTACTCGCATTAAACACAACCGAAATTGCAACCATCCTAAACAACATCTAAACCCACATCACACCGTTGTCATCGGAGTCCACCTCGATTGGTGACACCGCCGCGCCCTTCCCGGCGACATCCACTCCGGCCCATGGCTTGCCCTTCACCAAGGAGGCAACAATGGCGTTTTGCACAGCTTCGTCCCCATCGTTCTCCACATCGGAATCGACAATGACGAAGGTGACGGGGTTGGCGTGGACCGAGCGCCGTGGCGCCTGGCGGGTCCTACCCGAGCTCGACGCCGCATCAGTCCTTCTATAGGTAGGAGGGGTTGAGCTCGCATACGTAGCGTCGTCGCTCCTCTCAAGAAACCATGGCCATTTGATACTGCGACGGTAGGATCTTGGGGTAGATCCGCCGAGGCGAGCCCTACTAGAAGCGGTAGAGCGGATGGATCTGCCGGCGCGAGCCATGACAAGTTCCTAGGAGGGAGTAAGATTGTGGGCCAGGCGTGTCTGGTTCCTGAGCAAGACCTCCCAGTGATATGTACGCGGGCAAGGTACCCAAAAATTTCATCCAATGCACACGACAGGGCTTTTGAACCACGAAGGCGCGAGTTTTTTTGACTAGTCCACACGCTAGGTCCCCCACCTGTCAGCCGAATGTGGACGGTAGGATTCTGCCCGAGTTATTAAGTAGGGATAAATCACACTTCACCACTACCCTGACATCCAAAGGCTCCTCTTTCCTCTGCCCTCGCTCCCCTCGCTCATGACTCGCAGCTCGTGCAGTTCGTCTCGGGCGGAATCAGGGTCGGCTCAACGCTGTCAGGCGGGTGCCCCCATCAGGGACCGGAGGGCGCCCTACGATTACTACCCCGATATGCTGTGTTTGTGTGGTGAGAAGATGCCGAGATGGATTTCGTGGACCGACGAAAATACTGCAGGAAAATTCAGCAACTGCAGCATCAGAGCGGTAAGTTCCTACTGTAGGTACAATGGTAACCCGGATCCGGAAAGCATAATGTAATTCTTTTTTTTGTTTTCTTCGATCTACTACACAGGAAGAGAGGGGGACTGGCTGTGACAAGTTTGTGTGGATTGAAAATCCACTGAGAGGTTTTCACAGAGAGCTTGTTCAGGATCTGCCTGATGCTGTGTGGGACAAGAAAGAGGAGATTCCTGCGATGGAGCGAGAGATCCGGGAGCTTCGCCAAGTGCAGGGGAGGCAGGGAGGTGGTGAGATAGACGGGCTCAAGATTAGGCCAGATAGTGGACACAATTTCCTCATTATCTGGGCATATCTGTTGCATTTGCAGTTTATGTCGCCATGTCGTTGTCCAGCAGCTGAAATAAGTTGCTGCTTCGTGGAGTGTAGCGGCCAGCTTAAGAAATTGTTTTCCAGCCCAGAAACTTATCATAAGTGTAATGCCAACAACATGGATTTATTAAGCGCCTATAAATAAATCATGTCTGTGCCACTAACACCCATCAATTTTGGAGAGGATTTAACCACTCAGCTATCGTGATTGTTCAGATAATAGTGGAACAATCACAGTTTTGGATTCAACTAGTGGCCTCGGCCATGTCAAATCCTAAAGTCGCGATACATTTTACTCCGAGTACGGGAGGCAGATTGTTTCGCCCGACAAGTTCCACGCACACAACTCCAGAGTTTAACCGAACTACATATATAGGTTCAAGGTCAATACATCATTAGGCTGCTACACTGCTAGCCCTCTTGTTCTGCTTGGGTGCCAACTTTCTCCCTCTTTCCCTCACGTCCACTGGCTTCTTCATCTCCTGCCTTCTTCCTCTTCTTGGATGCCAATTTTCATACCTTCACGTACCCTGCATCTCCGGGCCGAGGGAAGTCAGGCCAATCAGCACCAGAATCTTGTCCGGCATCATCACTCCACTCGTTTTGGTTTTCTTCCCGCAGCAAAATCACTAAGTCGGTTGTCTTGTTTCTTACCTTGCGCTTCCTGTAAAAAACAGTACATGAATTACTACCTTATATCTACAGACTATAAACAATTTTTTTGTGTGAATGTACCATCTCATACCTAGGTTTGGGAGCATTAAGGGGACATCCAGCTGCTCTATGGCCTATAAGATGGCAAGTCTTGCATCTATTTTTACCCTTCTTTGTAGCACAGAAAGCCGAACCCTTCTTCTCGAGAAAATTCTTAAACCTATTCACCTGGGGTCTTCCTCTGCCCCTTTTTGTAACTGGCTGGCAAAGCTCGAAAGACAGTTGGACTTGAGGCCACTGAGATGGGTATGTACATGGCTCGACGGATCCAGCATACGCAGCTCTAAACTTTTCCATAGAGTAGTAGTTTGACAAATACTGATCCAAATGTGGTAGAGTTCTTTTCTTCACCAAGAAGGCCAAGGCGTGGGTCGCAAGGTTTCCCGGTATGTTGCCACTCTAAGCAGGTGCATTCTCGCATCTGGATGTTCACAACATCCCTTTTGCCACTCTTGGACATATCGACCACCTCACAGCTTCTGCTGGTTGACGGGAGAACCTTAAGATGAGCAAGTCGTCGACTTCTCTTGTGCAGTTGCTGTACAACTGACGGTAGCATATGTCCTCTAAGTCTCCTACCGATCTCTCTCCTTATATTTAATAGCTTCATGATGATACCACGCATGCTGTCCATCAAGATATGAACATGACGCACTTTTATGTCCTTCACCCAGTTATTCAGGCATTCTGCAAGGTTGTTGTTTATGTAATCAACTTTGATGTCAGGGTTGAATTGACTCCTCTTCCATAGCTGCGAATGATGGATGGCTAAGTACTCTGGAAGTTCAGGGGCTTCAGCAAAAATCTTGCTCATGAAATAATTGCTGCTACTAGGTTTGTAAACTCTAGAAGCAGGAAACATGTAACGCAATACGCTGCCTGCGTAGTGTGAGTACAAGTTGAGCATCATATGGGCATGGCATTCTCTACCTTCAACTCGCGGGAACACCTCCTTCACTGCATTCGTCAGCCCTTTGCATGCATCCGTGGATATAGCCAATGGATCCATGTGGCCTATTGATCTCCTGAGCTGCCTCATAAACCAGACCCAGTTTTCCTCCGTTTCTGTTTCAAACATTCCGAATGCCACTAGGAACATCCAGTTGTGATCATCAAGTGCTGTGGCAGATAGCATGCAGCCTTTCCATTTGCTAGTTAGGACAGTGATGTCTACACTCAGATACGGCCTACAGCCGTCCTTGAATCCATCGATGCAAGGTTTAAGCGCCATGAAAATCTTTTGAAATATATTTTACCACCTTCTGATTCGGTGTCAATCTCCATAACACTCCCCGGATACCTAGATTGTACCTCCGCCTTGAAGTTGTACAACATCCTGAAGCTATTGGTCCAATCCCCGTGCAAGACCCCCAGAGATTTCTCTTTACCTTTCCAAACTATGTAATACAGAAGGACAATGTTGTATTTAGAACTGAGGCTAGTCTGAATATTCTTCATGGTCTCCTAGGGTTATCCTTTAGTATGGACATAGATTGCATAGACACCCACTCCGTATCAGCCATTGAGGATTTCAGTTTGCTGCCTGTCAGACACATGTGTGGAGGGCCCATTCTGTTCACCTGCAACACAGATTCATTTAAAAGATAAGTGGAGTCGACTAGTTGCCAGAAAGATATCACACATCAATTGTAGTTATAGAGTGAAAAGAGAGAGAGAGCGTTCTAATGGTTTGCTGCATTCATTGCCCCAATACCCAAATTGCAGTCGACGCAGGTAAGGATCTTGCTGTGATCCTCCATGGACAATGTACCTCGGCCCGTCCATTCATCCACGTTAACTTGCAAACGGGCTCATACCTCTCGGCAGAGTTCTTCAGTCGATAAACGTCGAACTCCCCCTTGATACAAAAATGCCGAAACAACATCCTAAACTCATGCATGCTCCTGAACTCGGTGCCGACCGAAATTATAGGATACTCGTGGTCATGTTTCATTTCTTCTACTTCAACACCCAAATCATCGACTGGAATACCAGCCTCATCATTAAGTTCATCGTCTATTTCATCATCACCAGATTCTTGATCCTCTACAGTGCCTGCTTCTTCATCTTATTCAGAATCTTCGCCATCGTCTCTAATGCCCAGTACTACACACATCATATTGACTCCCATGGGTGGGGCTGCACCATCGTCTCCACCCGGATGGACAGGAACATTGCCCCAGTCCACCTCACCGGCAACTCTATTTTCTCCAAGACACTCGGTTGGTTCTGCTGCAACCACATGGGGTGGTCTTATGTTTGAACGCATCCTAGGTACTTCAGTGGACAAATAGCAGTCAGAATCAATTTCATCTTGATTGTAGAGAACCCTCTTGCTCTTCCTGTGTACATCCTCCTTCCTGATGTAATCTTTCCTGATGGTATCAGTAGGGCTTGACATCCGCGTTCCATTCCCATGGAACTAGGCCTTTTGCTGCCACTCCTGGGTGTGTCTCCTTACTGCCTCCCCTCATGGGTGTTGGCTCCAAGGTGCTGGCATTATTTCCTGACCTCTGTGGTGTGTTCTTCTTCGAATTAGCCCTTTTGCTGCTACTATTGGGCGTGTTCTCCTTTGTGCTGGCATTATTGCCTGACCCTAGTGGCGTGTTTCGCTCCAAATGAGCCCTTTTGCTGCTACTATTGGGCATCTTCTCCTTAATGCTGGCATTATTGCCTGACCTCAGCGGCGTGTTCCGCTCCAAATTAGCCCTTTTGCTGCTACTATTGGGCGTGTTCTCCTTCGTGCTGGCATAATTCCTTGACAGCGGCGTGTTTCGCTCCAAATTAGTGTTTTTCTGCTCCCACTAGGTGTGGTAGCCTCCGTGCTGGCCATCTTCGCCTCTTTGCTACCACTCCTGGGAGTGTTCACCACCGTGCTAGCCCTCTTAGCGCTTTTGCTGCTACCGTTCGGTGTGGCATTTTGACTTGATCTCAGGGGTGTACTCTGCGGCGTGGTGCCTTTTGTCGTGCGACTCTTGGGCGTCTTCTTCTCTGGCATGGTCTCCTTGGTGACGTTCTTCTTCGGGGTGCCCTTTCTGGGGATGCTCTTCCTGCTCCTCTTTATGACGCTCCTCTGTAAGACTCTCCTCTGTTTGAAGCCACCCTCAGTTGCACCAGCCCTAGTGATGCCATGGATCAGGTCATGCATGCCTTCTAAAAGTCCATCATCTCTATTGTCGAGTTCCAATTCCTCTCCAACCGTGAGCACTACCAAGTGGAAGTAAACTTCACCTCTATAATGTTTCCTTGTAAACGGTACGAATAATTCCCTGGTATCTTTCACTTCGATAGCCTTTTTGCTCCTGTAACCATAATATAACAAACGTGCTTCCTGGGAGGACCCCCACAACACCTTCACACGTAACGATGCCATCAGGCCAGATAACTCTACCACTTCAGGGTCGTATCTGCCAAGGATTACATCAAACTCGTCATAGAATTTTTCTGTGCCATCATCTAATTTTGAAGTATAATCCGCGACACCGATACGAACGATTAGTTTGCCATCATCAGGTTCTTCAGGATAGAAATCTCCAGAGGTTCGAGAGATGGAGCGGCACCATCAGACCCAGCCCCAATGCCACCGCTGCCATCACCAGCGTCATCGTTAGCTGGATCAACCTCGGTGGAAGTACCAGGACCAGGAGCAAGGTGAGGGCCATTAGCAGCGGGAGCTACATTACATGGTGGACAGGCAGGGCCCCTTCTAAAGGTAGCCACAATAGGATCAGCTGCTGCAATGCCACCTCGACGATCAGGATCAGTTCGCACAACAGCAGTGTTTCGAGTGCTAGCAGAGTCCAGACCATGAGCTGGCTTCAGACCTGCAGCTCGCTGAACCTGAGCACGGGTTCGAGGAGGAGAGAAGGCATCAATCTTTGCAACAACAGTGGGGCAGCCTCCGGAAGCCTTAGTTTGCTCAACAGCGGCAAGGATTGGGTCAACAGCGTCCACATCAACAACAACATGAGGACGACCAGTACCAGCAGATTCCAGAGCATGGGTTCGCACAACTTGAGGACGGTTTCGAGGAGGAGAAGCACACAAGGCGGCGGTCTTGGCAACAATAGCGGGGCAGCCTCCGGACTCCTTAGTTTGCTCAACAGCGGCATGGATTGGGTGAGCAGCAGCCGCAGCAACACGGGCACGGGGAAGGGAACGACCAGTACCAGCAGATTCTAGAGAAGAGTTTTCCACAACGGCAATACGGGGACTCCTACGAGGAGGTTGCTTGACAGAAGCATGTCGCGAACGAGGAACCACATTTTGCTCAACAACAGTAGGGGTTCGAGTTAGACCTCCCTGTCCAATAATAGATAGGCGACTCCCAGTAGCAGGAGCTTCCTCATCCACTATGTTACACACCAGCATAACCACGCGAAGCCTAACATGCTGTTTCATCAACCCAATTAGCTGACTGTCACACACTATAGGAACCTTGAAGCCTCGTTCATCAAGGAGGCTGAACCGTGCAGTCTACTCCGGCCTCATTTCAGCAAGTTCACGCACAGCAGCAACCAAACCAGAGATAGTGCATAACTGCACAGGCGCTACTTCCATCTTCACATTCTGAGCTTGTTTCCACGTGCTCTTCCCATGTGCTAATTTAATGAGGTAGCCGCAGATGGTGACCATAACCGTGTAGTTGGGTTCAGCGGAGATCCTAGTTGACAGAAAATTAGAGACAAAAGATAAGAATTGTTTGTCAGTGTCGTGCTAGCAAACAATTCTATGGTCGATATATCTCTGTAATGCCAATATCCAGCTAGCAGTTATAGGTAGTGCGAATAGCAAAGAGAAGAGTAGCTCACCTGAAATTAGCCAGAAGTACTTCTTCCTCGGCAAATGGATCTGCCATCCTCCGCGTTGCTCACCTTGTCGGCGGTAGAGGCGGGCTAGATCGTCGCAACGACTAGCACGACATTCAGCATTAGAGCTCAGTAGCAGCGAGTAGGCGCAGCAACTTGGCGAAGGAAGTCAAATGCCCGAAGAGATCATTCTGGTTGGAGAGGGGATTTCGACGCAGTCGGTGCTAGGGTTCATGCGAAAGGAGGGAGGGGGTGGATTTGTGAATTTGGTCAACGCGATGCTCCTTTACTATCTCGTTTCGCCTACGTGGTTGCCGCGTTGGTGCTCGCGTCACGGAAATATTACTCACATTAGGGTCCCGACCCTCTACTTCACGGGGTAGTTTCACGGCATGTTTGGATTTGGTAGGGGTGAGAAGAGATTGCATCGAAATGGCCCCACTCGGTAGTTGGCGGCCCAACTTTTCAAAACACGGTGTTGGTACTGCCATGCGCTGGCTTGCCAACTTTCGTACCGCAGACGAACAAGCCCCTCCAGAAGGTGGCCATCGAGGAGGGTCGCATGCCCCTGATCAAGCCCAAGGTCAAGGGATTGGGAAGCAAGAAGTGGAGGAGGCGCTAGAGGGAGGAGGCAGAGGCCATGAGGGGCCACTAATCTTGTGCTGCTACTATAAAGCATCTTCTTTTGTCTTGTCTGTGTTGAACTTGTCCGCTGCTGCTACTGAGTAGCCTTATTGTCGAACCTTGTTAAGTACCATACTATATACCCTATATTAGCTGCTTTATGTATATCAGCTATATATATCCTATATTAGTTGCTTTATCTACATCTTCTCTGTTTACTAAATGTATTTATGGTGCTGGTTAGATTTGTTGCTCTTGATTTGCTACCAGATTGGGAAAAAATGAGGGCCAAAAGGAATAATGAATGAAGAGAGAAGCTGCTCTAGATTCACTACCTTTTTGGGCAAAAAAACACAACTGTTAGCGAGAGAGAGGGGGAAATGCGCTCGTAAAAAGGCCAATCATAGAAATAACAAATAAAGAAAACTTCAAATTTAGGCGACAGGGTGCACGTAACCACAAAACGCGCCCCACATGGTCCCACACCACGTGCCCCATAAAGCATTCCCAACAAACCGACCCCACACAGTCCCACATGGCACGGCCCCACACGTCAGCATAATGTGTTCCTGACCAAACAACCCCACGTGGTCCTAGACCGCGCGGGCCCACATGTCGGCCAACGGTCAACCTGACGGCAGCTGCCATTCAAGCTCTTTGATGAGTTTCGTACAAGGAGAGGGGTAAAAGTGAAGAAAAGTTTAGCGACTAGAGAAAACTGAGTACAACTAATGAACCAGGGGCACAAAAATAGAAATCCCTACATAATATCAACACAATGGAAAGAAAATATATCATTTCAGTTGACAATCAAGTTGATAGTAGAGTCCTCAATTTGCTTTCTCAATCCATCTACTACATCTCCCTTTTAGTGTGACAGCTACATTGGAAAACCACCTTCAGAAATGATCTTGCAGCACCCTCTTTGGTGGCGATAGCAATAATTGCAGTTTGAAACTAAGTAATAACAATTTAATATAGCAAACAAGACAAACTACTCATAGCTAAGAATGAACCAGATAGAAATTATAACTGCATAATACAAACTTGTAGAGGAGGAATGCAAACCACAAATGAACAATATAGTAGAGGATATTTATGTCATTGCTTAGGACGAACCAGAACCAGATACGAGATATAATGGAATGGCTTGTGAACCTATACAACAGGAAAAACAAGCATTAGACAAGTGTGCCTACAATGAAATGAGCAATCAAACAAAGTGTTTCTTAGAATTTTAGTAAATATAAACTAGCTAGGTCAGTTTAGCAAATATATATGGAAGCAGTGGTATCTCCAAGAATGCAAGAGACGTGGGTGACTCGGAATTTGTGGTGAGATACACAATGAAATGCAATTACTGTTGTAGCTAAGAATGAACCACATAGAAATTATAACCGCATCATACTAGAAATTGTCAAGGAGGAATGGAAAACATGAAGGAGCTATATAGTAAAGAATAATTATGTCATTGATTAGGACGAACCAGCACCAGATACAGAATATATAATGGCATCGCCGGTGAACCTGTAGGCTGTGCAAACCAACATGTTTATTGTTCCCTTTTTGAGCACTACGCAAAGAAAAAGAAAATAGTCAGTGTTATAGATTTTGAAGAACTAGATGGCAATGAAAAAATTATAATCGAACTATTAAAAAGAGTTTGAATGGGTACTATAGGATAGCCGAACGATGCCATGGAGGAAATAATAGTAGGAACTTAGCTCAGGAATAACCAGATAGATTTAGTAACTATGGAGTAGGAAATCCACATTAATATTTTCCACTGACATTACATTTTTCAAGAACTACACAATAGCAGGCAATTACTGTTATACGGAGTAGCTAAGAACATGTGCATGACTTGAAATTTGTAGAGTAGCGAATGCAAACCAACATGTCTGATGACCTTGTATGTACTAGCACGAAGAATAGGCATGCCCAGTGACTTGTATGTACTAGCATGATTACAAAAATGCAGTTCACTACGATAGGCTTGAACCTCCTATGCTGCTGACAAAACAAAAACGGCTTGGTGATTTGGTTACCTTTGTTAGACATGCATCTAAGCATCGTCGGTACCTTGGTCCAAGTCAACGAGGGTGCTGCGGTTGTGGTGGATGTTGGCGTCCAGGAAGCAGATCTTGGATGGTCGATGGCAGTGTAGTCAATGACGACGCCCTTGCAGCTGGTCTAGAGCGGTGGACATGGAACTTGTTGAACTAGATCCTGTCTGGTGGACAATTGTGAAGCTGCTCCAGTATGGTTGGGTAGCTTTTGGCGGCGGGGAAGCAGCGCGTGGGCAGTCAACGATGCCATAGGCATGGTCAGCGAGACCACAACTCCGGTGGAGTGCAAAGAGACCTAGTGAACTTGGTCCGACGGGGTGGGTGTCGATGAAGCGGCTCCGTGGCGGTGCACCAGACCGCAGCTCAAGAGGCTCTGACCTCCATTGAATTGCCACCGGGAGGTGCATGCTGTGGTCATGGAGGTGAGGGCATGGGAGAGAAGCCTGGGATTTTGGGAGGGCCAGCAGGAAAAACTGCACGAATTGGGACTATGGAGGTGAATAGAAAAATAATTACGATCGTGCCCCCAAGCTACCATCTTTAGCATGCCCATAGGGTGTCTAAACAATGGGGAGACTGGGAATTTTAAAGTCAAAAGTTTTTGAAATGGAGGGGCGTGAAATGATTCAAAGTTGGTGTCTGATTTTGCTGCTCGATTGAGATTTTGCATTTGGCTAATAATAGAAAAATGGTAATTCCCCGGTGGAAGATTTTTCCTCAAATTTTTTGAAACGGTGGGGCGGGAAATGATTCAAGGTCGGTGTATGATTTTTTCAGTCGATTGTGATTTGAATTTGGCTACCGGACAAATAATAATAGAAAAATGGCACTCCCCTGTGGGAGATTTTGCCTCAAAGTTTTTGAAACGGTGGGGCGGGAATGCTTTAAGGTCGGTGTGTGATTTTAGTGCTAGATAGAGATTTTGAATTTGGCTACCGAACAAATAATAATAATAGAAAAAAAGGTACTCCACGGTGGGAGATTTTGCCTCCAGTTTTTGAAACGATGGGGCGGGAAATGCTTCAATGTTGGTGTGTGATTTTGCTGCTGGATTGAGATTTTGAATTTGGCTATTGGACAAATAATAATAATAGAAAAATGGTACTCCACGGTGGGACATTTTGCCACAAAGTTTTTGGAACGGTGCGGCGAGAAATGCTTCAAGGTCGGTGTGTGATTTTGCCGCTTGATTGCGATATTGAATTCAGCTACAAGACAAATAATAATAATAGAAAAATGGTACTCCTCGGTGGGAGATTTTTCTTCAAAGTTTTTGAAATGGTGGGGCAGAAAATGCTTCAATGTTGGTGTGTGATTTTTCCACTCGATTGAGATTTTGAATTTTGCAAGAGTCCAAGTAATACTAGAAAAATGGTACTCCATCGGTGGGATATTTTGCCTGAAAATATTTGAAACAGCGGGGCGCAAAATGCATATGAGTCGGCGGTGGTTTTGCCGATCGATTTTGAATTTGGCTAGTGGGGAAGTAATAATAGAAAAAGATAGTTGTAGAATAGTACGCCATCTGGTCAGGAATTGAAGGCCGAGAGCCACACCAACTGATCATCCATCACATAACAGGATTTCTATTTTCGTGCCCCTGGTTTGTTAGTTGTACTCAGTTTTCCCCAGCCACTTAACTTTTCCTCACTTTTCCCCTCTCTCTATTCTAAAACCCTCACAGGCGCTCGGACGGAGGGATGTCGTTAGGTCAAAGGCTTGACTGTTACATGCTGACCGGTGGGACCGTGTTGGGGTGGTTCGTGCCGTAGTTGTTACGTGCTGACGGGTGGGGCCAGGATACACGTCGGACCAGCCATCCTTCTCTAGCTGACTTGTGGGCCGCTTTTTCCTAATTGTGTGGCCCGTGTAGCCTATGAAAAATGGGGCCGTTATGTGGGGCCATCGAAGCCAATGTACGATGGGGCCACCATGTGGGGCCGTTCTGTGGGGCCATCGAAGACAATGACCGATGGGGTCGTCATGTAGGGCTGGAGGGGGATTTGCATATTTGCCCCATTTTAATTTGCGGCTTGCATATTTGCCATTTTGTGTGTCACTGACATGTGGTGATCATGTGGAAAATATGCAAATTGCAAAGAAAAAGTTTGGCAGATATGCAAAATTGGCAAATACGCAAAAATCCCGGAGTAGCTACTCCCCCAAACATTGACAGGTGGGGTCATGTATGACACGTGAGGTCAGCTCTCTCTCTCATCCGCTCCCAGCCCCCAGCCTGAAGTAGCTCCTATCCCACTGGCGGACTAAGCAACCAATGTTGGCGCATCAGCGTGCCACCGGATCCGTCCTATGGCGGCGTCAGGCGGACTTCCGTGCCGCATCTCAACATGGCTCCATCACCTGTTTTGTCTACACGTATTGTATGTTGAGGCAGTAACGACCGCATGCAGGTGTGCTGCCCATGAAGACCAGGATTTTGTTCCGCCACCATAGCTCGATGTACAGTCACATCAATTGCTAGTAGTTCTTGGTAAGACCTTCTATCCTCCTCCGCCCACCCTAATCGATTTGGTTCCCGTAATTTCCTCGATATTGCAGGTGCAGATTAGTCCTCAATGTCTGGTCATAGCGGGTACACCGGCAAAGGGAATCGATCATGTCGTGGCCACATTCTCCTTCTCCTACCACGTCAGAAGTGCAGGTAGCTCCTTCTCTTTGTACTACCGTCGAATTTGTCGTGCCACCATGGCCTGTCGGAGTGATTTCAATTGGGTTTGCTTTGGGATTGTTATAGTGTGCTATGCAGGCCAATGATCCATGGTAAATTGCATACCAAGATGAATCAACCCAGTGGTCTAGCCAGAGGATGGATTTGGAGGAGATGGTTGCCAATTTAGGTGATGGATTGGCCTGTATAAACCTATTGATATTCGAGGTGAAGCGTACTGTCGAGGAAGAAAATAAGAATTTAGAGCTTATTCTCAAAGAGAAGTTGACACTTAAGGCTGATCTTGCCGTTTCTGATCAAGTGGTAGAAAATCTAAAACATGAACTTTAAGTGAAGGGGGATGAGAATAGTAGATTCATGTGGCTAGTTTGAGTAGTTGTCATCCCCATCCTAGCAGTTATATTATGCAGTTGTGGTGAAGGGTAGCACATGTAATGATTAGTTGAATAGATAGCTAATTTAGATAGTAGAATTATTATTCAATTGATGGTTGTGAGTTCCTACTAATTTAGTCACTTTGCGGTCCCAAAGTTGTTGAGAGAATGCATTGCGGGGCCCAAGTTGCTTGTCATTGGATCTAGAGGTCCCAAAGTTGTCGAGAGAATGCATTGCGGGGCCCGAGTTGCTTGCCATTGGATCTAGCTGCCCATAGTTCACATTCCAAATGCCTAGAGGGTCAAGTTGGGGCCCTATCAGTTTTGATCGTTCTATCGCTTCCATCATGGCTGCCATCTAGACTTGCAGTGTTGGCGGTAGCATCCATTCCCCGTTCCAAATTAGTGGCTGAGATTGTCAAAGAAAATACTCTGATCCAAGTTAGTTGACTCAAATTCTTCAAGATACGAATGAATTTAATACTAATTCATGTCTACATAGACAAATCTAAATCCACTATTTTGGGTCGGAGGGAGTACTACTTATGAATCAACTTTAGATCATATCCACCGTCCTCATAACTCAAATGCATATCAATTTTGATTCAAATCATACATATTTCGATCAAATTTATACAAGCCCACCGGAGATTGTCAAAGCAAGTACTACTACTTATGAATCAGCTTTAGAGAGTATCAACCGGTCTCACGGCTCAAATACATATCAAATTTATTCAAATCATACATATATTTTAAGTCACGGAATTTTTGTTCAAATTGGGCTCAAATTTGTCCCACTTTTAAGTGGACAGTGAGCTAGCCGCCCTCCCTACCGTATGTGTACTCCAAGAAGTACGGGAAAAGTGCTCCCATCCATCCGGCCACGAGGTACATCTGCCCTTCACTGTTGAGTGTACCTTGACATGCCAGCCGCAACCTGCCTCCCATAGCTTCGGTTCACAAGGGTTTGATCTGTGTCGTTGTAGTGATGTTGCGGATGATGGCTTCAATCATCATCGCATCGATGACCACTGTCGGCACCACTGCTGTCGCACTAATGTTGCAGATGATGGCTTCAATCGTCATCGCATCGCTGACCACTGTCAGCACCACCTCGGTCGCACTAATGTTGCGGATGATGGCTTCCATCAGTGTCTTTCATCAATGACCACCGTCGACACCACCGCCGTTGCAATGATCTTGCGGATGATGGCTTCGATCAGTGTCTTTTATCAGCAATAGATCTGAGGATGTGAACGGAAGTGAGATGGACATAGACATAAATTTCAAACGCTTAGATCCTCACCGCCACACGCAATTCTAGCCACCACACTTAGATCTGCGCCGCTGCAAGCCGTTCCGAGCCCCACACTTAGGTCCACGCCGCCACATGCTGTTTCGACCGCCACGCTTAGGTCCACGCCACCGCATGCCGCTCCGATCGCAACGCTTAGATCTATGTTGTCGCACACCGTTCGGATAGCCACGCTTAGATCCGCTCTGTCGCTCGTTGTTCGGACTGTCGCGCTGCCGTACGTCGATAGGAGGGGAGGAAGACGCGACTGGTATACGTGCGACAAGGAAAAGGAGGGAGAGTCGTCTAGCCCATCGGGCTCTCCTCTTTGTACAGGTCAGGTGCGCCCAACGGGATAGAGAGACCTCTAGCCCGTCGGATCATGATGTATCCAACGGTGGTTGGCCAAGATCCATGTGACATACATCTCGACCAATAAGAGCACATCCTAATTGAGCGCTAGTTGATGCTGCTGGTATACATGCGACATGGAAAGGAAGGGAGAGACATCCAGCCTGTCGGGCTCTCCTTGCCATACAAGGTGGGTGCACCCATCAGGAGAGAGATACCTCCAATCCATCGGATCATGATGTATCCAATGATGGTTGGCCAAGATCCGTGTGACATACATCTCGACCAATCAGAGCGCAGCCAAACTGAGACATGAGAGAGAGGAAAAGTGAGGAAAACTTTAGTAGGAGGGGAAAGTGAAGAAAACTTTAGCGGGAGGGGAAAACTGTGGAAAACTTTAGCGGGAGGGGAAAACTGAGTAGAGCTAAGGAAAACAAGGGCACTCAGATAAAAAAATGAGTAAGGGAAATTCATGCTTTTGGCATAAAAATGGAAAATGTGTTATTTGAACAAAACATTCCATCTTGGTGGACATTATATTGTTTGTAACTCAAAGATACACAAGTGTTCCAAATTTGTCCTCATTTAGAGAAAGTATGTTTTGGGATGGGTTATTTTGGAGGTTGATTGAGTAGAAAGTCATGCATCTTCATAGCTAGAAGCTCATTCCAACAAGGGTTTAAGAAGTGGTTTAGGGGATAAGTACATTTCACTTTATTTCCGTTCCCTTTATTATTCATGCTAGGTTGTAGGTAACATAACAAGACTCCATGCGAAGGTTGCACTATGTTTTGACTTTTTTTGAATTAAACTAACCCTAAAACCATTTTTTTGAATTTAATCACTTAGAAAAAGAAAATGTGTCTGATTACAAGTAAATCCAAATTTTCAATTTCATATGGTAAATCAATCCAAGATACTTAAGTGTGCCAAATTTTGGATCAATTGCTCAACATTTGCTATGGTTTAAGCCATGAACTTGCTAAACCCCATGTGTTGACCACATGTCGAGGGCAAAACTGAGTAGTGCTAAGCAACTAGGTGGATGACCATAGGAACTTGCAATAACACATACATTATGGGATTATCCAACATACAAACTTGGTAGCACTAGTTCGAATTTAATACAAACATTGACAGTAGTTCAAATTCATCATAAATTCAAATTAATAATTCAAATTCATTTTTTTCTTGCTTCGAGTGTTTTTCGCTGGGTTCACCGCCTTTCTAGGGATCCTAGCTAGAATATTCGTGGAGTCCACCATTAGCTTATTCCATTTGTTCCCTTTGTTCTTTTTCTCTGCATCCAATGAATCAAGTGCTTTAGTCTGTCGTACAATTGGTTCAATCACGTTTCAATCCATTGGTTCATACGGTTCAAAATGTATTGGCATCATTTCTTCAATGTCCTCTTGTGTAATTCCTTTAATTTTGAACTCTACTTCCAATGAATAAATTGCTTTATTCTCCTATCGATCCATTGGTTCAAACTCCTCTCGATCCATTGGTTAAATCCCCTGCATTTGGTTCAATCTCCTCTACATTTGGTTCAATCTCCTCTAGATCCATTGGTTCAATCTCCCTGCATTTTGTTCAATCTCCTCTTGATCCATTGGTTCAATCTCCTCTACATTTGTTTCAATCTCCTCTCGATCCATTGGTTCAATCTACAATGTATCCATTGCTTCATTCTCCTCTCGTTCAAATAATTCATTCTCATCTGCATTTGCTGCTCCCGCCTGATCATCCATTCCATAAGCTGGGTCCACTGCATTTTTACAAAGCCTAGCAATGTGACCTAGGATCCCACAACATTTGCACTTATGTTGTCGACGTGGTGCACCACCCTCTGCACTAGCTCTCATCATATTCTTCCTTGGCCTACCTGCTAGTCTAGTAAAAACTAGAGGCTATAGCTTGAAGCCTGGATCCACTTCCATCCATTGGTCTTTTTCCAACAAGGCTAGAACATTCTGAGCATATGATGCCCTAAATTTGGCAACAAAAAAATACTCCTCACCATCTTCACCTCCTAGAACACCCATGAAAAACAATGCATGCATACAGGGTTTCCCACGAAGCTTCCATTGCCTGCAATGGCATGTCCTATCAACCAAACTTACTGGATGCCTCCATTTCCTAGCTTGTCAGTGTACGTTACCTCAGCCTCCATTCCTCTTCTAATGCATTTCATCTTCAATTGTTTTTCCCTAGCATGCAAATCCTTAATCAAAGATGGGAGGATGAGATGGCCAACATATACTGTTGATGCAATTATTTGATGCAAATCGGTCTTTATCATGATCATCTGCCTAATATTATCAAATATTTTCCACAGCATAAGCCCTTTCAATAACTTGACCTTTGCATTGAAACTCTCTGCAAGGTTACTTGTTACATAGTCTACCTTGCAAATTTCATTGAATTTGCTTCTTGACCACACCATTCGATGATGTTCTTCCAAGTACCCCTTCACCTCAGGTTTTTTTATACAAGAGTTCCAAATGATACAAATTCTTCCTCAAACTGCATGTGTATGAAGCTGGCCATAGGTTGTCAGTATAAACTTTACCCTTGAATTTCTTTGTAAAATTCTGCACTAAGTGTCGCATACATTCCCTATGCTCCACTCCGTGGAATACTGCTTCTACAGCTTTCGCCAAACCTTTGCAAGCGTCCATGTGGATAGTAAGTCTTGGTCGATGACCTATAAGGTCGCACAAATTCTCCAGAACCCAAGTCCAACTTTCCTCTAACTCAATCTCCAAAACTCCAAAAGCTACATGGAACATCCAATTGTGGCCATGAACTACAGTAGCAGCTACTAGCTGTCCTTTAAATCTGCCATGAAGAGTTGTTGCATCCATGGCAAAATAAGGCCTACAACCATCCAGAACCCTTGCTAGCAAGCTTTGAAACAAACAAAAGCCCTTCTAAAGCACTCCTTCTCCGTTGTCTTCCCTCTTATTTTGTACTGAACATTATGCCTGTCTATCTGTACAACACTAACTGGACTAGTCATCTCCACTTCAGCTTTCAAGCTATAAAGCAACTGAAAAATTTCATTCAGTGGACCATTGATCCTATCAAAGGCCATTTCCTTTGCATAGAACATTCTCATGTAAGGTACTGTAATATTAAACTTTTTAGAAACTTCTTTTATGAGCGTTGTTGCACCAAGTGATGGGTTCGCTCTTATCCAATCCATGGTTGCATCTGCCAACCACCTAGTCTTTACTAGTTTTGTTTTGTCCTTTGGTTATCCCCCTTGAGGTGGACAAGAATGTTCGTACTAGTTACTTTGTATCTGAAGCATAATGAAAATATCAAGTATAGTTAACAAACTATACACAATGATATAAAATACATAAGTAGTTGTAATACCTAAACCAAACTGCTCCTGAGCATAGTGGATGCATGCATCCTCCACCCACACCTCTTGTATGGGAAATCCACAGTGAACCTTGCTGGCTCACTCTTAATAACATCATAATCATTATTGGTGTGGATACAATATGTAGTAAGGGCATTACGACAGTCCCACATCATTTCAAATATGGTGCCTTCTGAAATATTAGGATCGTTCCTATCCCACTCAATTATTGGCAAGTCCTCACCATCGTACTAGGCTAAAACGAGACTGTCATTGTTCTCCTCATTCTCTTCATCATTAGTGTCATCAAATCTAGCACCGTGGGCCATTTCCTCCGTGTATTGATCCTCTAGTGCCTATTTACTGAATCTATCTACCTATTCAGGAAACATCAACTCATCCTCATCATCTAGTGGAGACGCTCCCTCGTCAGGCTCTAATTCGTCCTCCACATCAGCCGCACGAGCGATTTGGCTTACACTCACAGTGCGAACAGATGGTACCATTGTGAACCTACAAGGAGAGCGGGGGCACATACTATTAGCAGAGACAACAGAGACACATGAGGCTCGACCACCTGATGATGCCTGGCCACCAGTTGATGCTTTAACCCTCTTCCCTGTATGTTCAACATGAGATTGCACATGGAGACGAATTCGACCAAAACGTTCGGCATCATTCAAAGAGAAAAAGCATTACCAGATCAACTTCGCTAGTTAGTGGCAGCAATCTTTGCTCGCTAATGTTGAAATATTTCAAATCAACTGAATCACCATTGCTCCAGGGGAATTTATAATAGATTTTATCTTTCAAATGTCCGAGATTTATGGAGGTTGCAACCACCGTTGGGAAGTAGAATCTAGAGAGATAGTGTTCACAACCATGAGTTACACTAGTATCCAGTTTAATCGCCAGCTGAAATGCTAGCGCTTGATTAATCCTATTCGAAAAGCAAGGCAGTTAGTTGAGCACTAGCGATTAACGCTCAATTTTTACCTATAATCAATCCACAAAGGGAAATGATGCTTACCCAGATGTAATCCATGTGTTAGATCCCTCTAATTCCACCCTATCTTCTACGCGCTTGACGGGGAGGACTGGTACACTAGACGGCGTTGCATATTGTTTCGGGAAAGGGGTAGATCTAGCGGGGGAGGGAGCGGAGCCGGAGGTGGAGTGTGCTCTGCGGCTAGGGGGAGGGGCATCTCGGAGGCCGAGGATGACATAAGGTAGGAGGGCATGACGGCGGGAGAGCGGAGGGGTGGTGTGGGAGCTGTTCCAGGCTCGGGGAAAGCGAATGCTTTGGGTGAGCGAGAATGTCCGGTGTGACGTGTCTCCATGCGGCCCCATCCTTCACCATGTATGCAAGACTAGTCCCAATGTGGCCCCACTATTCACCACATATGCAAGACCCGTCCCAACGCGGCCCCACCCATCAGCATGTAACGACCAAGGCCATGTAATGTAACACTTAACACACGACCCGCCCCAGTGTGGTCCCACTGGTCAGCATGTAACGGTCAAGCCTTTGACCTAATGTCGTCCCTCCGTTCGAGCGCCTGCGAGGGTTTCAGAATAGAGGGAGGGGAAAAGTGAGGAAAAGTTAAGTGGCTGGAGAAAAATGAGTACAACTAACGAACCACGGGCATGAAAATAGAAACCCCTTACATAATTGCGCAGAACATTGGTAATTTTTTCTTCTCAACTAAGATTTTGAATTTGGCTAGTGTACAAGTAATAATTGGAAAAATGGTACTCCCTCTGTTTAGGAATAAAGAAAATGGTCACATCAACTGATCATCAATAACAACCATATTCGCATAGAAAAAATAATGTTGACTCCATCTGCGAGATTGTTTAGGCTTTAGGTTTTTACCCTTGATTAAGATTTTGAATTTGTCTATAGTCGTAGGAACAAAAATTACGAGCAAACCCCACCACCCAACCTAGCAATTTCATAATCACCATTGGTCATTAGTATGATAGGTCAAACGGAATTTCACAGTATTTGAAAGATTAAACATGGGGCCCAAATATTTCGGTGTAGGCGGGAGTTTTTGCCTCTCGATTCAGAATTTAAATTTGGTGACAGTCCAAGCAATAGTTGCTCATAGACCATACTTTGCTCAGTTCACGAATCCAAGGCCTAGTCACATCAACTGATCATCCAGAACCTTCCTCAAAGTAGCCTTTTTCTGACCGAAGGGGTAGAAAATTGCATACCATGATCTCGGACTCAAAAATATTACGGGGGACGGCGAGATGATTTGTCGTTCGAGTACGGTTTTGAATGTGACTAGTCCAAGTAATAAAATAGAAAAATTATATAAGGTCTTTTTTTGCGGGTCGTACTCCATCCAGTCATCAATCAATTCAGACATGAAAGAAAATGTTGAGCTCCGATTAAAAAATGTAGTTCCATTTATCACATGACACGTATGAATATGGTGTGCAACAAAGGGCTAAGGCATTGTTTTGAGAACCTAAATCTTACAATCAATGATCCATTACAGCAACACTAGTAACATAATGTATTGTATCATACTAGTACATATTGGTGTATCCACACATAACCAGTTTGATCGCATCGACACGAGAAAATTGCAACTAACACCAACATGTGTGGCATTTGTTCCACAAAACACAGAAATAATGTTTTTTGCATCTAGCACAGTTTGTGGCTTAATGTTTTGCACCTAGCCTAAATGAACTGCTTAACTTGTTCACATGTTGGTAAAATAAATTGTGGAGGATGCAATTTTTACTACAATTCTACTTGTAACTATACTTAAAAAATATGAAAAAGTGTTTTAAGTATAAACGAATAATTGACAAGGATACATACATATACATTCCACATACGTGTTAAGAGCATCTCTAACCCATCCTCAAAAATTTAGAGGAGAAAAATGCTCCGTGTCCATAAGAGGAGCAAATATACTCCTCTAAATTTTGTCATGAAACCGATCCCCAATAATTTAGAGGAGTAAATTTTATTTTTGAACAAAGTTTCCAAATTTGAGCGCATGAATATATGGAAACGTGTCACATAAAGATTCATAGTTTGGATACTAATGACCTTGCATCACCACTAGTTCTTTCTTTGAAATTGGCATGTATTTCCTCCCAAATTTGTTGGAAAGGCTGGTCGGCTCCAACAATTTTTTGATGATGCCAAGAAAAGAACAAATCATTGTCGTCATCCTTGGACCATGGAGCTTCTCTCTTCTTCACCTTGCTATGAAGAATCATCTAGATTAGAAAATTGACGAGCTTTAACCAAAAATGATATGAAGAACCCTGGAGCTTATCTATTCCTCACCTTGTTCCGATGGCCCCGGCGAGGGAAGGTGCCCGTGCGGGTCCAAGGTTTGTGCCGGTGCAGCTGCTGGTGTTGGTGCTAGATCCGGAGCAAGTGGCGGCATGGGTGCTCGCGATGGTGCCCCTGCGAGCTCGGCCAAGGAGTTACAATGGTATGTAGTCATGCTAGAAGGTTCTTGGCCTCGAGGATCCGGTCGTATCCCGGCGAATACACCCGGCCACGGTGCGTCGAATCCGAAGAAGGTCAGCCGTGCATTTGTGGTCGGGGAAAATGGCTCATGTCGACCGATTCCGGCAACGTAGGCTACCATGAGAAGCACAAAGCGTAGCTGGCCGTCGGCGGAGGACAAATCTAGTGAAGGGCAGTGGAGAGGGCAGCTGGCTGGTAGTGGACGGGCGGGTGGGGGAGAAAAAATAAAGGAGTCGAGGTCACGGTGGCGACTCCTATATTTATTCTCCTCTAAATGGTGATAGGGGTCGGTTAGGTTCGGTGCGGGTTCGGCCGTTAGAGGAGTAAATTTACTCCTCTATTTCCATTTTGGGGATGGGTTAGAGGTGCTCTAATAAGGTTAAGATGTTTATTTGGGCCAGGTGCAAAAAATTAAGCCACAAAGTGTGCTAGCCAAAAAAGGTCTTATTTCTGTGTTCTGTGCAACAAATGCCATAAAGACTGTTGTTAGATGCAATTTTCTCCATCCACACATATATTAGTACACAACAATCCAACCTTGCTGCATATAAAGAACCAATATTAAGCAGGCTAGCAATCCACAAATCATGCATTCATGAATCATACTACTTCCATATAGGTGCATTCTGTTCACCGATAGTACCTCCACTCCAAAATTGATACTATAAGGATCTTTAGCAAGCTAAAATAGCTTTTCTAAAAGGGTTATATTTTGGAGCAGAGGTAGTACATTATAAGGTACCATACAAGTTATAGAAATGTCGCAACAAGGAAACAAGCCAAGTTCATAACAAGTGTAGACTAGTAGACTAACAAAATACTTTCAGCTTCATGTTCCATTTCACGAAAAGGGACTGGCTTGAGCTGTTTGTGCTCAACCAAAAATACGGAGCATCTTCATGATTTTCTCCTTATTTTCTATGGAGTGCTCGAGCCGAATTAAAAGTTCTTCTAACTCGGGGATCAAACGTTCATTGTATACACTTAGGTAGATGATAACGATTGTTCAACTTGGAGTTGTTCCTCTAGAACTTGAATATGCAGAGAAATGGCTTTGGAGTTGGACTTGAATTTGAACTTGGACTTTGACAAGCTCACTAGGAACCCAGCATTACACAAAAACATATTCTTGGCTATAGCGCCACGTTGTAGTAACTTGGAAAATAAATCCACACATTCTTTTGGAGTTTTTAGTGATCAGTCTTTCCCAGGATATGCTAGCTCCTCTTTCAATTCAGCCTGTAAAGTTTTCAGTTAATAGACATGTGTAAGAGAAGTGAAGTTACTACAGAGAAACATGTAGACAGGTTTAACATGTGCATGAACTGCTATAATTGGCAATGCTGATAAGACATCTTATACACTTCAGTAGAAATATCATTTTGTCGTGTATCTTTTTTTGATGTCATTTACTAAAAATGTGGCTGTAACACCCCACTTTCAGAAACCCTGATTAGTTGTCCAGAATACAAAAATCAGGGGGAACAAAAAAATTTCTTGTTCAATGATGCAGTGCTTGTTTGTTGTTGTTTGTGCTTATGCATCTGAGTGTATAGCATAGGATATACTCCTTACCTCAACATCAGTTGCTAAAAGCTATTTAACAAAACTATCCTAGCTCTTTTTACATATTCTCAAATGTTCTGGCATTTCAAAACTTGAGCCAAGATGCCTTTGAAAACCAAAACTATTTCAGTAGCTTATGTTAACAAAATTATGGAGAGCTATATGATATAATTTCCCCATATTTTCACCATAGAATCTTCAACTTCTCTTACCTGTAGGTTTTACAAAAACTTGCTTTAAATCATTTGAATCCTACTCTTGGTAGAAGTACCAAGGACCTTACCTTGTTCAAACTCTAGCCTCTTCAAAATACCACCCTTACCTCAAGCTAAGCTTGATGGTAACCCTACTAGTAGTTGATTTACTTGTAAGATTAGTTGCCTTGATCTGTTAAGATGAATTGCCTTGATCTGCTGTCTGATGAATTGCCTTGATCTATTGTCTAACGTGTTTGCTTAGGAATTAGTATGAGCTACCCTAGGAGCTCATCATATAGCATATATATAATCCAAGAGTGTTAACCCTAAACAAGTTAACCAAGCTGGATTTGATCTCTAGTCACTAGGTGATCATCTAAAACCCTTAACTAGATCAATTCTGAAGTGATCCATTCTAGAAGTTTCCAAGTCAATCAAGACCTATATCAAGCATTGATCTGTTCTACTCAATCTACACTTCAACATCATCCACTTGATGATTCTTTGATACCTTGAAACCCATCAAAAACATCCCCACTCATATTCTAGTCAAAAACCCTAAATCTGCTAAATTTGACTATGTCTGGAAACTGGTTCAACATCACTTCTTTGAATGCCTCTCCTTCTCAACCCTTCTGCATTTTTGGTAATGCACTTGAACCATCTTGTATGCCATCATAAGGACTACCAAGGCCCTCTCCTTACATTGGCTAGACCTTCCTCTAATCCACTTGTTCTTGATAGTTTTGCAGGCAAGAAAGTAATATTCCATGCAAATCTTATCAACTAACCTACTTGGTTAGAAGCTCACATCTCATACTATTTTATATGGACCAACTCTTTTCATGATTGTTTCTACTCATATGGGTCTATCAATCCCTACTTCACTTGTTCCAATTGGATCACTGTTTTTCTAAAACCCATATGGTTTTGAAGGCTAATTGCTAACCTCCTTTGGCACCCTTATTTTATTCAAAGTTTGTCATCAATCCTTGGAGTGATCAATCTTGATCAAGACCAACTTATTGTACCACAGTGATCTACTCAATTTGGTCTGTCCATCCATCTAGCCCATGCCCCAAGAAGATAACTGAGCTCCAAGGTCCAACCATGCTTTGAAGGTATAAAAATTATAATGCCTAAGATCCTATATCTCTTGCTTTCCTTCCAAATCAAGTAGGATTTCCAAAACCCAAGCTTACAAATGGTAGGTACAATATGTGTACATCATCTACCTTGGATCTAAAGATTTATAAAATAATATGAATATTTTTTTTGGCCAAAAAACAATTAAATCCTTTCTTTTACAAAAACCTCAAAACCACCTCAATAAAGGAAAAATTGTTTTCTCCAAAACACATTCCGAACTTAAGTCTAATTTGAGGCATATATATCATACCCTATCCTCCCACTTCAAAAGTAAATATTTTTGAAGAACTTTAATAAACCCTTTTGCCCTTTTTCCTAAATGGAAGAAACAATAAAATAAATGTTTTAAATACTTTTATGCCCCAATAAATTCCACAAAAATTCTCCAAAGTGTAACTTAGTACCCAAGACCATCTCACATCAGAAACTAACCTTGTGCAATGTAAATTTATCAGTCGAGCTTCTAGAAACAATTTCATCCCTTTTTAAATAAATGAAATTAAGAGGACTAATACTCCTTAGAAAAATCCCAAATAAATCCTAGGGGAGTATCTTGACCATATACATCTACCAGTACCATCTTATCACTTGCCACATGCAAATTCTCATACTTCCCTTTGTAACCATTGCTTTAATCAATATTGCAAACTAAGCAAATCCACTAATCAAAAACCCACAAAACCTTCACCCACATGATCCACCAAGCTTGTACAACACACCTCTCACCCCTGGGCGACCACCACTGTGCACCACTATAGCAAACCCTCTCCCCTTTGTGTTTAGTGCTTGGAGGAAGGAGAGATGCACACATGGGTCATAACTTGCCTTTATTTTCTTGCAGCAACACTCACCGCTCCCTCTCCCTTTCTGCATGACCAGAGGCACCCCACACTCCCTCTCTACTGCCCACTCGACCAACCAGAGGCTTCCTACCCTCCTCTCTTGCTCCCATGGACTTTTTCCACCATGCACCACTCCAACTCGAGTTAAATTTCCCAAGGTCACCATAGCCCCATCCCCCTGGATTATTTGCTCCCCACACTCTCACCTACCATCCCCTAGATCCATCCATCCTTCCCTGCTCTATCCTATAAAGGAGAGAGAAAAGGAAAGCCTGTCGGTCGTTCCTCAAACTATGCTCATGGTACTCCCTCTTCTACCTCCCCTCCATCTGCATGCTATGTTTCCTAGATCTCCTGGATCTCTAGCACCTAACCTGTAACATCCCAAAAATACTAATCAAGCTTATCAAGCTCTAATCACCCAAGTTTAGGGTTAACAAAAACTTTTATTACTAAAATGGATATGAGTGTATGTGTGAATGGTATTAGTATATGAATGATGCCAATGGCCATGTTTGATTACAACAAATGATAAAGAATGGTTTAAAGATGAATACTACATCATCTACATCATTTCCAAGTAGAATCAAATAAAGGAAAAATCAAATATAAGATATATAAGAAAATGGTCATTTTGGCCAAACTAATCCACTAGACCACTTTGAGTGTTCCTAGTAAAGAATTTTCAACAGAAACAATTCCAATTATTTTCACCCCTTGCTAGACCAAGTAAAAGTGAATCCAAGAAAACTTTACAAAGTGGCAGAAACTAAATTCAAACCTATTTAAGAGGCAGTGCAAAATTGAATCAAGATCATATGTATAGATCACAGTTTCTCAAAAACCACTCAAATCAATTCCACTTGACAAATCCCAGCAACCACAGTCTACCAAGCAAACAACAAGATCACAATTTGTACTGCAATCAACCCAGTGAATTGTCATAGATCATCCCTAGTACTTTGTCGTGTAGTGGAGAGCCCTTTTCCCACCGTTGCACTAGTGTCATGCCCATGCCGAGCCGTCCATGCCGGTTGTAGAACCCTGATAAAACCACTACTAGAAAATCGCTTGCTATTTCTGTTTTGTGCATCATCATGACCGCATGATCATGTCATCATGCCACATTGCATTTGAGCATCGTCGTCATCATGCATCTGTTTGCCTAAAACTATTTTCTAAAAGCCTATCTTTGTTTTTGAAATATCCTCCGTCTATATTTTAAATCAAAACCCTGGTCTCTTCCGGATATTTTATTTGTCTAAAAACTATTTGCAAAAGTATTCTAAAAATAAAATAAATAAATATAATGTTTTCCAGGGGAGGCCGCCACCGGCCAGGCCCAAAGGCCTAGCTGGCAGCAGCCTACCACCCAGGCTAGATCCTGACCCTAGATCCCCTCTAGTACCAAACCCTAACCCTAAATGTCTACCAAAATCTAATCCTAGTCCACCCCTTCCCTGCCGCTAGAACCCATACCCACCTAACTGACCAAAACCAACTCGCCCACCACACCGCACGCGAGCACCACTGTCCCGGGTCGACCATGCCCCATTCCTCACCTGTGTTCCGGCTGCACGCCGCTAGTTGCGGCCGCTGGCCACTCTTTTGCAGCCCGTGTTCCCATCTCTAGAGGCCATCGTCGCCTTCTTCTGGTCAGGCACTGTGGGCCATGCTAGTTTTTTTGTTTATCGGTGCGGTTATCTGTGGCTTGGCTTATGCTGCAGATGACCTGGGATCTATGGATGGCCGCTCTACTGCAATTAGGCAACATCGACAGACATATTTGTGGCTAGCAAGCCAAGTTCTGCAACATGTTCTCCAGGCGCCTCTTTGGGGGTGATGGCCTCTCAAGTTCCACGCTACCAAGATCTTCCTGAGAACAAGTCGGTATAAAGACCTCCGTGTTTGGGTTTTGTTCGCAACCAATCCTCGAAGCCACAAAAACCCAAGTGCTTCTTCATGGACCTGAAGGACACCGAACGCCAAGATCTCCTCACAGATCCTGGAGCCTTGTTCCCCGATTCCGAGACCGATCCCGGTGAGACCGAACCTGATCCACATCGAACCAAGTTCGCCAAACTCCAATGTATGACCCCTATCCGAGACCCCTATATTTTATAATATATGACATATACTTGTTGCATATTAATTGAGCATGTTTGCATACATATTGTTGGTGTTTGGGGGTATTTCGGTGATTCACCTAAATTAAATATGGAGGTCATATGCAGGCTTTTCTAGTCATATATTGGCCCCATTAAATTTTTTGTAGCAAACTGATGCCACGTTTTGACTTGTTAATCCAACATTTTAAAATGCGAGGTATCTAAACAACATGAACCATCTAATTAATTGTCGGGACCCCGGTTCCGCTTAATATTTCCTAATTGCACGGCATCTATGTCATGTCATGCATCATATCATAAACATACTGATTCTTTTGCCATAGTATTAAATAGTGCATCCGATGTTTCTTTTAGTGCTTTGGTTCTTCGCGGATTAGGCCGTTGAGTTGATGCGAGTATCAACAAGTTCTTCAGATAATTTATCTTCAACTGTGTTTCCCAGGCGAGCAATCTCCGCCTTTCTACATATTTTGCATTAATAGTCTTTACGTCCTCCTGTTGATCTATTGCTATCCGAGTTATGATGCTTTAGTTCCCGTGCACCATTTATATTCCTAGCAACCTCTATATTGCCTTGGACACATCATATTGCCTGATGATTGATAGACAGTCGGCCTTGCGAGTCGTAGTTGCTTGCTCAGGTGCTGCTTCGTGTCGTTGTCGTTCCACCATTGATAAAAGGTTGGCACATTCTTAATGATGGAGATGCTTAATGAAGGATATGATCATGGCTTTACTTATAACTTGTCAATTAAAATGGTGGGAATAGATATAACTAATGCAGAGGCACCGGTGGGCAATAGATAATATTTGGTTTTACACGCTCACTTGTGTCCCATAGGCCCCGAGTACTTGATACCTGTTCCTTGACTATTCACACTATCCACATACGGGAGACTCTATGAATCCCCATTTGCCTGAGCTTGATTCACACTTTATTTCTTAGGGCCACAAACTAGTTTGGGGCTTTAATACTATCTTGTACTTATGCCATGCTTTACTGCTTTATTTACGATTGTGCGTGCACCTGTACTATTTTGGATCATGCCACGTTTTCGCGGTATCGACAAGTCCAGTCACATTTTTGGGTTCCCAATCATTTACAGCCGTCGTCACAAACCCTGGGTCCGTTCCGAAGCCGGCCAACTTCGTTGCGGGTAGCTTAGTGGGGTGGCCCCCTGAAATGATTGATGAATCCTGTGAATGCTTTGTCGTGAGGCCTCGTTGCTTTTTATTTGGTTCTTCCCGAGGTTGATCGTGTGTGTGTTGCTATTTGTGTACCCCTGTAGGGTAAATCTTTCTAAAAGCCATGTCCACGGTTATGGACGACTTAGAGCACAGTATCTCGATCATAGATAACTATAACTAAAGTAGTGATATAAATTTGACTTTGACATGTCTAGTAATCAGTTTTCACTACAATGGAATGAGCTTATAAAAGTGCCAACAACTGCCGGATTTGGGATATATCTGGCTAATTGTATCTGACTAGTAAGTGCTGCAACTAGAATGGAATGAATAAAACTGCCAACTGTGTGAGTTTCCTCGGCATGACTTCCTCGTTTGGTCTCGAGGGGGAAATACCAGGATGGGTATGTTTGGAGTTAGTATCAGGTGGTTCCGAATAGGTCTTTCTTATCTCTCTCTAATAGCCGATAGTTGAATCGAGTCTCTATAGGTTGTTTATTGCATGCTTTAATGCCGCTTCAGTCCGCCATACCTATGTAGGCGAGAGCCACCGATTTCTAGCCTCGCAGTGTACTGGCCTTAGTACTGACCGCTCCCTTTTTCCTTTGCCCTTTGTCGGCACCCCTTTTTTTAGCAGGTTTGAGATCAATATCGTTAGCAGGGTAACCCTTCTGGCTTGGCCTGGGCAGGTTCATGGACACCATTGGTTATTCTTTAGGGCTCTTAGCCCCATTTGCATCTCATCCATACTCGGATGTTGTAACGTTTTCAAGGTGATTTTGGTATTTGTACTGTATATCTGTATCCTTGACTCTTTGAGTCGTTGTTGTACATATATGTTTCCGTGGTTCCTTCGTGAACTATTGTGTCATGGTATTACTTCGTTTTCCACCCGCACGCAAGTGCCTGGTGGGCGTCCTTGAATCATTTCTATGCGGGTTTGGCGGGAATCGCTAAAACTTGCATAGGGCTGATTCGAGGGTGTTACAAAGTGGTATCAGAGCTCAGCAGTTGCGATACCCCACTGGTCCAGCCTGTAGGATAACCTAGCTAATGGACGAAGTAGAGTGTCAAAACTATTTTGGGAAATCGGTTGGATAGATCTGATTAGGTCTGTTTTTATTCCTTACCCTGATGCTATTCTACTCTTACCTCTCCATGTTTTGAATCTGCTCTCTTACCTTTCTTCGAGTCCAGGATTTCTCGTGGTTGGGTTTCCATCGTACCTTCAGGGTCTCTAATCCTTCTTGTTTCAACGGTGTTTCCATACACGGTCTTCATGCTATCTGAGAAATCCTTCATTTGTTGTACTTTTCTTTGTTCCTTCCTTGTACCCTCCGGTGATTTTCGACATGACGACCTCATCTGCGTCAGATCCGATGAAGAGCCTGCATCACTCCTTTGTTTCCAAACACCGTTTGTGAAGATCTTCAATCTAATTCCGAGAATGGGTTGTATGCTTTTCTACTAAATTTTCAGGGTAATAGTTGGGTGCGTGATGGATTGGCCCCCATGCCGACTACTCATACTATTCACTCTTATACATTGAAGTGGATTCGAACGCATCTTTTCTCTCCTTCCATCGAAGTTAGATATGGCCTCATCTTTTGATACCTTTACCTTCGTCCTTTGTTTATCCGGTGTGTTCCCTCAACGAATGTGAGCAACAATCCTTGTTAGTGGTGTCGCAAGGATCTACATGAAGCGAGAAGATCTCTATCGTCGGCTTTCTTCCCTGTACCATGAGGCGGATCTCGAGGGTGAGATCCATTGTTAGTGGTGTCAAATTGTAGCACCCCGATAAAACCACTACTAGCAAATCGCTTGCTATTTCTGTTTTGTGCATCATCATGACCGCATGCTCATGTCATCATGCCATAGTGCATTTGAGCATCGTCATCATCATGCATCTATTTGCCTAAAACTATTTTCTAAAAGCCTATCATTGTTTTTGAAATATCCTCTGTCTATAGTTTAAATCAAAACACCGGTCTCTTCCGGATATTTTATTAGTCTAAAAACTATTTGCAAAAGTATTCAAAAATAAAATAAATAAATATAATGTTTTCCAGGGGAGGCCGCCACCGGCCAGGCCCAAAGGCCTAGCTGGCAGCAGCCTACCACCCCGGCTAGATCCTGACCCTGGATCCCCTCTAGTACCAAACCCTAACCATAAATGCCTACCAAAATCCAATCCTAGTCCACACCTTCCCCGCAGCCAAAACCCATACCCACCTAACCCACACCCGCGTCTGGACCCAAACCAACTCGCCCACCACACAGCACGCGAGCACCGCTGTCCCGAGTTGACCACGCCCCGTTCCTCGCCTATGTACTGGCCGCACGCCGCCAGTTGTGTCCACCGGCCGCCCTTCTGTAGCCCATGCTCCCATCGCTAGAGGATAGCGTCGCCTTCTTCTGGTCACGTGATGTGTGCCGTGCTAGTTGTTTTGTTTGTCGGTGCGGTTATCTGTGGCTTGACTTATGCTACTGATGACCTGGGATCTGCGGATGGCTGCTCTACTGCAATCAGGCAACATCGACAAATGTATCTGCGGCTAGCAAGCCAAGTTCCGCAACATGTTCTGCAGGGGCCTCTTTGGGGATGATGGCCTCTCGAGTTCCATGCTACCAAGATCTTCCCAAGAACCATTCGCTATCAAGACCTCAGTGTTTGGGTGTTGTTCGCAACCGATCCTCAAAGCCACAAAAACCCAAGTGCTTCTTCATGGACCCGAAGCACGCCGAACGCCAAGATCTCCTCACGTATCCTAGAGCCTTGTTCCCTAAGTCCGAAGACCGATCCCGGTGAGACCGAACCTGAACCACATCGAACCAAGATCGCCAAACGCCTATGTGTGACCCCTATCCGAGACCCCTATATTTTATAATATATGACATATACTTGTTGCATATTAATTGAGCATGTTTGCATATATATTGTTGGTGTTTGAGGGTATTTCGATGATTCACCTATATAAAATATGGAGGTCATATGCAGGATTTTCTAGTCTTATATTGGCCCCATTTAAATTTGTGTAGCAAATCGATGCCATGTTTTGACTTGTTAATCCAACATTTAAAATGTGGGGTATCTAAACAACATGAACCATCTAATTAATTGTTGGGACCCCGATTCCGCTTAATATTGCCTAATTGCACCGCATCTATGTCATGTCATGCATCATATCATAAACATGCTGATTCTTCTGCCGTAGTATTAAATAGTGCATCTGATGTTTCGTTTAGTGCTTTGGCTCTTCGCAGATTAGGCCATTGAGTTGATGCGAGTACCAACAAGTTCTTCGGATAATTTATGTTCGACAGTGTTTCCCAGGCGAGCAATCTCTCCCTTTCTACCTATTTTGCATTTATAGTCTTTACTTCCTCCTGTTGATCTATTGCTATCCGTGTTACGATGCTTTAGTTTCCATGCACCATTTATATTCCTTGCAGCCTCGATATTGCCTTGGACACATCCTATTTCCTATTGATTGATAGATAGTCGGCCTTGCGAGTCGTAGTTGCTTGCTCAGGTGCTGATTCATGTCGTTGTCATTCCACCGTTGATAAAAGGTTGGCACATGCTTAATGATGGAGATGCTTAATGGTGGAGATGATCATGGCTTTAATTATAACTTGTCAATTAAAATGATGGGAATAGATATAACTAATGCAGAGGCACCAGTGGGAAATATATAATATTTGGTTCTTCCACGTTCACTTGTGTCCCGTAGGCCCCCGAGTACTTGTACCTGTTCCTTGACTATTCGCACTATCCACATACGAGAGACTCTATGAATCCCCCTTTGCCTGAGTTTGATTCACACTTTATTTCTTGGGGCTACAAACTAGTTTGGGGCTTTAATACTATCCTGTACTTATGCCATGCTTTACCGCTTTATTTACGATTGTGCGTGGAGCACCTGTATTGTTTTGGATCGTGCAACGTTTTCGCGGTATCGACAAGCGCAATCACACGTTCGGGTTCCCAGTCGTTTACAACCGTCCTCACAAACCCTGGGTCCATTGCAGAGCCCGCCAACTTCGTTGCGGGTAGCTTAGTGGGGTGGCCCCCTGAAATGATTTATGAATCCTGTGAATGCTTTGTCGTGAGGCCTCGTTGCTTTTTATTTGGTTCTTCCCAAGGTTGATCGTGTGTGTGTTGCTATTTGTGCACCCATGCAGGATCTTCCTGAAAGTCGTGTTCGCGCTTATGGATGACTTGGAGCACAGTATCTCGATCATAGACAACTATAACTAAAGTAGTGATATAAATTTGACTTTGACATGTCTAGTAATCAGTTTTCACTACAATGGAATGAGCAAATAAAAGTGCCAACAACTGCCGGATTTGGGATATATCTGGCTCACTATATCTGACTAGTAAGTGCTGCAACTAGAATGGAATGAATAAAACTGCCAACTGTGTGAGTTTCCTCGGCATGACTTCCTCGTTTGGTCTCGAGGAGGAAATACCAGGATGGGTATGTTTGGTGTTAGTATCAGGTGGTTCCGAATAGGTCTTTCTTATCCCTCTCTAATAGCCGATAGTTGAATCGAGTCTCTATAGGTTTTTTAGTGCATGCTTCGCTGCCGCTTAAGTCCACCAGACCTATGTAGGCGAGAGCCGCCGAATTCTAGCCTCGCTGTGTACTAGCCTTAGTACTGACCGCCCCCTTTTTCCTTTGCCCTTTGTCGGCACCCCTTTTGTTTTAGCAGGTTTGAGATCGACATCGTTAACAGGGTTACCCTTATGGCATGGCCTGGGCAGGGTTATGGACGCCAGTGGTTATTCTTCAGGACTCTTAGCCCCATTTGCATCTTATCCGTACTCGGATGTTGTATCATTTTCAAAGTGATTTGGGTCTTTGTACTATATATCTGTATCCTTGACTCTTTGAGTCGTTGTTGTATATAAAAGTTTATGTGGTTCCTTCATGAACTATTGTGTCATCGTATTACTTTGTTTTCCACCCGCACGCAAGTGCCTGGTCGGCGTCCTTGAATCATCTCTATGTGGGTTTGGCGGGAATCGCTAAAACTTGCATAGGGCCAATTCGAGGGTGTTACACCGGTCGAGCATGAGCCAGTCGCTGCACGCCACGCCGCTCGCTACCATGACCCCCATGAGGTAGGCGTGACCTCACCGCCACCCAATGACCACCCCTAGACCAACGGCGAGGCAAGAAGGAGCGAGACCAGCCCCGCCCATTTAACCCCTGGCCATGCCGAGAGCACGACGGAGCGTCGCACCCACCTCGCTCGCACATGTCGCGCCTCACTCTCTCCGCCCGTACCAGCGTCGCCGTAGCACCAGTAAGATGCCAGACATGATCGTTCGCCATCTCACGCCCCACGACCACCATACCAAGTGAAGAATGCCTATGTACCCGCCCAAAGCACCGACGTATCCCGTCCAATGGAGAGCGCCCCTTGCTGTGCCATCACTTGCACGATGACCGCCGTAGTCCACCGCTTTGACCCATGCCCTCCGCCATGACAATTGTGACCTGTAGTGACGTCGCCGGAGTACCCCGACCATACCGCCCAACCGCCACACTAGGTGTATAAATAGAGGCCACCCCAGCCCTCAATAACCACACCATTCCACTCCCCAGTCACCACAGAACCTCACCGTCCCTTCCCCGAAGCAAGGCGAGCACCACACCGCCGGAATTTGACCGGAGTTCGCCACTACAGAGGAGGAAGGAGCCCGTTGATTGCGACCACCCCAGGAGCCGCCGTGACCGCGCCTCGAACCACCGCCGCCGACAACCTCATTCGCCCCCATCGCTGACCTTAGCTGGAGCCCAGGTGAGCCCCACGCGACCCCCACCGCCGTGTTAGGGTTCAGTTCTCGCCGGAGCTGTTCGACGTAGAAGATGAACCTGAGTCATTAGATCGTGTTCTAATCGTAGGGCTCAGATTGAAACTTACCATTTCAGTAAGATTAAGTCACTCATGATTAGGACCCATCTGTCAGTAGCCAGCTGCACCAGCGTAGTGCAGTTGGGCCGGCCCGTTTAGTTTCCCGCGCAGAGCCCACCCGTTCAAATAGTATTTTTCCATTTTAGTTAAAACTAGATTATGCTAGTAGATTCAAAAATCAATTCAAAGAGACTCACTAAACCAAAATGCATGATTTCAATTTTGTTGGAAAGGTATGTAAATTCTTTAATCACTCCCGTTGGATTCAAACCAATTGAAATTATAGATCATCTATACCAAAAATAACAAGACAGAGACTTTTGGCACTTCAAACATTTTTCTAAAATAAACTATAAATGCTTTTGAGATGATTCCACCTCTCAAAAATCAGATTTTCCATGCTCTACCAGAATATGTAAAATCATTTGGTTCTACCAATATTAGACTTGGACTAGTATTAAAAGAAGGCTATATAGGCTTTTCTAGTCATTTAAATCTTATCAAATAGTAATATTAAATCTTGTAATGCATGACCACCCTTTTAAATCACATTCCCAAGGTTCAGAATATATGGTGAGGACATGTTCCATATGAACCTATATTCTAGTTGGAGAATATTAAATCTTAAACAATTTCAATGTGTAGAAATTAGTTTTCTCATTAAAGAGAAATAAAAATGTGTCATTATAACATGGAATGATTGAGATGATATTAGATCATCTAGTATGAGCCTTGTGTGCTAAATAGGAGTAGAGAAGTGTTGTTTGGTGATTGTGTACATTGGATATATTTATAGACAGTAGTACCGACCCAAAATTCAACGAAGAGGAGTACTTCGAGGAGGAGGAGGAAAACTTCAACGACTGCAACAACTACTCTGCTCAAGGCAAGCCGTCACTAATTTCAAGCTATCTATGCAAACCCACCATGCAAGATAGAGCTGCATACTCTATATGAAAGCCCCTTTATACCAGATGCACTAGGCATACTTGGTTATGCAACTTTACCAATTCCCAATTTTTACTCCAAGCTTTACTTTCTGTTGTACTACAGCTTTTACTTAGTTAATAAATTGTGACTAGTGGAAAAATAGAATGGATCCTATCAAGATCTTAGGATTCGTCTTGGATACTTGTACGAGATTAGCACCCCCAAATAGTGATTACCCTCAACTTTAGTGGCTAGTGCTAAGCTTAAAACTTGATCACTATAGATGGGAATACTTGGTGAAAATGATTATGAAAACCTTGGAATGATGATTCATTCTATTGAAATGTTTTGACATGTGTTGAGAAACACAATGGTTGATGATGAAAATGTTGAGGCATGAGCCTTGACCCTTTATAAAAAAACTAATGGTTGGGCTCGGATGCGATACCATTACAATTTTTATCGTACAACCACAATACCTAAGTTGGGTAGGGCTTTACTGGAAGTTTATATGTCTTAGTATGGGTTCCCTTGCGGAAGAGGTTGAGCTGAGGCTACCTTGTGCTGAATGTCCACCTATGCAGTACCCAAGATGACAGATGGTCATGGTTGGGAGGCCAAACTCATAGGGGAGGTGCCTATACTAGGGTGTGTAATTGAAAGGTTAAGATTGATTATCCGCATACCAAGTATGATGATTCAAGGTTATTCCTGACGGATGTATCGAATTTTGTGGTGAAAGTGTATAATCTCTGCAGAGTCAAACTATTCGAATAGCCGCGTCCGTGGTTATGGACTGTTGGAGTGGCTATACTGTTCCGTTGTCAGATGTTTCAAAATGATTTGTGAATTGAAAGATGACCTTGACTTGACCACAACAGATTTGTGGACATGAAAACTTGTTCCCCCCTTAAGTGATATAGAGAACTAAATTAGGTCTTTACTCTTGAAACCTTTATGAAGTAAATGTGTCCTTTTGCAAACAAACCTAGAGCTTAAGATGTCTATTAGCTTTTACCTCACTTATACTAGTGTTAGTTTGTGAGTACTTAAAGAGTAATCATGGCTTTGTCCTTGGCTATTCCCATGGCTAGACTATGAGGAGGATTACCCGGAAGATGGACCGCAGGAAGTCTATGACAACTAGGATCATCTCCCATCATCATCATTGCTTGTGATCTTGAAGATGAAGCCCTGCTACGTTTACTTTCCACTGCTTTGATTCTATTAAAGACCGGATCATGAGATCCTTTGTTTGTAAGAACATTAGTATGGTTTGTAATGGATGATGTACTATGGTACCACTTCTGTTATGTCTCGCAAAAATGCTAATCCTGGGATTGCAATGTACGGCATAACATGCATCTGGACTTAAAAATCTGGGTGTTGACATGTTGGTATCAGAGCCGTCCTGGCATAGGAGACCCTAGTTAGAATGGACGCTTGAAAAACCTAGCTTCAAAACAAAGAAAGTAAGTATTTACAAAAATCTTTTATCATTCTTATCCCCCAGATTCTTTCAAAAAGAGATCGCCTTTTACTCTAAACCCTTATCAATCTACCTAAAATTTGACACACTTGAAACACTCCACTAACTTACTCATCTTACCTTCTTGTAGATGGAGGTCAAATACACTAAGTTCTATCAGCTGGGCAACGGAGGCCACCTGATCTTTGAGAGGGATCTAGATGCACTTGCAGAGTATCTCGAATGTCCGCACCTGGAGTTTTTTGGGGCACAACTCAACGATCATGTGGGAGGAGAGCTACAGTGGTTGATCATTGCTGACCTGCGAGGAAGAATGGAGCCACCTCTGTCCGACAAGATCCAATTCAGCATTCGTGAGAACAATTTGCTAGATGGATTAGCTAGGGTGATGCAAGAAGCTCTTGCTCGCTTATGTGCTCAGAACATAAATCAGATCATTGGGACCTATTTTGCACACTATGCAAGCCGTGACTCTTCAGGACAGGCTCTATCCGTGCTAGCCCATACAGAACTAAGGCATTATGTGGATCACATGGATTTCATGCTCCATGAGACACAAAAGAAGTTAGACAATGTCCGTGATCACGTCAACCAGAGTAATGTTGAAGTTGTTGAGAGGAACCAAACCATCACCATGCTCACCAAGGATCGCAAGTCTCTTTGTCAACAACGTGACAAGAAGGATCATACCATCACCCGTCTTCGTCAGAAGATAGCAACCTTGGAGGAGACCATCCATGACCATGCGATCCAGCAGGAGGATCAGCAGGAGGAGGAGGAAGGTGAAGACATCCGAGGGGATATTCACTCTTACCTTAGTGATGAAAATGACTACCTGGAGGACGAGGCCATGGAGGACCACACTAATAATGATGATGCTAACTTCATAGATGATGATTAGTCGCACTTGAGCACTACTGTAGGAGTGAGATGTACCTGGTCCCGTTGTATCGTAGTTTCACAGAATGGTTCCTAAACCATATGTTTCATATTTGTGTTATGCTGTATGTTTGTATGGTGTGTCCTGAATGAATGAATGAAAAGAAGTTGTTAGTTTCCAAAAACCCGAGTTGTACTCAAAGTTTGAAGCTTTTGAAAACAAAACCATGTACCCTAGAAAATTTCCCTCTTGTCTCACTATCTATCTCAATCTTCAGATGACTCGTGGAAATCCCGGAGGAAGCAGTTCATCTCAGGACCCAATGTTGCAGATTCTGCAAATGCTAGTTTCTGATCGTGAAGCTGGTAGAGCTGAACGTCAAGCCAACCTAGCCACTCTTCAACATATAGCCCAGATGGCTCACAATAATCAAGGGCATGGAAACCAAGATCACCATGGATCCAAACTTAATAACTTCCAGAATACCAACACACCCATGTTTAGCAAGTATAAAAAGCCCTTAGATGCAGATGATTGGCTGCAGACCATGCAAAACAATCTCGAAGTTGCAGGAGTTGATGCAAATGATAAGGTGTTATTTGCGACCCACTATTTATTAGGCTATGCCATATCATGGTGGAATAGTACCCGAACAATGCATGGAGGTCAGATGATGACTTGGGAGGAGTTCAAACTCAAGTTCAGCAAAACCCATGTGCCCCCAGGATTGATCAAGAGGATGAGGGATGAATTCCGAGAACTGAAGCAAGAAAGAATGATGGTAGTTGAGTACCGTGACAAATTTCTGTCATTAGCTAGATATGTCCCTGATGAGATTGACACAGAAGACAAGAAAGAAAGATTCCTGAACGGTCTGCATGATGAGATGGAGACAATGCTAGTCAACATCCCCTTTGATGACCTAGAAGCCTTAGTGGATTCTACAGGATATGCAAGTGTCAAATGATGCATCAACCAGGACCCCACCATACCTCGAAGTATCGCCCCAACCCGTCTGCAAGATATGCACCCCAAAACAACAACATACCCCCAATGAACCGCCCGAACTATGCCAACCGTGGAGGAGGAAACCCAAGGCCCGGAGGAAACAACAACAACCCCGGCAACTCCAATAATTTCAATCGTGCACCACCCAAGTCCAACAACAACAATACCGTCCCAAGGACTAGAAGCAATGTTGTGCCTGTAGCAGGGAAAGACAAGTCAATGATCACTTGTTTTGAATTTGGAGTCAAGGGTCACTACTCCAACGAGTTTCCCAAGAAGCTTGCCACATCAACCAATGTGAATGCACCTGCCCAACAGCAACGTTGTGTCCAGCCTAGAAAGAGATTCACCCCAGGAAACCAGCATGAGTGCTGAGGAAGCCCAGGAAGCGCCAGATGTCATGCTGGGTATGTTTTCTGTTAACTCAGTATTAGCAAGAGTGTTGTTTGATTCTGGAGCATCACACTCGTTTGTTACAGAAGAATTTGCATGCACTAGTAAAATTCATCCAAAAAATCTGAAGCATGTTATGATAGTCCAAATCCCTGGTTCAACCACCAAATCTAGAAAAGTTTGCAAAGCCGTACCTATCAAAATCCATGGGATAGATTTTTATGCCAATCTAATCGTACTCGGAACCAAAGGTTTGGAAGTCGTACTAGGAATGGATTGGATGTCGAAACATCAAGAATTAATTGACTGTGTTAAGAAATCCATAACCATGACTAGTAGCACCAGAGTATTACTAGAACATGTATCCGAGACCTTACCCCGCCAATTCAAGTGCAACAAGAGTCTATCCAAGACCACCATTGACCAAGTCAAAGTAGTCTGCCCTGATGTGGTCCCAGATGAATTGCCCGGTATACCCCTAGATCGGGATATCGAGTTCATCATTGAACTAATCCCTGGAACTAGACCCATAGCTCAGAGACCTTATAGTATGAACCCATCTGAACTAGTGGAGCTGAAGAAGCAACTTGATGATATGCTGGGAAAGGGACTGATTCAACCCAGTTCATCGCCCTGGAGATCACCTATTTTGTTTGTTGATAAGAAGGATGGTGCCAACTGTCTTTGTACGGATTATCGGAAGCTGAATGATGTCACTATCAAGAACAAATACCCTTTGCCAAAGATAGAAGATTTGTTTGATCAACTGACTGGTGCCAGTGTGTTTTCTAAGATTGATCTTAGAACTGGTTATTGATACGTCCATTTTGCATCACTATTCTATGTCATAATTCACTATTATTCATTGATAAATTTCGTATTGAGAGGTGATACTTATGTTATTTCATCTGTTTTTGCATGGTTGATGACTTTTGGAGCATGACCGCTGTAGTCAGGATTCTAATGGAAACGGTGTTGTTTGAAGGCAAAATTCGCGAAGATCAGAAAATCCGGGAAAATATACGAAAAATCCTATTTTTCCAGAAGACGAAGGAAGCCAGAAGGGGGGATGGAGATGGGCCACAGGGGGCCCACACCACCCCCTGGCGTGGGTAGCCCTAGGCCGCGCCAGCAGGTGGTGTGGCCACCCTGGCCCACTCCAGGCTCTCCCCTCTGGTGTATATCCTCCTCCCGAAACCCTAAGACTCGGGGAGCGACCACAGAAAGATTCCGCCGCCTCTGCGGGGCGGAAAACACCGAGAGAGAAAGATCTCTCTAGCAGACATATTTCTGCTAGGGGAATTCCTTCCCGGAGAGGGGAGATCGTCGTCATCAACACCACCATCAAGCTGGACTTCATCGGGATCATCATCATCATCACCACCATCATCACCATCAGCACCCTCATCACCGTCTCCATGTTGCTGTAACAATTGTGTTGAATCTTGCATTAGTTCATAGGGGAAACTTTCCCGGTGTTGATTACTCTTTGTAGTTGATGCTATTGAGTGAACCATTGAATTATTGTTTATGTTCAGATTTTTATACATCATTATTCCATCTCTGATCATGATCCATATGATGTCATGTGAGTAGTTTGTTTTGTTCTTGAGGACATGGGAGAAGTCATGTTGTTAGTAGTGGAATTATGTTGAGAAAGATGCAATGGTTTGATATTTAAGTTGTGGTGTACTTCTTCTAGTGGTGTCTTGTGAACATCGACTACATGACACTTCACCTATATGGGCCTAGGGAATGCATTGTGTATTTGGCTACTAATCGTAGGAGTTGCCGAAGTGACAGAAACCTGAACCCCCGTTAGGAAACCATTGCACAAGGGACGTAAGGGTCTTACAGTTTGAAGTTGTGGTGAGGTTTCTACCTTAATTACTTTCTTATACTTACGGATGTTTGCAAGGGGTATAATCACAAGTATGTATTAGTCCTAGGAAGGTCGGTACATTAGCACAGGTTCACCCACACAACACTTAGCAAGCTAGTGAAGATTAATCAACTATTTGAAGCGAAAGCACTTGACAGTCTTCCCATGTGTCCTTGAGAACGTTTGGTCATCTTAAGTAATACAACTGGCTTGTCCTTTGCTGCATAAAGGATTGGGCTACTTGCTGCATTTATTCCTACTATCTTTTATTTACTCGTACTTTGTTTACTTGCTTTATCAAAAACACCTAAAAATCTGTTTGCTAAGTATTTGTAGAGCATTCCTAATCCATACCACTAGCCAGCACCTTCTGCTCCTCGTTGGGTTCGACACTCTTACTTATCGAAAATACTGCGATACACCCCCTATACTTGTGGGTCATCAAGACTATTTTCTGGCGCCATTTCTAGGGAGTGAAGCGCTATTGGAGAGTGGAACTGGTAAAGGAAACTTCTACTATGAGTATTGTTTACTTCTGCTAGTTGCTTTATTTTCGTTATGGATAATTCGCTGAATTTCTTATTTGGTAATGCTACTACCACTGCTAAGGTAGTAGATAAGCCACCACCTGCTGAGAATGATGTTTTCAAAATACCTACAAGAATTATTGATCGTGTTATGGATAACTACTATGTTGGGGATGGAACTGTCCATCCCGGTGATCATTTACTCTTTATACACAAATTATGCGGGTTGTTCAAGTGTGTAGGTATCACTACAGATCAAGTTAAGAAGAAGTTATTCTCATTATCGCTGAAAGGAAGAGCTGAGGAATGGTATAAGCTGCTGAAGAATGGTCAAGCTCTGGAATGGGAGGAAATAGTGCCTCTCTTTTATTCAAAGTTTTATCCTCCTAGTGAGATTCATAAAGAACGGAATCAAATATGCAACTTTTGGCCTCTTGATGGAGAGAGTATAGCTCAAGCTTGGGGGAGATTGAAGTTACTAATGCTCAAATGTCCCATTCATGAGCTCCCCAACAATATTATTATCAATAACTTTTATGCAAGGCTCCCTCTACATGACAAGGATTTATTGGATGCTTCTTGTGCTGGATCATTCACTCGCATGGAAGAAGAAGCTAAATGGGATCTTCTGGACCGTATTCAAGACAATGCTGAAGCTTGGGAGAATGACAAAGGTAGAAAGTCAGGTATAAATTATGATTATGAATGCATTGAATCTTTTATGCAAACTGATGACTTTCAAAATATTAGTAATGCTTATGGTCTTGATTTGGAAGTTATTACGAATTGCTTTAGATCTTTTGCTTCTTATATTGAAATTCCAAAGAGGGGATGGAATAAGTACCATGCACCTTACAAAGATATTGTTGACTGTGTTCCTGTTGGGAGCACTGAGTGTTGCATTATTGATCATATCTTACCTGAGCCCTATATCGAGAAGATTCCCTTCCCAGATAGGGTAAAGGATCATCCTATGATAACTAATGTAATCACTAAAAGTGAAAAGAGAACTGTAAAACCTGATGAAAAGATAAACGTAGAACTTGTGGTAGCAATTGTGAAAGACCTTGTCACTAAATACATAGATGATGGATACATAGTCTTTTGTCAAGATGCTTCTAATATTGTTTAACATCCTAATAGAACTAAAAAAGCTATTGTTCCTATGCTTTCTGTTAGAATCAGCGATCATTGCTATTATGGTTTATGTGATATTGGTGCAAGTTCCAATGCTATTCCTTGTGAGCTTACAAATAAATTATGCATGAAATAAGTCCCTACGAATTGGAAGAGATTGATGTGGTTATTCACCTTGCTAATAGAGAGACCATCTCTCCAATTGGCATTGTACGAGATGTGGAAGTTCTTTGTGGTAAGATTAAGTATCCCGCTAATTTTCTAGTACTTGGTTCAGCTACTAGTAAAACTTATCCTATCATTTTTGGTAGACCTTTCTTGAGTACTTGTGGAGATATTATAGATTGCAAGAGGGAGAAAATCTTGACTAATTTTGATGGGGAGTCTTATGAGTTTAATTTTTCAAAATTTACTAAAGAACCTTGTGAAGAGGAAACCCATAATGAGGATTTTAGAGTTGAACAACTTGCTTCTATCTCTCTTTATCCTAACAATGCTTTGCGGCAATTTATGGAACATCATGAAAGTGAGATCTTCATGGAAGAAAGGAACGAAATTGACGAGATCCTCCGTCGTCAACCCAAGACGCTAAAGCATGACTTGCCGGTAGAAGACTTGGGGACCACATTGCCACCTAAAAAGGATCTGGTCTTCGATCTAAAACCTCTCCCTGATGATCTTAAATATGCTTATATTGATGATAAAAAGATATATCCTGTTATTATTAGCGCTAAACTTTCAGGGAAGGAAGAAGAAAGGTTATTGGAGGTTTTGAGGAAACACAGAGGAGCTATGGGCTATACTCTGGATGATTTAAAAGGGATTTCACCTACTATATGTCAGCATTCTATCAACATAGAACCAGATGCAAAACCAGTAGTAGAGCACCAACGACGTTTAAATCCTAGGATGAAGGAAGTGGTAAGGAATGAGGTATTGAAACTCCTTGATGCTGGTATTATTTACCCTATTGCTGACAGTGAATGGGTTAGTCATGTTCATTGTGTTCGTAAAAAAGGAGGTATTACCGTTGTTCCTAATGATAATGATGCGCTTATTCCTCAAATAATAGTAGTAGGCTATATGATGTGCATTGATTTTAGTAAAGTCAATAAAGTTACTAAGAACGATCACTACCCGCTTCCTTTTATTGATCAAATGTTGGAAAGGTTGTCTAAAAAGACCCATTTTTGTTTTTTTGATGGTTATTCTGGTTTCTCTCAAATTGCTGTTAAACAAAAAGATCAAGAAAAAACTACTTTTACTTGCCCTTATGGAACTTATGCTGATAGACGTATGCCTTTTGGTTTATGTAATGCTCCTGCTACTTTTCAAAGGTGCATGTCTACTATCTTTCATGGTTTTTGTGAGGAAATTGTAGAAGTGTTCATGGATGACTTTTCCGTCTATGGAACTTCTTTTGATAATTGTCTGCACAACCTTGATAAAGTTTTGCAGAGATGTGAAGAAACTAATCTTGTTCTTAATTGGGAGAAATGCCACCTCATGGTTAATGAAGAGATTGTCCTTGGGCATAAAGTTTCTGAAAGAGGCAGAGAAGTTGATAGACCTAAGGTTGAGGCAATTGAGAAGATTCCATGCCCAAGAGACATCAAAGGTATTCGTAGTATCCTTGGTCATGCTGGGTTCTATAGAAGGTATATTAAAGACCTTTCTAGGATATCAAAACCCCTTACTAATCTTCTTCAAAAAGATGTACCCTTCGATTTTGATGATGATTGTAAGGAAGCTTTTGAAACTCTTAAGAAGGCTTTAACTACAGCCCCTATTGTTCAACCACCTGATTCGAGTTTACCCTTTGAAATAATGTGTGATGCTAGTGATTTTGCTATAGGTGCTGTCCTTGGGCAACGTATTAATAGAAAGTTAAATGTTATCCATTATGCTAGTAAGACTATAGACGCTGCTCAGAGGAATTATACTACTACTAAAAAGGAATTTCTAGTTGTTGTTTTTGCTTGTGATAAGTTTAGGCCCAACATTGTAGACTCAAAAGTCACCATTCATACTGATCATGCTGCTATTAAATATCTTATGACGAAGAAGGATGCTAAGCCTAGGCTTATTAGATGGGTGATGCTTTTACAAGAGTTTGATCTATATACAGTAGATAGGAAGGCTGCTGAAAACCCTATAGCTGATAATTTATCTCGATTGGAAAACATCTCTTTTGACCCTATGCCTGTTAATGATAGTTTCCCAAATGAACAATTAGCTGCAGTAGAGGTAAGCTCGTGAGGGAGCCCTTGGTACGCTGATTATGCTAACTTTATTGTCTCCAAGTATTTGCCTCAACTTTTACAGCTCAGCAAAGAAGGAAGTTCTTCTATGATTTGAGGCATTATTTTTGGGATGACCCGCACTTATACAAACAAGGAGTGGATGGTATTATGCGAAGATGTGTTCCAGAATATGAACAAAAGGAGATATTGCGTAAATGTCATGGTAGTGCTTATGGAGGACATCATGCAGGAGATAGAACTGCACAAAAGGTGCTACAATCAGGTTTCTATTGGCCTACCCTTTCTAGAGATGCAAGAAAATATGTTTTATCTTGTGATGAATGTCAGCGTGTTGGTAATATTTCTAGACGGAATGAAATGCCTATGAACTACTCTCTAGTTATTGAACCTTTTGATTGCTGGGGATTCGACTTTATGGGTCCTTTCCCTCCTTCGAAAGGTTACACTCATATTCTTGTTGCCGTTGATTATGTTACTAAGTGGGTAGAAGCCATTCCTACAAAGAGTGCTGATGGGGAGACCTCTCTAAAAATGCTTAAGGATGTTATCTTTCCTACGTTTGGAGTGCCTAGGTATCTCATGACTGATGGGGGTTCTCATTTCATTCATGGTGGTTTTAGAAAGACCCTTGCTAAATATGATGTTAATCATAGAATTGCTTCAGCCTATCAACCCCAAACTAGCGGGCAAGTAGAGTTATCAAATAGAGAAATTAAATCCATCTTGCAAAAGACTATTAATAGATCTAGAAAAAACTGGGCTAAAAAGTTGAATGATGCTTTATGGGCTTATAGAACTGCTTACAAAAATCCTATGGGGATGTCTCCTTATAAAATGGTTTATGGGAAAGCTTGTCACCTACCCTTAGAATTAGAACACAAAGCTTACTAGGCAGTTAAAGAACTAAATAGAGATTGTAAGCTTGCTGGTGAGAAAAAATTATTTGACTTAAGTTCTTTAGTTGAATGGTGGAGTGAAGCCTAAGAAAATGCTAGGCTCTTTAAGGAAAAAGTTAAAAGATGGCATGACAAGCGCATACTTAAGAGAGAATTTCATGTTGGTGAGAAAGTTCTATTGTACAGGTCTCGTCTCAGATTTTTTGCAGGAAAACTACTGTCAAAATGGGAAGGACCTTTCATTATTGAAGAAGTATACCGTTCATGAGCAATAAAAATTTCTTCTTTAAAAGATAATATTACACAAGTAGTGAATGGGCAGTGACTCAAGCACTATATTGCTGGAGATTCTTACAATGAAGATGTTGATGCCTTTCAAGTTATAACTCCGGAGAAATTCATCAAGGACCAAATTTAGAGACCTGCAGAGTTTGTTTTCAAATAGGTAATAGTTCTGGTAAGAAAAGTTCCGAAAAAATACAATCCAACTATATTTTTGCAGTTTCAGTCAATAAGGGAAGTTAAGAGGCGAAAAAGGGACGGAAACGGAGCCAGGGTGGACCACACCACCCTATGGCGCAGGCCCACCCCTGGCGGCGCCACCAGGTGGTGAGGCCACCCCAGACTCCGCCTCCGACCCGTTTTCACCCAGTACCTTCCTCTTGTTATGAAACTTCGTAATATATAACCCCCCGGATCTTCCGAGGTTCGTATATCGTGTTTTCATCGTATTTTTGTTTCGATCTGTTTCTGCCAGGTAGAATCCCAGATTTGTAGCCACAATGTCTTCCACTGATCAGCCGAGGGAGATTCCTTAGAAGATATCATCAACCCATACATGAGAGAGTTGAAGATTCATCCCAAGGAGTTGTTGCTCGAAGGTGGGGAGGTCCGGATTAAAGAGGTTCAAGGCCCTAAAGGTGAAGGAAGTCTGGAGGACAGGATAGAAGCACTGGAGCAAGAAGTCTTTAGGTATAAGAAGATGGCGGAGCGCGAAGTGGATATCATCCATAAGATTTGTTCCGAACTCATCACCAAGCACCAAAAGGAGACTGCTTAACTCAAAGACGAAGTCCTCTCACTCCGCCAAACAACCAAAGAACTGCAAGCACAGTTCTATGACGTTCAAAATCAAAACTGTGAGTATGAGGCTAGATTTAAACGCATAAGTGCTGCTGCAAGTTTCAGGATGTTGGAAACCGCGATGTCCTTTGTTGATAGGAAGCCCTTACCCTGGAAGACGGATGAAGATGAGAGGATACCACCACCACCAAAGGAGTATTCGTCATCAGGTTTAGCATCCCCTTGGTTTTTTCCAAGCTTGGGGGAGTGCCGCGGTATCACATCACTATGTTCTATCTTTTTACTTTATTAGTAGAGTCATATCATGAATAGAGGAGTTATTATGTAGTATGGTTTGCATTATGGAAGTGTCCCCTCTCTTGTTAGATATGTATCCCTTGGTGTGAGTTGCCGATATGGATTATTAATGAGAAGTTCTATCATTTACTCTTTTGCATAGCTTATATTAGTTTTCAATTCATGGTTATATGATTGATCTTGTTGTTAGTATTGGTATCACTTTGGGATCATTGAGTTAATTTAGTTGGTTTTGGAAAACCTGGCTTGGTCAGTGGCAACACTATTTTTGAGAGTTGAATGAAAAAGATAGAAGTACTCTAGAGAAAAATAATTTCATCATCATTCTTTCTTGATTTGCTCATAAGTCTAGTATTCTCTGGTTAAGATCTTTTGTGCTTCCAAGGAAGATTGCATGTTTGTCTTTATCACTTGTATGTTTGTTTGTTTCCTTCAACTCTTGTACTTGCTACCCAGCCTTGCTAGCCAAAAACCTGTACTGAGAGGAAATTCTTCTCGTGCATCCACTCCTTTAAACCAAAACCTTTGCCATTTGTGTCCACCATACCTACCTAGTAGCATTATTGCTATTCCAAGTAAATTCTTGTTTTATCTACCTCCCAAATTAAAATTGTTATGTGAAAATTAGTGATTAAAGCTCTCACGAACTTGATGGCACACTTTACTTTCTCGCATCTAATAAACTTGAACCATTGTGCTCATCTATGTTATGTATATGCTTGCGCTTTGTGAGTTGTGAATTAGCAGAACCATGCTGTCATGGGGAACGCTTTCAACATTGCACTGGTACTTTGTACCAAGTTGATATCATGTTCTTTTGTCTATGGACGCCGTCGGTGTGAAATGAATGGGAGCTTGTAAGTCCATGGAGTTATGCATATGTGTTAGAGAAATGCCTGGGCCGCTGGTCTAATCCATGCTGACATGGTGGAAACCTGCAGCGTAACCATAATGAGTATCTATGAAGCATTCTTCCTATAAAAAAGAGATAGAGATGGAGAAAAAGAGAAAAGAGAAAAAAGAGATACTATGAAAAGAGGAAAGAGAGAAAAAAACACCATATTCCCATGGTAAATAAGAAGATTGATGAGATGCTTGTTGTCTGCTTGCCTTGTCATTTTGATATGGGGATTCTTCCGTATCATCGGTCAAGGGGTACCCCATTGGTGGTTCTCTATGATACACATATGCTTACAATGACAAGAACTTACCGGTGACTAAACTTGAGTAGCATGAGAAGCGGCCCTCGTATTCAAGGGACATGAGATTCTCAACTTACAACTTGTCAATGCATATCCTCATATTTGATCACTTTAACCTTAATCACCTAAAGATGCCTATGATAGGGGCAATGAGAGCTGAAAGCTAGTAAGTATCATAATTTTTGGGAGCTTTTTATGAGACTTGCAATCCCTGCTTCCCTCTTTGAAGGGCCTTTCTTTTACTTTGTAGTTGAGTCAGTAAACCTACTCCCTTCTATCTCAGCAAGTATTTTGAGTTGTTGTGTTTCATTCATTCATATGATGATTTATTCAGTCGTGTCTTATGTTCCTTGTTTTGCACATTGCTCTTATCTTGATGTTTACTACTTTGAAAGCTATCATTGAAAACTAGCTATTTGTGAACTCCAGCAAATTATCAAATATTCTTCGACCAAGAGCTAAGTTTGCCATTACCAATTATCATTCACTTTATGTATCTTTATTGTGTTTCCTTTACTCATTACAAGTTGAGTTATATAATAGTGAGTTGTCTTCTATTATGATCTATGTATTTGATGAATGTGATACTTCTTGTCCGTATTCTTTTATCGACTCTTTACTCCATAAACCTGAGGCCATGTTTATTGAGCTCATTTTCGCTTGGGGACAAGCGAAGTCTAAACTTGGGGGGAGTTCATACGTCCAATTTGGATCACTATTCTATGTCATAATTCACTATTATTCATTGATATATTTCATATTGAGAGGTGATACTTATGTTATTTCATCTGTTTTTGCATGGTTGATGACTTTTGGAGCATGAACCGCCGCAATCAGGATTCTGATGGAAAAGGTGTTGTTTTAAGGCAAAATTCGCGAAGATCCGAAAATCCGGGAAAATATCACTACAAGAAATCTGGTGACTAGTGACCTTTTCTTAACGACCATGTTTTTTTGGTCATTGATCTATGACCATTCTAAACCAATTGGTCTTAGAGAATCAGGGAGGGTCCAAACCTTGAAGAATAACGACCAATTTAGTCAAGAAGGTCATAATTTGCTAACCTGAAATGGTCATAGATGAACAATCTGGTTTAGAGAATGAGAGATGCGAGAAGAACCGTTGGATCAAAGCATAATGAACGGAATAGATTGCGATCCAGGACTTGGTTGGCGCGGATCGATGACGTGTCGTCCTGGCTCTCCACTCCCCCAAGCGCTAACGGCCACGCGCCCGCCATGATGGACAGGGATATCCTCGCTGGAGTCCTCCAAACCCTAATCCCTATTCTCCTTTCTCCCTCGCAGACATAGACGCACAGGATCGACTCTAGTACTCTACCCATCACATTCCCGTGCCACCGCTCCTAAGCCTAATCTGCTCGACCCTTCCCCTCTTCATCCCCATCAAATCCCCGCGCCGCCGCTCATGGAAGGGGTGGCATCCCCACGCCTATGCTCGTGCAAGGGGTCAGACTCCCACGCCGCCACTCATGTAGGAGGAGATGCGGCTGCATCCTCCCTGGCTCGTTCTCCTCCGCCACCAGATCCTATGCCGAAGTGTCGGATCTTCTCCTCCCCGACAGAACAACCCCCGGATCGGCTCAGCATACCACCGACCTCGCGCACTGCACCCCTCGATCTCTCCAACCACGCCTCTGAGCTCCATCTACCATGACACTTCAGTGGAGAAGACCTTGTCTAGGAGGGAGTACAAGGTCACCCATACGATGGGCAACATGGTGGATCCGTCGCTCGTCTTGATCCCCCCATCCTCCGCGTCGCCAACGAGGTCGAGTCAGGTAACCCACGCATACCATAGATTTGTAAGAAATCTCACCCTTCTTTCCCAATCTAGTAAAAATTACTCGCTGGAGAGAGTAATTGAACGTCCCATCTCTTCTTCCGGCAAATTACAAGCTGTGTAGGCTTAAATCTAAGACAAAGGAGAGATATTTGACTGACTTGACGAGCAATTTTTTCTGGCCCTCGTACAGGAGAATGACCCAACGCTCAAGGAGAGAGTGCATCGCAGGAGCCTAGCCAGAGCCGAGTCCGTCGACAACCCTGTCTTCCACCTCTAGCATCAAGGGAGTGGCTCCACAACTTTGATCAGGCTCGTTGTTGCTACAGATCCGGGGTCCCCGCCGTCTGTGCTATGGTGAAGAAGACCAACAACATGTGAGTGTCTAATTTCCTCTCGTTGTCTGATTAGATTAATTAGAGGCATATGTTAAGATTTTTTAGTGGATCCCTGCTGCAGGACATGCGACGATTATCTTGTATGTCAATGAAATCAGCTAAGCACTACTGAAATATGCATGCCATCATCCACTTCTCTTCTCATGTACCTAGTTGTTTGCCTTGACCAGATGCGTGGGCTAAGTATTTTATGTCAACTATCCGTGAGCACATGGTAGCTAATTTGTTAATTGGTTTGAGCACCGAAATAGATCAACTTACAAGTTTGCAAAGTCTTACGATTGCATTCAATCACTTTACTTGTTTATTTTGGTATCCATTCAACATGTTAAATGTTTATGCGGTACATAGATTATGTGGAATAGAATGCATGTGTTGTACCAGATTATATCTATAGTACACAGTTTGATGCATTGTTTTAGATATATTTACCTCACGGATATGTACGTGTAGGTCTCCTCTAGCTATATTTTGGTTGCTAAACAGCAAGACCTGTAACGTCAGTACTCTTTCAACAGTAATGCTATCAACGTGTCGCCAAGGAATGACCTTACCTTTTCTCAATATGTCTTGCTTTGCTGTTACAAAATTTCTCAATGCAATCTATGTGTTTACTGATGATTACCTTCCTATGCACTATATCTATCCGTACTTGTTCTTGCATCATATATACATATTTGTACCTTTGTCCTTATTTGGTATCAACAAAGTCTGAGTAGTGAGATCTGCACCACTCTGGATTAGTAAGTGTTCGGTTTAACCTCTGTCTGATTCTTCATGAGCTTATGCTGATTGTTCCTATTTTCCTGGGATAATAACAGCACATGGCCTTGAATCTTTTAACTTGCCATTATTTTGGGAATCTCCGAATTTTTCATTTACTGGTAGCTTTAGTTGAGACAGTTAACTTGAATTTTGTTGTATATCCTGATGCATGAAGCATGGTTGAACAAATACCAAACATTAGTGGACATCAGTGACGCCGATAGCTTACGCAATGTGTGCTTTGACTGTTTGATCATTCTACTCTTTACTTCAAGCTAAATGATTCTTCATTGCAACCAAATCTATTTGATGAAGTGACACTATGAGTTGTAGAATAAAAGCATGCAACTTGTTTTCTTGCTTGAATATCTTTTAGCTTGACGGTCTATTATAAGTATAATTAATAGAATCTAGACATTTCTTACTGAGACAACACATATTTTTTTGCTTGTTTCACTGTGTGTGCTTGTTTTCCCATAGGCATACTTTTGAAACTGTGTACTGTAGAAACTGTATGAAACCTATAGGACACTACAGTCTACGTGCTAATGAGCTTACTTGAATCAACAGGGATTGTATGTCAGCCAACACTTGATGGATTTCATCGATGAGCACATGCACATGGTGAGTGCCAAGTTAAAATTTTGCAATCTGGAGCATCTTGATGTAAAACTAGTGCTGGCTTGTTAGATTTCCTGCATTATTTCTTGTGTAGAAAGGACATTCTAGTTGGGGACCTATAGGATTGAATATGCAAACTTGTTTTCCTAGTTTAGACATATACTGTAATGTATAGAAATGTGTGAATGAGAATGTTGTACTACCATCAGCCTTTTTGAAAAGCAATTCATTGAAAAGCTTTCGTTGTGTCTCTAGACCATTTGCTAGCTTGCACGTTACACATGCAGACATGCTTATGTTTCTTTACCAAGGTTCATTACCATGGCTAATTGAGGCTTCTCCTTATACTATCAACACTAGTTGATCACTAGACCCAGTCTTAGTTTAAGTAGTAACCCAACTGATTGTATCAACTTTTTTCATGTTCTAGTTTCAATACAAGGCATATATTTCACTTAATTTCATGTCAGGTCCATGTATGCTAGACTCACTTGTTCTTTTGTTGTTACTAGATAATCAGCGGTGTTAAGAAACCTGTAGGAGCAAACAGCGACTGGACGGAAAGTAGAAGAGCCACTGAAGAACGGAACTAGAGGCCGATGACGCCTCACGCCGCTGAGCGGTGCTCTGCTTGCTTTATGCCATACTTGTTGTAGTTTGTGCTTCTATGTGTGTTTTTTGCTGGGGCTTGCGCTTAGCTTTTCCTGCCTTACTGTGTTGGTTGGTAACCCACATGATGGGGTTTATAATAACAATTTTTTTCTTCATTTAGTGGTCTTGTGCAATCACGTTACTATTGTGAGCTTTCTTGCTTAAACTATTATTTATTCTCAAATTTTTGAATCTGTCCAAACCTGATTGGCGGGCCAGTGGTAAAAGGACTGACAAGTGCGGCCTAGAACATTTTGGGCTCTAAAAAGGCTAAGGCCCAAATAGTAATGTCAGAAAAATTAGACTATAAAGGGCAAGGCCCAAACAAAAAATAAACTATAAAAGGCCAAGGCCAAAACAGAAATGGACTGAAAATAGCCGAGCAGGCCATGTAAAAAGATCGTAATTATTGGGCTTGGCCCATATAAAACACTTAACTGGACCGGGCTAAATTTGATCGACGACCTTTTCAATTGGTCATCGATTTGCCACGTAGGACCAGCCACGTAGGATCTGACGTGGACAGCCTAGATAGTCTGTGACCAAAATATTTGGTCGTAGAATCTACGACCATCCATATTGGTCATAAACATCTATGACCAAATCAGAAAAAAGGTCGTGGTTTTTAACTAGTGACGATCAGCTTTTGACCAACTGTATTTGGTCACAAAAAGGTCACTGATTAAAAAATATGACCTTTCAGTGACCAATATAGAGGGTCGTGTATTCACCAGATTTTTTGTAGTGTATACGGAAAATCCTATTTTTCCAGAAGACGAAGGAAGCCAGAAGGGGGGCTGGAGATTGGCCATTGGGGGCCCACACCACCCCATTGCACGAGCAGCCCTAGGCCGCGCCAACAGGTGGTGTGCCCGCCCTGACCCACTCCAGGCTCTCCCCCCTGGCGTATATCATCCTGCCGAAACCCTAAGACTCGGGGAGCAACCATAGAAAGATTCCGCCGCCTCTGCAGGGCGGAAAACAGCGAGAGAGAAAGTTCTCTTCGGCAGACAGATTTCTGTCGGTGGAATTCCTTCCCGGAGAGGGGAGATCGTCGCCATCAACACAACCATCAAGCTGGACTTATCGGGATCATCATCATCATCACCACCATCATCACCATCAACACCCTCATCACCATCTCCATATTGCAGTAACAATTGCGTTGAATCTTGCATTAGTTCATAGGGGAAACTTTCCCGGTGTTGATTAGTCTTTGTAGTTGATGCTATTGAGTGAACCATTGAATTATTGTCTATGTTCAGATTGTTATACATCATTATTCTATCTCTGATCATGATCCATATGATGTCTTGTGAGTAGTTCGTTTTGTTCTTGAGGACATGGGAGAAGTCATGTTGTTAGTAGTGGAATTATGTTGAGAAAGATTCAATGGTTTGATATTTAAGTTGTGGTGTACTTCTTCTAGTGGTGTCATGTGAACATCGACTACATGACACTTCACCTATATGAGCCTAGGGGAATGCATTGTGTATTTGGCTACTAATCGTAGGAGTTGCCCGAGTGACAGAAACCTGAACCCCCGTTAGGAAACCATTGCACAAGGGACGTAAGGGTCTTAGAGTTTAAAGTTGTGGTTAGGTTTCTACCTTAATTACTTTCTTATACTTATGGATGTTTGCAAGGGGTATAATCACAAGTATGTATTAGTCCTAGGAAGGTTGGTACATTAGCACAGGTTCACCCACACAACACTTAGCAAGCTAGAGAAGATTAATCAACTATATGAAGCGAAAACACTTGACAGTATTCCCATGTGTCCTCGAGAACGTTTGGTCATCTTAAGTAATACAACCGGCTTGTCCTTTGCTACATAAAGGATTGGGCCACTTGCTGCATTTATTCCTACTATCTTTTATTTACTCGTACTTTGTTTATTTGCTTTATCAAAAACCCCTAAAAATCCGTTTGCTAAGTATTTGCAGAGAATTACTGATCCATACCACTAGCCAGCACCTTCTGCTCCTTGTTGGGTTCGACACTCTTACTTATCGAAAATACTGCGATACACCCCCTATACTTGTGGGTCATCAGTTATCATTAATTGAAGATTCATGGAACAGATATCCCCGAGACTTCCTTCACCACCAGATATGGATTGTATGAGTACAATGTCATGTCTTTTGGATTAACCAACGCCCCCGCTTATTTCATGAACCTCATGAATAAGATTTTCATGAATTTTCTGGATAGGTCTGTCGTTGTTTTTATCGACGACATTCTGATCTATTCCAAGTTAGAAGAAGACCATGAGCAACACCTTAGAACTATCCTTGAAACCCTTAGGGACCATCAGTTATATGCCAAGTTTAGCAAGTGTGAATTTTGGTTAAGAGAAGTAGGATTCCTCAGCCACATCCTGTCAGGAGGAGGAGTCGCTGTTGATCCCGCCAAGATAAAAGATGTTGAAGAATGGGAAGCCCCAACCACCCAAACAGAAGTCCGCGCTTTTCCTGGATTGGCCGGATACTACCTCAAGTTTCTTGAAGGATTTTCGAGAATTGCAAGACCGATGACCCAGTTGCTGAAGAAAGATAAGAAGTTCGAATGGACTAACAAATGTAAAGCAAGTTTTCAAGACCTCAAGAAGAGATTAGTTTCAGCCCCAATTATGATCATGCCCGATATCAAAAAGCCTTTTGATGTGTATTGTGACGCATCCAAGATTGGTCTCGGATGTGTGTTAATGCAAGAAGGAAAAGTTATATCCTATCTATCCAGACAATTGAAGCAGCATGAGCAGAACTACCCCACCCATGACCTAGAACTAGTTGTCGTAGATTTAGCTTTAAAGACATGGCATCATTACCTCATGGGTAATTGCTGTGAGATTTATTCGGATCACAAGAGTCTAAAGTATATTTTCACCCAGAAGGAGCTGAATATGAGGCAGAGGAGATGGATTGAGTTAATCAAGGATTATGACCTTGACATTCACTATCACCCCGGCAAAGCCAATGTGGTAGCAGATGCTCTTAGCAGATTGCCGTGTAGATTAAACACCATGATTAAGGAAGCCCAACCAAGTCTGCATGAGGAGATGGAGAATTTCAGAGTGGAGCTAGTTAGCAAAGGATTCTTAGCTAGCATAGAAATCCAACCCACTTTGATTAGTCAGATAAAAGAAGCCCAGAAAGGAAACGCAAGTATCGATGGAATCAAGCGTCGCATCGAAACATGAAAAGTACCTGGATTCACCGAAGATGAAGAAGGAACCTTGTGGTACAAAGGACGTATCAGTGTTCCCGTAGATTCAGAGTTGAAACAAGTCATCATGAAGGAAGCTCATGATACTCTTTATTCTATCCACCCGGGAGGAACGAAGATGTATCATGATTTGAAGGAGAAATTTTGCTGGCACAAAATGAAGAGAGAAGTCAGAAGCTACATAGCCAAGTGTGATATTTGTCAGAGAGTCAAGGCAGAACATCAGAGACCCGCAAGAATTTTGCAACCATTGCAGATTCTGGAATGGAAATGGGATTCCGTCGGAATGGACTTTATCACCGGTTTGCCTACATCTAGTAGGGGAAATGACTCTATGTGGGTCATAGTCGATAGATTATCTAAAGTAGCCCATTCATACCCATTAAGACAACCTACCAAAGTTCAAAGCTAGAGGAATTATACCTCCCTAAAATAGTCAGTTTGCATGGAACCCCCAAGACCATAGTATCGGATCGAGGAACCCAATTTACCTCCAGATTTTGGCAAAAAGTCCAAGAAGGATTAAGAACCAAACTGCATTTCAGCACCGCTTATGAGCCACAAACCGATGGACAAACTGAAAGAGTCAACTAGATCTTATAAGATATGTTGAGAGCTTGTGTGTTAGAATATGGATCTAAATGGGAAGATTGTCTGCCTTTCATGGAATTCTCGTACAATAATAGTTATCAAGCAAGTTTCCAAATGGCCCCCTTTGAATTTCTGTATGGAAGAAAGTGTCGTACCCCTTTGAATTGGTCGCCAGTAGGAGAGAGTCAGATCTTCGGACCTGACATCCTACGAGAAGCTGAAGAGAAGGTTCACAAAGTCCGTGAGCACCTCAAGACCGCTCAAAACAGACAGAAGAGTTATGCGGATAAAAGACGTCGAGACTTGACCTTCAATGTTGGAGATTTTGTGTATCTCATAGTATCACCATTGAAGGGAATGCAGTGTTTTCGCTTAAAAGGAAAGTTAGCTCCTAGATATACTGGACCGTTCAAAATTTTGAGTCGCACGGGAGAAGTATCGTATCAATTGGAACTACCTGAAGAAATGTCAGCCGTTCACAATGTCTTCCATATCTCGTTACTTCGCAAATGCTTAAAAGTTCTGGAGAAGACCGAAGTGTTCAAAAACATCGATCACAAAGCCATAGATATCGATAAGGATCTAACTTATCGTGAAGTGACCATCCATATTTTGGAGGAAGCATTTAGAACCACCCGGAGAAGAAGCCACTTGGGAACGAGAAGATTACATTAGGACTGAGTATCCCAATATCTTTAGTTCCTAGTTTTCCCTGAATCTCAGGACGAGATTCTGTTTAAGGAGGGAAGGTTTGTAACATCCCAAAAATACTAATCAAGCTTATCAAGCTCTAATCACCCAAGTTTAGGGTTAACAAAAACTTTTCTTATTAAAATGGATATGAGTGTATGTGTGAATGGTATTAGTATATGAATGATGGCAATGGCCATGTTTGATTGCTACAAATTATAAAGAATGGTTTAAAGATGAATACTACATCATCTAGATTATTTCCAAGTAGAATCAAATAAAGGAAAAATCAAGTATAAGATATATAAGCAAATGGTCATTTTGGCCAAACTAATCCACTAGACCACTTTGAGTGTTCCTAGTAAAGAATTTTCAACAGAAACAATTCCAATTCTTTTCACCCCTTGCTAGACCAAGTAAAAGTGAATCCAAGCAAACTTTACAAAGTTGCAGAAACTAAATTCAAACCTATTTAAGAGGTAGTGCAAAATTGAATCAAGATCATATGTATAGATCACAGTTTCTCAAAAACCACTCAAATCAATCCCACTTGACAAATCCCAGCAACCACAGTCTACCAGGCAAACAACAAGATCACTCACCAAAAATCTTTGAAAAATTCGAAATATGAATTCATGCGGCCATTATGTAGAACACTTGGCATGCACAGTACAACCTCACCAACTATTCAATATTTGGAGTTGTGAATTGCTCACAATTTGGACTGCAATAAACCCAGTGAATTGTCCTAGATCATCCCTGGTACTTTGCCGTGCAGTGGAGAGCCCTTTGCCCGCCGTTGCACCTGTGTCATGCCCATGCCGAGCCGTCCATGCTGGTTGGGCACGAGCCAGTCGCTGCGCACCGCGCTGCCCTCTACCACGACCTCCACAAGGTAGGCGTGACCTCATCGCCACCCACTTACCACCCATAGCCAAACGGCAAGGCGAGAAGGAGCGAGACCAGCTCCCCCCATTTAACCCCTGGCCATGCCGAGCGCACGACGGAGCGCCGCACCAGCCTCACTCGCACACGTCGTGCCTCACTCTCTCTGCCTGTACCCACGTTCGCCGTAGAACCAGTAAGCCGCCAGACATGATCGTTTGCCGTCTCGCGCCTAGTGACCACCGTACCAAGTGACGAACGCCTGTGTACGCGCCCAGAGCACCGACGTATCCCGGCTAATGGAGAGCACCCCTTGGCATGCCATCACTTCCATGACGACCACCATAGTACACCGCTTCGACCCATGCGCTCCGCCGTGACGATTACGACCTGTAGCATCGTCGCTCGAGTACCCTGACCATGCCGCCCAACTACCACACTGGGTGTACAAATAGAGGCCACCCTAGCCTTCAATCTCCACACCATTCCACTCCCCACTCACCACAGAACCTCACCGTCCCTTCCACGGAGAAAGGCGAGCACCACACCACCGGAATTTGACCGAAGTTCGCCGCTGTAGAGGAGGAAGGAGCCCGTTGATTGCGACCACCCCAAGAGCCGCCGTGACCGCGCCTCGAACAGGCGTCAACGACAACCTCATTCGCCCCCATCATTGACCTTAGTAGGAGCCCAGGTGAGCCAGACGTGACCCCCACCACCGCGTTAGGGTTCTGTTCTCGCTGGAGCTGTTGGATGTAGAAGATGAACCTCAGCCGTTAGATTGTGTTCTAATCGTAGGGCTAAGATTGAAACATACCATTTCGGTTAGATTAAGTCACTAACGAGTAGGACCCATCTGTCAGTAGCCAGCTGCGCCAGCGCAGTGCAGTTGGGCTGGCCTGTTTAGTTTCCCGCGTAGAGCCCACCCGTTCAAATAGTATTTTTCCATTTCAGTTAAAACTAGATTCTGCCAGTAGATTCAAAAATCAATTCAAAGAGATTCACTGCACCAAAATGCATGATTCCAATTGTGTTGGAAAGGTATGTAAATTCTTTAATCACTTCCGTTGGATGCAAACCAATTGAAATTATAGATCACCTAGTCCCAAAATTAACAAGACATAGACTTTTGGCACTTCAAACATTTTTCTAAAATAAACTATAAATGCTTTTGAGATGATTCCACCTCTCAAAAATCACATTTGCCATGCTCTACCTGAATATGTAATAAAATTTGGTTCTACAGATATTAGACTTGGACTAGTATTAAAATAAGGCTATATAGGCTTTTCTAGTCATTTAAATCTTATAAAATAGTAATATTAAATCTTGTAATGCATGACCACCCTTTTAAATCACATTCCCAAGTTTGAGAATATATGGTGAGGACATGGTCCATATGAACCTATATTCTAGTTGGAGAATATGAAATCTTAAACAATTTCAATGAGTAGAAATTACTTTTCTCATTAAAGAGAAATAGAAATGTGCTATAATAACATGTAATGATTGAGATGATATTAGATCATCTAGTATGACCCTTGTGTGCTAAATAGGAGTAGAGAAGTGTTGTTTGGTGATTGTGCACATTGGATGTATTTATAGACGCTAGTACCGACCTGGAATTCAACGAAGAGGAGTACTTCGAGGAGGAGGAGGAAAACTTCAACGACTGCAACAACTTCTCTGCTCAAGGCAAGCCATCACTAATTGCAAGCTATCTATGCAAGCCCACCATGCAAGCTAGATCTATGCATACTATATATGCAAGCCCCTTTATACCAGATGCACTAGGCATACCTGGTTATGTAACTTTACTAATTCCCAATTTTTACTCCAAGCTTTACTTTCCCTTTTACTATAGCTTTAACTTAGTTAATGAATTGTGACTAGTGGAACAATACAATGGATCCTATCAAGATCTTAGGATTAGTTTTGGATACTTGTACCAGATTAGCACCCCCACATAGTGATTACCCTCAACTTTAGTGGCTAGTGCTAAGCTTAAAACTTGATCACTATAGATGGGAATACTTGGTGAAAATGATTATGAAAACCTTGGAATGATGATTCATTCTATTGAAATGTTTTGACATGTGTTGAGAAACACAATGGTTGATGATGAAAATGTTGAGGCATGAGCCTTAACCCTTTATAAAAACTGATGGTTGGGTTCAGATGCGATACCATTACAATTTTTATCGTACAACAACAATACCTGAGTTGGGTAGGGCTTGACTGGAAGTTTATATGTCTCAGTATGGGTTCCCTTGCGGAAGAGGTTGAGCTGAGGCTACCTCGTGCTGAATGGCCACCTATGCAGTACCCAAGATGATAGATGGTCATGGCTTGGAGGCCAAACTCATAGGGGAGGTGCCTAAACTAGGGTGTGTAATTGAAACGTTAAGATTGATTATCCACATACCAAGTATGATGATTCAGGGTTATTCCTAACGGATGTATTGAATTTTGTGGTGAAAGTGTACAATCTCTGTAGAGTCAAACTATTCGAATAGCCGCGTCCGCGGTTATGGACAGTTGGAGTGGCCATACTGCTCCGTTGTTAGATGTTTTCAAAATGATTTGTGAATTGAAAGATGACCTTGACTTGACCACAACAGAGTTGTGGACATGAAAACTAGTTCTCCCTTAAGTGATAAAGAGAACTAAAGTAGGTATTTACTCTTGAAACCCTTATGAAGTAAATCTGGCTTTTTGCAACAAACCTAGATCTTAAGATTCCTATTAGCTTTTACCTCACTTATACCAGTGTTAGTTTGCGAGTACTTAAAGAGTACTCATGGCTTTGTCCCTGGCTATTCCCATGGCCATACTATGAGGAGGATTACCCGGAAGATGGAAAGCAGGAAGTCTATGACAACTAGGATCATCTCCCATCGTCAGCATTGCCTGTGATCTTGAAGATGAAGCCCCGCTACATTTACTTTCCGCTGATTTGATTCTATTAAAGACTGGATCATGAGATCCTTTCTTTGTAAGAACCTTATTATTGTTTGTAATGGATGATGTACTATGGTACCACTTCTGTTATGTCTCACAAAAATGGTAATCTTGGGATTGCGATGTACGGCATATAGGCATCTGGAATTAAAAATTCGGGTGTTGACATAACCCCACCCTCTCCTGTGCTCAGGAACGACCAGGACAGCAACACTGATGAGCTCCTGAAGTCTCCTCTCGGGCTTCCCTAAGAATCGAGCATGGTGCCCTATTCTCCACCACTCTGCTCCTGCATGTCACTGCTCCGAGTCCCCCTCCTCTCCCTTCATCTAACCATGTCTTATTTTCTACCTAGGACCCTCCCTGGCGCTGCCACGAATGAGCTCGGAGCCTCCATCCCCTGCCTGACGCGGGATTCGGTAGTTCTTCACCAAAACGGTCGCAGCCGCCCCTCCCCGGACTAGACCTGGAGTCCTCTGTCTCCCTACACCATTGTCGTCCCCTCTCCCGCCCCGAGTAAGCCTCCTCGACGCTACTCCGACCCATCTAGGATTTCCATCGCCGCTGCTTTTGTACGCTAGAGAAAACAAAGCCCGGTCGTCTATCCCCAATTGATCGAACGGCCGGAGGTGCCCCGTACCCCTGTGACTAATTGGGTCGCTGACCAACGGTCCCGCCTGGCGGATTTTAATGAGCCATCCCGCGCGCTGCCCTCGCTCGGGTGGGCCGTTTTTGCCCAAGCCGGCCCAACTCGGTGGGTTGATCCAACCTAGTTTCCCCTTAGTCCTTTCTTTTTATTTAAAATCAAGATCTGCTAATTAGCTGCACAGTTTAAATTCAAATAAAAATGGAAATGACCATATTTTGTCCAGATAAAAATTTCTACATACCCCCACATGTTTTGGGCAACATGCAGAGCCAACCTCAAACCAAAAATAAATGCCTTTATTTTCTGAGATTAAATCTACCCAAATGTATCTTTTCCCCTAAATAATTTCCATAGTAATTTTCATGTATCCAAATGGAATCAGTCCTTTTTCCTTAAAAACTAAATTGAAATCCCCATCTTTTGGCCTTTCACCCATGCCAAGTTGAGCCTTAGTTTGTGTGTAGTACAAATACCAAACCTAATTTATTTCTTCCCTTAGAAATTTCCCTAGGGCAAACCATAACCTGTTTTGAGTTTTTTCTAAGTCTCCATGGTGTGGTACATCCGTACCTATCAAATCTGGAAGCTCAATAAATATTGAGCCTCTGTTGAATTTTAATGAATTAAACACTTCTTACTAGGGTATTTCCACTATATAAATCCTTGCAGAAGCTTGATAACTCCAAATAAGATGATTACAGTTTCTGATGGAAGTTATTTGCAATACCTATTAACTACCCTTAGTCTCATGTTATTTGGAAATATAAAATAAATCTGGTAAAAAAGACAAATTGACTATAGAACTAACTTTGGGAATTTCCCAAGGGCATTCTGGTAATTATTTTGCAATGAATGCAACTCTCAAAAATCACGAACTCAATTATAAATAATATACTCAAAGCAAAAAATTATTTCGTTTACAGATCTTTTCTCGTGATTTATTCACCTAAACTAGTGTTATTTCCACTAGAAAAATCATAACTAATTAAGGAAAATTGATAAAATCATGAAACCACTTTTGTTGACCTTGTTATTTCAATACCTATCCGTTGTTATCATTTTTTCACATTGATATCATACATACCAAAGCCTTAGTTCAAAACCCCCGTTATTAAGTGGTTTAGAGAAATAAATCCTAAAGGAAATTCCACAAAGGCAATTTAAGTAATTCCAATTGCTACTAGCTCAATCTACGAAAACCTACTGAAATAAATAGGGTGTGGAATGTGTGTTTGATGTATTGAAATGATGCATGTATGCCTTGTGTTGATTGTGGCTTTGTTTGCTTGCACGTGCTAACCTTGACGACGATAGTTGCGATTATACCAGAGACCAGAGGAAGTGATTATTAATGGTTATTATGCTATTCTAAGAAGAAGTCCACGGACATATATTGCCAGATTGTTGATAACAGGCAAGCCAGCTTCTTACGCATAAGCCTTGTCCTACTATTTTACTTATGCATGTTTACCTACTATTTTATGAACTATGCATTGGTTTATTATATGATGATCTATACTTGGTAGTGGCATGGCTTCTCCAAACCATTATGCCTTTGTACTATTAAGTACAACCCCCTTGATGACACATATTTAACCCTAGTATGGTAGATGGTGTATAACACCATAACCCTTTGGAGGCCAGGGTTTTAGCCGAAGCAAAACTAGAGGATGGGAAGACCCCCCAAAAAGTTTTAAAAAATGTTTATGGCAAAACCTTGGTGAGGTTTGACCTACCAAGAGAAGTTTGAGAAAAGAAAAAGGTTTTTGTTTTACAAAATGCTGAAAGATGGAGGAAAATGGTTTACAAAAATGCACCCGGTTCTTTGCAGTAATGCTAGAACAATTAACCCGGGCAACCACATTACTCTGGAATAGGACAGGGCTGGACTTGAAGTTTTCTACTCTAGTATAGAAATTCTCACAACTACTTCTAAGGGATCATCTCCATCTAATGTCGGGGTTCCTTTACAAAAAGGGTCAACTGTTAGACAGTCTAATGGAGGAATTGCGAACTGCATTCGGGAGCAGCTAGGCAATACTATGCGCCTCTCATTGCAAGTGCCCACTCTAGAGGAGTCGGAATGCGCTCAGGTTGGTCTTTGGCCCAGATGTCCTGGTGTTGAGAGGAACAACTGATAGGGTAGGGCCTATACTAGAGTGGTATTTGGAGAGTATTAATCAGTTACTCGACCCATGATTGGTGTATATCAGGGTAGGGTACCCGGATGGTGTGGGTAAAGTGTACAACCTCTGTAGAGTGTAAATCTATTCGAATGTTCGTGTACATGGTGATGGATGGTTGGGAAGGCTGCTATAGAGTGGTGCTAGTTTTGATTTCAAAAAGTACTTTGGAAAAGCAAAGGATTTGGAAATGATGTGACCATGGGATGGTCGGAAAGAAAGAAAACGAGTTTGGTCATGAGATGACCGGAAGGAAGAAACAAATGGTTGACCCAATCCTAGTGTTTTCCAAAAACTTTTCAAAAAGGTTTTACAAAAGTTTTCAACAAAGATATGTAGATTCAATATCTACAAGAGAAACTATTTGAGAAAAGAACCCCTCTTGGATCCCTCCTACCACAGTCACATTGCATATTTTCTTGTATTATTATTCTCTTGCGGTGGTTCACGAGTACATTCAAAGTACTCACTGGCATTGTCCCTGGATATTAATGTCAACACCCGGATTTTTAATCCCAGATGCTTTTTATGTCATCCACCGCAATCCCAGGATTACCATTTTTGCGAGAAATAACAGATTTGATATCATAGTACATTATCCATTACAAACCATACATAAGGTCTTACACAAGTAAGGATCTCATGATCCATTCTTAATACAGCATGCAGCGGAAAATAAAAGATAAGCGCAGTGGTGGGGTCCACCTTCAAAGGCACTGGCAATACTGACGAAGGCAGATAGTCCTAGTTATCATAGCCGTCCTGCTGGCCATCATCTTGGTAGTCTCCTTCATAGTCTGACCATGAGAATGGCCAGGGAAAAAAGCCATGAGTACTCTTTAAGTACTCGCAAACTACCACTAACAAGTAATATAGTTCTAAGTTAAAGTGCTAACTCTAAATTTGCTATAAAGTTAAGTTTGAAACCTAAGCTGAGTTCAGAAGCAAAGAAAGATACAATAAAGTTCTAGAATCACTTAAGTTGGGAAGCTATTGTCATAATCACAACCCTGTTGTGGTCAAGTCAAGATTCATCATTCTTTTCATAAGTCATTTTGAAAACATCTGACAACGAAACAGTATGGCCATTCCAACTGTCCATCACCACGGACGCGGCTATTCGAATAGTTTGACACTCTGCAGAGGTGGTACACTTTCACCACAAGATTCGATACATCTGTCAGGGATAGCCCTAAATCATCATACTTAGTATGCAGATAATCAAACATAACCTTTCCTTTACACACCCTAGTATAAGCACCTCTCCTATGAGCATGGCCTCCCAACCATGGCCATCTGTCATCTTGGGAACTTCATAGGTGGACATTGAGAGGTAGCCTCAGCTCAAACCTCTCCCGCGAGGGAACTAATACTAATACATATAAATTTCTAGCTAAGCCTTACCCAATTCAGGTATTGTGGTTGTACGGTAAATTTGGAATGGTATCGCATCCAAATCAAACCATCAGTTTTATAAGAGCGGTAAGGCTCATGCCTCAACATTTTCACCATCATAAACCAATTGTGCTTCTCAAAACTTTTCAAAACATCTCAATAGAATGATGCATCATTCCAAGGTTTTCATAATTCATTTTCACCAAGTGCTCACATCTAGAGTGACTCAAGTTTTTATATCTACTCTAAACTACTAAGTTAAGAGTGTTCACTAAAGTGGGATGATGGGATCAATCTCATGCCATAGAATGACATCTAAAGGGTTCTATATAGGTCAAGTTTTATAGTCTTTATGCTACCTTCTAAACAAGTAAAGAACTTTGATAAAGTAAAGGAAGTAAAGCTTGGAAAAATAAAACTTGGGGTAAGTAATAGTCAAGGTGGTATAACCAAAGCATGCCTAATGCATTTGCTTAGATTATCTAGCTTGCAAGGGTTAGCTTGCATTGTTATGGTGGCTTGCCTTGTGCAGTGCAGTGGTTGAAGTTTTCTTCTTCTTATTCTTGGTAGAACTCCTCCTCCTCGAAAGCTTGGTCGGTACTATCGTCTATAAATACATACGAAGTACACAATCACCAAACAATACTTAACTAGTATAATTAGCACTCTAAGGCATATAGTTGATGATCTATTCCCATCACAAGCATCCCAATTTTTATTAACTAGTTTCATTCTTTTTATTCTAGAAAAGTAATTTCTACTCATTGAGAAATTAACTAAGATTTAATATTCACCACATAAAATATGGGATCATGTGGACACATGTCATCACCACATATTCTAACATGTGGGAAGGTGATTTAAAGCTTGGACCACAATTACTTTGGTTTAAGTTCATTATTTAATGATTTAAAGTGATATGGTGAAATGTGATTTTTGAGAGTTGGAATCAACTCAAAAGCTAACATGGTTGATTTTATAAAAAAGTTGCAAGGTGAAAATGCTTCTGTTTTGTTATTTTTTCTAGGAGAGATCTCTAACTCTAATTAAATTAAATCCAACGGGCTTGGTAGATCTTTTCAGTAGCTTTCTAAAAAAATTGGTATCATTCCATTTGGATTTATTAATCTCTCTGAATTTAATTTGAAACTAGGGGACAGAACTAGGTTTAAACTAAAAAGAAAAATCCTAATTCAAACTAACTGGGTTGCGCGGGAAAACTAATGGGCCGGCCCAGTGCCACTACGCGGCGCGGGGCTCAGTTGACAGGGGGTCCACCGGTCAGTGGCTTATAACGCGCGAAGTGGTACGGGGCGATATGGGTCGTTTGATTAGAACGGGGATCAATGGCTGGGGCTCGTCGTCGACGACGAACTGGTCGCCGGCGAACTCTAACCCTAGCGGCTCAGTGGTGGTGCTCAGGGGGCATACTAGGGCTCCAGCGACGACGGCGAGGCGGGAAAACAGACTGGTGGTCGATGGCGAGATCAGGGACGGTCGAGGCAGCTCCAGGGGTGGTCGCAATCAGAGGTGCCCCTTCCTCCTCTGCTGTGGGCTACTCCGGCCAAATTCTGGAGGGCAAGTGCTCGCGCTTCTCCGGCTAGAGGTGAGAAACGGTCAGTGAGGTGAGGGGAGGTGAGTGGTGTGCTGAAATGGGCTGGGGGTGGCCTCTATTTATAGGACGATGACGCGATCGAGAGGGATGGGCGAGCGGCTTCGGCGAGGGCTTCACAACGTGCTAGCGGCGTGGCTTGAGGTAGGGGGCGGTCGCTGGTGTCCTGGCGGTTCTCTACGTGATCAATGCGGGACTAGGGGCGGTGGTATGCGGTCGGGCGGTGCCGGCGCTCTGAGCGGCAGAGACGGTGGTGTCCACGGCGAGCGGTGGCTGTGGTGTGTTGGGCAGCGAACGGGCATGTTTGGCGTGCTCCCTGGGTCATGGCGAAGAGGTGGACGCAGGCTATGTCGAGGGGCGACGTATATGCGCATGTCGGGAGCGGCGCTCTAGCGTGTGCTCGTCATGGCGTAGATAGGCAGTGCGCGGCGCGCTGTGGGTGGTCCGTGGCTTGGCCTGGCTCGGGGAGGGGACATAGGGTGGCGGTGAGGTGAGGGCTAGCTAGTAGACATGGCGAGAGAGAGGGAGATTGATATGGGGTGGCCCGATCCTCTTAGTAAGCGGATGGCGGTGATGATGGTGGATGATAGATAACTAGCCTGTAGCTATGAACTCTCCCGCTCGATCCCTGATGTCAATGCAACAGCTCTCGAGCCTTGTAGGATATTCACAACACCACGCTCTTGCGCACGCAGCCGTGACCACAAACGGTAGTATGCAATCCACTAATTCCCAATGGAACAACAGATCACACTCAATTATAGTTGGTAGATTCGAACACAGGGTAATTCCAGAGGTTCTATGAAAGAAACAACTCCAAAATAGTTTAACGTGGTATCAAACCTAACTAGAGGTCGTCCCAAGGCTTATAAGGGCGGCTGGGGCGGCCAGAAACCGAAACTAAACGCAAACGACTCAAACTGATACAAACCGACTCGGACTAGATTCGGTCGGCGGGTGGACACTCCGGTCGAAATCGGACGGACAGTCTGGTCAGGCCGGACACTCCGGGTGACGTGTGCCAGACAGTCCGGTCTGGCCGGAAACTTTGATGTTTCTGGGTGGTGTCCGTGTAGTGTCCGAACTGGCAGACAGAATGTCCACGCCAGTTTGCCTCTCGACCAGGCCGGACAGTCCGGGTGGATCTGGCCGGACACTCCGGTCGTGGTAGATCTTTTTGCCTCCGTCTTGATGATCTTATCTTCCGCCTTCCTCCTGCTCCTCCCTCGCGCATCCTTGGGCGATCTTCATGTTGGGCTTCTCTTGTAGCCCTTCTCCTCCACGTGCCATGCTTGTTTCTCCAACGAACGTGATCATACATAAATGCATAGAATTAGGCAGTATAAAGTTCTCATCAATTAAAGTACCAGATTCGTTTAGGAGTAAATTCACCTGTTGTTCAAGTAGCTTAGCACGAGATCTTGTAATAGGTCCAATTCTAATTTCATTGGACTGATCCTTTCTTGCAACAGTTGTAGCATCTTCAGTAGTCATTGGGCTAGGTGTAATTGTAGGGATGTCCTCATCATCTCCCCCCCTTCAAAAGGCATCGACCTCGACGCTCCAAGGTCTTCTCCAACATATGGTGACAAATCAGCAACGTTGAAGCTGTTGCTAACTCCACCAAACTCCTCAATAGGTATATCAACCGAGTAGGTGTTATCATTAATCGTGGCTAACACCTTGTAAGGACCAGCACCACATGGCTTCAATTTTGACTTTCGAAGTAGTGGGAACCTATCCTTGCATAGATGCACCCAAACCATATCTCTAGGCTCGAACAACACTTCTTTCCTTGCTTGATTCCTTGCAGCAGCAATGTTCTTGCCTTTCTTCTCAGTAGCCTCTCGAGTCTTCTCATGTATTTTCTTCACATAATCAGCACATTTTGATGCCTCCATATCAACTCTCTCATGCAATGGCAGAGGCAACATATCAAGTGGCGTCAATGGCTTGAAACCATACACCACCTCAAAATGACAAAGCTGAATAGTTGAATACACAGCCTTGTTTGTAAGCAAACTCAACATGTGGCAAACACTCTTCCCACTCTCGTAGATTCTTTTTAATCATGGTCCTTAGCAGCTGTGACAATGTTCGATTCACCACCTCCATTTGACCATCTGTTTGGGGATGACATGTAGTACTGAACAGCAGCTTCATTCCTAGCTTTCCCCATAAGGTCTTCCAAAAGTAGCTCATGAACATCACATCACGGTCAGAAACAATAGTCTTTGGTACTCCATGTAATCTCATGATGTCCCTGAAAAACAGGTTAGCAACATGCGACGCATCGTCGCTTTTATGGCAGGCAATAAAATGAGCCATCTTAGGGAACCTATCCACTACCACAAATATAGAATCATGACCTCTCTGAGTTTTAGGTAGACCTAGCACAAAATCCATACTAATGTCTTCCCATGGAGTAGTCGGTGTAGAGAGAGGTGTATACAAACCATGAGACTTCAGCTTAGATTTCAACTTGTGGCATGTAATACATCGGCTCACAAATCTATACACATCACGCCTCATATTGGGTCAATAAAAGTGATCAGCAAGCATGAGCAACGTCTTCTCACGCCCAAAGTGACCCATCAAACCAGCAGCATGTGACTCATGCACTAAGAACAAACGCAACCACGATTCTTGAATACATAGTTTGTTAGCTCGAAACAAATATCCATCATGTATATGATACTTATCCCATGCGTTTCTAAGAGCACACAAATGATATGGTTCAGCAAAATCATGGTCAGTTGCATAAAGTGCACAAATAGCTTCCAATCCAAGAATTTTAACATCAAGATTGGTTAATAGCATGTTCTTCCTAGATAGAGCATCAGCAACAACGTTCTCTTTTCCCTTCTTATAGTTAATGATGTAAGGAAAAGACTCAATGAACTCAACCCATTTAGCTAATCTTCTATGCAAGTTTGATTGAGCTTTCAAGTATTTCAATGCTTCATGATCAGAATGTATGATGAATTCCTTTGGCCACAAATAATGTTGCCAAACCTCAAGTACTCTAACAAGTGCATACAATTCTTTATCATAGATAGAATAATTCAAACGAGCACCAGTCAATTTCTCAGAAAAATAAGCTATAGGCCGACCCTCTTGCATCAAAACGCCACCTATGCCTATACCACTAGCATCACATTCAACTTCAAATTGCTTCAAAAAATCAGGTAATGCAAGTAATGGTGCAGAAGTAAGCAAACGTTTTAATGTATCAAATGCAATGTCTTGGGCCACACCCCATACAAAAGGAACACCTTTCTTTGTCAAATCATTTAATGGTGCAGCAATGGTGCTAAAATCTTTCACAAAGCGCCTATAGAAACTAGCGAGACCATGGAAACTACGCACTTGACTAACATTTATTGGAATAGGCCAATTCTGAATTGATTCAATTTTAGATTGATCTACATCTACTCCATGCTTAGAAACAACAAATCCTAGGAATATGACCTTATCTTTTGCAAATGTACACTTCTCCAGATTAGCATACAGTTTGTTATCACGTAACACTTGCAAAACTTGTCTAATATGAGTGCAATGTTCAGATTCGGTGTGGCTGTATATGAGTATATCATCAAAGTAAACAACCACGAAACGACCAATAAACTTTCTAAAAACATGATTCATCAAACGCATGAAAGTACTAGGTGCATTAGTAAGACCAAACGGCATAACTAGCCACTCATACAAACCGAATTTAGTTTTGAAAGCAGTTTTCCATTCATCCCCTTCTTTCATCCTAATTTGATGATAACCACTACGCAAGTCAATTTTAGAGAAAACAGCAGCACCACTCAATTCATCTAGCATATCCTCTAAGCGTGGAATAGGATGACGATATCGAATAGTGATGTTATTAATCGCTCTACAATCAACACACATGCGCCATGTACCATCTTTCTTAGGAACTAAAATAACAGGAACAACACTAGGGCTAAGAGAGACACGAATGTACCCTTTATCCACCAACGCTTGTACTTGCTTCTGAATTTCCTTAGTTTCTTCGGGATTAGTCCTGTAAGGTGCACAGTTGGGAAGTGTGGCGCCAGGAATCAGGTCCACTTGATGTTCTATACCACGCAATGGAGGCAAACCTGTGGGTACGTCTTCTAGAAACACATCCCCAAAGTCCTACAAAACAGAAAGGACACCAAGAGAAATAGGGGTTATGTCGTTAGAAACCAAGACCTCGCCCTTATACATGAGCACAAGTCGCATGGTTGTAGGATCCTCACAAAACTCTCTCATACCGTCCTTGGTGGCTAGTATCAATAACCCAGGCACTCTCTCACTTTTCGTTATATCACTCAATTTAGGTTCAATTACATCAGGAACAGCTGTTACACAGTCTCGCCAAGTGGTAGTATCTTCCTTCAAGTTCACCTCCATCTTCTGGCGAGAATCATTCACAATTTCTTGTGGTATCATTGGTTGCATAGTAATCTTATTTCCTTTGAATTCTTAGTGATATGTGTTGGCTCGGACATTGTGTTGCACATGGCAATCATAGATCCAAGGCCGGCCCAATAGTAGGTGACAAACAGTCATAGGAACCACATCAAAATCAATAGAATCTTTGTATGGCCCTATTTGAAAATTCACACGTACTATATGATTTACCTTCATCTCACCATTGTTGCTCAACCATTGTATGTAGGATGGCTTGGGATGAGGAAAATTCAGTTTTGCACATAGTTCCTTACTTGCAAGATTTCTGCAGCTACCTCCATCAATAATTACCTTGCAAGCTTTGTTTGGTCCAACTAGAGATTTTGTTTGGAACAAGTTGCAACGCTGGGATTCCTCAACCGGCTGCACACTAAGTACACGTGAAGATATGACCATAGTGGGTGCACGGTCAGCATATGCATCAGCACCTTCCTCGTCGTCATCAATATCATCATCAGAAGCTTCATCTCCACTCTCTACTTCTCCTTGTTCGTTGACAAACATAACCTTGCTGTTTGGACAATCCTTCTTGTAGTGACCTCTACCTCCACAAGTATGGCACACCACTTCACGAGTACGTGTCGTAGACATGTTGGAACCCGAGCTAGCAGCAGGAGCAGCGGGTTTCCGAGAATTAGAACCAAACGAAGGTGTACTTGCTGGTTTGGCTGATGGTGTAAACGGAACAACAGCTGGTGGCGTGACTGTAGGAGCAATAGATCTGGCCGAAAATCTGTTGGAGGATGGAAAACGAGCGTGTGACTTCGCCTCTTCCGCCAACTGGGATTCGGCCTCTCTAGCATGGTGCAATAGCTCATTCATGGTCTCATACTTGTGATGACGCACTATGCTCTTGATTGGCAACTTCAGATTGTTTAGGAATCGCTGCATGTTCATCTCAATGGACTCGCGAACTCGAGCATGCTACATAAGTAGCTCCATCTCCATGTAGTACTCATCTACTGTCATTGTGCCTTGCTTCAATTGCGTCAATTTATCAAAAACTGATCGCAAGTAGTTGGTTGGAAGAAAACGATCCTTCATGATTTGCTTCATCTCGCGCCAATCCATCACAGGAATTTCGTTGTCCTCCCTCCTATGTTGCACAAGAGCATCCCACCAACGCAAAGCATAACCATCAAATTCAGATGCTGCAAGCTTGACCTTCTTATCTTCTGGATAGTCAAATAAGCGCTAGAGTTTCTCAATCTTCAACTGCCATGTGAGGTAGTCTTCAGGATCAATGGAACCATCAAACTTAGGAATTGAGAATTTTGGCTTGCCCAAACCATCATCAGCAACTTGGTTGGGCACATGTTGACCACGCCCAACAGGGGCAAACCCACGACCATGAGCAGGTGCATGGATAGGGGGAATATCACGTCCCCTGCCAACATGTGGAGCAGCATCCATAGCACTACCCTCCTCGAAATCATCAAAGGCATCATCATGTTGAGGATCTTCCCTTCTATGTAAGGCGGCTGTCAAACCCTCAATGGAACGCTGCAAAGTGGTGACATTAACATTGAGCGTAGCCACTTGCGTTTGAATAGTATCAACCGTTCCAACATGCTGATCCAATCTCATATTCATATCCTGGAGATTCTTGTCAATGGCATCTGTCCTGTTAGTAAACACACGTGTCAAGTGGGACTTCAAAGCCTCATATTCACGCCAATTAACAAGCTCCTCATCCTTCTTTTTCTGCAACACAACATCATCATCACTAGTAGACATGATTAGTAGGTTAGTGCAAAAATCAGAATCTGTATGGTGGAAACTCTCACAACTCACTCACAACTAATAAGAAAGGAGATCTTACCGTTTCAAAGTGAATAGAGATGCACTACCAAACGAAATTAAAGACTGATGCACTTGATGTGATGAAGTGAATATCAAAGGTATAGAGAACGATCGCTGTACACACAGGTTATATATGATGGAGCTGTAGGTATGGTATCCTAACTACACCGCAAACAAGTCCTAGTGCTGATCATACAAATACCCAAGAAACACACACAGTGGAGATAAACGTGGCAAAGCAACTTATGAAAAGGAATATTGCAATCCACAAGAGAGACACTAGTAATAGCTCAAATAGAACAGGCACAAGATTGCTCAATCTACAAGTGCTATACACAACTAGGCCTCCAATATTGCACACTTCTATATCTCTTTTTGTCAGGCTTGTAGCTCTTTTCTCCTTTTTTTAATACTGATTCTTTTTTTTGATTTTTCAACTATATTACTCAATGCAAATGAGTACAACAACTTATAACAGAGCTAGGCCAGATAGTCCGGTTGATATGCGCCGGAGACTGGTTGGGCCGGATAGTCCGGTGTGATTCGGCCGGATAGTCTGATTTGGCCTGTCGAAAATTTTTGCACTTCCAAAAACGTAATGAGCAGCATGTCGGAGCAAAGAAACTAGTCTCGTGGGTACATTCCTAGGCACAGATGCTGTAGATAGGCTGTGTCTATGGTATGCAAACAAAAGTACGCTATGTGGACTCGGAAAAACGATAAATACTTGCGGAAACGATAACGGTGGGAACAACGGACAACAAGATCAAACCCTAAACCTAGACACAAACGGAAACTAGACTCCTACGAAGAAAACCTACAGATCAGATCTACGAGAAGATACAATCAGCAACTAAAACTCGAAAACGATGAAATCTAGTCTATGTCAAATCTTTTTGTAAGGCTTTTTCTGTATAGGATGAAAAACACTCTCTAATCTATGGATGGATTTGTGGATGCTTACCGAGGCAACACTAGAAATCTGATACCAAGATGATATGGGGTGGCCCGATCTTCTCAGTAAGCGGATGGCGGTGATGATGGTGGATGATAGATAACTAGCCTGTAGCTATGAACTCTCTCGCTTGATCCCTGATGCCAATGCAACAGCTCTCAAACCTTGTAGGATATTCACAACACCACGCTCTGGCGCACGCAGTCGTGACCATGAATGGTAGTATGCAATCCACTAATTCCCAATGGAACAACAGATCACACTCAATTATAGTTGGTATATTCGAACACAGGGTAATTCCAGAGGTTCTATGAAAGAAACAACTCCAAAATAGTTTTAACGTGGTCTCAAACCTAACCAGAGGTCGTCCCAAGGCTTATAAGGGCGGCTGGGGCGGCCAGAAACCGAAACTAAATGCAAACGACTCAAACTAATACAAACCGACTAGGACCAGATTCGGTCGCCGGGCGGACACTCCGGTCGAAATCGGCCGGACAGTCTGGTCAGGCTGGACACTCCGGGTGATGTGTGCCGGACAGTCCGGTCTAGCCGGAAACTTTGAAGTTTCCGGGTGGTGTTTGGGTAGTGTTTGAACTGGCAGACAGAATGTCCACGCCAGTTTTCCTCTCGACCAGGCCGGACAGTCCGGGTGGATCTGGCCGGACACTCCAGTCGTGGCAGATCTTTTTGCCTCCGTCTTGATGATCTTCTCTTGCGCCTTCCACCCGCTCATCCCTCGCGCATCCTTGGGCGATCATCATGTTGGGCTTCTCTTGTAGCCCTTCTCCTCCTCGCGCCATGCTTGTTTCTCCACCGAACCTGATCATACACAAATGCATAGACTCAGGCAGTATAAAGTTCTCATCAATCAAAGTACCAGATTTGTTTAGGAGTAAATTCACCTGTTGTTCCAGTAGCTTAGCACGAGCTCTTGTAATAAGTCCAATTCTAATTTCATTGGATTGATCCTTTCTTGCAACAGTTGTAGCATCTTCAGTAGTCATTGGGGTAGGTGTAATTGTAGGGATGTCCTCATCATCTGCTGCAGCGAGGCAAGGTTTGGCTGGCGAGTTAGTGCTCGACATGGCATTGCATTGCCACTAGGGTGTAGGGGATGGGGTGCAAAGGCTTTGGTTAGATCATTTGAGGACAGAGGGGGTGTTTGGAGGAAGAATGGGTGCAAAACCCTGTTGTAAACAGTGAGTTAATTACTAGGTGTAATTCATGCATGCCATGTGTTTCATGAAATGGCCGCAAGAACTTTCTTTTTGAATTTTGAAAAGATTTTTGGTGGGTGTGCTAGTACTAAGCTTGAGACTCTGTGGGTGCTTGGGTTTCGAATTTTAAACTTGTTTGAGTGGTTTTTGAAATAGTGGGATCTTCCCATATGATATAGATTCAATTTTCAAATGCCAATTTAAATTTAGTGTTTGAATGTTTTGGCAGATCACAAAGTGGGCCTTGGTACATAATTATGTGTACTAGCAAGGGGTGCAAAGATCCACCATTATTTCTGTTATGTTTTGAGTTCTAGGAATAGCCAAAGTAGGCATGGTAGTTAATTTGGCACAAATGACCATTCACTTCATTTATTTATTTTGAGTTGTTTTTTTGGATTTGTTTGGGAATGGTTTAGATGATGTTTATTTCACCTAAGAAACATTTTACAAGCAATGGATCACTTAATCATGGAAATTCAAATCAACTCCTATTTAAATGCACACACACATGAAGGCTTTAATAATTTTAATTGGAAACGTTTTTGTTAACCCTAAATTTTGATGATTTGGATCTTACTAACCTTGGATTAAAGTTTCGGGATGTTACAAACCTTCCCCCCTTAAACAAAATCTCGTCCCGAGATTTACAAAGAAAATTAGGAACTAAAGAGATCTGGGAACTCTGTCCTAATGTAATCTTCTCGCTCCCAAGTGGCTTCGTCTATGGTATGGTTGCTCCACTGAATCTTGAGAAACTTGATACTCCTGGTTCTGGTGGTTCTGTAAGCTTCTTCTAGGATACAGATGGGCACTTCACAATATGTTAGGTCATTGTTGATCTCCACAGCTCGATGATCAATGTTCTTGAAAACTTCAGTCTTCTTCGGCACTTCTAGGCATTTGCGAAGTAACGAGATATGAAACGCATTATGGATGGCTGACATCTCTTCAGGTAGTTCCAGTTGATACGATACTTCTCCTCGGTGGTTTAGAATCTTGAAGGGCCCGATATATCTGGGGGCTAACTTTCCTTTCAGACTAAAGCGTTGGGTTCCTTTCAATGGAGAAATCTTGAGATATACAAAATCTCCGACATTGAAAGTCAGGTCTCTCCTTCTCTTGTCAGCGTAACTCTTCTGTCGGGATTGGGCGGTCTTGAGGTGCTCACGGACTTTGTGAACTTTCTCTTCTTCTTCCTGGAGAATGTCGGGTCCAAAGATCTGACTCTCTCCTACTTGCGACCAATTCAAAGGGGTACGACACTTCCTTCCATATAGGAACTCAAATGGTGCCATCTGCAAACTAGCTTGATAACTGTTGTTATATAAGAATTCTGCGAAAGGCAGGCAGTCTTCCCATTTTGATCCGTATTCCAACACACAAGCTCTTAACATATCCTCTAGGATCTGGTTGACTCTCTCAGTCTGCCCATCAGTTTGCGGGTGATAAGCGGTGCTGAAGTTCAGCTTGGTGCCTAATCCTTGCTAGACTTTCTGCCAAAATCTCGAGGTAATCTGGGTTCCTCAATCTGATACTATGGTCTTGGGGGTTCCATGCAGACTACCAATCCTAGCAATATACAACTCTGCTAGCTTCGAACTCTGGTAGGTTGTCTTGACAGGTATAAAGTGAGCTACCTTGGACAGTCTACCAACTATGACCCAGATTGAGTCATTTCCCTTACTAGAAGTAGGTAAACCGGTGATAAAGTCCATTCCTACGGAATCCCATTTCCATTTTGGAATCTGCAATGGTTGCAACAGTCCTGTAGGCCTCTGGTGCTCTGCTTCTCTTTGACAGATGTCACACTTGGCGATGTAGCTTCCGATTTCTCTCTTCATCTTGTGCCACCAAAATTGCTCTTTCAAATCCTGATACATCTTCGTTCCTCCGGGGTAGATAGAATAAAGAGTATCATGAGCTTCCTTCATGATAACTGTCTTCAGCTCTGAATCCGCTGGCACACAGATACGTCATTTGTACCACAGAACTCCTTCTTCGTCTTCAGTGAATCCAGGTACCTTTCCTGTACCAATATGATGTTTGATTCCGTCGATACTTTCATTTCCCTTCTGGGCTTCCTTGATTTGGCTAAGCAAAGTGGGTTGAAGTTCAATGCTAGCTAAGAATCCTTTGCTAACTAATTCAGTTCTGAACTGCTCCAACTCCTCATACAAACTTGGCTGTTTCTCCTTGATCATGGTGTTTAGCCTACACGGCAATCTCCTTAGAGCATCCGCTACCACATTGGCTTTGCTGGGGTGATAGTGAATGTCAAGGTCATAATCCTTGATTAACTCTATCCATCTCCTTTGCCGCATGTTCGGCTCCTTCTGAGTGAAAATATATTTTAAGCTCTTATGATCTGAGTAAATCTCACAGCGATTACCCATCAGATAATGACACCATGTCTTCAATGCCAACACTACGGCTGCTAATTCAAGATCATGGGTCAGATAGTTCTGATCATGCTGCTTTAGTTGTCGAGACAGATAAGCGATGACTTTGCCTTCTTGCATCAACACACATCCGAGACCAATCTTGGATGCATCACAATATACATCAAACGGCTTCTTGATGTCTGGCATGATCAATATTGGGGCTGATATCAATCTCTTCTTCAGCTCCTGGAAACTGGCTTCACACTTGTCTGTCCATTCAAACTTCTTGTCCTTCTTCAAAAATTGGGTCATGGGTCTGGCGATGCTCGAGAATCCTTCTACGAACTTGCTGTAGTATCCCGCTAATCTGAGAAATGCACGGACTTGGGTTTGAGTGGTTGGGGCTTCCCAATCTTCGACATCTTTGATCTTGGCGGGATCAACAGAGACTCCTCCAGCTGACACAATATGTCCTAGGAATCCTACTTCTTTCAACCAAAACTTGCACTTGCTGAACTTGGAATATAACTGATGCTCTCTCAGGGTTTCTAGGATGATTCTTAGATGTTGCTCATGCTCTTCTTCTGACTTGGAGTAGATAAGGATGTCGTCGATAAACACAACAACGAACTTATCTAGGAAATTCATAAACATCTTATTCATGAGATTCATGAAATAAGCAGGGGCATTGATTAATCCAAAAGACATAATCGTATACTCGTATAAACCATAGCAAGTAGTAAAGGCGGTCTTCAGAATTTCCATTGCACGAATCTTAAGTTGGTGATAACCAGTCCTAAGATCAATCTTTGAGAATACCTGGGCTCCAGTCAATTGATCAAATAGATAGTCTATCTTTGGCAATGGGTACTTGTTCTTGATGGTGACGTCATTCAACTTTCGGTAATCCGTGCACAAACGATTGCCTCCATCTTTCTTGTCGACGAATAACACTGGTGATCTCCATGCTGATGCGCTTGGTTGAATCAATCCTTTTTCTAACATAGCATCCAACTGCTTCTTCAGTTCCACTAACTCTGAGGGGTTCATGCTATAGGGTCTCTGGGCTATGGGTCCGGTTCCGGGGATTAGTTCGATAATGAACTCAATATCCCTATCCAGGGGCATACCCGACAATTCATCTGGGAATATGTCGGGGTATTCACAGACTACTCTGACTTGGTCAATGGTGGGCAGGGCTACACTCTTGTTGCACTTGAATTGACGGGGTAAGGTTTCAGAGATATGCTCTACTGTGACTCCAGAGCTACTGGTCATGGTGATGGCTTTCTAAGCACAGTCTATATGTCCTTTATGCCTTGACATCCAGTCCATACCTAATACTACTTCCAATCCTTTGGTTCCAAGTACAATTAGGTTGGCATAAAAATCTATCCCATGTATTCTGATAGGCACAACTTTGCAAATTTTTCTAGCTTTGGTTATTGAACCGAGGATTTGAACTATCATGACATGCTTCAAGTTGGTTGGGTGAATCTTACTAGTGCATGCAAATTGTTTGGTGACAAATGAATGCGATGCTTCCAAATCAAACAATACCCTTGGTAAAACTGAGTTGATAGAAAACATACCCAGCACTACGTCTGGCGCTTCTTCGGCTTCTTCTATGTTCATGTGGAAGAGATGACCGTTGCGGTTGTGAGGGTTCACTGGGGAAAATCTTCTCCCTGGTTGAACACGACGCTGCTGCTGAGCTGGGGCATTCACATTAGCATTGGCTGTAGTCTTCTTGGGACACTCATTGGAATAGTGACCCTTCCCTCCACACTCGAAACAAGTGATATAGGACTTGTCCTTTGCTGCGAAAGGCACAACATGGTTGCCAGTTCTGGATGTAGTGTTGTTGTTGTTGTTTCTCTTGGGAGGTGCACGGTTGAAATTGTTGGCATTACCGGAGTTGTAATTGTTTCCTCCGGACTTTACATTGCTTCCGCTACAGTTGGGGTAGCTTAGGCGAGACATTGGTGGTCGATTGTTCCTTGGTGAATATCCTGATGAGGGGTTGGGACGGTACTTCTGGGTACTGCTGGATCCAGATTACTGCATTACGACGCTTGCGGTTGTCATTTGCCTGGTTAATCTTCCCTTCCATCTGAATGGCAGAGTCTACTAGCTCTTCGAGATCCTGATAGCGGATGTTGACGAGGACAGTCTGCATCTCATCATGCAGTCCATTTAAGAATCTCTCCTTCTTCTTGGCCTCCGTGTTGATCTCATCAGGTGCATATCTGGCAAGTGACAGGAATCTGTCACGGTATTCCACCATAGTCATTCTGCCTTGCTTCAAATCGCGAAACTCATCCCTCATTCTGGTGACTAGACCCTGCGGCACGTGGGTGTGGCTGGACTTGACTTTGAAGGCTTCCCATGTCATAACTTGACCATGGTTCATCAGGCAGATATTGTTCCACCAAGCTCTTGCGTCTCCTACCAAGTAGTGGGTGGCAAAGAGAACTTTCTTGTTGTCATCAAGTCTGGCTACCTCCAAGTTATTCTCCATCGTCTGCAACCAGTCATCAGCATCTAATGGGTTTTCTAACATGCTAAAGATTGGGGGATTTGTATTCTGGAAGTTCTTCAGCTTGGATCCTTGATGATCCTGATTTCCATGCCCTTGGTTGTTGAGAGCCATCTAGGCGATCTGCTGCAATGTTGCTAAGTTGGCTTGGCATTCTGCCCTGCTTGCTTCTCGATCTGCGATTAGATTCTGCAAGATGTGTAGCATTGGGTCTTGCGACGAGCTACTCCCTCCTTAGTTTCCACGAGTCATCTGAAGATTGAGGTAGCTACGGGGGTAAGAGGGAAAGTTCTAAGGTTCATTGTTTTGGTTTCAAGCAAAAACTTTGAGTTTGACTCAGGTTTTGCAACTAAGTCCATTTCATTCATGCAAACAAGCACACGATACAACACACACCACAACAATAAAAGTAAAACAGATGGTTTGAAGAACCATTCTGCAAGCTACGATATAGTGGGACCGATACATCTCATGCTACGACAGTGCTCTAGTGCATCTACTCATCGTCGATGATTTCAGAGTCATCATCGTCAGTGTAGAAGTCCACGACATCCTCCTCCAGAAAGTCGTCATCATTGCTGAGGTAAGAATCCATGTCTCCCTAGATGTCTTCACCCTCCTCTTCTTCCTCCTTGGCTGCAAGCTTAGCTTCCTGCTCCTTGACGGTCTTCTCGAGGTTGGCCACCTTCTTGTGAAGACGGGCGATGGTGCGGTCCTTCTTCTCGCGCTGGAGGTGAAGAGACTGACGATCCTTGACTAGCAGTGAGAAAGTCTGAGCCTTCTGGTCGGCAATGGCACGGTTCTGGTTGGCTAACTCCCTAGCATTGTCTAGCTCCTTCTAATGATCGTACAACAGGAAGTCGAGGTTCTCCACTTGGCGTTTCAGTGCTGGATGACTGGGCATCTCCATCGGCATTCCCATGAAGTCACGTCTTGCATAGTGAGCAAAACGGGTTCCTTGGATCTGGTTGACACTGAGGGCACATAGACGTGCGAGAGCTTCATGCATTGCCCTGGCTAATCCATCTAGCCAGTTGTTCTTTCTCACTGAGAACTGAATTCTCCCGGATGTTGGTGCTTCGATGCTTCTTCTAAGATCAGCGGTGACTAGCCATTGCAAATCTTCTCCTGGGGGTCCTGGAAGTTGAGCTCCAAGAAACTCCGGATGTGGGCGTCCCAGTAACTCCGATAGTGAATCTAGATCCCTCTCGAAGATCAGTTGACCTCCATTTCCCAACTGGTAGAACTTGCTGAACTGAAACTCCATCTACAAGAATTTAGGATGAGGAAGTTAGTGAAGTGATCAAGTGTGTCAAATTTTTAAGTAGTGATGTAAGAATTTTGAGGAATATGAATTTTTGAGAGAAAGAATGAATTCCTAAGGATAAGAGAGGAAATAGTTCTTCATAAATACTCGCTTTGGTTTTGAAACTAAGTTTTTGTTCGGATGTCCATTCTAACTAGGGTCTCCTATGGTTAGGATGGCTCTCATACCATCTTGTCAACACCCGGATTTTTAATGCCAGATGCCTGTTATGTCATCCATCGCAATCCCACGATTACCATTTTTGCGAGACATAACAAATTTGATATCACAGTACATCATCCATTACAAACCATACATAAGGTCTTACATAAGTAAGGATCTCATGATCCAGTCTTAATACAACAAGCAGCAGAAAATAAAAGATAAGCGTAGCAGTGGGGTCCACCTTCAAGGGCACAGGGAATGCTGACGAAGGCAGATAGTCCTAGTTATCATAGCCGTCCTGCTGGCCATCATCTTGGTAGTCTCCTTCATAGTCTGGCCATGAGAATAGCCAGGGACAAAAGCCATGAGTACTCTTTAAGTACTCGCAAACTACCACTAACAAGTAATATAGTTCTAAGTTAAAGTGCTAACTCTAAGTTTGCTATAAAGTTAAGTTCGAAACCTAAGCTGAGTTCAGAAGCAAAGAAAGATACAATAAAGTTCTAGAATCACTTAAGTTGGGAAGCTATTGTCATAATCACAACCCTGTTGTAGTCAAGTCAAGATTCATCATTCTTTTCATAAGTCATTTTGAAAACATCTGACAACGAAACAGTATGCCCATTCCAACTACCCATCACCGCGGATGTGGCTATTCGAATAGTTTGACACTCTGCAGAGGTGGTACACTTTCACCACAGGATTCGATACATCTGTTAGACATATCCCTGAATCATCATACTTAGTATGCAGATAATCAAACATAACCTTTCCTTTACACACCCTAGTATAAGCACCTCTCCTATGAGCATGGCCTCCCAACCATGACCATCTGTCATCTTGGGCACTTCATAGGTGGACAACATTGAGAGGTAGCCTCAGCTCAAACCTCTCCCGCGAGGGAACTAATACTAATGCATATAAATTTCCAGCTAAGCCTTACCCAATTCAAGTATTATGGTTGTACGGTAAATTTGGAATGGTATCGCATCCGAATCCAACCATCAGTTTTATAAGAGCGGTAAGGCTCATGCCTCAACATTTTCACCATCATAAACCAATTGTGCTTCTCAACACTTTTCAAAACATCTCAATAGAATGACCCATCGTTCCAAGGTTTTCATAATTCATTTTCACCAAGTGCTCCCATCTAGAGTGACTCAAGTTTTTATATCTACTCTAAACTACTAAGTTAAGAGTGTTCACTAAAGTGGGATGATGGGATCAATCTCATGCCATAGAATGACATCTAAAGGGTTCTATATAGGTCAAGTTCTATAGTCTTTATGCTACCTTCTAAACAAGTAAAGAACTTTGATAAAGTAAAGGAAGTAAAGCTTGGAAAAATAAAACTTGATGTAAGTAATAGTCAAGGTGGTATAACCAAAGCATGCCTAATGCATTTGCTTAGATTATCTAGCTTGCAAGGGTTATCTTGCATTGTTAATGGTGGTTTTCCTTGTGCAGTGCAGTTGTTGAAGTTTTCTTCTTCTTATTCTTGGTAGAACTCCTCCTCCTCGAAAGCTTGGTCGGTACTATCGTCTATAAATACATACGAAGTACACAATCACCAAACAATACTTAACTAGTCTAATTAGCACTCTAAGGAATGTAGTTGATGATCTATTCCCATCACAAGCATCCCTATTTTTATTAACTAGTTTCATTCTTTTTATTATAGAAAAGTAATTTCTAATCCTTGAAAAATTAACTAAGATTTAATATTCACCACTTAAAATATGGGATCATGTGGACACATGTCATCACCACATATTCTAAAATGTGGTAAAGTGATTTAAAGGTTCGATCACAATTACTTTGGTTTAAGTTCATTATTTAATGATTTAAAGTGACTAGAAATTCCTATATAGCATTATTTTGGTACTAGTCCAAAGTCACTGCATGTAAACCTTAATATTATTACATATTCAGATAGATATGGTGAAATGTGATTTTTGAGAGTTGCAATCAACTCAAAAGCTAACATGGTTGATTTTATAAAAATGTTGCAAGGTGGAAATGCTTCTGTTTTGTTATTTCTACTAGGAGAGATCTCTAACTCTAATTGAATTAAATCCAATGGGCTAGGGTAGATCTTTTCTGTATCTTTCTAACAAAATTGGAATCATTCCATTTGGCTTTATAAATCTCTCTGAATTGAATTTCAAACTAGGGGACATAACTAGGTTTAAACTAAAAAGAAAAATCCTAATTCAAACTAACTATGTTGTGTGGGAAAACTAATGGGTCGGCCTAGTGCCGCTACGCGGCGCGAGGCTCAGCTGATAGGGGGGTTCACCGGTCAGTGGCTTATAACGCGCGAAGTGGTACGGGGCGATATGGGTCATTGGATTAGAACGGGGATCAACGGCTGGGGCTCGTCATCGACGACGAACTGGTCGCCGGCGAACTCTAACCCTAGAGGCTCGGTGGGGGTGCTCAGGGGGCGTACCAGGGCTCCAGCAATGATGGCGAGGCGGGCAAACGAACTGGTGGTCGATGGTGAGCTCAGGGACGGTCGAGGCAGCTCCGGGGGTGGTCGCAATCAGCGACACCCCTTCCTCCTCTACTGCGGGCTACTCCGGCCAAATTCCGGTGAGCAAGTGCTCGCGCTACTCCGGCTAGAGGTGGGGAACGGTCTGTGAGGTGAGGGGAGGTGAATGGTAGTTAATTTGGCACAAATGACCATTCACTTCATTTATTTATTTTGAGTTGTTTTTCTTTGGGATTTGTTTGGGAATGGTTTAGATGATGTTTATTTCACCTAAGAAACATTTTACAAGCAATGGATCACTTAATCATGGCAATTCAAATCAACTCCTATTTAAATGCACACACACATGAAGGCTTTAATAATTTTAATTGGAAAAGTTTTTGTTAACCCTAAATTTTGATGATTTGGATCTTAATAACCTTGGATTAAAGTTTTGGGATGTTACAATTAACTTGGTCAGATATGAAGAAGATGATGAAGTTGACATCTATGTGAGCTAGGACGTTCTCCCAATCAGTTGCCTATTAGTTAAGGCATGGCTCGGGCTCTACGCTTAATGATGTTTCGCTGATGATTATTGATGTAGCCATAATGGCATGTAAGGTATGACATGTATCCGCTTAAGTAATGGATGTTTACTTTGATACTTGTTGGTTATGTGCCACGACTAACTGATCATGGGATCGTGGTGTATGCATAACAGGGATTCTCGGAGGATTAATCCAGGGGCCCCACAAACTTGGTATCAGCGCCATCCTGACTGTAGGAGAACCTTAGTTAGCATGGTCGTTAGACAGGAAAATTATTTTGGAAACACCGGCTTTCAAAAGTATTTTCTCAAAAAGCCTTTCGAAAAGTTCTACTTCTTATCCTCTTCCCATCTTAAATAATTTAGAAAATGGTTTCTTCTACCTCTCATCCAAATTTCAAACATACAGATTTAAAATAACTAGGACTTAGACCCTGATGAAGACGATGGGACGTGATGAAGAGAAACATCTACCAGCAAACACAAGGAGACTACAAGATCGCCCTCCCAATAGAATCCTCATAACTAGAAGAAATAAAGTACTCCACTATCGAGAATCTTCCAAGGACTCGCGAATGCCTCATACGCAACATAGTGACTCAGACCCTAAGAACGATGACGTCTACGATAACTAGTCCTAAGATAGGATTCCCCTATATCGTGACTAGTTAACTCCTTGATCCCCTAGTTAGCCGTGTTTGCTTGCCTAAGTGCATCATGTGTTGCTTGATGTGTGTTTTCTTCCAAGGACATTGTGATCCCCTCGCTATGTTCGCCTTGTATGTGTGTTTTGGTTTGCTTTGACCTCCATAAAAGGTGACTCAAGGAGTGATAACCCACCTAGTGACTCAGGAAACCCCCTGTTAGCTATCGGTAATGAGACCCCTACTAACATCGGGAGTTATGAGAGGAAAATCCTCGCAAGAACCAAGAGTCGACATCGTCGAGATTGAAAAACCTTGAACACTCCTCCTTAGCAGGATGGCATACCTTGTCAAACTCAACTCTCAAGACTTATCATCAACTCTAGGGACCATCATTCATCCACCGACAATAGAAACATTCCTGTTGAAGCCGGAAGTCTACCACCAAAGGACCCTCACCATCCTCAAGAAACCACAGACTTACGAACCCATACAAGAAGTGAAGAACCGATTCCACTAACCTTTGGTATATTAGAACTTCCGACCCCCCTTAAGAGACTAACTATTATGGTTGACCCTGCCCAAACCAAAGGGAAGTTCCTCACCAGAAGGCCAGATTACTCCAAAAACCTAAAGACAAGGATGCACAAAGACATCGAGTCTTATCCGCCAACGAGCACAAGCAACGCCAATAATTCAAGTAAAGGTAGTTTCCCTGAAGCTAGATGCCTCTACTCTGACTGAAGATCTGGAAGAAGTCTTGTTAACCACTAACCTTCCTAGAGCTAACTCCATAAGGCTTCGTTAAGAAACCACCCTGATAAGGTTTACGCAATAGAACGTCACTCAAAGACCTCAACTCCAGACCCAAGGACATACATCCTTCTTTAGCATCACGTTAGCACTCCAAGAGAGAAGATCTACACCACCCTCAAAGGACCTTAGTGAAGCTCTAAGGTGGAAAGACTGTGTCTTTCCACTCAAATGTCGAAGAGTGCCTACCGAAGATACTTCAGGAAGATTTCCAAATCCGACGCCCTTCTCTAGGAATCAACTCAAGAGTCGTCACAACCTTAGAGGGTAGTCCTTGTCACAGCCATCAGAAGTCTACTCAATCTCCCCGTACCAAGGAAGTCCCAAATCCAGACAACAGAATACCTAAAGTCAACAAGACTACAGAAGCCGACCAAACTATCCTCCCAAGGTTACGAAGAAGACTAAGGAGTAAATATCTAAGAAGATTCCACGAAGGTCCTCCCCAGCTAATTCAGTTGAAGACCCACCTGAAGGATCACCAAATCACTAACCCCTCAGTTCTAAACTGCTTAGAGGACCTGCGACTCTAATTACTTCGAATAGGCTAAGTACGAATAAACATAGTATATGAGCCTCATAGGACCTAGCTGGCAGACGAGATCTGAAGATTCCAACTCCGTAAGAAAGGTTGGCGACCGTCTTAAAAACATCACCCTATGACTCTAAGATAGAAGGACTACGTTATCTTTGAACTATCTAGTTTAACCATAAGGGGGAAAGACTGCGTCTTTCCCACAAAATAGGACGACCCTTCGCTAGACACAACTTCAGGAGTTCTAACCCTAAGTCGTCGAATAGGATATGATAAGCCTCTAAGGAAATGCCGTAGACACTTACATAAAAGAAATCAAGACATCATCCCTACCCTCGGAGAAGAACTTCATGAAGCTCCTTTTAGAGATAGTTCGCCCAACCTAAACCCCCGAGACCTCGAATCTGAAAGGAAAAGAAGATCATCCGTCGCAATCCGAATAGGAACCTTCTCAACTCTTCATGCATCCTAGAAGAATAAAGTTCAGCTCTACCAAGGTAGTAACCATGTTCAAAGACAAAGTCCGTAAGTCAATATGTTTAAGGCACCTAGTAATAACCCTGACTAAAAATCCCCAAACCTTACTCTCCCAAATCTTGGGACGAGATTCTTTTGAGGGGAAAGGTCTGTAACACCCCAATTTTAGAAACCCTGATTAGTTGTCCAGACTGCAAAAATCAGGGGAACAAAAAAAATCTTGTTCAATGATGTAGTGCTTGTTTGTTGTTGTCTGTGCTTATGCATCTGAGTGTATAGCATAGGATATACTCCTTACCTTAACATCAGTTGCCAAAATCTATTTAACAAAACTATACTAGCTCTTTTTACATATTCTCAAATGTTCTGGCATTTCAAAGCCTGAGCCAAGATGCCTTTGCAAACCAAAACCATTTCAGTAGCTACTATTAACATAATTATGGAGAGCTATATGATATAATCTCCCCATATTTTCACCATAGAATCTTCAACTACTCTTACCTCTAGGTTTTCCAAAACCTTGCTTTAAAGCTTTTGAATCCTAATCTTGGTAGAAGTACCAAGGACCTTACCTTGTTCAAACTCCAACCTCTTCAAAATACCATCCTTACCTCAAGCTAAGCTTGATGGTAACCCTAGTAGTAGTTGATTTACTTGTAAGATGAGTTGCCTTGATCTGTTAAGATGAATTGCCTTGATCTGCTGTCTGATGAATTGCCTTGATCTGTTGTCTGACTTGTTTTCTTAGGAATTAGTATGAGCTACCCTAGGAGATCATCATCCAGCATCTATATAATCCAAGAGTGTCAACCCTAAGCAAGTTAACCAAGATGGATCTGATCTCTAGTCACTAGGTGATCATCTAAAACCCTTGATACGTTGCTAGCGTATCTATTTAATTCTTTATGTTCCATGCTTGGTTTATATCTAATTCCTTATGTTTTGTCCACACTTGGGAGTATTTTTATACACTTTCTTGGACTAACCTATTAACAAGATGCCACAGTGCCAACTGCCTATTTTTTGCTGTTTTTGGTTCCAGGAAAGTCAGAAAATGAATATTCTAGGAATTGGATAGGACAAAAGCCAAAGTTAATATTTCACTGAGGGGGACATGGAGCCATAAGATGAGATGGGGAGGCCCCAGAGGCCGGCCACACCACCTGGCCGCGCGGCCAGGCCTAGCCCACGCCAAGTGGTGGTGTGGCCGCCTAGGGCACCCCCTCGGCCTCCCCTTTCGCCTATATATTGCCTCCGATATAGAAACCCTAAGTACCCGATCAAAATTCCACGAAAGAGTATGTAGCCTCCGTCATCTCCATACCTAGATCGGGAGGGATCTGAAGCTCTTCCCGGGAGCCTGCCGAAGGGGAGAATTCACCCTGGAGGCCTTCTTCATCACCATGCAAGCCTCCGGTGTGATGCGTGGGTAGTTCATCCTTGGACTACGGGTCCATGTAGTAGCTAGATGGTTGGTTCTTCTCCTTCGTGCTGTCATGTTTAGATCTTGTGAGCTCCGTTCATGATCAAGATCATCTATTTGTAATCATACATGTTGTGTTTGTGGGGATCCATGGATATTGAGATTCTATTTAAGATTGATTATTGATTCTATCATGTCTTTCTTATTTCTGATCTTGCATGCTTTCTGTTGTTAGTAGCTATCTTGGCCGAGTAGATGCTAGCAACTCCAAGAGGGAGTATTTATGCTCGATAGTGGGTTCATTCCTCTAGTAATCTTGGAAAGTGACAGAAATCTCTAAGGTACTAGATGTGCTGTTGCTACTAGGGAGAAAACAACAATCCTTTGTTCATAGAACAATCACATTGTTTACTTTACACGCAATGCTTAATGCAATTATCTTTTGCTTGCAACTTAATACTGGTTGATAACCTAAAGGTGGATTATTAGTCATAGATGTAGTTGGATTACGATCTATGTATAATGTTGTAATGCCCAATCGAATCTTAGAGGAGTCAAGATGATTAGTATATGCATGTATGCTTTCTCGATGTTTGTCAATTGGCCCGCTGCAATTTGTTCACCCAGCATGTCATCTATCTTAAGGAGAATCGCCACTAGTGAACTATGGACCCCAGTCCTTTCTTTTACCATAAATCTACAATTGTTTACTGTTTTCTGTTTACTTTCTGCAAGCTATTACTTTCTTCCACACGATATGTTTAATCCTTTGTTTTTAGCAAAACCGGTGAGATTGACAACCTCACTATAAGTTGGGGGCAAAGTTCTGTGATTGTGTTATGCATGATTCCAAGTTGGAAACAACACCTAGGAGGTGTTTCCTTGCTCCTGCTAGTTCTATAACCTTGGTTTCTTAACTGAGGGAAAAATTGCTGATGCGCTCATCATACCTTCCTCTTGGGGTTCCCCATCGAGCTTGATATATTTGGGCCAACAAGCTATCTTTCTGGCGCCGTTGACCGTGGATTGAAGAAGAAGCTCCTAAGTCAACCACGCGCCAGCAAGTATTTTTCTGGCGCCATTGCCGGGGAGTCAAGGACATCTTCACAAGGGGAGTCCCTCATAACCAATCTCTTGACTTTGTTATTTTTGTTTTGCTTAGTTTATTTCTGCTTTGTTTGGTTGTTTCTTTATCAAAAACACAAAAAATTAGTTGTACTAGTTTGCTTTCTTTATTAAAAACACAAAAAATGACTACTCTTGAAAACACTAAGTTGTGTAACTTCACTAGCACCCAACAATGATTTCATGTGCACACCTATTGCTCCACCTGTTCCTGAAGCTACTTTCTTTGAAATTTAACATGCTTTACTCAATCTTGTTAGGAGAGAACAATTTTCTGGTATTGGTACTAAAGATGTTGTTGCTCATCTAAATAACTTTGTTGAACTATGTGAGATGCAAAAGCATAGGGATATATATGGGGATATTATTAAGCTTAAATTGTTTCCTTTCTCTTTGAGAGGAAAAGCTAAAGAATGGTTGCAATCCCTAACTAGAAATAGTATTGATTCTTGGACTAAATGCAAAGATGCTTTCATTGGAAAATACTATCCTCCTGCTAAGATTATATATATGAGAAGTGAAATAATGAAATTTAAACAATCTGATAATGAACATGTTGTTCAAGCTTGGGAAAGAATGAAATCTTTGGTAAAGAATTGTCCCACTCATGGACTAACTGCTTTGATGATTATCCAAACCTTTTATGCAGGATTGAATAATTCTTCAAGAAATCTACTGGATTTTGCCGCTGGAGGAACCTTTATGGCCATTACTTTGGGTGATGCAACAAATCTTCTAGATAATATGATGGTTAACTATTCTGAATGGCACACTGAGAGAGCTCCACTAGGTAAGAAGGTAAATTCTGTTGAAGGAACTTCCTCCTTGAGTGATAAAATTGATGTTATTATGTCTATGCTTGTTAACTGGAAAGCTCATATTGATCCAAATCATGTTCCCTTGGCCTCTTTGGTTGCTCAAGAAGAGCAAGTTGATGTGAACTTTATAAGAAATAATAATTTTAGCAACAATGCCTACAAGAATAATTTTGGTAATAATAACTATAGGCCATATCCTCCCAATAATGGTAATGCTTATGGAAATTCCTACAACAATAATAGGAGTGCACCCTCTGAACTTGAAGTTATGCTTAAAGGTTTTATTAGTAAACAAACTGCTTTCAATAAAACTATAGAGGAAAACTCTCTAATGCTGAAAGAAACATAGCATCATTGGCTGAAGCACAATCTTCTTTGAATAAAATGGTTGCTAAACCTGAAACTATTGAAAATCCCTTTGCTGCCACTAATTCCATACAAGTTAGAATTGATGAAAGTGTTAGACTATTAGCTGAATTGGATTCTAAGTGGGAAAGAGAAGATGAAATTGCTAGAAATATTAGTATTTCTATTATCACCACGACTAATGTTGAAGCTAGTAAACCCAATTGAACCTTTTCTAATAAAATGCTGAAATTCTTTGAAATATGGGAAACAATAGCTCTACTACTTTAGATGATAATTATGATTTTGATCTTGATGGTTGCAACATCTCTGAAGTTATTATGTTCCTACAAAAGCTTGCTAAAAGTCCTAATGCTAGTGCTATGAATATGGCCTTTACAAAACACATTACTGATGCTCTCATAAAAATTAAAGAAGAAAAGATGAAACATAAAGCTTCTATTCCTATGAAACTAGAAGATGGTTGGGAACCCTGTTGGGTCCGCAGCATAGAAAACAAAAAATTTCCTACGATGAGAACTATACGCCAAGATCTATCTACTAGATACAGAGCAACGGGTGGACATACATCCATGGATAACTTACCCTCGAAGACAACGAGTTTTGTTAACGAGTAGGAACTCGTGGTTGATGTAGTCGTACGCTTGCCGATCTCATGATCGTGTGGAAGTCCGAGCGCCGCAAATCAGCAGCGCATCCGTCCTCGCACACACGTTCAAGCCATCGGACAACCTCCACCTCCTTGCTCCAGCGAATCAGCAGAAGCAGCAAGTCCTTCCAGACGCAAGGCCACCGGGAACATGTATCTCGCTAATCCGAGACCATGGGGGAATATCTAGAGGGGGAGAGAGATCCTTCACGAGGAGGTGTGAGGATGAAGGAGGGAATGGGTGGCCTTTTATAGGAGGAGGGGGGTGCCCCCTCTCCATGGCCGGCGCATGGGGGGGTGACCCCTCACCTCCCCCATTCATGTGGTGGTAACCCCTCCACATTAAAATTCCCCTTAACATTCTCTTTTAAAGTCTCCACTTTAAATGCATTAAATTTCTCCAAATTTAATGCTCTCTCATTTAATAAAACTCTTTTATTTATTTTATTCAGAATTTTGTTAATTACTTTAATTAACAAAAATTCACACAAAACCCCTTGCAACATTTCAATATCACATGCAGATCCACTTTCTGCAATTTCACCCAAAACAATTCCGGTTTCTATCGAAACAATTCCTGTTTCTATCGAAACATTTCCTGCGCTTTGCGAACCTTTTGTCTGGAACATATGTGCTCCTAAATGGTGTCCGGAAACCCTTAAGTGTGTCACCCTACGGTTCGCGAATAATGCAGACATGATTGAGACTCCTCTCATATCAATAATCAGAAGCGGGACCTGGAGATCCATACTGACTCCTGCACATTCAACGATGACTTCTGTGATCGTGAGAACCTTTAACGTCAGCAATTTAATCCCTTTGTCTCATGATCTCGTTACCGACATGCACTCTTTTCTCGTTCCCGTGATATAACATTCTAGTGATCACATCACTTGCTTGCAAGCTATCTTAATGTGATATCACCGAGAGGGCCCAGAGTATATATATCCATCATCTGGATTGACAAATCCCACTCTTGATTCATGAGCCTCAACATAACACATTCGTAGTACTGAACCCATCTTTATAGTCACCCTGTTACGGTGTGACATTTGATGTTATCAAGATACTCTTCCGGTGTTAGCAATTAACATGATCTCATGGTCTAAGGACTAAGACTACTTTGTATGATGTTATAGCAATATAAACATATTGACTTGATCGTAATGCTATACTTCGGATGAATGTTCATTACATCATTTCACAAATGCTGTGACCTTGTTATTAACAACATCTAATGTCCATGATCAGGAAACTTTGATCATCTTGTTAATCAACAAGCTAGTCTATAAGAGAGGCATAACTAGGAACCCTTTCTGTTTATTAAACACACATGTATTGATGTTTCCTATCAATCCAATTATAGCATGCAAAATAAACATCTAGCATATACAAGAAATATATAATAACAACTTTAGTATTGCCTCTCAGGGCATATTTCCTTCAAACCCATCATTAATACGAAAGTGAATGATTTTGATCTCAAAGCTTTATGTGATCTTGATAGTAGTGTTTATATTATGCCTAGAAGGATTTATGATATGCTTGATTTGCCACCATTGGAAGGTTGTTATTTAAATGTCCCACTTGATGATAATGCTAAAAATAAACACATGGGGAGAGTTAATGATGTTCTTATTATGTTTAACAATGCCTATGTCCCCATTGATTTCTATGTTTTGCATGATGAATGCAATGCTTGTTGTCCAATTATTTTGGGAAGATCTTTTCTTAGAAATGTTGGTGCCATTATTGATATGAAAGAAGGCACCATTAAATATCAACTTCCACTCAAGAAGGGTATAGAACACTTCCCCAAGAAGAGAGAGAAAATCCCTTTTGCTTCTCCTATGAAATCAAAAATTTCTCTCAATGCTTCTTCATTTGAGAACACTTGATTCCTTTCGTGCTTCTTATGCCTAACTTAAAGGCGTTAAAGAAAAGTACTTATTGGGAGATAACCCAAAAGTTTTAGTTGAGTCTTGGAAGTTATTACCTCTATAATAATCGCTCCTTATCCTTTTTAATTGCCTTTTGTGTCAAGAGTAACCTCTAACGAGAGAGAAGTAATGCTTGTGAAAGTTGTTATCCCGAAACAGATTTTTGTGCTTCGCTGTAAAAATTCTTGTAAAATCTTTGTATGTCGGTTTGAGCTGTGATTCTTTATGCTTCTGACCCAGGTTGTTATATAACTTTCGTTAGTTCAACACTTTTCGATTTGAGCAACAGAAGGTCTTCGAAAAAATTGGTGTTTACCTGCTGTCTGTTTTGACAAATTTCTGCCATTATTTGCATTTTCTTCTTCTTGATTCCTTTTTGGGTTCTTTTTGGAGAATTGAGATTTTTGAGGGAAGTGATACAGTAGCTTGTGTTTTAATGGAATTTTTATTGGTGTTGGAACTGAACCCAAAGACTTATTATCTTGAGTGCACTAATGTTGCTAATAAAGATTGTGTGAAGTTTTGTATGAAGGAAAAATTTCAGGTGTATGGAAAGAATGATGTAATGAGATGAAGAAGGGACTAAATATCAATCTTGGGGATGCCACACGTGTCACCCCAATAAATATCCAAAAATACAAGCATCAAAGCTTGGGGATACCCAAGGCATCCCCTTTCATTTTTATTGTTTCATGTACAGTTGTGTTGTTCTTGGAGCATCTTCGTTTTCGTTTTTGTTTTTGGTTTTCGTTTGCTTGGTTTTCTTAGTTTTATTGAATAAATTGTTTGGAACCCCTCATTCATACATTAGTTTTCAAATAAGTTTGGTCTGGATTGGAAAAGAGTAGGAAAAGTTCATGCTTAAGTGGTAAAAGGAGTTTGTTTTTGACTGTGGCCTATGCTTTGTCATGCCGTGCTTGATATTGTTTTGGCTTTATGCTTAGTGATTTTTGATGTAGAATGTCATGTTATAAACAATTGAGATTGCATAATGTGCCTTGAAAGAATCATGCGTTGTTTTAGCATATTAAAGCATAATATTGTGGTATTCTCCTTTGATGCTTTATTTGGGTTGATTTGGCGCATGATCACACCATGTTATGACTATCCCAAGTCACCATAGCCTTTATGATCCTTTAGTTTTTGACTTGTAAATATCACTTTATGCTTTAATCAATGATGTTTTGTCACTTTGCATGATTATGGCCATTATTGCTCTCTTAGTTGGTCGCTCCCAGTCTTTTGCTAGCCTCCATAACCAAGTGTGAGTTCCACTCATGCATCCAACTCCAAATAAAACCAAGTTATTCCAAAGAGATCACCATACCTACCTATTAACATTTGCTATTCCAAGTATATTCATGTTTTTATCTACCTTCCGAATTAAACTTGTTATGTGAAAATTAGTGATTAAAGCTCTCACGAACTTGATGGCTCACTTTACTTTTCTTGCACTTAATAAACTTGAACCATTGTGTCATCTATGTTGTACATTCTTGCACTTATACGTTGGGAATTAGCAGAACCATGTTGTCATATGGAACGCTTTCAACATTGCACTTGTACATTGTACCTAGTTGATATCATGCTCTTTTGTCTATGGATGTCGTCGGTGTGAAATGAAAGGGGAGATTGTAAGTCCATAGAGTTATGTATGTGTGTTAGAGAAACGCCTGGGCCACTAGTCTAATCCATGCCTAATCATGGTGGAAACCTGCAGCGTAACCATAATGAGCAATCTATGAAGCATTCTTATAAAAAAAGAGATAGAGATTGAGAAAAGAGAGAAACAAAAAAAAGATATGAGAAAAGAGGAAAGAGAGAAAAAGCACCATTTTCCCATGGTAAATAAGAAGATTGCTGAGATGCTCGTTGTCTGCTTGCCTTATCATTTTGATATGGGGATTCTTCCGTATCATCGGGCAAGGGGTACCCCGTTGGCAGTTCTCTATGATACACATGTACTTTCTATGACAAGAACTTACCGGTAACTAAACTTGAGTAGCATGAGGAGCAGCCCTCGTATTCAAGGGACATGACATTTCCAACTTATAATTTGTCAAGCATATACTCCATGGTTTGTTCAGTTTAACCTTAATCACTTAAAGATGCTTATGATAGGTAAATGAGAGCTCAAAGCTAATAAGTACCATAATTTTTGGAAGCTCTTTATGAGACTTGAATCCCTACTTCCTTCTATGAAGGCCTTTCTTTTACTTTTATGTTGAATCTCCATATTATATCTTTATGCACCTATAGAGAGGGCATAGTGACCATTCTTAGTTTCATGTGCATTGTCCCAAGACTTGTTGATTGATGCATAACTTTGATATTGACTGTTCTTAAACTATTTGTATCTAGTCACCCTTATGAACTTTGAAGGTGTCCTATACAATACTGTTTTTCCACACTATGAGGGAAAAGCTGAATACCATTCTTGTTATGCTTTCTTTATGTAAAACAAACAAACGTCTTGCAAAGCATTGCTATTCATGAATATTTCTTTGTGTCTTTTCATGTTACAACATAGTTGCTATGTCTTATTGTTATAACTATATCTTTCATGCTATGTTGAAGTACTATGATCCCAACTATGAAAGTTTTACAAACACTTTGATCAAGTTTATGATGGTGCATGTCACCTCAAAAAGTATTCTTTCTTTTTATCACTTACCTACTCGAGGACGAGCAGGAGTTAAGCTTGGGGATATTGATACATTGCTAACATATCTATAATTTTTGATGTTCCATGCTTGGTTTATATCTACTTTCTTATATTTTGTCCACACTTTGGAGTTTTTTATACACTTTCTTGGAATAACCTATTAACAAGATGTCATAGTGCCAGCTGCCTATTTTCTGCTATTTTTGGTTCTAGGAAAGTCAGAAAATGAATATTCTCGTAATTGGACGGGACAAAAGCCAAAGTCAATATTTCACCGAGGGGGACACGGAGCCAGAAGACAAGACAGAAAGGGGCCAGAGGCCAAGCACACCACCTGGCCGTGCGACCATGCGTGGCCTGCGCCAGGGGGTGGTATGGCCGCCTAGGGCACCCCCTCGGCCTCCCCTTTCGCCTATATATTGCCTCCGATACAGAAACCCTAAGTACCCAATCAAAATTCCACGAAAGAGTCTGTAGCCGCCATCATGTCCATCCCTAGATTGGGAGGGATCTGAAGCTCTTCTCGGCACCCTGTCGGAGGGGAGAATTCACCCTGGAGGCCTTCTTCATCACCATGTAAGCCTCCGGTGTGATGCGTGAGTAGTTCATCCTTGGACTACGGGTCCATGTAGTAGCTAGATGGTTGGTTCATCTCCTTTGTGCTATCATGTTTAGATCTTGTGAGCTCCGTTTATGGTCAAGATCATCTATTTGTAATCATAGATGTTGTGTTTGCAGGGATCCGATGGATATTGAGATGCTATTTCAGATTGATTATTGATTCTATCATGTCTTTGTTATTTGTGATCTTGCATGCTTTTTGTTGTTAGTGATATCTTGGCCGAGTAGATGATAGCTACTCCAAGAGGGAGTATTTATGCTCGATAGTGGGTTCATGCCTCTAGTAATCTGGGGAAGTGACAGAAATCTATAAGGTACTAGATGTGTTCTTTCTACTAGGGAGAAAACAACAATCCTTTGTTCATAGAACAATCATATTGTTTACTTTAAATGCAATGCTTAATGCAATTATCGGTTGCTTGCAAATTAATACTAGAGGGGGTTCGGATGATAACCTGAAGGTGGATTATTAGTCATAGATGCAGTTGGATTACGGTCTATGTATAATGTTGTAATGCCCAATCGAATCTCAAAGGAGTCAAGAAATTAGTATATGCATGTATGCTTTCTCGATGTTTGTCAATTGCCCCGCTATTATTTGTTCACCCAGCATGTCATCTATCTTAAGGAGAATCACCACTAGTGAACTATGGACCCCGGTCCTTTCTTTTACCATCAATCTACAACTGTTTACTGTTTTCTGTTTACTTTCTGCAAGCTATTAGTTTCTTCCATACGATACGTTTAATCCTTTGTTTTTAGCAAAACCGGTGAGATTGACAACCTCACTGTAAGTTGGGGGAAAAGTTCTATGATTGTGTTGTGCAGGATTCCAAGTTGGAAACAACACCTGGGAGGTGTTTCCTTGCTCCTACTGGTTCGATAACCTTGGCTTCTTAACTAAGGGAAAAATTGTTGTTGTGCTCATCATACCTTCCTCTTGGGGTTCCCCAACGAGCTCGATATATTTGGGCCAACAAGCTATCTTTCTGGCGCCGTTGACGGCGGATTGAAGAAGAAGCTCCTAAGTCAACCACGCACCAACAACCCTTAACCAGATCAATTCTGAAGTGATCAATTCTAGAAGTTTCCAAGTTAATGAAGACCAATATCAAGCATTGATCTATTCTACTCAATCTACACTTCAACATCATCCACTTGATGATTCGTTGATACCTTGAAACCCATCAACAAGAACCCCACTCATATTGTAGTCAAAAACCCTAAATCTGCTAAATTTATGTCTAGAAATTGTTTCAACATCACTTCTTTGAATGTCTCTCCTTCTCAACCCTTCTGCATTTTTGTAAATGCACTTGAACCATCTTTTATACCATCATAAGGACTACCAAGGCCGTCTCCTTACCTTGACTAGACCATCCTCTAACCCACTTGTTGTTGATAGTTTTCAGGCAAGAAAGTAATATTCCCTGCAAATCTTATCAACTAGCCTACTTGGTCAGAAGCTCACATCTCCATACTATTTTATTTGGACCAACTCTTTTCATGATTGTTTCTACTCATAAGGGTTTATCAATCCCTACTTCACTTGTTCCAATTGGATCACTATTCTTCTAAAACCCATATGGTTTTGAAGGCTAATTGCTAACCTGCTTTGGCACCCTTGTTTTATTCAAAGTTTGTCATCAATCCTTGGAGATATCAATCTTGATCAAGCTCAACTTATTGTACCACAGTGATCTACTCAATTTGGTCTATCCATCCATCTAGCCCATGCCCCAAGGGGGGAATTGAGCTCCAAAGTCCAACCATGTTTTGAAGGTATACAAATAATAATGCCTAAGATCCTATATCTCATGCTTTCCTTCCAAATCAAGTTGGATTTCCAAAACCCAAGCTTACAAATGTTAGGTACAATATGTTTACATCATCTACCTTGGATCTAAAGATTTATAAAATAATATCTATAATTGTTTTGGCCCAAAAACAATTAAATCCTTTCTTTTACAAAAACCTCAAAACCACCTTAATAAAGGAAAGATTGTTTTTCTCCAAAACACATCCCCAACTTGTAACACACCAGCATTTAGGAATCACCGAAGGGTAGAAATAGGAATCTGCGCATGTGCATACATTCATCTGTAAAATCCGGGTAAATTTTTCGCTAAACAAAAACCTAAAGAGATCATAGTTTCTTTCACTATATAGAGGTAGGAATATATATCTATAGTGATTGATATATATTTTGACATGACCTTTAGGCATTATTGTGTATTGGGGGGAATGTTTTGAATTCAAATTTGAAATTTAAATATTTTGAAAAATATTTTAAAATTAGAAGTTAGAAACATAAAGTGGATTTCTAAAATGAAGTATTAACATTGTTGGATTATATTATAGATATATTAAACAAAAATATGAGTTTAATACAAGAAAATTCAAATAAGAAATCAATTCTTATTTGTTTTCTTTATTCCATAATAATATTACAAATGGGGATAATTCCATCAAACAGATTATTACAAGGAACAGAGTCCAATAAAATGAATCTTTATCAAATAAAAGGAATATTATTACAAGGTTCTTTACCAAGAGAATAGAAATAAGATTACAATGAGAATCTATACTACCTATCTACTCCTATACTAAGTCTGGACAATCCAGATCTTGTTCCTACAAAATAAGATAAACCACTCAAATGGAAACAAAAGATTAGTTGATTAGTTTTACTCTTAGTGTGAATAGTAAAGTGCACTGTTCATATTTCATCCTAGAGTAATTAAAAAAGTGGCAAGTTTCACCAATGTGTAGTATCTATTCTTTTAAACAAATAGCTCTAATGTCACATTAGAAGCCAAGTAGAGAGGGGTAAGTTTCACTAGGACAGTAACCAGTAAAAAAGGGTAGGAAGTGAAAGTCAGATTACTTGATCTGATCCATACACAGCTAAGCAGCAATGCAGCTTAGTCATCTAACTGCATGTTGTATGCTGTCGACACAGCAATAGCAGTTCAACCAGTCAAAAGAAACACTCAGCCGTGGCATAGCTACTAGTGTTCAGAATCAGAATCTATCTCCATTTTCTGAAGCACACAGCAAGAACACAGTGAGCATGTACACTTCCCAAACAAATACACCAGCTAGTTACCAAATCAATCATCAGATCACCACAAAATGGTGACATAGGAGGGATGGTGCAGAAGGATAACAAGGACAAGCACAAGGTCACAGGAGCAAGGAGGAGCAGAACCAGAACCTGGGGTGTGTAGAGCAGGCTCTAGGAGGTGATCAAGCCACCAAGATCAGGACAACAACCTCAAGCAACACCACAATAGCACCAACCATCAGCTTGTTTGGTGAGTTTATACAAAACCATCACATGTTAAATCTTAGATAAGCATTTGTTGTTTCATATAAGGTCTTCTCAGAAAAACACCCAAGTGGGGTGTATCCATCATAAAAGAGATTAAAATAAAGCCAAACAATCAATCTTTGCAAACCACTCCAAGATCTCAACCTGTGCATCATTGTGTTGGGTTCACAGCATAGAAAACAAAAAATTTCTTATGATGGGAACTATACGCCAAGATCTATGTACTGGATACAAGCAACATGTGGATATACATCCATAGAGAACTTACCCTCAAAGACAACAAAGCTTTGTTAACAAGTTGGAACTCGTGGATGATGTAGTCGTACACTTGCCGATCTCAAGATCATGAGGAAGTCCAGCAGGTCCGGCTCGAGCACGTCCATTAGATCCAACTCCAGAAGTCCAGCACCACCAAGTCCAGCACCGCAAAGCAGTGGAGCATACGTGATCGCACACACGTCCGGTACCCCGACAACCTCCGTCCCTCGCTCCAGCAAAGCAACGGAAGCAACAACCCCTTTCTAGATAAAGCCACCAGGAACATGTATCTCGCTAATCTGAGACCATGGGGAATAACTAGAGGAGGAGAGAGATCCTTCAGAAGGAGGTGTATGTTTTGAGGAGGAGAGAGGGTAATTTTATAGGGAAGAGGGGGAACACAAGGGCCATGGCGTGGCAGCCATGGTGGTGCCCCCACCTCTTCCACATTCATGTGGGTGGAGCTCCCACTCCCATAAAAAGCCTCCACTCAAAATTCCACTCACACATGCATTAAATTTCCACCAAATTTAATGCAAGCTCTCATTAAATAAAACTATTTTATTTATTTTATTCACAATTTTTTTAATTACATTAATTAACAAACATTCACATAAACCCCCCTACAACATTTCAATATCACATGCAGAACCAATTTCAGCAATTTCACCCAGAACAGTTTCGGTGTCTATCGAAATAATTCCAGCGCTTTCTTAAATCTTTATCTGAAACATATTTGCTCCAAATGGTGTCGGTATCCATTAAGTGTGCCACCCTATGGTTCACGAATAATGCAGACATGATCGAGACCCCTCTCCGATCAATAATCAGCAGTGGGACCTGGAGATCCGTACTGACTCCCACATATTCAACAATGACTCTTGTGATTGTGTGAACCTTTAACATCGTAACTAAATCCCTTTGTCTCGTGATATATTACATGCCCAAGATTCGATCATTGGCATCCAAATACCTAGTTTGATCTCATTACTGACATTCACTCTTTTCTCGTTCCCGTGATATAAGATTCTAGTGATCACATCACTTGCTTGCAAGCTATTTCCGTGTGATATCACCGAGAGGGCCCAGAGTATATCTATCCGTCATCGGGATGGACAAATTCCACTCTTGATCCATGAGCCTCAACATAACACCTTCGTAGCACTGAACCCACCTTTATAGTCATCCTGTTACGGTTTGACTTTTGATGTTATCAAGATACTCTTCCGGTGTTAGCAATTAACATGATCTCATAGTCTAAGGACTAAGATTACTTCGTATGATGTTATAGAAATATAAACATAATGACTCTGATTGTAATGCTATACTTCAGATGAATGTTCATCACATCATTCCACCAATGTTGTGACCTCGTTATTAACGACATCCAATGTCCATGATCAGGAAACCTTGATCATCTTGTTAATCAACAAGCTAGTTTATGAGAGAGGCATAACTAGGAACTTTCCTTTTGTTTATTAAACACACATGTATTAACGTTTCAAAATTAATACAATTATAGCATGCAAAATAAACATTTATCATAAACAAGGAATAAGATAATAACCACTTTATTATTGCCTCTCGGACATATTCCTTCACATTGATTTTGGAGAATAAAACATGTTTTTACATCCACGGATACAACATCCTTAAATGAATGTTTCTGGGCACATCTAATGGATGGAAGAACCTAAAAAACTAGTTAATATTAAGGATCTATAATACACAACATGGGTTATCAAATCATTTTCTTAAAGGCTATAAGAATCATTGTCTTAAACTAATTACCAAAGCATACTTGAGAGTAAAACATTAGATAAAAACATTAGTTTTTATCCAGCATAGCCTTAGACCAACATAATAGGCTTGGTGAAGTTAAAGAGGACCACAGGTTAATCCATAAAATAAAGTTTCTCAACTCTTAGACATTCTAGAGTACAAATAGAAATAGCTAATATCAGGAACAGGCTTGTGTACCATTCAAATGAATGTTTCACAAGGATTCCTCCTAATCAAACAGTTTCTACCAAGGATTTCATAATCCAATGCTTTCGAAAGAATATTTATTCATTTTCCTAACATAGTATTTGGGAATCATTCTAAGTTTACATAAGAAGCTATCAACAGGAATGCATCAGTAGTATTTGAACAGAAGGCCAACTATATGTTCAAGTATGGAACAAATCCACTCACAGCATAGATCATAGTCACAGTATTCAAAGATTGCAAGTGACAGTAACGCCATATTATAAAAGGATACAGTTAACAAAGCCACTGTCAGCAATTTCAAAGACCACAAATGTATAGTACTTCTGCACAGACTAATCACCATCAATTATTCCTAAATCGTTCACTGCCTCAGTAATCACAAAACTAGTGGGGCAAATCTTAACATAGAGGATGAACCCTAAGTAGGGATTTCTCACCGTAAGCACCCACAGAGTTGCAAGGGAGAACAAGAGGGGGAGAGAGATAAACATACATGTAGTCCTCACTGAAGTTTAGAAGAGGAAGTAGAGGGGTCGACAAGCGCACATAGTGGCACGGGGAGCATCCGAGGGCGCTGTAACCCGCGCCGAGCCATGAGGCGGTGGCCACAGTCACGCGTGCAGCAGCGATGGCACCACAGTGTCACTAGAGCCACGACACAACATCACGGAGGCGGCGTAACACCACATCACTGCCATCCACCAAACCCTAGGGTTTGGGGTGGAATCAACCTAGACAGGAGAAGGGTCCATAGGCGAATCGAACAGGACTAGTCGATGGAGCAGCACCGACTACCTCGCCATGCACCACTACGGCGGCCGGGAAGGCCTAGGGAGGCGGTAATCAAGCAGCAACGGCGCCGGTGACACCACGCCGCAACAGGGTGAGGAAGAACACGAGAGAGCGAGAGAGGTGAGGGGTGCATATTGGGCCGGTGTGGTCCAGTACCCCTCAGTGGAGCGGGTTTGACCAGCCCAGGTGGGCCGAGTCAGGGCTGGGCTAGCCCAATGGGCCTGGTCCAAATATTTACCAGAAAAGTTTAAATGATTTATTAAAAGACCAAAATACCCTTAGGACTTAAAAGGTTCTAAGAAATAAAATAAAATCCTAAAAATATAAATAAAATACCAATGAAGTCCTAAAGTATCCTCTATTCAAAAAAAATAATAGAGAGAATTTTTGGTACTTAAAATTAGAACTGTTATTATGAACAAATATATTCCTTCTAGAATTTTATAAAAATATAAAAAAACACTTAAAATTGAATAAAATTCATCTTTAAGATCCTAAAGGGAATAACTATTATAGAAAAATACTAGTTTGTATTTTTGAAATGTAAATCAAGTGTGATAAAAATAAATTCTTATTTCCTTAAAGGAATTTAGGTAAATATTTAAAAGAGTTAAAAATTAAATTAATTCATTTTTAAACTCTTAGAATAATACTAGTTATTATAATAATTCTAAATATCAAAATGATATGAATTTAATTATTTCTTGAATAATACTTTTCTTTTATTAATTAAAAGAAACATAAACCCTTTATAAGGTGGGTAAAACATGGAAAGTAGGAAAATAATAAATCATTGCATGACATTACTATGCATTGCATATTGCTTGTTTAAATATTTTCCTTACCGGGCAATAATGGTTTTTTGTAGAAACCGGAGCTCAAGGTCAAGTGGAAGTATCCGACTTCACTACCTTGTAGTCACAAGGCAAGCTCACCACTTGCTCATGTCCTTTGAAGAGTCTTTATGAAAGTATTTGAAATTTGTGTGTTATCACCTATATTCTAAAAGAGACAAAAAATAAATATTTTCCCAAACAAATGAATGCTATTATCATTCTAAGTGATGATAAATACTAAGAATGACAGTGGAATCTAGGATTCCAATGGTCGAATAACTAGGGCTTAATAACCCATGACATCAGTGATTGTAGCATCGTATATTACACGTTAACCATGAGATTTGGAATGGGACGGAGAAGTCATCTGTATCTTCTTCCTCTCGCATGCATCCGGATGTGCAGGTCGTGGTTGTTATCCTCATTGCATGCATTCATTTGTAATTCGTAGAGGATATGCAGCATATAGGTGGGAACCCTCAACATCCCACGATAGTTCTGGCATCTGAACGGTCTATACCAACCTTTGTCGTAAGTCAAGATGTGGGCATGGAGTACACCAAGGGGACATGCGGGGTCACGAAGGGGGTAGTGATTGGCTTGGATCATCTACTAGGCCCCACATCACGGAATTGTGGATGGGAAAGTATGCCTAGTTGTGCAACAAGTATTTGGTCTCTTATGGGTAAAGTAATGCACCTTTGCAGAGTGTATGAATTGTGACAAATTACTCCCTATTCCGGGAAGGAGCTACGAACGCTGCAAGAAAGGAACTCCATGAAGTTCTGGTCAACCTGTGAAGGCTCAGGGCATAGTTTTTTATATTAAAATCAATCTTTGAAGAAACGTTTACCAAAACTACATAGTACTAAGGACTTATAGTCCGAGGTGGTAGTTAGAGCATCAAACTTCCCACCTTGCATACAGTGAACTTGCTGGGCAATGTTGTTACTCACTCTTTCCTTTGAACCCCTTGCTAGACTTTGAGGGCAAGAAGGATGACAAGGTGTATGCTATGGAGTTCTAGAACAACATCTACTACAAAGTGTGATCTCTACGCACTTCTATTCTGGTAGATAATTGTTGGGCCTCCAAGTGCAGAGGTTTGTAGAACAGCATCAAGTTTCCCTTAAGTGGATTACCCAACGTTTATCGAACTTAGGGAGTAAGTGGTCAAAGGTATGCCTCTCAAGCAACCCTGCAATCAAGATACAAGAAGTATCTTGTGTCCCCAACACACCCAATACACTTGTCAGGTGTATAGGTGCACTAGTTTGGCGAAGAGATAGTGAAATACAAGTGGTATGGATATAAGACAACGATGCCAGAAAATAGCTTGATGGCGTGGAAGAGACTAAAGGTAAACTGAAATAAAGATGGCAGCAAGCAAACATGTAACATATCTAGTTGTAAATGGTGTTTCAATGCTTAGAAACAAGGCCTAGGGATCATAATTTCACTAGTGAACACTCTCATATAAATATCTTCTCTTTATGATACTACTCTGAACTACTCTCTGGTTGGACACTCTAATCCAAGGTAGGGCTATAATAGCACTCCTCAAAGTTTGCTTTCCGCATCTAGATAACCCCACACTATCACCTTGAGCACTAGATGGTTCCAACAAACACTAAATTTTCATACAGACATCCAACTCCAAATATAACTCATAACAAGTATTTGTAATCTCTAGCCTAAGTTACACCATGGTGTGCACGCTATCACTTTCACACACATGGGGAGAGCTAGAGATCTATTAAATCACTTGAGTAGCAAGGTAGATCTATAGATTACAAAGCTCATGATCACAATATGATAATGCATAGAGAGAGAGAGATGAACACATAGCTACCGGTAGAACCCTTAGCCTCGAGGAAGTACTACTCCCTCATCATCATGGGAATCAGCAACGGCGATGGAGATGGTGGTGGAGATCGATGGAGATGGCTCTGGGGCACTTCCCCATCCCGCCAGGGTGACAGAACAGAGACTTATGTCCCCTGAATCTCCTCTTTAGTGGCGGTGGCGCTACGGAACTTTTCGTGGCTAGAGGTTGGATTTAGGGTTTTCTCATCGAAAGCTTCTTGTAGGCGAAGGGGCAAGGTCGGTGGCTGGCCAGGGGGCCCACACCATGCCCTGGTGCGGCCTAGGGTTGCCCGCGCCAAGGGGGTGTGGACGCCCTGTGGCCCCCCTTCGTCTCTCCTTCGGACTCCATGTGTGTTCCAGTAAAATATTGACTTTGGCTTTTGTCCCGTCTAATTCCGAGTATATTCATTTTCTGGAACAAAAAATAGGAGAAAACAGGCAACTCGCATTGTGGCATCTTGTTAAGAGGTTAGTTCTAGAAAATGTGTAAAATTATTCCAAAGTGTGGACAAAACAAAAGAAAGTAGATATAAAACAAGCATGGAACATGAAAAATTATAGATACATTAGCAACGTATCAACATCCCCAAGCTTAACTCATGCTCGTCCTCGAGTAGGTAAGTGATAAAAAGAAAGAATAATTTTTGAGGTGACATGCACCATCATAAACTTGATCAAAGTATTTGTAAAACATTGATAGCTGGGATCATAGTACTTCAACATAGCATGAAAGATAAAGTTCTAACAATAAGACATAGCAACTATGTTGTAACAAGAAAAGGCATAAACAAAAGATTCATGAATAATAATGCTTTATAAGACGTTTGTTTGTTTGTTTCACATAAAAACATAATTGCATGGGACATATTCAAAGTTCAAAAGCGTGACTAGATACAAATAGTTTAAGAACAAGCAATATCAAAGTTATGCATCAATCAACAAGTCTTGGGACAATGCACATTAAACTAAGAATGGCCACTATGCTCTCTCAATAGGTGCATAAAGATAGAAGATGGAGACTCAACATAAAAGTAAAAGGAAGGCCCTTCATAGAAGGAAGCAGGGATTCAAGTCTCATAAAGAGCTTCCAAAAGTTATGGTACTTATTAGCTTTCAGCTCCTGTTGCCCCTATCATAAGCATGTTTAGGTGATTAAGGTTAAAGTGACACAACTAAGAGGATATGCTTGACAAGTTATAAGCTGAAATCTCATGCCCCTTACTTACGAGTACCGAACCTCATGCTACTCAACTTTAGTCACAAGCTCTTGTCATTGTAAGTACATATGTATCATAGAGAACCGCCAACGGGGTACCCCTTGCACATGATACAGGAGCTATCCCATAATCAAAATGACAAGGCAAGCAGACAATGAGCATCTCAGTGATCTTTTTATTTGCTATTTGCATAGGTTTTTATTAAGGATGCTTCATAGAATGCTCATTATGGTTATGCTGCAAGTTTCCACCATGATTAGGCATGGCTTAGGCTAGCGGCCTAGGCATTTCTCTAACAGACATACAAACTCCATGATCTTACAAGTTTTACTTTTATTTCACACCGCTGGGATTCATAAGTAAGAGAATCATGATATCAATGGAATATAAGTGCAATGTTGAAAGCGTTCCCCATGATACATGGTTCTGCTAACTTCAACTTATAAAGCGCAAGCATATACACAACAAATATGGACACAATGGCTCACATTTATTAAGTGCAAGGAAAGTAAAGTGTGCCATCAAGTTCATGAGAGCTTTAATCACTAGTTTTCACATAACAAGTTTAATTCGGAAGGTAGATAAAAGCATGAATATACTTGGAATAGAAAATTCCAATAGGTAGGTATGGTGGACTCTTTGGAATAACTTGGTTTTTTTGGAGTTGGATGCATGAGTGTAACTCATACTTGGTTATGGAGGCTAGCAAAAGACTTGGGAGCGACCAACTAAGAGAGCAATAATGGCCATAATCATGCAAAGCGACAAAACATCATTGATTAAAGCATAAAGTGATATTACAAGTCGAAAAATAAAGAATCATAGAGGGTATGGTGACTTGGGATAGTCATAACATGGTGTGAGAATGCGCCAAGTCAACCCAAATAAAGCATCAAAGGAGAATACCACAACATTATGCTTTAATATGCTAAAACAACGCATGATTCTTTCAAGGCACATTAATCAATCTCAATTTTTTCTAACATGTCATGCTACAGAAAAAAAACTAAGCATAAAGCCAAACCAATATCAAGCTTGACATGATAAAGCATAGGCCACAGCCAAAAACAAGCTCCTTTTACCACTTAAGCATGAACTTTCCTACTCTTTTCCAATCGAAACCAACTTATTTGAAAACTAATGTATGAATGAGAGGGTCCAGCTAACGTATTCAAGAAAACCAAGCAAACTAAGCGAATGAAAACTAAAAACAAACACGAACACGCTCCAAGAACAACACAACTGTTCATGAAACAATAAAAATGAAGTGTTTGGAAGAAACCTGAGATTTTTATTGATGAAGAAGGGGATGCCTTGGGCATCCCCAAGATTTGACGCTTGTACCTCTTGGGTATTTCTTAGGGTGACATGGGTGGCATCCCCAAGCTTGAGCTTTTGTCCATTCTTCATCTCATTACATCATTCTTTCCCTAGACCTGAAAATTTCCATCATACAAAACTTCACACAATCTTCATTAGCAACATTAGTGTACTCAAGATAATAAGTCTTTTCGTTCAGTTTCAACACAAGTAAAACTTCCATTAAAACACAATCTACTATAGTACTTCCTTTAAAAAGTTCAAATGATCAAAGAGAACTCAAAGAGAAAGAGATTAAGAGGCAAATGCAAATAATGGCAGAAATCTATCAAAACAGACCAGCAGGTAAAAACCAATTATTTCGAAGAGCTTATGTTGCTCAAATCGAAAAGTATTGAACTAACGAAAGTTAGATAACAACGTGGGGCATAAGCACACACAATTACAGCTCAAACCTACATACATATATTTTTCACGACTTTTTACAGCGAAGCACAAAATTCTGTTTCGGGACATCAACTTTTCCAAGCATTACTTCTCTCTCATTACATGTTACTCTTGGCAAAAAACCACACAAAAATGATAAGGAGAGGTTATTACAGAGGTAATAACTTCCAAGACTCAACTAAAACTTTGGGTTATCTCCCAATAAGTATTTTTATTTAACGCCTTTAAGTTAGGCATGATAGTTTGAGAAGATTCTCACATAGGAAATATGAATTGAAGTAAAAGAGAGCATCAAGTAGCAAATTCAAAGAACATTTAAGTCTAACCCACTTCCTATGCATAGGAATCTTATAAAGAAATAAGTTATGAAAGCACAAAGCAACAAGCATAGGAAAGCAAAACAAGCGCAACTTCAAGACTTTCAACATAAGGAGGGGAAACCTAATATTATTGAGATGCATAAAACCATGTTTCCCTCTCTCATAATAACTTTCCGTAGCATCATGAATAAAATTAACAATATAACTATCACATAAAATATTATTATCATGAGCCACATGCATAAAATAATTAATACTCTCCTCATAAACATAGTCATTCTTATTAATTGTAGTGGGAGCAAATTCAACAAAATAGCTATCATTATTATTATCATCGCCATAATCATCAAATATAGGACGCGTATTGTAATCATAATTAATTTTTTCCTCAATAGTAAGTGGACTGAAAATATCATACTCATCATTGTAATCATCATATATTGGAGGTATACTATCATCAAAGTAAATTTTCTCCTCCGTTCTTGGGGGACTAAAAATATCATGCTCATCAAAACTAGCTTTGCCAAGCTTAGAATTTTCCATAGCATTAGCAATAATGGTGTTCAAAGAATTAATATTAATAACATTGCTATTAGCATACAAATAAAGTTCCATAGGTTTTTAAATTTTCTCTTCAAACAATTCATGTCCTAACTCAAGATATATACTATAAAGCTCTCTAATTTTGTTGTTGTTTTCCATTAAGCCTAACTAGTGGAAATAAAAACAAGAAACAAAAAGAAAAAATTATAGAATTGAAAGGAAATAACTTCGAGCACTCACACCGGAGGATGTGAGTACCTTTTACCTTACCTCCCCGACAACGGCGCTAGAAAATAGCTTGATGTCTACGCACTTCTATTCTTGTAGACAGTTGTTGGGCCTCCAAGTGCAGAGGTTTGTAGAACAGCAGCAAGTTTCCCTTAAGTGGATTACCCAAGGTTTATCGAACTCAGGGAGGAAGTGGTCAAAGGTATCCCTCTCAAGCAACCTTGCAATGAAGATACAAGAAGTCTCTTGTGTTCCCAACACACCCAATACACTTGTTAGGTGTATAGGTGCACTAGTTCGGCGAAGAGATAGTGAAATACAAGTGGTATGGATATAAGACAACAGTGCCAGAAAATAGCTTGATGGCATGGTAGAGACTAAAGGCAATCAAAAATAAAGATGGCAGGAAGCAAACATGTAACAGATCTAGTTGCAAACGGTGTTCCAATGCTTAGAAACAAGGCCTAGGGATCATACTTTCACTAGTGAACACTCTCATATAAATATCTTCTCTTTATGATACTACTCTGAACTACTCTCCGGTTGGACACTCTAATCCATGGTAGGGCTATAACAGCACTCCTCAAAGTTTGCTTTCTGCATCTAGATAACCCCACACTATCACCTTGAGCACTAGATGGTTCCAACAAACACTAAATTTTCATACAGACATCCAACTCCAAATATAACTCATAACAAGTATTTGTAATCTCTAGCCTAAGTTACACCATGGTGTGCACGCTATCACTTGCACACACATGGGGAGAGCTAGAGATCTATTAAATCACTTGAGTAGCAAGGTAGATCTATAGATTACAAAGCTCATGATCACAATATGATAATGCATAGAGAGAGAGATGGACACATAGCTACCGGTAGAACCCTTAGCCTCAAGGAAGTACTACTCCCTCATCATCATGGGAATCAGCAACGGCGATGGAGATGGTGGTGGAGATCGATGGAGATGGCTCTGGGGGCACTTCCCCGTCTCGGCAGGGTGCCGGAACAGAGACTTATGTCCCCTGAATCTCCTCTTCAGTGGCGGTGGTGCTACGAAACTTTTCGTGGCTGGAGGTTGGATTTAGTGTTTTCTCATCGGAAGCTTCTTATAGGCGAAGGGGCAAGGTCGGTGGCCGGCCAGGGGGCCCACACCATGCCCTGGTGTGGGCTAGGGTTGCTTGTGCCAAGGGGGTTGTGGCCGCCCTGTGGCCCCCCTTCGGACTCCATGTGTTCCGGTAAAATATTGACTTTGGTTTTGTCCCGTCCAATTTCGAGTATATTCATTTTCTAGCTTTTCTAGAACCAAAAACAGTAGAAAACAGGCAACTGGCACTATGGCATCTTGTTAATAGGTTAGTTCCAGAAAATGTGTAAAAGTACTCCAAAGTGTGGATAAAACATAAGAAAGTAGATATAAAACAAGAGTTGAACATCAAAAATTATAGATACGTTAGCAACGTATCAAAGAGCCAGACCTGTCCAATGGAATCGATTGGGTGGACTACGGGATACACTATGGAGATGAATGTTGGGAATATGCCCTAGAGGTAATCATGTATGTTGTATTTTCCCAATGTGTTCATAAAGTAATAAAGTTGTCCATGTATGAACCACTGATATGTATCGTTGAATATGTGATTCGATTGTGGAACTACATATTCATGGTGTTCATACTAGTTGTCCTTGGTCGTTGAGGTTGTGCTGGATACACAACTTAGACTAATGTGAAAGTCGGCTGATGACTCAGTTCCACTTGTCATGGGCATGGAGATGCTATTCTGACTTACACTGATTCGGCTAAAGAGTTTAGCGAATCGGACTGACCCACAGTTGAGATGAAACAAGCATGTTGTCATTTATAGTTTCAAGCAATGGAATCCTTTGACCTGAGGTGATCGCATGATCCGAGTTGTGGATCGCCAGCTTAGGTCCTATCAAACGATGTTCCGTAAAAGGGCGGTTATCAAGGTCGGGTTCGGGTTGGTTGTGAAGTAAGCTGCGTGACGTGGATTGCCAAGATGGGATTTGCCCCTTTGTAATGGAGAGATATTCTCTAGGCCGTCTCGTGTGATATGATTCGAAAGCATGGCCATGCGCGACTTGGTTAAGAGTTAACCAAGTAGTTGGACTAAGTGTTAGTCCAGTGAATATCACGGAACAAGAAGAGAGAGTCAAGCTATTAAAGGGATGGCAACAACTCGCCTATAGCTTGACAACATATATCGTGAGGCAAAGGCACTTGGACGAAAGTCACATTGAGAAAGGTTTGTCTTCTGACTTTACGGTGCTTGGAAGTTGGCACGCCTTGCTAGAGGCCACTACCAACTATCCACTCAGAGTGGTCACTCGTGTCGTGTGATGTCTATGCTCTTCTATTCTTGTAGACAGTTGTTGGGCCTCCAAGTGCAGGGGTTTATAGAACAGCAGCAAGTTTTCCCTTAAGTGGATCACCCAAGGTTTATCGAACTCAGGGAGGATGTGGTCAAACGTATTCCCTCTCAAGCAACCTTGCAATCAAGATACAAGAAGTCTCTTGTGTCCCCAACACACCCAATACAGTTGTCAGGTGTATAGGTGCACTAGTTCGGCGAAGAGATAGTGAAATACAAGTGGTATAGATAATTATAAGTGGTAACGGTGCTAGAAAATAGCTTGATGGCGTGGAAAAGACTAAAGTAAAACTGAAATAAAGATGGAAGCAAGAAAACATGTAACATATCTAGTTGCAAATGGTGTTTCAATGCTTAGAAAAAAGGCCTAGGGATCATACTGTCACTAGTGAACACTCTCATATAAATATATTCTCTTTATGATACTACTCTCCGGTTGAACACTCTAATCGATGGTAGGGCTATAACAGCACACCTCAAAGTCCATCTTTCCCATCTAGAAAACCCCACACTGTCACCTTGAGTACTAGATGACCCCAACAAACACCACAATTTCATAAAGATATCCAACTCCAAATATAACTCATAACAAGTATTTGTAATCTCTAGCCTAAGTGCCACCATGGTGTGCACGCTGTCACTTTCACACACATGGGGAGAGCAGAGATCTATTAAAGCACTTGAGTAGCAAAGTAGATCTACTTGATTACAAAGCTCATGATCACAATATGATCACGCATAGAGAGAGATGAACACATATCTACCGGTAGAACCCTTAGCCTCGAGAGAGAACTACCCCCTCCTTATCATGTGAATCAGCAATGGTGATGGAGATGGTGGTGGAGATCGATGGAGATGGCTCCGGGGGCACTTCCCCGTCCCGGCAGGGTGCCGGAACAGACACTTTCTGTCCCCTGAATCTCCCCTTCGGTGGTGGCGGCGGTGCGGAACTTTTCGTGGCTGGAGGCTTGACTATTTAGTGTTTATGCATCAGGAGGCTCTTATAGGCGAGAGGGGAGACCGAGGGGATGCCGGAGGGGCCCACACCACCCCCTGGCGTGGCCTGGCCTGGCCCGCGCCACCAGGTGGTGTGGCCAGCCCCTGGCCCCTCTCCGTCTCATCTTCTGGCTCCGTGTGTCTTCCGGTAAAATATCAACTTTGGCTTTTGTCCCGTCCAATTCCAAGAATATTCATTTTCTGACTTTCTGGAACCAAAAACAGCAGAAAACAGGCAGCTGGCACTGTGGCTCTTGTTAATAGGTTAGTCCAAGAAATCATATGAAATGTACTCCAAAGTGTGGACAAAGCATAAGAAAGTAGATAAAACCAAGCATGGAACATCAAAAATTATAGATACATTTGCAATGTATCAACATCCCCAAGCTTAACTCCTGCTCGTCCTCGAGTAGGTAAGTGATAAAAAGAAAGAATAATTTTTGAGGTGACATGCAACATCAAAGACTTGATCAAAGTGTTTGTAAAACATTTAAAGCTGGGATCATAGTACTTCAATCATAACATGAAAGACAAAGTTCTAGCAATAAAACAAAGAAACTATGATGCAACATGAAAAGGCACAAACAAAAGATTCATGAATAACAATGCTTTGCAAGACGTTTGATTGTTTCACATAAAGAAAACATAGCATAATAGCATTCAGCTTGTCCCTCATCGAGTAGCAAATATAAATGCATAGGACACCTTCAAAGTTCATAAGAGTGACTAGATACAAATAGTTTAAAACAAGCAATATCAAGTTATGCATCAATCAACTAGTCTTGGGACAATGCACATAGAACTAAGAATGGCCACTATGCTCTCAAAGTAGGTGCATAAAGATAGAAGGTGGAGGATCAATATAATGGTCGAAGAAAGGCCTTCATAGAAGGAAACAAAGATTCAAGTTTCATAAAGAGCTTCCAAAAATTATGGTACTTATAGCTTTCAGCTCTCATTGCCCCTATCATAAGCATCTTGAAGTGATTAAGGTTAAAATGAACAAACTATGCTGTATATGCTTGACAAAGTATAAGTTGGAAATCTCATGTCCCTTGAATACGAGGGCCGCTCCTCATGCTACTCAAGTTTAGTCACCGGTAAGTTCTTGTCATCGTAAGTACATGTGTATCATAGAGAACCGCCAACGGGGTACCCCTTGCCCGATGATACAGAAGAATCCCCATATCAAAATGACAGGGCAAGCAGACAATGAGCATCTCAGCAATCTTCTTATTTACCATGGGAATATGGTGCTTTTTTCTCTCTTTCCTCTTTTCATAATCTCTTTTTTTCTCTTTTTTTATCAATATAGGACTCTTTTTTATAAGAGAATGCTTCATAGACAACTCATTATGGTTACACTGCAGGTTTCCACCATGTCAGCATGGATTAGACCAGCGGCCCAGGCGTTTCTCTAACACATATACATAATTCCATGGACTTACAAGCTCCCCTTTCATTTCACACCGACGACATCCATATACAAAAGAGCATGGTATCAACTACGTACAAGTACCAAGTGTAATGTTGAAAGAGTTCCCCATGAAACCATGGTTCTGCTAATTCCCAACAAATAAGTGTAAGCATATACAACATAGACGACACAATGGTTCAAGTTTATAAAGGGCAAGAAAAGTAAAGTGTGTCATCAAGTTCGTGAGAGCTTTAATCACTAGTTTTCTCATAACAGTTTAATTTGGAAGGTAAACAAAAACATAAATATACTTGGAATAGCATAAGCTAGTAGGTAGGTATGGTGGACTCTTTGGAATAACTTGGTTTAGGAGTTGGATGCATGAGTGGAACTCATACTTGGTTGTGGAGGCTAGAAAAAGACTGGGAGCGACAAACTAAGAGAGCAATAATGGCCATAATGATGCAGAACGACAAAACATCATTGATCAAAGCATAAAGTGATACTACAAGTTGAAAAATTAAGGATCATAAAGGCTTATGGTGAATTGAGATAGTCATAACATGGTGTGATCATGCGCCAAGTCAACCCAAATAAAGCATCAAAGGAGAATACCACTATACTATGCTTTAATATGCTAAAACAACGCATGATTCATCCAAGGCACATTAAGCAATCTCAATTGTTTATAACAAGTCATGCTATAGCAAAGAATACTAAGCATAAAGCCAAAACAATATCAAGCATGGCATGACAAAGCATAGGCCACAGTCAAAAACGAGCTCTTTTTAGCACTGAAGCATGAACTTTCCTACTCTTTTCCAAACCAAACCAAACTATTTGAAAACCAATGTATGAAAGAGAGGGTACAACCAATTTATTCAGCAAACTAAGAAAACCAATAAAACGAAAACGAAAAATAAGACGCTCCAAGAACAACACAACTGTGCATGAAACAATAAAAATGAAGCGTTTGGAAGGAACCTGGGATTTTTATTGATGAAGAAGGGGATGCCTTGGGCATCCCCAAGCTTTAACGCTTGTACTTCTTGGATATTTCTTGGGGTGACATGCGTGGAATCCCCAAGCTTGAGCTTTAGTCCATCCTTCATCTCATTACTCATTCCTTCCATACACCTGAAATTTTTCCTTCATACAAAACTTCACACAATCTTTATTAGCAACATTAGTGCACTCAAGATAATAAGTCTTTGGGTTTAGTTTCAACACCAATAAAACTTCCATTAAAACACTAGATATTGTAGCAATTCCCTCAAAAAGCTCAATTCCCCAAGAGAACTCAAAAAGGAACCAACAAGAAGCAAATGCAGAAAATGGCAGAAATCTATCAAAACAGACCAGTAGGTAAAGACAAATTTTTTCGAAGACCTTCTGTTGCTCAAATCAAAAAGTGTTGATCTAACGAAAGTTAGATAACAACCTAGGGAAGAAACACAAAAATTCACGCCTAAAAAGGACATTTAGAGATTTTACACGAATTTTTACGGTTAAGCACATAAATCTGTTCCGGGACAGCAACTTTCCCAATCATTACTTCTCTCTCATTAGAGGTTACTCTTGGCACAAAAATCAAATAAAAAGGATAAGAAGAGGTTATTACTGAAGTAATAACTTTCAAGACTGAACTAAAACTTTTGGTTTATTTCCCAATAAGTACTTTTCTTTAACGCCTTTAAGTTAGGCATGATAGTTTGAGAACATGCTCACATAGGAAATATGAATTGAAGTAAAAGAGAGCATCAAGAAGCAAATTCAAAGCACATTTAAGTATAACCCACTTCCTGTGAAAAATAAACTTGTAGAGAAACAAGTCATGAAAGCACAAAGCAAAAAAGCACAGGAAAGCAAAAAAATTGTAACTTCAAGACTTTCAACATAAAGAGGGGAAACTTAATATTATTGAGATGCATAAAACCATGTTTCCCTCTCTCATAATAACTTTCAGTAGCATCATGAATAAAATTAACAATATAAGTATCACATGAAACATTCTTATCATGAGCCACATGCATAAAAGAATTAATACTCCCCACATAAGCATAGTCATTCTTATTAATTGTAGTGGGAGCAAATTCAACAAAATAGTTATCATTATTATTCTCATCACCATAATCATCAAATATAGGAGGCATATTGTAGTCATAATTAATTTCCTCCTCAATAGTAGATGGACTGAAAATATCATAGTCATTATTGTATTCATCATATATTAGTGGTTTGGTATCATCATAAGCAATAGAATAGCTATCTTCTAAAGCTGGAGAACTAAAAACATCATTTTCATATGAACTAGCTTCCCCAAGCTTAGACCTTTCCATAGCATTAGCAATAATGGTGTCCAAAGAATTCATACTAACAACATTGCTATTAGCATGCAAATAAAGTTCCTTAGGTTTTTTAATTTTCTCTTCAAACACTTCATGTCCTAACTCAAGATAAATACTATAAAGTTCTCTAATTTTGTTGTTGTTTTCCATTAAGCCTAACTAGTGAAAACAAGAAAAAAAAGACAAAATTGCAGAATCTAAAGGAAATAAGTTCGACCACTCACACCGGAGGATGTGAGTACCTTTTTACCTTACCTCCCCGGCAACGGCGCCAGAAAATAGGCGTTTGCCATGGGAGGTTCTTCTTCTTTAATGCTCCGGTGTGAATACCTTTTACCTTACCTCCCCGACAACGGCGCCAGAAAATAGGCGTTTTCCGTGGGAGGTTCTTCTTCTTTAATCCTCCGGTGTGAATACCTTTTACCTTACCTCCCCGGCAATGGCGCTAGAAAATAGCTTGATGTCTACGCACTTCTATTATTGTAGACAGTTGTTGGGCCTCCAAGTGTAGAGGTTTGAAGTACAGCAGCAAGTTTTCCCTTAAGTGGATCATCCAAGGTTTATCGAACTCAGGGAGGAAGTGGTCAAAGGTATTCCCTCTCAAGCAACCCTGCAATCAAGATACAAGAAGTCTCTTGTGTCCCCAACACACCCAATACACTTGTCAGGTGTATAGGTGCACTAGTTCGGCGAAGAGATAGTGAAATACAAGTGGTATAGATAATTATAAGTGGTAACGGTGCTAGAAAATAGCTTGATGGTGTGGAAAAGACTAAAGTAAAACTGAAATAAAGATGGAAGCAAGAAAACATGGAACAGATCTAGTTGCAAACGGTGTTTCAATGCTTATAAACAAGGCCTAGGGGTCATACTTTCACTAGTGAACACTCTCATATAAATATATTCTCTTTATGATACTACTCTTAACTACTCTCCGGTTGAACACTCTAATCGATGGTAGGGCTATCACAGCACACCTCAAAGTCCAACTTTCCCATCTAGAAAACCCTACACTGTCACCTTGAGTACTAGATGAGTCCAACAAACACCACAATTTCATAAAGATATCCAACTCCAAATATAACTCATAACAAGTATTTGTAATCTCTAGCCTAAGTGCCACCATGGTGTGCACACTGTCACTTTCACACACATGGGGAGAGCAGAGATCTATTAAAGCACTTGAGTAGCAAAGTAGATCTACTTGATTACAAAGCTCATGATCACAATATGATCACGCATAGAGAGAGATGAACACATAGCTACCGGTAGAACTCTTAGTTTTGAGAGAGAACTACTCCCTCCTCATCATGGGAATCAGCAATGGTGATGGAGATGGTGGCGGAGATCGATGGAGATGGATTGGGGGGCACTTCCCCATCCCGGCAGGGTGCCAGAACAGAGACTTTCTGTCCCCCGAGTCTCCCCTTCGGTGGTGGCGGCGCTGCGGAACTTTTCATGGCTGGAGGCCTGACTATTTAGGGTTTATGCAGCGGGAGGCTCTTATAGGCGAGAGGGGAGATCGAGGGGGTGCCGGAGGGGCCCACACCACCCCCTGGCGCGACCTGGCCTGGCCCGCGCCACCAGGTGGTGCGGCCAGCCCCTGGCACCTCTCTGTCTCATCCTCTGGCTCCGTGAGTCTTCCGGTAAAATAACAACTTTGGATTTTGTCCCGCCCAATTCCGAGAATATTCATTTTCTGACTTTCTGGAACCAAAAACAGCATAAAACAGGCAGCTGGCACTCTGGCTCTTGTTAATAGGTTAGTCCAATAAATCATATGAAAAGTACTCCAAAGTGTGGACAAAACATAAGAAAGTAGATAAAACCAAGCATGGAACATCAAAAATTATAGATACATTTGCAATATATCATCGTGTCTAAGTGTACGTAAACCTACAGGGTCACACACTTAAGGGTAAGGAGCCAATGTGGATTCGATCATTGTGGAGATTGGGGTACGGCCTAGATGGGCCTCAAGCATTGAGCCCAGCTAGGAGTGTATATATGTGGAGTGACAAGGGATTTTCCCTGACCTAGCCGTCACTTTCTCCACTCCCATTTCGGGCTAGACAGGATCTAGCAGTCCTCTGCCTGGAGCTTCCTTCCTGTGCGTGTGGATACCGGTGGAGGCGTTGCACATGTGGTGCTGGAGACAAGGAGGTCCGTGGGGATCTGGACGTGATGTACAGGGATCGTTTAGCACGGCATCAACTGACGCGCTTCATCAAGAATCCGGACCTGCACGTCTAGTGGTAAATCTTGTGGCCTATCACCTTAGCTGGATCTTGGGAGTACCTCGTAGGGTAAAAAGTTTTTGTTTATACCTGCGTGGCCCAAAGTGGTATCAGAGCGTTAGCTTCTGGTTTTAGGCTCGAGATCACGCATATGTGATATGCGATTGGTGTTAGATTGGATCTACTTGCAGTTTTGATGGTCGATCTATGAGATAGATCGGTTTTATATGAAGTTGATTGGATCAACTGTACTTAGCAAATGGATGATCTAGATTCCGTGATCTAACTGCTAAGGTCGTGGAACGACATACCCCTACCGGTCGGCTTCCTCCATCGGGGTAGACTGTGACACGTAAATACGGATGCGGTGATCGAAGATCAAAGAGTTTGGTCAAATCAAAGTCCAGAGATTGCTTCCACCATCGGGGACCGTCGGCTTCGCCCTGTCGTAGCGCCTTAGATGTTGTTGCGTGTTTCACAATGCCGGTAGATACCGTATCTATGCATAACTTGTTTTTTCAAGATGATGTTGTGAATGGTATGGCTTATGTGCATGTGATGTGTGTAATCCATATGTGATATGCGTATCATGGTTTCTATCAGCCGGCTGGAGCCTAGGTGCTATCATTTTGTTGTATAACGACCTGCCTGTCAGATTCTCTATGTATGCTTTACTAGCTAGTGTAGCTGCTTGGAGAACCTAGATGGCATGTAAGTCGATGTACAAGTCGGCTACATGGTGTGAGACGGCACGTGACAAGTGTTGACACGAGTCGAATTACAAGCTTTGTGGATATAGAGATCGCCATGAAGAGAGCCATACCATTTCACATTATAATTACTTTATTCTGTGTTATTGTTATGTCTCTGTTTTACCTCTATTAGTTAGTTGGTAGAATGTAATCCCTTAAAGAAGGTCTGGTAGTTTTTTCCCCGCCAGTGCTGCACAATCACAAATCGGACATTTTTGGTAGTGGGCTCATAAAATTGAGGTACTATCAATTCTTTCCGACTAGGTGGGTTTGAGTCAGACTATTACAGCGGAAGCACTCGGTAATCTAGACAGGTTTATCACAACGGTTGTGGGACTCGGGGAAAGGTCGGATGGGAGCCGGGGCATATGATGCCACCCATCCAACAGGAGTCGTATGAGATGCGATTGACAAGGAGTTGTCTCCTAGATCACTGGACAGCTAGCTGTGATGCTAAAGCTCACTAGTCGACTTGCTTATTTAGGATCCTGAATCACTAAGTAACCATCGGAGGGGTGTTGGTTCTTGTGGGAGCATAAGTATTAAAGTGTTTGATATGCTTGCTCTTTTATGGATACATGTCTTAACTGTTTAGCATATTTTCTGTTATAGATCAATGGCACCTAGCAGTCTCCCTCAGATTTCCGGTTTTTCTTTGAGAACCATCTTAGAGAAAGATAAGCTGAATGGAACTAATTTCACCAACTGGTATCGTAATCTGAGAATTGTTCTCAAACAAGAAAAAAGGGACCGTGTCCTAGACAACCCACTTCCAGATGAGCTGGATGAGAATGCGACTGTCGCAGCCACCAATGCCTACCATCAGATTTGTGATGAATCCACGGAGATAAGCTGTCTTATGCTTGCTCACATGGAAACGGACTTGCAGCAGCAGTTCGAGAATTTTGAGGCCTATGATATGATCGAAATCCTCAAAAATATGTTCCAGGCTCAGGAAAAAACTGAGAGGTATCAAGTCTCTGAGGCTTTGTTGAGCTGCAAGCTTAAGGATGGTGATCCACTCAGTCTGCATGTGATCAAGATGGTTGGTTACGTGCAGTCTCTGGAAAGGCTTGGCTACCCCATTAGCAAAGAGTTCGCTATGGACATAATTCTGAACTCTCTTCCTAGTGCGTACGGATAGTTCATATCAAACTACCACATGTATGGTATGGATAAGAAGCTCACTGAATTACATGGGATGCTCAAGCAGGCAGAGGCGGATCTCAAGAAAGGCACCAGTCAAGTGTTGATGGTGCAGAATAAGGCTAAGTTCAAGAAGATTTCTTGGACTAAGAAGAAGAAAGCAAAGTCGGGAGGTAAGGCTGAGGACCCAGTCCAAAGCGCTTCCTCAGGGACTAAGATGTCTCCTGTAGCCGGATCCACTTGCTTCTATTGCAAGGGGGATGGCCACTGGAAGAGGAATTGAAGCAAGTATCTGGCTGATAAAGCCAAGAGTGGAGGTGTGACTTCCGGCTAAGGTACACTTGTTTGCAATGTTATAGAAATTTATCTTGCTGATGCACCTAGTAGTTCTTGGGTATATGATACCAGATCAGTTATTCACATCTGCAACTCATTGCAGGGACTAGTAAGAACTAGGAGCGTGGCAAGAGGCGAGGTTGATATTCGAGTCGGCAACAAAGCGAGACTCGCTGCATTAGAAGTCGGCACGATGCAACTTCATTTACCTTCTGGATTCTTAATGGAGCTGAATAATTGTTATTATGTTCCAGTGCTTAGTAGAAACATTATTTCTGCCTCATGTTTGATGAGACAAGGCTATGAGTTGAATATTAAGAATAATGGTTGTTCTTTGTATTTGAATGATATGTTTCACGGCTTTGCACCTGTCCAGGACGGGTTTTTTATGTTGAATCTTGACGGTGAATCTATCTATAATATAAATGTGAAAAGGTTGAAACCAAATGATCTGAATATAACTTACTTTTGGCATTGTTGGCTTGGTCATATAAGTTGGAAACGCATGAAGAAGCTCCATGATGATGGACTCCTAACTTCGTTCGACTTGGAGTCATTCGAGACGTGTGAATCCTGCCTACTTGGCAAGATGACCAAGACACCTTTTGCAAAGAGTTGTGAAAGGGCGTCCGACTTATTGGGACTAGTACATAGTGATGTATGTGGCCCAATGAGCACGACCACCAGGGGTGGTTATGAGTACTTCATTACCTTCACTGATGATTTGAGTAGGTATGGATATATCTACTTGATGAAACATAAGTCGAAAGCCTTTGAAAAGTTCAAGCAATTCCAAAATGAGGTACATAATCAACTCGGCAAGAAAATAAAGTTTCTTTGGTCAGACCGAGGAGGCGAGTACATGAGCCATGAGTTTGATGACCATCTTAAGAGTTGTAGAATAGTTCCTCAGCTCACTCCTCCAGGAACACCGCAGAGGAACGGTGTGTCGGACAGGAGGAATCGGACCTTGTTGGACATGGTACGATCAATGATGAGTCGGACAGATCTACCTTTATCATTTTGGGGTTATTGTCTAGAAACTGCAGCGTTCACACTAAATAGAGTACCATCAAAGTCGGTAGAGAAGACACCACATGAGATGTGGACTGGCAAGAAGCCAAGTTTGTCTTTTCTTAAGATTTGGGGTTGTGAAGCTTTTGTCAAGCGACTTTAGTCGGACAAGCTTACAACTAAGTCGGATAAGTGTATTTTCATGGGGTATCAGAGGGAAACTTCGGGTTACTACTTCTACAACCGAGAAGAGGGCAAAGTGTTTGTCGCTCAGAACGGTGTTTCCTTGAGAAAGAGTTTCTCAGTTGGGGAGTCAGTGGGAGAACGGTGCAGCTCGAAGAAATTCGAGAGATACCGGCCAGCAGCGAGTCGGCAAAACCCTTAGAGGTTGAGCCGATCGTGCTACCTGAGCCAGCAACTCCATCGACACTGTGAAGATCGGCCAGATTGCGAAGTGTTCGTGATGTGTTGCTGTTGGATAGTGATGAGCCGACAACTTATTCGGAAGCGATGGTGGGATATGATTCTGAGTCGTGGCTTGGAGCCATGAGATCCGAGATAAAGTAAATGGATGAAAACCAAGTTTGGAACTTGGTTGATCTGCCAGACGGTGCAAGACCCGTCGAGTGCAAATGGGTCTTTAAGAGGAAAACTAATATGGATGGAAATGTTTCTATCTACAAAGCACGGCTTGTCGCGAAGGGGTTCCGACAGGTTCATGGAGTTGACTACGATGAGACTTTCTCTCCTGTGGTGATGCTTAAATCAGTTCAGATCATGTTAGCTATAGCTGCCTATTTTGACTATGAGATATGGAAAATGGATGTCAAGACGGCTTTCCTTAATGGAAATTTAACCGAGGACGTGTATATGATACAGCCCGAAGGTTTTGTCGATCCGGCTAATGCTGACAAGGTATGCAAACTTTGGAAATCCATTTATGGGTTGAAGCAAGCATCTCGGAGTTGGAACATTCGCTTTTATGAGGTAGTCAAATCGTTTGGCTTCATCAAGAGTGATCATGATTCTTGTTTATACAAGAAGTTTAGTGGGAGCAAAGTAAAATTTTTGATCTTATATGTGGATGACATATTACTGATTAGAAATGATGTCCAGATGTTGCAAGAAACCAAGGAATCATTGGAAAAGAGTTTTTCGATGAAGGACTTGGGTGAGGCGACTTACATACTAGGAATCCGAATCTATAGAGATAGATCAAGGCGGCTCGTTGGATTGAGTCAGAGTACATACTTGGACAAAGTGTTGAAGAAGTTCAACATGGCATCGTCTAAGAAGGGGTTCTTACCGATGTCCCATGGCGTAAAACTTAGCAAGACTCGGTGTCCTTCGACAACTGATGAGCGAAGTTGGATGAGTGCGATTCTGTATGCTTCTGCAGTCGGATCCATCATGTACGCTATGATTTGTACTAGGCCGGATGTTTCCTATGCTCTAAGTGTTGTGAGAAGGTACCAGGCTGACCCTGGAGAAATCCACTAGGTAGCGGCTAAAAATATCCTCAAGTACTCTAGAAGGACTAAGGACATGTTCCTGGTTTATGGAGGTGAGGATGAACTCAGTGTAAGGGGTTACACGGATGCGAGTTATCTCACTAACTCGGATGATTCTTGTTGGCAATCCGGATATGTGTTTGTGATAAATGGAGGAGTAGTGAGTTGGAAGAGTTCCAAGCAAGAGACGGTGTCTGCGTCTATGACAGAGGCTGAGTATATTCCTGCCTCGGAGGTGTCAAAGGAAGCCGTTTGGATGAGGAATTTCCTCATGGATCTTGGTGTGGTTCAGGGCTCGTCCAATCCGTTAGACATGTATTGTGACAACAATGGTTCTATTCCACAAGCCAAGGAACCTAGACAACACCAAAAGAACAAACATATACTCATGTGGTACCACCTTATTCGCCAGTTCGTGGATCAAGGTGATATCAAGTTATGCAAGGTACACACGGATGCAAACATTGTGGATCCGTTGACAAAGCCACTTCTACAGCCGATGCATGAGGCGCACCTGAGAGCTATGGGCATTAGATGCCTAGACATATGATGTCGGATGATTGACTCTAGTGCAAGTGGGAGATTGTGGGGAATATGCCCTAGATGCAATCATGTATGTTGTATTTCCCAATGTATTCATAAAGTAATAAAGTTGTCCATGTATGAACTACTGATATGTATCATTGAATATGTGATTCGATTGTGGAACTACATATTCATGGTGTTCATACTAGTTGTCCTTGGTCATTGAGGTTGTGCTGGACACACAACTTAGACTAATGTGAAAGTCAGCTGATGACTCGGTTCCACTTGTCATGGGCATGGAGATGCTATTCCAACTTACACTGATTCGGCTAAAGAGTTCAGCGAATCGGACTGACCCACAATTTGAGATGCAACAGGCATGTTGTCATTTGTAGTCTCAAGCAATGGAATCCTTTGACCTGAGGTGATCGCATGATCCGAGTTGTGGATCGCCAGCTTAGGTCCTATCAAACGCTGTTTCGTAAAAGGGCAGTTACAAAGGTAGGGTTCGGGTTGGTTGTGAAGTAAGCTGCGTGACGTGGATTGCCAAGATGGGATTTACCACTCTGTAATGGAGAGATATTCTCTGGGCCCTCTCGTGTGATATGATTCGGAAGCATGGCCATGCGCGACTTGGTTAAGAGTTAACCAAGGAGTTAGACTAAGTGTTAGTCTAGTGAATCGTATACCACGGAACGAGAAGAGAGAGTCGAGTTATTAAAGGGATGGCAACAACTCGCCTATATCTTGACAAGATATATCGTGAGGCAAAGTGACTTGGACGAAAGTCACATTAACAAAGGTTTGTCTTCTGACTTTATGGTGCTAGGGACTTGGCACGTCTTAATAGAGGCCGCTACCAACTATCGGCTCAGAGTGCTGACTCGTGTCGTGTCCAGGTGTACGTAAACCTACAGGGTCACACACTTAAGGGTAAGGAACCCATGTGGATTTGATCCATGTGGAGATTGGGGTACGACCTAGATGGGACACAAGCGTTGAGCCCAGCTAGGAGAGTATATAAGTGGAGTGACAAGGGATTGTCCCTGACCTAGCCGTCACTTTCTCCACTCCCATTTTGGGCTAGACAAGATCTAGCAGTCCTCTGCCAGGAGCTTCCTTCCTATACGTGTGGATACCGGTGGAGGCGTTGCACGTGCGACGCTGGAGACAAGGAGGTCTGTGGGGATCTGGATGTGCAGTACGGGGATCGTTTAGCACGGCATCAACTAACGCGTTTTATCAACAATCCGCATATGCGCGTCTAGTGGTAAATCTCGTGGCCTATCACCTGAGCTGGATCTTGGGAGTACCGTGTAGGGTAATTTTTTTTTGTTTATCTCTGCGTGGCCCAACAATGAAGACAATGAGCAGAGTAGTTGTCAGGCCAAAGCATAGTTACCTAGGGTTAGCAAAGCACCACGAACTCTATAGAATAAGTTGTTGAGCTCACGTCTTTATTACCGTTGTGTCTTTCATTCTTCCGCTGAACTTATGAAATAAGTTATTTCATTTGTAAGTTTGAATCACTTGAAGTCTCAAACTTCTGGTATTGTACTAATGATGAAGTGTGTATGTTTGTAATATGGACCCGGAATGTTTCTGTTGTACCACTCTGAGGGATGTGATATTTACGGAATGGTGTTCTGTGGATGTCATGTCAACGACTATAGTGTACTACACATGTAGTGGTATGATGGGTCAGCGCAGCTGGTATAAGAGAAATTGCTTTGACCTTAGGTTGGAAACCTAGTAAAGGGTATTACCTGTAGGAATCTAGGAGCAACGGTAAAGAGTTCTCTAGATTCTATGTTGAATATTCAATTGGGAATAATTTGTTATATCTTTTAGTGCGATAATTATTTATTATGATGCACCATTATAATTAATGGTTACTAATAATGAATGTTTTGTATACAGTTAAAATGGCACCAAAGTTTCCAAAACGGACTTTGGCAAGGAAAGAAGAAACTCTTGATGATTACCAGGGGACTTTAACTAAACAACTTCGAGAACTTCTGAGGGTTTTTGGTTGCACAATTACTATTCCGGTTAGTACTATGACATACCATGATGGGCGAATGTTAGCCAAATATCGTGTGAGCATCCAACTACCAGATAAGATTGGTTTATATCACAGTCTACTTATGGGTGAAGGTAGAAGTCACCTAGCAGCATACCATGTTGCTATTCTGGAGGCGATATCCAATGTTCGGGAGCACAAAGCACAAGAGTTAGCTGGAAGCACATATTTTGTGATTCCTCATGACTCTATAGACATGGAGCCAGTTCCGGGTCATCTTACTTTAGTTAAAAAGCATCCAAAATTAGCTTCCAAGTTTATGGATAAGTATCGACTGATAGTTGGGTCTTTGTATAAGACACATCAGGTTATTGTGGAGGATCAGATTGATATGCTAGAGGATTTAACTAATCCTGAATGAAGGGAGAATTTAGCATCTCAACTTGAGAACGAAGCAGTGGGTAGGGTTAGCCCAACTTTTAAGGATATACCTATAGATCCAGCATCTTTTACACCATATCCTTATTCACCTATGCCAGAACCCACTCGATATCCTGATGAGGGTACTAGTCATCTAGTACCACATAATTCTTGGGGAACCAAGGACTCGGAACTACCTGTTGGAAACTCCAAAGGAAGGAGGTATGGATCGATGGATGGATCTGTTGGTAATCCTATTCCTGTAGAAGATTCTATTGGTGGTACCAGGCAAACTACTCGCATGGGAAGGAGGTCTTATTCCGTTGATGGAAGGGCTGTCCACATGGAGGATGTAGAGTCAGATGAGGAAGATCCTAAAGAAAGGGGGTTTGAGTCACCAGAACATTATCCCACTCCAGAAAACATGCACTATCCAATTATAGCTGAGGACTATCGTACCTAGCAGAGTACTTGGGGAGCACCGGAAGTGGAATATTCTATTGATTACTCTAGAGTCGGGATCCAGGAGGCGATTGAAGAAGACGGTGATGAGGATGATTTCGAAGATACCTTAGATGAGTTGGAAGGTATGGATACACTTTAGCTGGATGATGTGTCAAGTACGGATACTTCTGCTACCGAGTATTGGCCATCGAAGAGGCAAGTCATTCCACAGATGGTGCATCATACTTCACATCAACATGGTAGTACTCCGGGTATGTAGTATGAATGTCGTAACTTCCAGGGAGCGTGACCCTGAGGAGGAGTATTCAGTGGTGATACAGAAGTTAGAGTTTGAGTGCATGATGTAACTAAATAAGTGGGATAACATCCACATGAGTTTGTAATACCTAAATGGTATGGGCTTGTAATGACATTGTACTAACTATGTTGTTTGTAATGTATAATGTGTGAAATGCATATTTTGTTCTTATTTGGATTTTTCCATTGTGTGACTAGTTCTATGCATGAAGTTGAGCTCAGAACACATATGCATGATGTAATTATGAGTGTTTGCTTTATGTTACAGGACTAGGGGTATGGAAACGGGTATAGAGGACGAGACCGAACAATAGCGCATGGAGCGCGAAACTAAGGAAAAGGCGGATGAAGACACCAGAATGCAGGCAAATTTACCACCACCACCAATGAGGACGTTGCTGGAGCAGAACTTTATGCACTACATGCAGATGATGCAAGCGTCCCATAACAAGTTTATGGAGGGATTAGTGGATTGAGTGGGACATTAGAGGGAACCTAAAGGACGTGGTGTGAGTCTTTCTGACTTTTAGAATACAAGGCATTTACCTTTTGGATCAGCCCTTGAGCCAATGGATGCGGAGGATTGGCTAGGGATACAGAGAAAGAGTTCAAAACTGTAGGATGCAATGACGAGGAAAAGTTGAGACATGCAACATATCTCTTAACTAGACCTGCAGCATCATGGTGGGAGAATTAGTTAGCAATGCAACCTCTAGGTAGGGTGTATACCTGGGAGGAGTTTAAGCAGAGATTCCATCAATATCATGTTCTAGAAAGTGTGATGGAACAGAAGCGCAGGGAGTTCGAAGAACTTCAGCAGGGATATACTAGTGTCATGAAGTACATCTGGGAGTTCAGTTAACTATCTCTTTATGTTGAGGATGAAGTGAGCACTAAGGAAAAGAGGAAGAAACATTTCCTGCGTGGTTTAAATCAATTTGTGAAGATGCAGCTGAGGCTGGCCAATAAGCAGACTTTTCAACAACTACTTGATGCAGCCATCACATTTGAGGATGATTACAAGAATGTCCAAGAGGACCGAAGGAAAAGAGAAAAGAAAGAAACCAAGAGAATCCAAGAAAGTAAGCTTAAACCCACTTTGGAGTTCAAACCCAGGAATCGACCCTTCAAAAACAACAACAATATTAACAAGAACAGTAGTGGAGGTCTGATACGTCCATTTTGCATCACTATTCTATGTCATAATTCACTGTTATTCTTTGATATATTTCGTATTGAGAGGTGGATACTTATGTTATTTCATCTGTTTTTGCATGGTTGATGACTTTTGGAGCATGGACCGCTGCAGTCAGGATTCTGATGGAAAAGGTGCTGTTTGGAGGCAAAATTCGTGAAGATCAGAAAATCCGGGAAAATATACGGAAAATCCTATTTTTCCAGAAGACGAAGGAAGCCAGAAGGGGGGCTAGAGATGGGCCATAGGGGGCCCACACCACCCCTTGGCGCGGGCCAGCCTAGGCCGCGCCACCAGATGGTGTGGCCGCCCTGGTCCACCCCTGGCACTCCCCTCTGGCGTATATATTCCTCCCGAAACCCTAAGACTCGGAGAGCGACCACAGAAAGATTTCGTCGCCTCTGCGGGGCAGAAAACACCGAGAGAGAAAGATCTCTCCGACAGACAGATTTCTTTCGAGGGAATTCCTTCCCGGAGAGGGGTGATCGTCGCCATCAACACCACCATCAAGCTGGACTTCATCGGGATCATCATCATCATCACCACCATCATCACCATTAGCACCCTCATCACCATCTCCATATTGTTGTAACAATTTGGTTGAATCTTGCATAGTTCATAGGGGAAACTTTACCGGTGTTGATTACTCTTTGTAGTTGATGCTATTGAGTGAACCATTGAATTATTGTTTATGTTCAGATTGTTATACATCATTATTCCATCTTTGATCATGATCCATATGATGTCTTGTGAGTAGTTCGTTTTGTTCTTGAGGACATGGGAGAAGTCATGTTGTTAGTAGTGGAACTGTGTTGAGAAAGATTCAATAGTTTGATATTTAAGTTATGGTGTACTTCTTCTAGTGGTGTCATGTGAACGTCGACTACATGACACTTGACCTATATGGGCCTAGGGGAATGCATTGTGTATTTGGCTACTAATTGTAGGGGTTGCCGGAGTGACAGAAACCTGAACCCCCGTTAGGAAACCATTGCACAAGGGACGTAAGGGTCTTAGAGTTTAAAGCTGTGGTTAGGTTTCTACCTTAATTACTTTCTTGTACTTACGGATGTTTGCAAGGGGTATAATCACAAGTATGTATTAGTCCTAGGAAGGTCGGTACATTAGCACAGGTTCACCCACACAACACTTAGCAAGCTAAAGAAGATTAATGAACGATATGAAGCGAAAGCACTTGACAGTCTTCCCATGTGTCCTTGAGAACATTTGGTCATCTTAAGTAATACAACCGGCGTGTCCTTTGCTGCATAAAGGATTGGGCCACTTGCTGCATTTATTCTTATTGTCTTTTGTTTACTCGTACTTTCTTTACTTTCTTTATCAAAAACCCCTAAAAATCGGTTCGCTAAGTATTTGCAGAGAATTCCTGATCCATACCACTAGCCAGCACCTTCTGCTCCTCGTTGGGTTCGACACTCTTACTTATCAAAAATACTGTGATACACCCCCTATACTTGAGTGTCATCAAGACTATTTTCCGGCGTCGTTGCCGTGGAGTGAAGCACTATTAGAGAGTGGAACTGGTAAAGGAAACTTCTACTTTGAGTATTGTCTACTTCTGTTAGTTGCTTTATTTTCGTTATGGATAATTCACTGAGTTTCTTATTTGGTAATGCTACTACCACTGCTAAGGTAGTAGATAAGCCACCACCTGCTGAGAATGATGTTTTTAAAATACCTACAAGTATTATTGATCATGTTATGGATAACTACTATGTTGGGGATGGAACTGTCCATCCCGGTGATCATTTACTCTTTATACACGAATTATGCGTGTTGTTCAAGTGTGTAGGTATTACTACAGAAAAAGTTAAGAAGAAGTTATTCTCATTATCGCTGAAAGGAAGAGCTGAGGAATGGTATAAGCTGCTGAAGAATGGTCAAGCTCTGGAATGGGAGGAAATAGTGCCTCTCTTTTATTCAAAGTTTTATCCTCCTAGTGAGATTCATAAAGATCGGAATCAAATATACAACTTTTGGCCTCTTGATGGAGAGAGTACATCTCAGGCTTGGGGGAGATTGAAGTTACTGATACGTCCATTTTGCATCACTATTCTATGTCTTAATTCACTATTGTTCATTGATATATTTCGTATTGAGAGGTGATACTTGTGTTATTTCATCAATTTTTGCATGGTTGATGACTTTTGGAGCATGGACCGCGACAGTCAGGATTCTGATGGAAAAGGTGTTGTTTGGAGGCAAAATTCGCGAAGATCAAAAAATCCGGCAAAATATACGGAAAATCCTATTTTTCCAGAAGACTGAGGATGCCAGAAGATGGAGTGGAGGTGGGCCATAGGGGGTCCCACACCACCCCATGGCGCGGGCAGGCCTAGGCCGCGCCTAGAGGTGGTGTGGCCACCCTGGCCCACTCTAGCCTCTCCCCTCTGGCGTACATCATCCTCCCGAAACCCTAAGACTCAGGGAGCGACCATAGAAAGATTCCGCCGCCTCTACGGGGCGGAAAACACCGAGAGAGAAAGATCTCTCTGACAGACAGATTTTTGCCTGGGGAATTCCTTCCCGGAGAGGGGAGATCGTCGCCATCAACACCACCATCAAGCTGGACTTCATCGGGATCATCATCATCATCACCACCATCATCACCATTAGCACCCTCATCAACATCTCCATATTGCTGTAACAATTGAGCTGAATCTTGCATAGTTCATAGGGGAAACTTTCCCGCTGTTGATTACTCTTTGTAGTTGATGCTATTGAGTGAACCATTGAATTATTGTTTATTTTCAGATTGCTATACATCATTATTCCATCTCTGATCATAATCCATATGATATCTTGTGAGTAGTTCATTTTGTTCTTGAGAACATGGGAGAAGTCTTGTTGTTAATAGTGGAGTTGCGTTGAGAAAGATTCAATAGATTGTTATTTAAGTTGTGGTGTACTTCTTCTAGTGGTGTCATGTGAACGTCGACTACATGACACTTCACCTATATGGGCCTAGGGGAATGCATTGTGTATTTGGCTACTAATCGTATGGTTGCCCGAGTGACAGAAACCTGAACCCCCGTTAGGAAACCATTGCACAAGGGACATAAGGGTCTTAGAGTTTAAAGCTATGGTTAGGTTTCTACCTTAATTACTTTCTTGTACTTACGGATGTTTGCAAGGGGTATAATAACAAGTATGTATTAGTCTTGGATGGGGCGTTACATTAGCACAGGTTCACCCACACAACACTTAGCAAGCTAAAGAAGATTAATCGACTATATGACGCAAAAGCACTTGACAGTCTTCCCATGTGTCCTCGAGAACGTTTGGTCATCTTAAGAAACACAACCGGCTTGTCCTTTTCTGCATAAAGGATTGGGCCACTTGCTGCATTTATTCCTACTATCTTTTATTTACTCGTACTTTGTTTACTTGCTTTATCGAAAACCCCTAAAAATCCGTTTGCTAAGTATTTGTAGAGAATTCTTGATCCATACCACTAGCCAGCACCTTCTGCTCTTCGTTGGGTTCGACACTCTTACTTATCGAAAATAATGCGATACACCCCCTATACTTGTGGGTCATCAAGACTATTTTCTAGCGACGTTGCCGGGGAGTGAAGCGCTATTGGAGAGTGGAACTGGTAAAGGAAACTTCTACTGTGAGTATTGTTTACTTCTATTAGTTGCTTTATTTTCATTATGGATAATTCGTTGAGTTTCTAATTTGGTAATGCTACTACCACTGCTAAGGTAGTAGATAAGCCACCACCTGCTGGGAAAGATGTTTTCAAAATACCTACAAGAATTATTGATCGTGTTATGGATAACTACTATGTTGGGGATGGAACTGTCCATCTCGGTGATCATTTACTCTTTATACAGGAATTATGCGGGTTGTTCAAGTGTGCATGTATTACTATAGATCAAGTTAAGAAGAAGTTATTCTCATTATCACTGAAAGGAAGAGCTGAGGAATGGTATAAGCTGCTGAAGAATGGTCAAGCTCTGGAATGGGAAGAAATAGTGCCTCTCTTTTATTCAAAGTTTTGTCCTCCGAGTGACATTTATAAAGATCGGAATCAAATATACAACTTTTGGCCTCTTGATGGAGAGAGTACTGCTCAAGCTTGGGGGAGATTGAAGTTACTGATGCTCAAATGTGCCATTCATGAGCTCCCCAACAATATTATTATCAACAACTTTTATGCAAGGCTCCCTCTTAATGATAAAGATTTATTGGACGCTTCTTGTGCTGGATCATTCACTCGCATGGAAGAAGAAGCTAAATGGGACCTTCTAGACCGTATTAAAGACAATGCCGAAGCTTGGGAGAATGACAAAGGTAGAAAGTCAGGTATAAATTATGATTATGAATGCATTGAATCTTCTATGGGAACTGATGACTTTCAAAATATTAAAAATGCTTATGGTTTAGATTCTCAATCTATTGATTCTTATTTTAAGGCTTTTGCTTCCTACATTGAAGTGCCTAAAAAGAAGTGGAATAAGTATCATGAACCTCATAAAGATGTTGCTAAAAGTGTTCCTGCAAGAAATACTGAAGTTTATACTGCTAATCATGTTTTACCTAAACCTTATATTGAGAAAATGCATTTTCCAGTTAAGGTAAAGGAACATTCTATGATGGCTAGTATGGTAGATGAAAGTATGAATAAATCTGTTGAACCTGATAAACGAATGGTTGATGAACCTATAATAGGAAATGTGAAAGACTTTGTCACTAAGTATGAGGAAGAGGGACACACTATCCTTTGTAAGGATACCTCTAATATTGTTTCACATAGTAGTGTTATGAGAGCTAGTATTCCTCTGTTTTCTGTTAGAATAAGTGATCGTCGCAATGATGGTCCTTGTGAGATATATTGTTAAGTGTATGCATGATACTGAAAGTTATTATGAGAGAGGAAAAAGTGTTCTTATGCATCTCAATAATATCAAGTTTCTTTGTTTTATGCTGAAAGTTTTTATGTTGCACTTCTTTTGCCTTCTTATACAAGTTGCCTTTGGTTTCAATAACTTGTTTGTTTACAAAATCCCCTTGCATAGGAAGTGGGTTAGACTTAAATGTGTGTGTTTTTGCTTCTTAATGCTCTCTTTCACTTCAATTCATATCCCTATGAGAGATTTTTCAAAATTATCATGCCCATCTTAATGGCTATAAAGAAAGAGCTTTATGGGAGACAACCCAATTTGTTTTTGCTTTTAGTTTGTTTTTGTTTCTTTGAGTCTTGGAAGTTATTACTTCGGTAACAACCACTCCGTATCCGTTTTGTTTGGTTTTAGTGTCAAGATCAACCTCTAATGAGAGAGAAGTAAGATTTGGGGAAGTTGCTGTCCCGAAACAGATTTTTATGCTTCACCGTAAAACTCCATGAGAGACCTCTGTCTGTCGGATTGAGCTGTAAGTTTTTGTGCTTCTGACCCAGGTTGTTATTTAACTTTCGTTAGTTTTGCACTTTTTTATTTGAACAACAGAAGATTTTCTAAAAAATTGATCTTTACGTGCTGGTCTGTTTTGACAGATTTAGCCACTCTTGCATTTGCTTCTTTATTCGATTTCCTTTTTGAATTATTTTTGGGTTTTTGGAAGGAGTTGCTACAACAGCTTATGTTTTGATGGTTTTCAGTTGAAGTTGGACTCAAAAGGTTTTATCACTTCACTTATACTAATGTTGCTAATGATAACTGTGTGAAGTTTTGTGTGAAAGAAATTTCTAGGAAGTGGAGATAATGGTGTAATAAGGAAGAGAAAGGTTTATGACTCAAGTAATAAGTGTATGAAGATGAAGATATTGATGTTATTCAAGTGGTGACTCCGGAAGAATCTATTAGATACCAAATTCAGAGACCTGCAGAGTCTGTTTTCAAATAGGTAATAGTTCTAGTAAGAAAAGTTCCGCTAAAATACTATCCAACTATATTTTTGCAGTTTTTAGTCAATAAGGAAAGCTACGAAGTGAAAAAAGGACGAAAACGGAGCCAGGGTGGCTCACACCACCCTGTGGCATGGGCCCTCCCCTGGCCGCGCCACCAGGTGGTGAGTCCACCCAAGACTCCGCCTCCGACATGTTTTCTCCCAATACCTTCCTTTTGATGTGAAACTTCGTAATATATAACCCCCCGGACCTCCCGAGGTTCGTATATCGTGTTTTCGTCGTGTTTTTGTTTCGATCTGTTTCTACTAGTACATACTCCTTGAAAGCTTAGAAGCACAATGGTGTCTGCCAAGGATAAAGGGAAGGAGCCCATGGAGGAAGACCTCCAAGACCCCGGGAAGGAGAAGGAGATCAAGAGTGAAGGTGAAGAGGAGCAAGGCCAACACCCCCGCACCGGCACTACCATTGCAAGCATTGGAGTGGTGAAGCCTGCCAGGGTTAGAAAGACGACACGGATGCAGACTGGGGGAAAGTTTCCCATCACAGATTGGCTCCAAGGTCACTTCCTCCACACACCAAGAATCCCTTCCATACCTTCATCCATAACCATGCAGGAAAAGAAGACTTCAAGGAGGAAGAATGGAAAAAGAATCACGGGAGCTGGGATCCACAAACTGAAATGATCACAAGCCGTATTGAGAACAACTCAGAATTGATTTGTACTCTCACCTTCGAGATTGAGGACTTGGGTAAACTGATCAAAGAGCTCATCAAGAGGATACCACCACCACTAAAGGAGTAATTCGTCATCAGGTTTGGCATCCCCTTGGTTTGTTCCAAGCTTGGGGGAGTGCTGCGGTATCATATCACTATCTTCTATCTATTTACCTTTTTAGTAGAGTCATATCATGAATAAAGGAGTTATTATGTAGTATGGTTTGCATTATGGAAGTGTCCCCTCTCTCGTTAGATATGTAGCCCTTGGTGTGAGTTTCCGTTATGGAATATTAATGAGAAGTTCTATCATTTACTCTTTTGCATAGCTTATGTTAGTTTTCAATTCGTGGTTATATGATTGATCTTGTTGTTAGTATTGGTATAACTCTGGGATCATTGAGTTAATTTAGTTGGTTTTGGCAAACGTGGCTCAGTCAGTAGCAACACCTTTTTGAGAGTTGAAAAAAAAGATAGAAGTACTCTAAAGAAAAATAATTTCATCATCTTTCTTTCTTGATTTTCTCATAAGTCTAGTATTCTCTAGTTAAGGTCTTTTGTGCTTCCAAGGAAGATTGCATGTTTGTTTTTATCACTTGTATGTTTGTTTGTTTCCTTCAACTCTTGTACTTGCTACCCAGCCTTGCTAGCCAAAAACCTGTACTGAGAAGGTATTCTTCTTGTGCATCCACTCCTTTAAACCAAAACCTTTGCCATTTGCGTCCACCATACCTACCTAGTAGCATTATTGCTATTCCAAGTAAATTCTTGTTTTGTCTACCTCCCAAATTAAACCTGTTATGTGAAAATTAGTGATTAAAGCTCTCACGAACTTGATGACACACTTTACTTTCTTGCATTTAATAAACTTGAACCATTGTGCTCACCTATGTTGCATATATGCTTGCGCTTTGTAAGTTGGGAATTAGCAGAACCATGCTGACATGGTGGAAGCCTGCAGCATAACCATAACGAGCATCTATGAAGCATTCTTATTATAAAAAAAGAGATAGAGATTGAGAAAAAAGAGAAAAAGAAAAGAAAAAAGGGGGAGATTATGAAAAGAGGAAAGAGAGAAAAAAGAACCATATTCCCATAGTAAATAATAAGATTGCTGGGATACTTGTTGTCTGCTTGCCTAGTCATTTTGACATGGAGATTCTTCCGTATCATCGGGCAAGGGGTACCCCGTTGGCGGTTCTCAATGGTACACATATGTTTACGATGACAAGAACTTACCGGTGACTAAACTTGAGTAGCATGAGGAGCGTCCCTCGTATTCAAGGGACATGAGATTCTCTACTTACAACTTGTCAATGCATATCCTCATTTTTTATCACTTTAACCTTAATCACCTAAAGATGCCTATGATAGGGGCAATGAGAGGTGAAAGCTAGTAAGTATCATAATTTTTGGGAGCTCTTTATGAGACTTGCAATCCCTGCTTCCCTCTTTGAAGGGCCTTTCTTTTGCTTTGTAGTTGAGTCAGTAAACCTATTCCCATCTATCTCAGCAAGTATTTTGAGTTGACGTGTTTCATTCATTCATATGATGATTTATTCTCTCATATCTCTTATGTTCCTTGTTTTGCACATTGTTCTTATCTTGATGTTTACTACTTTGAAAGCTTTCATTGAAAACCAGCTATTTGTGAACTCCAGCAAATTATCAACTATTCTTCGACCAAGAGCTAAGTTTGCCATTACCAATTCTGATTCACTTTATGTATCTTTATTGTGCTTCCTTTACTCATTGCAAGTTAAGTTATATAATAGTGAGTTGTCTTCTATTATGATATATGTATTTGATGAATGTGATGCTTCTTGTCCGTATTCTTTTATTGAATCTTCACTCCATAAACCCGAGGCCATGTTTATTGAGCTCAGTTTCGCTTGGGGACAAGCGAAGTCTAAGCTTGGGGGGAGTTGATACGTCCATTTTGCATCACTATTCTATGTCTTAATTCACTATTATTCATTGATATATTTCGTATTGAGAGGTGATACTTATGTTATTTCATCTATTTTTGCATGGTTGATGACTTTTGGAGCATGGACCGCAGCAGTCAGGATTCTGATGGAAAAGGTGCTGTTTGGAGGCAAAATTCGCGAAGATCAGAAAATCCGGGAAAATATACGGAAAATCCTAATTTTCTAGAATACTAAGGATGCCAGAAGATGGAGTGGAAGTGGGCCACATGGGGCCCACACGACCCCATGGCGCGGTCAGGCCTAGGTCGCGCCTGGAGGTGGTGTGGCCACCCTGGCCCACTCCAGCCTCTCCCCTCTGGCGTATATCATCCTCCCGAAACCCTAAGACTCAGGGAGCAACCACAGAAAGACTCCGCCGCCTCTACGGGGCAGAAAACACCAAGAGAGAAAGATCTCTTCGGCAGACAGATTTCTGCCGGGGGAATTCCTTCCCGGAGAGGGGAGATCGTCGCCATCAACACCACCATCAAGCTGGACTTCATCGGGATCATCATCATCATCATCACCACCATCATCACCATCAACACCCTCATCACCATCTCCATATTGCTATAACAATTGAGTTGAATCTTGCATAGTTCATAGGGGAAACTTTCCCGGTGTTGATTACTCTTTGTAGTTGATGCTATTGATTGAACCATTGAATTATTGTTTATATTAAGATTGTTATACATCATTATTCCATCTCTGATCATGATCCATATGATGTCTTGTGAGTAGTTCGTTTTGTTCTTGAGGACATCGGGGAAGTCTTGTTATTAGTAGTGGAGTTGCGTTGAGAAAGATTCAATAGATTGTTATTTAAGTTGTGGTGTACTTCTTCTAGTGGTGTCATGTGAACGTCGACTACTTGACACCTCACCTATATGGGCCTAGGGGAATGCATTGTGTATTTGGATACTAATCGTAGGGGTTGCCGGAGTGACAGAAACCTGAACCCCCGTTAGGAAACCATTGCACAAGGGACGTAAGGGTCTTAGAGTTTAAACTGTGGTTAGGTTTCTACCTTAATTACTCTCTTGTACTTACGGATGTTTGCAAGGGGTATAATTACAAGTATGTATTAGTATTGGATGGGGCGGTACATTAGCACAGGTTCACCTACACAACACTTAGCAAGCTAAAGAAGATTAATCGACTATCACTACTAGGAAAATGGCTATAGGTAATCCACACATCAGTGGCGCACGTGCCAATTGTGCCCCATGGGTAAAATAGGCGTGGCGCACTGCCAACAAGTGCTCTATGGCTAACTGGCATAACCGTGGCGCACATGGCGGTGGTGCGCCACGGCTATGTGTGGGCCAAGAAAGAGGTGGATGCAGGCCACTTACCCGTAGGGCACCATATAGTGGTGCGCCACGGGTATGCAACATACCCGTAGGGCACCATATAGTGGTGCGCCACGGGTATGCAACATACCCGTAGGGCACCATATAGTGGTGCGCCACGGGTATGAAACATACCCGTAAGGCACCATATGTGGTGCCCTACGAGTAAGTATGTTGCCTATGTTTCCCAACTCCACCCCCACCCCCCGGTGGATCGCCTTTTTAGCCTTGCAAAAAATAAAAGAAAATGAAAAATACATCAAATTGAAAAATCATTTGACATCTAGGTAGGTAATGTGGTCTAGTTTTTAGGAAAATTAACAACCAAAAATTTCGACTTTTTCTGCAAAAAAAGCTCATGCCACGGTAAAACGGCCACAACTTTTGCATACAAAGTCGAAAAAAAGTTTAATATACCAAAATGACGAGAACGAAATTACGCATCCACTCGCAACCACCTCTGGTCGTTTGGCGATTTTTTTGATTTTCAAAATTCGAAAAAAATAAACTTTACGGCCAAAAGATCGTTTTTTCCTGCAAAAAAAAAAGAGGCCACTTACCCGTAGCGCACCACCATGTAGTGCGCTACGAGTAAGTTGGGTGGGATTTAAAATTCGAATCACCACCCCGGCCACCTACCCCTCTCCTTTTCCCTCCCATTATTCTCCTTCTCCTCTCATTCTCCTCCCTTTTCCTTTCTCCTTCTTCCCCTTGTCCTCCTCTCCACCTCTTCTCCTTCTTCTCCGTGTCATTTCTCTCTAACCACCTCCTCCTCCTTGAAGTGACAACGACGCTCCTCCGGCCACCTTCGCCACCTCCTCCTTCGGTCGCCGTCACCACCTCCTCCTGCCGCCCTCGCCACCTCCTCCTTCAGTCGTCGTTGCCACCTCCTCCAGCTGCCGCCACCTCCTCCTCCTTCTCCGACCGCGACTGCCACCTTCTCCTCCGGTTGTCGCCACCACCTTGTCCTCCGGCTACCACCTCCTCCTCCGGTGGCCACCTCCTCCTCGGCCCGACACATCCCGCTTGAGAACTAGCGCGGCCACGGCCTCCCGCACCTCTGGCGGTGGTAGGTTATGGCCGCGCCACGACCACCATGCTCCGGCGAGGTGACACGACGGCGGGGACCCGATTGCTTTTGAAATTCAAAGCCAGGGTGTTTTTTGCATTTTTTTTGTTTTTCAAAAAACATAGCCTTGGCGCACCTAGACCAGTTTGTGTGGCGCACTAGGTGGTGCGCCACGGGTAACTTTTTTAGCCGTACCGCACCAGGTAGTGTGCTATGGGTAAATTTTAGCCATAGCGCGCGGCTCGTGGCGCAATGCTAGTGCGCTACGGATGTCCATTTTTGGTGCGCCACGGATGTCCATTTTCCCAGTAGTGTATATGAAGCGAAAGCACTTGACAGTCTTCCCATGTGTCCTCGAGAACGTTTGGTCATCTTAAGAAATACAACCGGCTTGTCCTTTGCTACATAAATGATTGGGCCACTTGCTGCATTTATTCCTACTGTCTTTTATTTACTTGTACTTTGTTTACTTGCTTTATCGAAAACCCCTAAAAATCCGTTTGCTAAGTATTTGCAGAGAATTCCTGATCCATACCACTAGCCAGCACCTTCTGCTCCTCGTTGGGTTCGACACTCTTACTTATCAAAAATACTATGATACACCCCCTATACTTGTGGGTCATCAGTTACTAATGCTCAAATGTCCCATTCATGAGCTCCCCAACAATATTGTTATCAACAACTTTTATGCAAGGCTCCCTCTACATGACAAGGATTTATTGGATGCTTCTTGTGCTGGATCATTCACTCGCATGGAAGAAGAAGCTAAATGGGATCTTCTGGACCGTATTCAAGACAATGTTGAAGCTTGGGAGAATGACAAAGGTACAAATTCAGGTATAAATTATGATTATGAATGCATATAATATTTTATGGGAACTGATGACCTTCAAAATATTAAAAATGCTTATGGTCTTGATTTACAAGTTATTACGAATTGCTTTAGGGCTTTTGCTTCTTATATTGAAATTCCAAAAAGGGGATGGAACAAGTACCATGAACCTTATGAAGATATTGTTGACTGTGTTCCTGTTAGGAGTGTTGAGTATTGCACTATTGATCCCATCTTACCTGAACCTTATATTGAGAAGATTCCCTTCCAAGATAAGGTAAAGGATCATCCTATGATAACTAATGTAATCTCGAAAAGTGAAAAGAGAACTGTAAAACCTGATGAACAAATAAACGTTGAACCTATGGTAGCAATTGTGAAAGACTTTGTCACTAAAAGCATAGAAGATGGACACATAATCTTTTGTGAGGATGCTTCTAACATTGTTTCACATCCTAATAGAACTAAAAAAGCTCATGTCCCTGTGCTTTCTGTTAGGATTGGTGATCATTGCTATTATGGTTTATGTGATATTGGTGCAAGTTCTAGTGCTATTCCTTATGAGCTTTACAGAGAAATTATGCATGAAATTAGTCCCTGCGAATTGGAAGAGATTGATGTGGTTATTCACCTTCTAATAGAGAGACCATCTCTCCAATTGGTATTGTACGAGACGTGGAAGTTCTTTGTGGTAAGATTAAGTACCCTACTGATTTTCTAGTACTTTGTTCAGCTGCTAGTAAAACTTATCCTATTATTTTTGGTAGACCTTTCTTGAGTACTTGTGGAGCTATTATAGATTGCAAAAGGGAGAAAATCTTGACTAAGTTTGATGGGGGAATCTTATGAGTTTAATTTCTCGAAATTCACTAAAGAACCTTGTGAAGAGGAAACCCATAATGAGGATTTTAGAGTTGAACAACTTGCTTCTATTTCTCTTGCTCTTAACAATGCTTTGCAGCAATTTATGGAAGATCATGAAAGTGAAATCTTCATGGAAGAAAGGAATGAGATTGATGAGATTCTCCGTGATCATCCTAAGATGCTTAAGCATAACTTGTCTGTAGAATACTTGGGTACCACGTTGCCACCTAAAAAGGATCTGGTTTTCGATCTAAAACCTCTCCCTAGTGATCTTAAATATGCTTATATTGATGATAAAAAGATATATCCTATTATTATTAGCTCTAAACTTTCAGGAAAGGAAGACGAAAGGTTATTAGAGGTTTTGAAGAAACACCGAGGAGCTATGGGCTATACTTTGGATGATTTAAAAGGGATTTCACCTACTATATGTTCGAATTTTATCAACATAGAACCAGATGCAAAGCCAGTGTAGAGCACCAACGACGTTTAAATCCTAAGATGAAGGAAGTGGTAAGGAATGAGGTATTGAAACTCTTTGATCCTGGTATTAATTACCCTATTTCTAATAGTGAATGGGTTAGTCATGTTCATTGTGTTCCTAAAAAAGGAGGTATTACTATTGTTCCTAATGATAATGATGAGCTTATTCCTCAAAGAATAGTAGTAGGCTATGGGATGTGCATTGATTTTAGAAAAGTCAATAAAGTTACTAAGAAAGATCACTACCCGCTTCCTTTTATTGATCAAATGTTGGAAAGGTTGTCTAAAAAGAACCAATTTTGTTTTCTTGATGGTTATTCTAGTTTCTCTCAAATTGCTGTTAAACAACAAGATCAAGAAAAAACTACTTTTACTTGCCCTTACAGAACTTATGCTTATAGACGTATGCCTTTTGGTTTATGTAATGCTCCTGCTATTTTTCAATGGTGCATGTCTGCTATCTTTCATGGTTTTTGTGAGGAAATTGTAGAAGTGTTCATGGATGACTTTTCATCTATGGAACTTCTTTTGATAATTGTCTGCACAACCTTGATAAAGTTTTGCAGAGATGTGAAGAAACTAATCTTGTTCTTAATTGGGAGAAATGCCACTTCATGGTTAATGAAGGGATTGTCCTTGGGCATAAAGTTTCTGAAAGAGGCATAGAAGTTGATAGAGCTAAGGTTGAGGCTGTTGAGAAGATGCCATGCCCAATATACATCAAAGGTATTCGTAGTATCCTTGGTCATGCTGCTTTCTATAAAAGGTTAATTAAAGACTTTTCTACGATTTCAAAACCCCTCACTTATCTTCTTCAAAAAGATGTACCCTTCGTTTTTGATGATGATTGTAAGGGAGCTTTTGAAACTCTTAAGAAGGCTTTAACTGCAGCCCCTATTGTTCAACCACCTGATTGGAGTTTACCCTTGCAAATAATGTGTGATGCTAGTGATTTTGCTGTAGGTGCTGTCCTTGGGCAACGAATTGATAAAAAATTAAACGTTCTTCATTATGCTAGTAAGACTTTAGACATTGCTCAAAGGAATTATGCTACTACTGAAAAGGAATTTCTAGCTGACGTTTTTGCTTGTGATAAGTTTATACCCTATATTGTAGACTCAAAAGTCACCATTCATACTGATCATGCTTCTATTAAATACCTTATGACGAAAAAGGATGCTAAGCCTAGGCTTATTAGATGGGTGCTGCTTTTACAAGAGTTTGATCTACATATAGTAGATAGGAAAGGTAATGAAAACCCTGTAGCTGATAATTTATCTCGATTGGAAAACATCTCTTTTGACCCTATGCCTGTTAATGATAGTTTCCCAAATGAGAAATTAGCCGCAGTAGGGGTAAGCTCACAACGGAGCCTTTGGTACGCTGATTATGCTAACTTTATTGTCTCTAAGTATTTGCCTCCAACTTTTATAGCTCAGCAAAGAAGGAAGTTCTTCTATGATTTGAGGCATTATTTTTGGGATGACCCACACTTATACAAAGAAGGAGTGGATGATATTATGCGAAGATGTGTTCTAGAATATGAACAAAAGGAGATATTGCGTAAATGTTATGGTAGTGCTTACGGAGGACATCATGCAGGAGATAGAACTGCACAAAAGGTGCTACAATTAGGTTTCCACTGGCCTACCCTTTTTAAACATGCAAGAAAATTTGTTTTATCTTGTGATGAATGTCAGCGTGTTGATAATATTTCTAGACGAAATGAAATGCCTATGAACTACTCTCTAGTTATTGAACCCTTTGATTGCTGTGGATTTGACTTTATGGGTCCTTTCCCTCCCTCGAAAGGTTATACTCATATTCTTGTTGTCGTTGATTATGTTACTAAGTGGGTAGAAGCCATTCTTACGAAGAGTGCTGACGGGGAAACCTCTCCAAAAATGCTTAAAGATGTTATCTTTCCTAGGTTTGGAGTGCCTAGGTATCTCATGACTGATGGGGGTTCTCATTTCATTCATGGTGGTTTTAGAAAGACCCTTGCTAAATATAATGTTAATCATAGAATTGCTTCAGCCTATCACCCCCAAACTAGCGTGCAAGTAGAGTTATCAAATAGAGAAATTAAATCCATCTTGCAAAAGACTGTTAATAGATCTAGAAAATACTGGGCTAAAAAGTTCAATGATGCTTTATGGGCTTATATAACTGCCTACAAAAATCCTATGGGGATGTCCCCTTATAAAATGGTTTATGGGAAAGCTTGTCATCTACCTTTAGAATTAGAACATAAAGCTTACTGGGCAGTTAAAGAACTAAATAGAGATTGTAAGATCGCTGGTGAGAAAAGATTATTTGACTTAAGTTCTTTAGATGAATGGAGGAGTGAAGCCTATGAAAATGCTAGGCTCTTTAAGGAAAAAGTTAAAAGATGGCGTGACAAGCGAATACTTAAGAGGGAATTTCATTTTGGTGAGAAAGTTCTATTGTATAGGTCTTGTCTCAGATTTTTTGCAGGAAAGGTACTGTCAAAATGGGAAGGACCTTTTAGTATTGAAGAACTATACCGTTTAGGAGCAATAAAACTTTCTTCTTTAAAAGAGAATACTACACAAGTAGTGAATGGGCAGCGACTCAAACACTATATTGCTGGGGATTCTTATAATGAAGATGTTGATTCCTTTCAAGTTATAACTCCGAAAATTTTTATCAAGGACCAAATTCAGAGACCTGCAGAGTCCGCTTTCAAATAGGTAACAGTTTTGGTAAGAAAAGTTCCGCGAAAATACTATCCGACTATATTTTTGCAGTTTTTAGCCAATAAAGAAATCTACAAAGCGAAAAAGGGACGGAAACGTAGCCAGGGTGGCTCACACCACCCTGTGGCGCGGGCCCACCCCTGGCCGTGCCACCAGTTGGTGTGGCCACCCCAGAGTCTTCCTCCGACCCGTTTTCTCCCAGTACCTTCCTTTCGTCATGAAACTTCGTAATATATAATCCCCCGGATCTCCCGAGGTTCGTATATCGTGTTTTCGTTTCGATCTATTTCTGACAGGTAGAGTCCCAGATTTCGAGCTACAATGTCTTCCTCTAGACCAGCCAAGGAAGATTCCGTAGAGGATATCATCAACCCATAAATGAGAGAGTTGAAGATTCATCCCAAGGAGTTGTTGCTTGAAGATGGGGAACTCCGGATAAAAGAGGTTCGAGGCCCTAAAGGTGAAGGAAGTCTGGAGGACAGGATGGAAGCACTAGGGCAAGAGGTCTTTAGGTACAAGAAGATGGCGGAGCGCGAAGTGGATATCATCCATAAGATTTGTTCTGAACTCATCACCGAGCACCAAAAGGAGACTGCTGAACTCAAGGATGAAGTCCTCTCACTCTACCAAACAACCAATGAACTGCAAGCACAGTTCTATGACATTCAAAATCAAAACTATGAGTATGAGGTTAGGTTTAAATGCATAAGTGCTGCTGCAAGTTTCAGGATGCTGGAAACCACGATGATCTTTGTTGATGGGAAGCCCTTACCCTGGAAGTCGGACGAAGATGAGAGGATACCACCACCACTGAAGGAGTAATTCGTCATCAGGTTTGGCATCCCCTTGGTTTGTTCCAAGCTTGGGGGAGTGCCGTGGTATCATATCACTATCTTCTATCTTTTTACCTTTTTAGTAGAGTCATATCATGAATAGAGAAGTTATTATGTAGGATGGTTTGCATTATGGAAGTGTCCCCTCTCTCCTTAGATATGTATCCCTTGGTGTGAGTTGCCGTTATGGATTATGAATGAGATGTTCTATAATTTACTCTCTTGCATAGCTTATATTAGTTTTCAATTCGTGGTTATATGATTGAACTTGTTGTTAGTATTGGTGTCACTTTGGGATCATTGAGTTGATTTAGTTTGTTTTGGCGAACCTGGCTCGGTCAGTAGCAACACTATTTTTGAGAGTTGAATGAAAAAGATAGAAGTACTCTAAAGAAAAAATAATTTCATCAACTTTCTTTCTTGATTTGCTCATAAGTCTAGTATTCCCTAGTTAAGATATTTTGTGCTTCCAAGGAAGATTGCATGTTTTTTTTATCACTTGTATGTTTGTTTGTTTCCTTCAACTCTTATACTTACCACCCAGCCTTGCTAGCCAAAAACCAGTACTAAGAGGGAATTCTTCTCGTGCATCGACTCCTTTAAACCAAAACCTTCGCCATTTGTGTCCACCATACCTACCTATTAGCATTATTCCTATTCCAAGTAAATTCTTATTTTATCTACCTCCCAAATTAAACTTGTTATGTGAAAATTAGTGATTAAAGCTCTAACGAACTTGATGGCACACTTTACTTTTCTTGCATTTAATAACCTGAACCATTGGGTCCTTCTTTGTTGCGTATATGCTTGTGGTTTATGAGTTGAAGTTAGAAGAACCATGTATCATGGGGAACGCTTCCAACATTGCACTGGTACTTTGTACCTAGTTGATTTCATGTTCTTTTGCTGATGGATCCCGGCGGTGTGAAAAAAAAGTGGAACTTGTAAGATCATGGAGTTTATATATGTGTTAGAGAAACGCCTGGGCCACTAGCCTAAGCCATGCCTAATCATGGTGGAAACTTGCAGCATAACTATAGTGGGCATTCTATGAAGCATCCTCAATCAAAACCTATGCAAATAGCAAATAAAAAGATCGTTGAGATGCTCACTGTCTGCTTGCCTTGTCATTTATATTATGGGATAGCTCTTGTGTCATGTGCAAGGGGTACCCCGTTGGCGGTTCTCTATGATACACTTGTATTTACAATGACAAGAGCTTACTCGTGACTGAAGTTGAGTAGCATGAGGTTCGGTACTCATAAGTAAGGGGCATGGGATTTCAACTTATAACTTGTCAAGCATATCCTCTTAGTTGTGTCATTTTAACCTTAATCACCAAAAGATGCCTATGATAGGGGCAATGAGAGCTGAAAGCTAGTAAGTATCATAATTTTTGGGAGCTCTTTATGAGACTTGCCATCCCTGTTTCCCTCTATGAAGGGCCTTTGTTTTTACTTTGTAGTTGAGTCAGTAAACCTATTCCTTTCTATCTCAGCAAGTATTTTGAGTTGTTGTGTTTCATTCATTCATATAATGCTTTATTCAATCATGTTTCTTATGTTCCTTGTTTTGCACATTGCTCTTATCTTTATGTTTACTACTTTGAAAGCTATCTTTGAAAACAAGTTATTTGTGAACTCCAGCAAATTATCAACTATTCTTCGACTAAGAGCTAAGTTTTCCATTACCAATTATGATTCACTTTATGTATCTTTATTGTGTTTCCTTTACTCATTGCAGGTTGAGTTATGTAATAGTGAGTTGTCTTCTATTATGATGTATGTATTGATGAATGTGATGCTTCTTGTCCGGATTCTTTTATTGACTCTTCACTCCATAAACCTGAGGTCATGTTTGTTGATCTCAGTTTTGCTTGGGCACAAGCAAAGTCTAAGCTTGGGGGAGTTGATACGTCCATTTTGCATCACTATTCTATGTCATAATTCACTGTTAGTCATTGATATATTTCGTATTGAGAGGTGATACTTATGTCATTTCATCTGTTTTTGCATGGTTGATGATTTTGGAGCATGGACCGCTGTTGTCAGGTTTCTGATGGAAAAGGTGCTATTTGGAGGCAAAATTTGCGAAGATCAGAAAATCTGGGAAAATATACGGAAAATCCTATTTTTCTAGAAGACGAAGGAAGCCAGAAGGGGGGCTGGAGATGGGCCACAGGGGGCCCACACCAGCAGGTGGTGTGGCCTCCCTAGTCCACCCCTGGCACTCCCCTCTGGCGTATATATTCCTCCTGAAACCCTCAGACTCGGAGAGCGAGCACAGAAAGATTTTGCCGCCTCTGAGGGGCGGAAAACACCGAGAGAGAAAGATCTCTCTGGCAGACATATTTCTGCCAGGGGAATTCCTTCCCGGAGAGGGCAGATCGTCGCCATCAACACCACCATCAAGCTGGACTTCATCGGGATCATCATCATCAGCAGCACCATCAGCACCATCGGCACCCTCATCACCATCTCCATATTGCTGTAACAATTGGGTTGAATCTTGCATGTTTCATAGGGGAAACTTTCCCGGTGTTGATTACTCTTTGTAGTTGATGCTATTGAGTGAACCATTGAATTATTGTTTATGTTCAGATTGTTATACATCATTATTCCATCTTTGATCATGATCCATATGATGTCTTGTGAGTAGTTCGTTTTGTTCTTGAGGACATGGGAGAATTCATGTTGTTAGTAGTGGAATTGTGTTGAGAAATATTAAATAGTTTGATATTTAAGTTGTGGTGTACTTCTTCTAGTGGTGTCATGTGAACGTCGACTACATGACACTTCACCTATATGGGCCTAGGGGAATGCATTATGTATTTGGCTAGTAATCGTAGGGGTTGCCGGAGTGACAGAAACCTGAACCCCCGTTAGGAAACCATGGTACAAGGGACGTAAGGGTCTTAGAGTTTAAAGATGTGGTTAGGTTTCTACCTTAATTACTTTCTTGTACTTACGGATATTTGCAAGGGGTATAATCACAAGTATGTATTAGTCTTAGGATGGTCGGTACATTAGCACAGGTTCACCCACACAACACTTAGCAAGCTAAAGAAGATTAATGAACTATATGAAGCGGAAGCACTTGACAGTCTTCCCATGTGTCCTTGAGAACATTTGGTCATCTTAAGTAATACAACCGGCTTGTCCTTTGCTGCATAAAGGATTGGGCCACTTGCTGCATTTATTCTTATTGTCTTTTGTTTACTCGTACTTCGTTTACTTTCTTTATCAAAAACACCGAAAAATCCGTTTGCTAAGTATTTGCAGAGAATTCCTGATTCATACCACTATCCAGCACCTTCTGCTCCTCGTTGGGTTCGACACTCTTACTTATCGAAAATACTACGATACACCCCTATACTTGTGGGTCATCAAGGTCAGTCCAACCCTAGGAGGAATATTATTTGCAACAATTGTGGTATTCTAGGGCATTTCCAAAGGGAATGGAAAAAAGCCAGTAATCATATGCTATGGTTATGGTCATAAGGGGCACATCAAGCCTGATTGCCCAAGCAAACCACTAGGTGGTTGGCCTACAACAGGCGATGGTCAAGCAAGAGTCGGAGGTGGACAGCCTAACAGAGGTGGAAGTTATGGCCAAAACGACAATGGCAAGAAAGGCAGGCCTACTGGAAAGCTGAATTGCGCAACCTTGGAGGAGGTGGATAACTCAGATTAAGCGGTGATAGGTATGCTCAATATTCTCACAAATCTATGAAAAGTTCTATTTGATACCAGTGCAACTACTTCATTCATATCTGAACAATTTTGTGATAAGTTCGGGATTAGAAGGCCACCGTTAGAAAAAGCTATGACTGTAGTTACCGCTAGAGGGATCATGGTAGTTAGAGACATAAAATTGAACCAAGTTATCTCAGTCTGTGTTCAAACCTATTATGCGGATCTTTATGTGATTCCATTAAGGGGAATAGAAGTAGTGTTGGGAATGGATTGATGATGGAGTATGGGGCTCAGATCAATTGTGAGGATAAAACTGTTTCAATCAAGTCTCCAAGTGGAGGAAGGATAGTCTATCAGGCGGATAAAAATAGTCATATCACGGTAGATCTGCAATTGAACTCAATGAATGAGGTCAAATTGGAAGATATTCATGTACTAAAGCAATTTCAAGATGTTTTTCCAGCAGAGTTACCAGGAATGCCACCTGATCGAGAAATAAAATTCACTATTGACCTGATACCTGGTACACCACCAATAGCCCAAGCACCATATAAGATGGGACCAAAAGAATTAAAAGAGCTTAAGGAGGAAATTGATGAGTTAGCTAGAAAATGATTTATTCAAGAAAGTGTATTCCCATGGGGAACTCCGGTAATTTTTGTGGATAAAAGAGATGGAGGACGAAGAATGTGTGGTGATTATAGAAATCTCAACAATGTCACCATCAAGAACAAATACCCATTACCAAGAATTCAAGATCTATTTGATCAAGTCAAAGGAGCTGGAGTGTTTTCCAAGATGGATCTAAGATTAGGATACCATCGGATAAAAATCAAACCTCAAGATGTTCCAAAAATAGCATTTGTGTCAAGATATGGTCATCATGAGTATCTCGTCGTACCTTTTGGATTCACCAATGCACCAGCAATATTCATGAATTTGATGAACAAAATATTCATGCCTTATCTGGATAAGTTCGTCATAGTATTCATTGATGATATTTTGATATACTCAAAAGATAAAGAAGAGCATGCAGATCATTTGAGGATAGCATTTCAAATCTTGAGAGAACATAAGCTTTATGCTAAATTCAGCAAGTGTGAATTTTGGTTGGACAAGGTAGAATTTCTCGGTCACATGATCAGTAAAGATGGAATTGCGGTAAATCCATCCAAAGTTCAATCAATATTGGAATGGAATGCACCAACTCATGTGAAACAAATCTGAGGTTTCTTACGCATGGCAGGCTATTATCGGAGACTCATTGAAGGTTTTTCCAAGATAGCTGGACCAATGACCAAATTGCTAAGAAAGAATGCACCATTCATATGGGATGAGAAGTGCGAAGCTAGTTTTCAGGTATTGAAAACTAGATTAACCACCGCACTAATCTTAGCAGTTCCTGAAACAGGAAAATCTTACACAATACACTATGATGCATCCAAAGAAGGATTGGGATGTGTGTTAATGCAAGATTGCAAGGTGATTGCGTATGGGTCTAGAGAAATCAAACCCCATGAAGTTAAGTACCCAACACATGATTTGGATTTAGCAGCAGTGGTCTTTGCTTTAAAAGGATGGAGGCATTTTGTCTATGGGGCACGATGTGAACTATACACGGATCATAAAAGTCTCAAATATTTCTTCACTTAGAAAGAGCTGAATATGAGGCAGAAAAGATGGCTAGAGTTAATCAAGGATTATGATCTTACAACTAACTATACTCCAGGAAAGGCCAATGTAGTAGCAGATGCTTTAAGTCGAAAGAGTACGGATACTCAACGCATCAATAGAGAATTACCAAAAGAGTTGCAAATGGATTTGGAAAGGGTAGAGATACAATTCCTAAGGACAAAAGTTCGTGTAGGTTTAGCTACCGTGAGGGTTGTAGAAGAGCAAAGCCGTGATCTTCATCACGAGATCTATCAACATCAACTTGATGATCCATTTATTGCTGAAGAAATCAGAAGAATTTCTGAAGGACAAAAATCAGTTTTTCATCTAGGAGATTATGGACCTTTATAGTTCCAAAACCGTCTTTGTGTACTAGATGTACCGGAGATCAGAGAGGTGATACTCCGAGAGGCACATGAGACACCATATTCAATTCAACCAGGAAGTACGAATATGTACATGGATCTTAAGGAAGTATTCTGTTGGAATAACATGAAGAGAGACATTGCAAAATATGTATCGGATTGCCATACATGTCAAAGGGTAAAAGCAGAACATCAAAGTCCAGCAGGACCATTACAACCATTGCAAATTCCAGAATGGAAGTGGGAAGAAATTGGTATGGATTTTATCACAGGATTACCCATGACACCGAAGCAGAAGGATATGATATGGGTGATTGTGGATACATTCACGAAAAGTGCACACTTTATTCCGGTAAATCAAAAAGATAATGCCGAGAAGTTAGTGGAAATCTATGTCAAAGAGATAGTTAGTAAGCACGGAGTGTCCAAGGAAATTGTATCACATAGAGGATCTATGTTTACTTTAGCATTTTGGAAACAATTACATGAAGCACTTGGATTGAAGTTGGATTTCAGCACAGCCTATCGTCCCGAAACTGGAGGCCAAACGGAAAGAACCAATCAAATGTTGGAGGACATGCTTAGAGCTTGTGCATTAGATTTTGGAGGTCCATGGGAAGATCATCTACCATTAGCAGAATTTTCCTACAACAATAGCTATCAAAGTAGTCTGAAAGTAGCACCATACCATGTACTTTATGGGAGAAAATGTCGATCACCAATATGTTGGTATGAACCTGGTAGTCGCAAGGAATTTGCACCAGATTATATCAAGGAAAAGAAAGATATCATCGATATTATTAGAGATCGATTGAAGATAGCTCAAAGTCGAAAGAAGAGTTATGCTGATCAAAGTCGAAGATCGTGGCATCCAGAAGTGGGGGATATGGTATATCTCATTGTAAGTCCAATGAAGGGAGTTAAGAGATACAGAGTCAAAGGAAAACTGAGTCCAAGATATATTGGACCATTCAAGATATTGAGTTAGAATACAACAATAGCTTATGCTCTTGAGTTACCAAAAAGATTGGCTCAAGTTCATAATGTTTTCCATGTGTCACAACTATGAAAATGTCTTAAAGTTCCTGATGATGCAATTACACATCAAGAAATTGAGTTACAAGCAGATTTGACTTATGTTGAGAAACCCTGTAAAATTCTGGAACAGAACTGGAAAAGGTTGAGAAACAGGGCAATCAAATACTACAAAGTACAATGGGAACATCACTCGGAGAGAGAAGCCACATGGGAGATAGAGGATGATTTAAAAGACGCATATCCAGAACTATTCAGGTACACATTAGCAAACTTTGGGATGAAGTTTATTTTAAGGGGAAAGTCTGTATCACCCCAGCATTTAGGAATCAATGAAGGGTAGCAATAGGAATCTGCACATGTGCATACATTCATCTGTAAAATCCGGGTAAATTTTTTGGCAAACAAAAACCTAAAGAGATCAGAGTTTCTTTCACTATCTAGAGGTAGGAATAGCTCTCTGTAGTGATTTCTATAAATTTTGACATGACCTTTAGGCATTATTGTGTTTTAGGGGGAATGTTTTGAATTCAAATTTGATATTTAAATCTTTTGAAAAATATTTAAAAATTATTAGTTAGAAACATAAAGTGGAATTCTAGAATGAAGTATTAACATTGTTGGATTATATTATAGATATATTAAATAACAATATGAGTTTAAGACAAGGAAATTCAAATAAGAAATGAATTCTTATTTCTTTTGTTTATTCCATAATAATATTACAAATGGGGATATTCCATCAAACATATTATTACAAGGAATACAGTCCAATAAAATGAATCTTTATTAAATCAAAGGAATATTATTACTAGATTCTTTACAAAGAGAATAGAAATAAGATTACAATGAGAATCTATACTACCTATCTACTCCTATACTAAGTCTTGACAATCGAGATCTTGTTCCTGCAACATAAGATAAAATACTCAAATAGAAACAAAAGATTAGTTGATTAGTTTTACTCTCAGTGGTGAACAGTAAAGTGCACTATTCATATTACATCATAGAGTAATTAAAAAAGGGCAAGTTTCCGCAATGTGTAGTATCTATTCTTTTAAACAAATAGCTCCAATGCCACATTAGAAGCCAAGTAGAGAGGGGTAAGTTTCACCAGGATGGTAACTAGTAAAAAAGGGTAGGAAGTTAAAGTCAGATTACTTGATCTAATCCATACGCAGATAAGCAACAAGGCAACTTAGTCATCTAACTGCATGTTGTGTGCTGTCGACACAGTAGCAGCAGTCCAAGCAGTCAAAAGAAACACTTAGCCATGGCACAACTACTAGTGTTCACAATCTATCTCCATCTTCTCAAGCACACAACAAGAACACAGTGACATGTACACTTGACAAACAAATACACCAGCTAGTTTACCAAATCAGGCACCAGATCATCACATAATGGTGACATAGGAGGGGGTGACGCAAGAGGATAGCAAGGATAAGCATAAGGTCACAAGAGCAAGGAGGAGCAAAACCAGAACCTAGGGTGTGCAGAGTAGGCTCTAGGAGGTGATCAAGCCACCAAGATCAAGACAGCAGCCTCAAGCAACACCACAAAAGCACCAACAAGCAGCTTGTGTGGTGGGTTTATACAAAACCATCACATGTTAAATCTTAGATAAGAATGTGTTGTTTCATATAAGATCTTCTCAGAATAGAACCCAAGTGGGGTGTATCCATCACAGAAGAGATTAAAACAAATCCAAATAATCAGTCTTTGCAAACCACTCCAAGATCTCAGCATGTGCATCATTGATCTTGGAGAATAAAACATGTTTTTACATCCACATAAACAATAGCCTTAAATGAATGTTTCTAGGCACATCCAATGGATTGCAGCACCTAAGAAACTAGTTCATCTTAAGGATCTCTAATACACAGCATGGGCTATGAAATCATTTTTCTTAAAGGCTATAAGAATCATTGTCTTAAACTAATTACCAAAGCACACTTGATAGTGAAACATTAGATAAAAACCATAGCCTCAGACCAGCATCATAGGCTTGGTGAAGTTAAAGAGTACCATAGGCTAATCCATCAAATAAAGTTTCTCAACTCTTAGACATTCTAGAGTACAAATAGAAATAGCCAATATCAGGAACAGGCTTGTGTACCATTCAAACGAATGTTTCACAAGGATTCCTCCTAATCAAGCAGTTTCTACCAGGGATTTCATAATCCGATGCTTTCAAAAGAATACTTAATCATTTTCCTAACATAGTATTTGGGAATCATTCTAAGTTTACATAAGAAGCTATCAACAGGAATGCATCAGTAGTATTTGAACATAAGGCCAACTATATGTTCCAGTATGGAACAAATCCACTCACAGCATAGATCAGAGTCACAGTATTCAAAGATTGCAAGTGACAGTAATGCAATATTATAAAAGGATACAGTTAACAGAGCCACTGTCAGCAATTTCAAAGAGCACAAATGTATAATACTTCTGCACAGACTAATCACCATCAATTATTCCTAAATCGTTCACTGCCTCAGTAATCACAAAACTAGTGGGGCAAATCTTAACACAGAGGGTGAACCCTAAGTAGGGATTTCTCACCGTAAGCACCCATGGAGTTGCAAGGGAGAACCAAAGGGGAGAGAGAGGTAAACATACATGTAGTCCTCGCTTAAGTTTAGAAGAGGAAATAGAGGGGCCGACAAGCGCACACGGCGTCACGGGGAGCACCCGAGGGTGCTACAACTCGCCTCGAGCCATGAGGCGGTGGCCACAGTCACGCGTGCAATAGCGGCGGCACCACATGGTCACCAGAGCCATGGCATAGCATCACGGAGACGGTGGAACACCACATTGCTGACAGCCACCAAACCCTAGGGTTTGGGGTGGAGTCAACCTGGACGGGAGAAGGGTCCATAGGCGAATCGAATAGGACCAGTGGACGGAGTGGCACCGACTACCTCGCCATGCACCATGGCGGTGGTCGGGAAGGCCCAAGGACCCGGTAATCAAGCAGCAACGGTGCCGGTGATACCACGCCACAGCGGGGCGAGGATGAACATGAGAGAGCGAGAGAGGTGAGGGGTGTGTACTGGGCCGGTGTGGTTTAGTACCCCTCAGTGGAGCGGGTTTGACCAGCCGAGGTGGGCCGAGTCAGGCTGGGCCAGCCCAATGGGCCTAGTCCAGATATTTAAAAGAAAAGTCTAAATGATTTATTAAAAGACCAAAATACCCCCAGGACTTAAAAGGTTCTAAGAAATAAAATAAAAATACTTAAAATATAAATAAAATACCAATGAACTCCTAAAAGTATACTCTATTCAAAAAAGATTAACAGAGAGAATTTTTAGTAATTAAAATTAGAACTTTTATTATGAAAAAAATTCCTTCTGGAATTTTATAAAATATACAAAACACTGAAAATTGAATAAAATTCATCTTTAAGATCCTAAAGGGAAGTACTTTTATAGAAAAATACTAGTTTGTATTTTTGAAATGTAAATCAAGTGTGATAAAAATAAAGTCTTATTTCCTTAAAGGAATTTTAGTTAAATATCTAAAAGAGTTAAAAATTAAATAAAATCATTTTTAAACTCTTAGAATAATACAAGTTATTATAATAATGCTAAATATGAAAATAATATGAGTTTAATAATTTCTTGAATAATACTTTTCTTTTATTAATTAAAAGAAAGATAAACCCTTTATAAGGTGGGTAAAACACGCAAAGAAGGAAAATAATAAATCATTACATGAAATTACTATGCATTGCATATTGGTTCTTTAAATATTGTCCTTACCGGGCAATAATGATTTTCTGTAGAAACCAGACCTCAAGGTCAAGTGGAAGTATCTGACTTCACTACCTTGCAGTCACAAGGCAAGTTCACCACTTGCTCATGTACTTTGAAGAGTCTTTATGAAAGTATTTCAAAATTGTGTGTTATCACCTATACTCTAAAAGAGACAGAAAATAAATATTTTCCCAAACAAATGAATGCTATTATCATCCTAAGTGATGATAAATTCTAAGAATGACAGTGGAATCTAGGATTCCAATGGTCGAACAACTAGGGCTTAATAACCCATGACATCTGTGATTCTAGCGCTGTATATTACGCGTTAACCATGAGATTGGCAATGGGATGGAGTAGTCAGTTGTAACTTCTTCCTCTCGCATGCATCCGAATGTGATGGTCATGGCTGCTATCCTTGTAGTGTGCATTAATTAGTAATTCATAAAGGATATGTAGCATATGGGTGGGAACCCTCAACGTCCCACGATATTTCTAGCATCTAAATGGTATGTACCAATCATTGTCGTAATTTGATATGTGGGCTTGGTGTACACCAAGGGGACATGCAAAGTCGTGAAGGGGGTAGTGATTGGCTTGGATCATCTATTGGGCCCCACATCACGGAATTGTGGATGAGAAAGTACACCCGGTTGTGCAACAAGGATTTTGTCTCTTATGGGTAAAGTAACGCACCTCTGCAGAGTGTAAGAATCGTGACATGTTACTCCCTGTTCCGGGAAGGGGCTACAAATGTGGCAGGAAAGGAACTCCATGAAGTTCTGGTCAACCTATGAAGGTTGATGGGCATAGTTTTTGATATTAAAATTAATCTTTGAAGAAACGTTTACCAAAACTACATAGTACCAAGGACTTATAGTCCGAGGTGGTAGTTAGAGCATCAAACTTCCCACCTTGCATATAGTGAACTTGTTGGGTAACGTTGTTACTCACTCTTTCCTTTGAACCCCTTGCTAGACTTTGAGGGCCAGAAGGATGACCAGGTGTATGCTACGGAAGTCCAGAACGACATCTACTATGAAGATTCAGACATGACCGGTGGAATCGAAGGGGTGGTGGACTAGGGATACACTATGGAGTTGAAGACAACAAGTTAGAGTAGTTGTCAGGCCCGAGCATAGTTACCTAGGTTGGGCCCAACAGCACGAAATCTATAGAATAAGTTGTTGAGCTCACGTATTTATTACCATTGTGTCTTTTGTTCTTCCATTGAACTTATGAAATAAGTTATTTGGTTTGTAAGTTTGAATCACTTGAAGTCTCGAACTTCTGGTATTGTAATAATAATGAAATGTGTATGTTTGTAATATGGACCTGCAATGTTTCTGTTGTACCACTTTGTGGCATGTGATATTTACGGAATGGTGTTCTATGGATGTCATGTCAATGACTATAGTGTACTACACATGCAGTGGTATGCTGGGTCACCGAACAACTTTAGGCCCATTTGAGGCATATAAATCATACACTATCTCCCACTTCAAAAATAAATATTTTTGAAGAGCTTTAATAATTCTTTTTGCCCTTTTCTTAAATGGAAGAAATAGTAAAATAAATGTTTTAAATACTTTTATGCCCCAATAAATTCCAGGAAAATTCTCCAAAGTGTAACTTGGTACCCAAGACCATCTCACATCAGAAACCAACCTTGTCCAATGTAAATTTATCAATCGAGCTTCTAGAAACCATTTTAGCCCTTTTAAAATAAATGAAATTAAGAGGACTAATAGTCCTTACAAAAATCCCAAATAAATCCTAAGGGAGTATCTTGACCATATACATCTACTAGTACAATCTTATCACTTGCCATATGAACCTTCTCATACTTCCCTTCATAACCATTGCTTTAGTCAATATTGCAAACGAATCAAATCCACTAATCAAAAACCCACAAAACCTTCACCCACCTGATCCACCAAGCTTGTACAGCACACCTCACACCCTGGACGACCACCACTGTGGCACCACTGTAGAAAACCCTCTCCCCTTTGTCTTTAGTGCTTGGAAGAAGGAGATATGCACACATGGGTCATATCTTGCCTTTATTTTCTTGCAGCAACACTCACTACTCCCTCTCCCTATCTGCATGACCAGAGGCACCCCACACTCCCTTTCCACCGCCCACTCGACCAACCAGAGGCCCCCTACCCTCCTCCCTTGCTCAAATGTACTTTGTACACCATGCACCACTCCAACTCGAGTTAAATTGCCCCAGGACACCATAGCCCCATGCCCCTGGATCATTCGCTCCCCACACTCTCACCTACCATCCCCTAGATCCATCCATCCTTCCATGCTCTATCCTATCCAGGAGAGAGCAAGAAAGCCTATCGGCCGTTCCTCAAACTATGCTCATGGTGCTCCCACTTCTACCTCCCCTCCATCTACATGCTACGTTTCCTAGATCTCCTCAATCTCTATCAACTAACCCCACCCTCTCCCGTGCTCAGGAACAACCAGGACAGGGACGCCGGTGAGCTCCCGAAGCCTCTTCTCGGCCTTCCCTAAGAATCGAACTTGGTGCCCTATTGTCCACCCCTCTGCTCCTGCATGTCACTGCACCGAGTCCCCCTCCTCTCCCTTCATCTAACCATGTCTTATTTTCTACCTAGGACCCTCCCTAGCGCCGCCACGAACAAGCTCGGAGCCACCGTCCCCTGCCCAATGCGGGATTCGGTAGATCTTCACCAAAATGGTCCCTACCACCCATCCCCGGACTCGCCCCAGAGTCCTCCGTCGCCCTACACCCTCGCCGTCCCCTCTCCTGCCCCAGGTAAGCCTCCTCGACGCAGCTCTACCCCATCTAGGGTTTCTGCTGTCGCCTCTCTGGTTCGCTGGAGAAGACGAAGCCCGGTCGTTGATCCCCACTGGATCGAACGGCCGGAGGTGCCCCATACCCCTTCGACCACTTGGGTCACTGACTAGCGAGTCCCACCTGGTGGATTTGAATGAGCCGTCCCGCACGGTGCCCTCGCTCGGGTAGGCCGTTTTTGCCCAGGCCGGCCCAACTTGTTGTATAGATCCAACCTAGTTTCCCCTTAGTCCTTTCTATTTATTTAAACTCCAGATCTACTAATTAGCTGCATAGTTAAATTCAAATAAAAATGGAAATGACCATATTTTGTCCAGATAAAAATTTATACATACCCCCACATGTTTTGGGCGACATGTAGAGCCAACCTCAGCCAAAAATAAATGCCTTTATTTTCTGAGATTAAATCTACACAAATGTATCATTTTCCCTAAATAATTTCCACAATAAGTTTCATGTATCCAAATGGATTCAATCCTTTTTCCTTGAAAACTAAATTGAAATCCCCATCTGTTGGCCTTTGACCCATGCCAAGTTGAGCCTTAGTTTGTCTGTAGTATAAATACCAAAATTAATTCATTTCTTCCATTAGCAATTTCCCTAGGCCAAACCATAACCTATTTTGAGTTTCTTCTAACTCTCAGTGGTGTGGTACATCAGTACCTATCAAAACCTAGGAGTTCACTAATTATTGAGCCACCGTTGAATTTCAATGAATTAAACACTTCTGACTAGGGTATTTCCACTATATAAATCCTAGCAGAAGCTTGGTAACGCCAAATAAGATGATTCTAGTTTCTGATGGAAGTTACTTGCAATACCTATCAACTAACCTTAGTCTCATGTCATTTGGAAAAATAAATCTTGTCAAAAAGACAAATTGACTACAGAACTAACTTTGGGAATTTCCTAAGGGTATTCTGGTAATTATTTTGCGATGAATCCCACTATCAAAAATCACAAACTCAGTTATACATAACATACTCCGAGACAAATTTATTTGGCTTAAATATCTTTTCTCGTGATTTATTCACCTAAACTAGTGTTATTTCCACTAGAAAAATCATAACTAATTAAGGAAAATTGATAAAATCATGAAACCACTTTGTTGACCTTTTTCTTTCAATACCTATGTATTTTTATCATTTTTGCACATTGATACTATATAGACCCAAGCCTTAGTTCAAAATCCTCATAATTAAGTGGTTTTGACAATTAAATCCTAAAGGAAATTCCACAAAGGTAGTTGAAGTAATTCCAATTGCTACTAGATCAATCTACCAAAACCTATTGAAATAAGTAGGTTGTTGAATGTTTGTTTGATGTATTGAAATGATGCATGTATGCCTTGTGTTGATTGTGGATTTCTTTGCTTGCATGTGATATCCTTGAAGACGATAGTTGTGATTATACCGGAGACCATAAGAAGTGATTATTAATGGTTATTATGGTATTCTAAGAAGAAGACCAGGGACATATATTGCCAGATTGTTGATCACAGGCAAGCCACCTTCATGCTCATTAGCCTTGTCCTACTGTTTTACTTATGCATGTTTACCTACTATTTTATGAACACTGCATTGTTTTATTATATGATGATCTATACTTGGTAGTGATTGGCTTCTCCAAACCATTACGCTTTTGTACTATTAAGTACAACCCCCTTGATGACACATATTTGACCCTAGTATGGTAGATGGTGTATAACACCATACCCCTTTGGAGACCCTGATTTAGCCGAAGCAAAACTAGAGGATGGGAAGACCCCCGAAAAAGTTTTACAAAATGTTTATGGCAAAATCTTGGTGAGGTTTGACCTACCAAGAGAAGTTTGAGAAAAGAAAAAGGTTTTTGTTTTACAAAATGCTGAAAGATGTAGGAAAAAGGTATATGAAAATGCACCTAGTTCTTTGCAGTTTTGCTAGAATAATTAACCCGTGTAACCACACTACTCGGGAATTGGATAGGGATAGACTTGAAGTTTGCTACTCTGGCATAGGAATTCTCACAACTACTTCTAAGGGATCATCTCCCTCTAATGTCGGGGTTCCTTTACAAAAAGGGTCAACTGTTAAACAGTCACCGGAGGAATTACGAACTGCCCTCGGGAGCAGCCGTGCGATGCTATGAGCCTCTGATTGAAAGTGCCTACTCTGGAGGAGTCGGAATGCGCTCCAGTTGGTCTTTGGCCCAGACGTCTTGGTGTTGAGAGGAACAACTCATACGGTAGGGCCTATACTATAGTGGCATCTGGAGAGTCTTGATCGGTTACTCGACCCATGAATTGTGTAGATCAGGGTAGGGTACCCGGATGGTGTGGGTAAAGTGTACAACCTCTGCAGAGTGTAAATATATTCGAATAGTCGTGTCCACGATCATGGACGATTGGGAAGGTTGTTGTAGAGCGGTGCTGGTTTTGATTTCAAAAAGGACTTCAGAAAAGCAAATGTTTTGGAAATGATGTGACCATGGGATGGCCGGAAAGGAAGGAAATGAGTTTGTTCATGTGATGACCGGAAGGAAGAAACAAATGGGTGACCCAATCCTAGTGTTTTCCAAAAACTTTTCAAAAAGGTTTTACAAAAGTTTTCAACAAAGATATGTAGATTCTATATCTACAAGAGAAACTATTTGAGAAAAGAACCCCTCTTGGAGCCCTCCTACTACCACAACCATATTGCATATTTTCTTGTATTATTATTCTTGTGAGGTGGTTTGCGAGTACATTCAAAGTACTCACTAGCATTGTCCCTAGCTATTAACTTGGTCAGATATCAAGAAGATGATAATGTTGACATTGATATGTTGCTAACGTATCTATAATTTTTGATGTTCCATGCTTGTTTTATATCTACTTTCTTATGTTTTCTCCACACTTTGGAGTATTTTTACACATTTTCTAGAACTAACCTATTAACAAGATGTCACAGTGCCAGTTGCCTATTTTCTGCTGTTTTTTGTTTCAAAAAAGCTGGAAAATAAATATTCTCGGAGTTGGACCGAACAAAAGTGAAAGTCAATATTTCACCGAGGGGAACACAGAGCCAAAAGACGAGACGGATAAGGGCCTCAAGGGGGCCACATCACCTAGCCATGCGGCCAGGCCTGGCCCACGCCTGGGGGTGGTGCGGCCGCCTCGGCCTCCCTCTTCGGCTATATATTGCCTCCGATATAGAAACCCTAAGTACCCGATAAAAATTCCATGAAAGAGTCTATAGTCGCCGTGATATCCATCCCTAGATCGGGAGGGATCTAAAGCTCTTACCGGCACCCTGCCAGAGGGGATAATTCACCCTGGAGGCCTTCTTCATCACCATGCCTTCCTCCTGAAGGGAATATTCCTGAGAGGCAATAAGAAAGTGGTTATTATCTTATTCCATGTTTATGATAAATGTTTATTTTGCATGCTATAATTGTATTAATTGGAAACATTAATACATGTGTGTTTAATAAACAAAATACAAAGTTCCTAGTAATGCCTCTCATATAAACAAGCTCGTTGATTAAAAAGATGATCAATGTTTCCTGATCATGAACATTGGATGTTGTTAATAACGAGGTCACATCATTGGTGGAATGATGTGATGAACATACATCCGAAGTATAGCATGACGATCAGAGTCATTATGTTTATATTGCTATAACATCATAGGAAGTAATCTTAGTCTGTAGACCATGAGATCATGTTAATTGCTAACACCGGAAGAGTATCTTGATAACATCAAATGTCACACCGTAACAGGGTGAGTATAAAGGTGGATTCAGTGCTACGAAGGTGTTATGTTGAGGCTCCTAGATGAAGAGTGGGATTTGTCCATCCCGATGACGGATAGATATACTCTGGGCCCTCTCGGTGATATCACATTGAAATAGCTTGCAAGCAAGTGATGTGATCACTAGAATGTTATATCACGGGAATGAGAAAAGAGTACATGTCGGTACCGAGATCAAACTAGGTATGGAGATACCGATGATCAAATCTCGGACATGTAATATATTTCGAGACAAACGGATTTAGTTACTAGCATTAAAGGTTCTCACGATCACAGAAGTCATCGTTGAATGTGTAGGAGTCAGTATGGATCTCCAGGTCCCGCTTTTGATTATTGATCCGAGAGGGGTCTCGATCATGTCTGCATTATTCGCGAACCGTAGGGTGACACACTTAAGGGATACCAACACCATTTGGAGGAAATATGTTTCAGATAAGGATTTAAGAAAGCGCTGGAATTATTTCAATAGACACCGAAACTGTTTCGGGTGAAATTGCTGAAATTGGTTCTGCATGTAATATTAAAATGTTGCAGGGGGTTTTATGTGAATGTTTGTTAATTAAAGTAATTAACAAATTTCTGAATAAAATTAATAAAAGGGTTTTATTAAATGAGAGAGCATTAAATTTGGAGAAATTTAATGCATTTAAAGTGGAGACTTTAAAAGAGAATGTGAAGGGGCAAATTTATGTGGAGGGAGTTATCACCATATGAATAAGGAGGTGAGGGGTCACCCCTTGGGCGCCGGCCATGGGGAGGGGCACCCCCTCCTCCTATAAAAGGCCCCCCTCTCACACCTTCACACTCACACCTCCTCGTGAAGGATCTCTCTCCCCTTCTAGTACTTTTCCCCCATGTTCTCGGATTAGGGAGATACATGTTCCTGGTGGCTTTATCTGGAAAGGAGTTGCTGCTTCCGCTGCTTTGCTGGAGCGAGGGATGGAGGTTGTCAGGGTACCGAACATGTGTGCGATCACGGATGCACCGCTTCTTTGCGGTGCTGGACTTGGTGGTGTTGGAGTTGCTGGAGCTAGATCTGATGGACGTGCTGGAGCCGAACCTGCTGGACTTCATCACGATCTTGAGATCGGCAAGTGTACGACTACATCATCCACGAGTTCCATCTCGTTAACAAAGCTTTGTTGTCTTTGAGGGTAAGTTCTCCATGGATGTATATCCACCTGTTGCTTGTATCTAGTTGACGAGGGTTTAACTCATCAATGCCCATTGTTATGGACTTGGGTTTTGGAGAAGGAGGGAGCGCTTGAAGCATCAATCGGCTAGCAAACAAGCACACGGGGGACTCGAAGATTTACCCAGGTTTAGACCTCGTAGATGTCCCTACTCCTGCTTATATGCTCGTGGAATTAACAGAGGAATCAAAGATTACATTGGTGCGCAGCTGCAATCTGGAGAGGGTTGTGAAAACTAGGGTTGCGTGTGTCCTCCTCGCTGCCCCCTCCTAGCCTTTATATAGATAGGCTAGGTCTCAGGTAGCATGTTGAGTCAGTTACAGGTTAGGGTTTTTCCCTTTGAACTTTCTATCTTTAGCTTCGTCTTGTTCCGCAAGCAATGGAGAGTCCGTAGGTTACTCGAGTTCTCCATTTGGGCCTTGACGATGCCGTGGGCCTCCGCTGTATTCAGGACGTATATACCAAGCTCGAGTACCTGTAGGCTATACCCATGTCAGTAGCCCCTGAGTGTCCAGTGGAATCGCAGATTCGACTAAGGACTTGATGAAGCCTTTCGACTGCTCTGTTTGTGTCATAGGGATTGTTGATGTGCGTGCCTGATTTAACCGATGTATCGGTATCAGTTAACTACCTTAGGGTAAAACAACACAATTTACTCGAACTCGAGTCCCCGGACTCCAATTCGGAAAAGTGCTGGCGTAATTCGACTCAAGCCGCGGAGGTCTTACATGAGTCGAATTCCAGTATATATGGGTGTGAGCACTCGACGCGTCTGTCAAGGCATGTTCATCGTACCTGTAGGCATGGATACATTTCTGGTAGTGTGCATCAGATGCGTTGCCAGGCCTTATTTAGGTCTTATCCTCACGCTGCAAGCGCGGTAGCCGAAATTTGTCATCACGGAGATGATTCGGGTGACCCAGGAGACACAATCTCTTCATAGGGAAAAATCCTGAGGCGGTGTCGCCATAAACTTCAAGTGTGGATGTTATCGACACAGAGTACGATGTACAAATAATCATAGGGTGCACGACCAGCGCTCCCTATGGGAGTAGCCCCCGAGTGCCTGGTTGAGTTGAAGACTCAGGCAGGGACTAAAGAACTTTTGCGACTGCTATCGTATTTTGCTTGCTTGTTTCGGTCGAATTTATTTCTGGATCTCCCTATGTGAGTAACCCATGTCCATAATTGAATTGTGGATTTGAGTGATTGGGTATGCTTGAATGTCCATGTTCCTGTAGAAGAGAGAAAAAGAAAAATTGTAGGGTGCGCGACAGCGCTCCCTATGGGAGTAGCCCCCGAGTGCTTAGTGGAGTCGAAGACTCGAGCAAGGACTCAAGTAGTCGAAGTCTTCTGCTATTCAATTTTGATGACATCAGTGCTGATGATGTGATGATCTCATTTGCCTGCTTGAGCGGTTTTGACGGGACGTGACGAGTGGTGGGTCCCATTTTCTGACCCTGACTTGACCGGATGTGCCTAACCTTTGTTTTAACTGCGCCTCCTCGATTTCCACACATAATGGGTGTAGTGGGGGACGGTTCGCGCTTCGGGTCCTCCACGTGTAGATGACGATGAACGCCACGCGTCTCATAGGGTTTTTGCTGGCCATAGGATTACATCTTCCAGGGGGTTAAGTAGTAGTGTTGCGACGGTAATTTTCCCATCTGCTCTTTTTCTCTACCTTTGCCTCCGTCGCCATTGTTGCTTTTCCTCTGCTTCCTAGAGTTCATCTTTCTCGCAGCACTGGACCAGCTCCGCGTATTCCCTAGTTACTTCCTCCGGTCACATCGCCAACGTACGATGGGGAAGAAGGGAGGTGCTGCGGCTGAATCTGCCGCTGCCACTATTGCTGCCAAGAAGAAGGGCAGCTCTGCCGCTGCGGGCACCAGCGCCGCTGTCGCCGGGAAGAAGAAGGGCGCGGGCACTCGCGTCACCAATGGCGTGTGGCGCGCGTCCATTATCAAGTCTTATGAGCTCCGTCTCCTGCGCCAAGACGGAGGTCTATCTTTTGCAGTCGCTGACGCACGTGTCCCCGGTGGTGAGGTAATCCCTTCTCCTCCTGCCGGTTTTTGGGTGATGTTCCTAGCGTTGGTGGGGCCGCGTCGCGGTTCATCCGAGCTAGGCCCTCATGGATTTTGAGGAACTCGCGGCAGTCTTCAAGGAGGTGGCTGGATTTGTTTTTGCCATCATGCTTGTCGATGTAGAAGTGTACGGTGCATGGCCCGGACAGCTTGTCTTCAATTAGCAGCGGGTGCCTCATCACGAGTGTGGTGCTGGCATACTTGTGTGGTTTTCCCGGAGTCGCGGTATCCACCGCTGCGGTAGCCGCTATTGTGGTTGTCATCGTGTCTGTCGGCGTAGCCGGCTGCGACCATGTTGACATCGTCGCGGTCATCGTAGATGCGCATCCAACGTTTGCTTCGGCGATCACGTCTGCGTTCGAGCTCTGCTTCCTCGTCTTAGTGAACTCGATTTTTCACTGAATCTTCTCCATATTCCCACCGATTCGTGATTTCCATCAGGTGGTCAATGGTTTTGGGCTTTGAGCGGCCTAGCTCCTCCCTGAGCTCTATCCGGCGAACGCCGCCGTTGAATGCGTCGATTGCGTGATCCTCCGAGATATTTTCCGCGAAGTTCTTGATGATGGACCACTCTGGATGTACTAGCCTAGCGATTCGCCCGACCTTTGCTGGCAGCACCTCAGCTCTTCGATTGATGCGGGCCTTTTGTAGGTGCCCTTGAAGTTGCGCACAAAGCTGTAGACCAGCTCTTCCCAACTGCGAATGGATCCACGTGGGAGGTTGTTGAGCCATGACCAGGCGGCGCCTTGTAGCTGTAGCTGCAGGCATTGCATAGCGGTGCTTCTACTCCCGCCGTGGAGCCTGACGGAGGATATGTGGTCCTCCAACCAGATTTTTGGGTCCAGCAGACCGTCAAACTTTGGGTTCTCTGATGGGAGCTTAAACCCCTTGGGCATTCGCTTTTGCTTGATGGCCCTGCTGAATCATCTAGCGCCCCAGAGCTCCACATCATCGTCTTCTAAGTCAGTCGATCGGGCACATCGCGCCCTTGACTTGTCGATCTTGCGCTGCGTGATGTCGTCACGCACGTCGTAGTCGTGGTCATGTTGCCGTGAGCGCCGGTGTCGAGACAGATCGTGACTATCATCGCTGAATGAGGGCGAACAATAGCGTTTTGCTAGAGCCTTGCCTTTCTTCGGCTCTAGTGTTGGCTCCTTGTCGAGGGCGGCCTCGATTAACCCCAAGCCTTTGATCGTAGATCGGTGCATGGTGGCTCGAGGATCTCCAGCCGGCGGCTGGTTGTTGAGGAGGTACATGGTGGCCGTCGTTACCGCAGATTGCGGCGTTTTTGGTAGCACGTTGCCACGCGTATCCACCGTCATGGAGCCGAAGTCGAGGACCTTTGCGGCTTCTACATGCTCTTTTTTAGTGAGGTGGGCCAATCGAGATCGCCTCTTTTTAGTGATGTACTCGTTGCATTTCGAGGAGGATCCTCCGTGGGAGGAGAGCCCAGCTCGTCGGAGGCTCGACTCGTCTGCCGCCTTTTTGCGTGCCTTGAGTTGCGCGATTGTTTGCAGTTGGCGCTTGTACTCCTCCTTCAGCAGCCAATCGTAGCCCATCAGCAGTTCTTGCGGGGAGCCGAAGGCTAGAGGGTGGCCCCATAGGGCCTCACGGCAGTGAGCCCACTCGAGGTCATTGAGCCTGATCACGATGCACTCGCCAGTTTGCTCGTTTATCATAGTTGGAGGTTGGACTGACCCTCCGTTGTTGACGAGGGCACCGTTGGTGGGGCCGCCATTTGGTGGTCCACGGTTGGGTATGCCACCGTTTGGTGGGTCGGTTCCATTGCCACCGTTGCCCGTGTTGTCGTGATTGGTGGAGGAATTGCCCGCGTTGATGACGGCGCACATGAAGTGGTTGGGGAAGCTGCTGCTCCCGCAACTTTCAGATCCGGAGCCGTAGGATCCATCTTCAGTTTCTAGATCGCCCAGATCGGATTCGTGACTGTTGTCGCTGTCTGTATTCTCGACTGTTGTCGAGGCATTGAGCTCACTAAGGGTGCCGATCGGCGGAGCGAACCACGATGCTGGAGCGATTGATGGTATTGTCGGCTGGTCAAGCATGCGAAGCATGCCCATCTGTCCAACTTGAAAGCGGAAGCTCCCGATCGCCAGGCTAATTCCGTCGCCTACGGATTCGAAAGACGAGCGGGTGGCCGGCGTGTGGATGGTGAAGTCGAACGCATCGAAGAGCTAGCGAATCTCCGCTGTTGCGGAGTTGTAGATCGCAGTTGATGGGGTCGAAGAAGCTGCGACATCAGCTAACATGGGTATACCCTACAAGTACTCGAGCTTGGTATATACGGTCTGAATACGTGGAGGCCCACGGACTCTCGATTGCTTGAAGAACAAGAAGAAGCTAAAGATAGAAAGTTCAAAGGGGAAAACCCTAACCTGTAACCGACTCGACCTGCTACCCGAGACCTAGCCTATCTATATAAAGGCTAGGAGGGGGCGGCAAGAAGGACACACGCAACCCTAGTTTCCACAACCCTCTCCAGATTCCATCTGCGCACCATTGTAATCTTCGATTCCTTCGATAATTCCACGAGCAGACAAGCAGGAGTAGGGACCTCTACGAGGCCTGAACCTGGGTAAATCTTTGAGTTCCCTGTGTGCTTGTTTGCTAGCCGATAGATGTCTCCAGCGCTCCCTCCTTCTCTAAAACCCAAGTCCATAACAATGGGCATTGACGAGTTAAACCCTCGTCAATTGGCGTCATCTGTGGGAATTGGGAGTGCTAATGTTGCGGCTTCTTCGGCGCCATCAACCGCGATCTACAACTCCGCAACAGTGGAAATTTGCCAGCTATTCGGCGCGTTCGACTTCATCGTCCACACGCCGGCCACTCGCCCGGCCTTCGAATCCGTGGGCGATGGCATCAGCCTGGCGATCGGGAGCTTCCACTTCCAAGTTGGTCAGATGGGCACGCTTCACATGCCGGACCAGCTGACGGTGCCGTTGATTGCCCCAGCATCATGGTTCCCTCCATCGATTGGCACCCTCAGTGAGCTCAACGCCCCGACAACAGTCGAGAACACGGTGAGTGACAGCAGTCGCGACTCCGATCTGAGCGATCTGGCCACTGAAGATGGGCCCTACGGCTCCGGATCTGAAAGTTGCGGGAGCAGCAGCTTCCCCAACCACTTCATGTGCGCCATCATCAACGCGGGTGACACCTTCGCCAACCGTGGCAACGCGGGCAACCGCGGAAACGAAACCGACCCGCCTAACGGCGGCATACCCAATGGTGGACCAACGCCCAACGGTGGCAACGGCGGCAATCGCGTCCCCGTCGACAACGGAGGAGCAATCAAACCTCCAACCATAATAAACAAGCAAACCGGTGAACGCGTCGTGATCAGGCTCAACGAGCAAGAATGGCTTGCTGCCGCGAGGCCCTGCGAGGCACTCCTCTACCCTTTGGATCTCCGCAAGAACTGCTGATGGGCTTCCACTGGCTCCTGAAGGAAGAATTCACGCGCCAAGTACAAACAATCGCGGAACTCGAGGCGCGCAAAAAAGTAGCAGACGAGTTGAGCCTTCGTCGTGCTGGGCTCTCCTCCCATGGAGGATCCTCCTCAAAGGGAAACGAGTACATCGCCAAAAAGAGGCAATCTCGGATGGCCCATCTTACCGATCAAGAATGCATAGAAGCTACAAAAGTCCTCGACTTCAGCTCCATGATAGTCGATACACAGGGCAATGTGGTCCCCAGGACGCCGCAGGCTACAATGACAGCGGCCACCATGTACCTCCTTAACAACTAGCCACCAGCTGGAGATCCCCGAGCCGCCATGCACCGATCTATGATCGCGGGATTTGGACTAATCGAGGCCGCCCTCGACAAGGAGCCAACACCGGAGCCAAAGAAAGGCAAAGCGCTAGCAAAGAGCTACTCCTCGCCCTCATCTAGTGATGACAGTCACGACCTCACGCGCGCTGCTCATGGCGACATGACCACGACTATCATGCGCGCGACGCCCTCACGCATCCCAAGATTGACAAATCAAGGGCGCGACGTGCTCGATCAACTGACTCGGAAGAGGAAGATGTGGAGCTCTGCGGCGCCAGATGCTTCAGCAAATCCATCAGGAAAAAGCGAATGCCTAAGGGATTAAACTCCCGTCGGAGAACCCGAAGTTTGACGGCCTACAGTACCCGAAGATCTGGCTGGAGGACCACATCTCCTCTGTTAGGCTCCACGGAGGCAGTCGAAGCACAGCCATGCAGTGCTTACAGCTACAGCTGCAAGGCGCCGCCCGAGCATGGCTCAACAACCTCCCACGCGGATCCATTCGCAGTTGGGATGAGCTGGTTTACAGCTTCGTGCGCAACTTCAAGGGCACATACAAGCGGCCTGCATCAATCGAAGAGCTGAGATGCTGCCAGCAAAGGTCGGGCGAATTGCTACGCTCCTATATCCAAAGGTGGTCCATCATCAAGAACTCCACAGAGAACATCTCGGAGGATCACGCGATTGACGCATTCAACGGCGTTGTCCGCCACCTAGAACTCAGGGAGGAGCTAGGCCACTCAAAGCCTAAGACCATCGACTACCTGATGGAAATCGTGAATCGGTGGGCCAATGGAGAAGATTCGTGGAAGAATCGCGTTCACTCCAACGAGGAGGCGGAGCTCGAGCGCAAACACGATCGCCGAGGAAAACACCACATGCGCATCTACGATGACCGTGACGACGTCAACATGGTCGCAGCTGGCTACGCCTACAGACGTGACAATAACCGCAACAGCGGATACAGTAGCGGCGGATACCGTGACTCCGGGAAAACCACGCAAGTGTGGAAACGCTGCAATCGTGATGAGGCACCCGTGACATCCATTGAGGACAAACTGTCCGGGCCATGTACGGTGCACTTCTACATCGACAAGCATGATGGAAAGAAGAAGTCCAGCCACCTCCGCAAGGACTGCCGCGAGTTCCTCAAACTACATGAGGGATTGGTCCGGTTGAATCGCAACACAGTCGAAAGAGGCTACGGAACCTCTCCAGGCGCTGAGGCACATGGCGCTCCGCCACCACCACCAGGGCAACCTCCAAATACAGCTACGTCGGACCAGCACCACGGAGGAAAACCATACCCACGGGCGATGGGTACCATGATGATCCAAAAGGGACGCCCCTCGAATCGAGTGCAGAAGGCCATCACTCTCCAAGTCAACTTGGCCACACACTCGCCACCATCTACAACTGAGTACCTCAGCGGAAGCGAGTCCTGCATCACCGTCGAGAAACGAGATCATCCGCCTCAAGTACCCCATCCAGGCCATTGCCCCCTCGTACTCGATGCGCAAATCGGAGGCTTCGACATGAGCCGCGTCTTCATGGATGGCGGGAGCGGCATCAACCTTATATTCGTGAGTACCTTGCGAGAAATGAGGATCCCTCTAACTTGCCTGGAGGCCTCGGACACAACATTCCACGGCATCGTCCCAGGAAAAGGTGTATATCCCCTGGGCAAAATCAACCTCGACGTCATCTTTGGCACACCGAAAAACTTTTGGCACAAGCGCATCGACTTTGAGGTCGTCGACTGGCCCTTGCAGTACCACTGCATCCTCGGGCGCGTCGCGTTGGCTAGGTTCATGGCAGGGCCACACTACGCGTACCTGCAGATGAAAATGCCAGGTCCCAATGGTGTCATCACAATCAATAGGAGCTTCCAGAGATCTGACAGTTGCGACAGGGAATTCAGCAGAATCTCCCAGTCCTTCGGCATGCAGGAAGAACTCACGAGACTGAAGGAGTCGACATACAATAGTCTACCTCCCCTAAGCAGGCCAAGCTCACCTGATTTGTCCTTTGACTCATCGGTCCACACAAAGAAAGTCCAGGTCCACCCATCGGACCCCGCAAAGACGGCCCTCATCGCCAACAACTTGAGTCCCGCATAGGAACTCGCGCTCGTCGAATCCTCCGTGAGAACTGGGAAATATTCGCCTGGTGTCCAGCGGACATGCCAGGAGTTCCCAGTGAATTCGCCGAGCATGCACTCAACGTCAACCCAGACGCAAGGCCAGTCAAGCAAACAATCCGGCGATTATCAGAGCCAAGAGCAAAGGCAGTCAGGATGGAGATCAATAGACTCCTCGATGCCAAATTCATACGCGAGATCAAGGAGAGTACTTGGCTCGCCAATATGGTGCTAGTACCAAAAAAGGACACGGATATCCTACGGATGTGCATGGACTTCACCTCTTTAAATAAGCATTGTCCAAAGGATCACTTCCCTCTACCGCGAATCGACCAGATCATCGACTCCACAACGGGATGCAAGCGCCTCTGCTTCCTCGATGCCTACTCAAGCTATAATCAAATTCGAATGAAGGAGGAGGACCAAGAAAAAACAGCGTTTACAACGCCCTTCGGTGTGTTCTGCTACAACACAATGCCTTTTGGGCTAAAAAACGTAGGAGCCACCTACCAGCGGTGCATGTAGGCTTGCCTCAAAGAGCAACTTGGTCACAACATTCAAGTCTATGTCGACGACATAGTAATCAAGACCAAGGAGGAAGCCTCCTTAATCGATGATTTGTGCGAAACCTTCGCCAACCTCGACCGCTACCGGATCAAGCTCAATCCAGAAAAAATGCGCCTTCGGCGTACCATCTGGGCAACTACTCGGGTATCTCATCTCTGGGAGGTGAATCGAGGCAAACCCGAAGAAAATAAAAGCCATACTGTCCATGGAGAAGCGGAAAACATAAGGGGTGTCCAGCAGCTGGCTAGGCGAATCGCGGCCCTCAGTCGATTCATCAGTCGGATGGGAGAAAAGGCAGTGTCCTTCTACCAACTCCTCCGCAAAGCCGAAAAGTTCCAGTGGACCAATGAAGCGCAAGAAGCATTCGAAGACCTCAAGCGCCTGCTCTCCACTTCGCCATTATTGGTGACCCCACGAGAAAGGGAACCGCTGCTGCTGTATATCTCCACCACCAACCAAGTGGTCAGCACAGTGCTCGTCGTCGACCGAGCCGAGCAAAACAAGGTCCACGGGGTACAATACCCAGTCTACTACCTCAGCGAGGTCCTCACGCCAACAAAACATCGGTACCCGCACTACCAGAAGCTGGCATACGGCGTCTTCATGACCTCTCGGCGACTGCGCCATTACTTCCAGGAGCACCCAATCGTGGTGGTCAACGACGCCCCGTTGGGACATATCCTCAATAACCCTGACGCCACGGGACGAGTCACGCTTTGGGGAATAGAATTGTCTCCACGAGACATTACATACGAAAAGCGCGATGCAATCAAGTCGCAAGTTCTCCCTGACTTCCTTGTGCACTGGATGGAGAGCCAGCTCCCTGAAAAACCAGATATGTCCTACCTCTAGAAAATGAACTTCGATGGATCCAGGCGGAAGGACGGAGCAGGTGCAGGTGTCATACTGACATCACCTCAAGGGGACAAGCTGAAGTACATCCTGCAAATGCAGTTCACTGCCTCCAACAATGAAGCTGAATACGAGGCCCTGCTGCACAGGATGAGGATGGCAAAAGCCTGCGGCGCCAAGAGGCTCATTATATATGGCGACTCCAAGTTGGTCGTCAACCAAACAATGCATGAGTGCGACGCACTGAATGACAACATGATCGCATACCGCGACCTCTACGACACACTCGAAGGAGACTTCGACGGTTGCGAGCTGCGACACGTAGGTCGCGAAAGAAACGAGAGGCGGACGCACTCGCCAACATAGGCTCTACTTGCGCCCCCATATCACCTGGGGTATTTCTCGAGCGCATCTGCGAACGCTCCATCAAGCCAAAGGCTGCAAAGAAGAAAACAAGTGCAGCAACGGACTCGGGGGCTACGCCGCCCAATGAGCCAATGGCACTCGATGACTTGGAGGTGGACACAGGACTCGAGGAACCAATGAGCGTCATGATGATTGAGCAATCCTGGACATAACCGTACATCATGTACCTCCTCAGCAAAAGGCTACCGGACGATCCGACTGATGCACGGCACATCGCGCGGCGATCCAAGGCATTCGCTGTTATCAACGGCGAACTGTATAAACGCAGCATCACAGGAGTACTCCAATGATGCGTCTCCACGGCCGATGGAAGAGTTGTTCTCCTCGACATCCATGAGGGGACCTGCGGGCACCACGCTGGCAGTCGCGCCCTCGTTGCCAAAGCTCTACGAGCTGGATTCTACCAGCATATGGCCATGCGCGATGCCAAGGACATCGTCCAAAAATGCAATGCTTTCCAGCGATTTGCGGACAAGCCACACGCACCTGGCGCAGAGCTCCGACCAATTCCATTGGCCTGGCCCTTCACGCAATGGGGACTCGACATGGTTGGCAAACTCCCAAGGTCCCCACGAGGAGGCTACGTCTACCTCTTGGTCGCAGTCGACAAATTCACCAAGTGGATTGAGGCCATGCCAGTGACCAACCAATCAGGGCACATCGTAGTCAAGTTCTTCGAGTCCATCGTCTACGGCTTCGGAGTACCGCACAGCATCATCACCGACAATGGGACGAACTTTACATCCAAGGAGTTCCAAGAATTCTGCGAGAATCTGGGGATCCACATCAGCTACGCCTCGGTAGCACATCCACAGACCAACGGTCAGGTGGAAAAGGCGAACGGGCTCGTCTGTGGCGGCATCAAGAAGCGACTCCTCCGGCCACTCGAACAAGCCGCGGGTTACTAGCCAAACGAACTGCAATCAGTACTCTGGAGCCTACGGACAACTCCAAACAGTGCTACGGGCTACACCCCGTTCTTTATGGTGCACGGGGCCGAGGCAGTGCTACCCGCCGAGGTACGGTACAAGGCGCCGCGCGTGGTCACTTATAGCGAACAAGAGTCATCCCTAGCACTCGAAGACTCCGTCGACCTCCTTGACGAGGCAAGGGAAAGCGTCGCGGAAAGATCAACAATCTACCAGCAGAACCTGCGCAACTACCACAGTAGGAGGCTACACCCCAGATCCTTCGTCGAAGGCGACCTGGTCCTGCGAATGAATCAGCAGGGGCATCTCAAGCTCGAGTCCCCCTAGGAAGGACCATACGTGATTACAGAAGCAATCCCAGGTGGCGTCTATCGCCTTCAAGATTTAGAGACAAGAGTCGCATACTCCAACCCCTGGAACGTCGCACAACTGCGATAGAGCAGCCTTGGCACCAGCCACCAACTGTTGCCTTACACACTCGCGAACCGCAGTCAAGTCTTGGCACTTGGCAAGAAGGGCCAGCAGGCTTGAGGGAGCAACATCCAGCGGAAACATAGTCCAATAAATGTTCCTCAAACATGACTACGACTTCTTCAGAAACTGCAGCACTCCGATGCACGGTCCTGCAGGGTCGCCAGCGCAATCGCACGATCATGATCCACCCATAAGTACCCACTCTCCTGAAGTTGCTCTTGGGTCAGATCATGCATGCGAATGGCAATCCTATCCTTCTCGTCCTCTGGATTGCGCGCGCTGACAACTATTCAAAGCAACAACGGAAGCATAAGGACAGCACATCACTGCGAGTGACTACAAAGGAAAAGATAAGAGTAAGCAAACTAACACTTCAATTGGTCGCCAAGTTGCGACATCTCCCCCAGCAGATACTGCTCTCGGGCGGTGGCTTTCTCCACCTTTGACTTCCATACATCCGCGTTACCGCAGAGCACGGGCAACTCACGCTCCAGCTGCTTCACGCGGTCACGCATTCGCGAAAGCAGCGACAGCTCATCTACCCTGGAGCGCGGCGGTGCCAAAGTATCATCAAGGGGCGGCGAGTCCTGAGTTTCCCTCAAAGGATCACTTGATGTACCCTACCACTAGCAAAAGTATCAGCAGATACACTCGCCAGCAGTCATGTTCTTAACAAAAGACATAAACTAATTAACTATTACAAAGCTACTGAGGAGCGAATGGCTTCTTCGACTTCGACGGCTTCGGGGGCTTCATCGAGTCCATGGCAGTGTCAAATGCCACTGACTTTCCGCCAGCCCCTGATACCACAGCCTTTGCGGCCTTCTTGGCTCGCTGCAGCTCCTCAGAGTACTTCGCAACCGTGTTAATCAGCTGCGGCCCATATTTGCCACAGGCAGTCGCGAAGGGAACAAAGACTACCTGTTGGCTGTCTGTGCTAACGGGCATCGCCTTGGAAACCGCTACAGGATCAACCTCGACTCCCTGGGCCTGCACCACGGCAAGTCACATGGACGCGCCAGCCGCACGGAGGGAGTTCTGAAGCTTCAAGGAACACCCCCGGCGAGAGACTCCACCAGCTCGACCATATTCTCGATTAGCTCAGCCTTGGGCATCAACTCCTCCCGGAGGCGACTGAGCACGCCCTTGGCCTTGGAAAGCGTATCTTGAACGCCGGCGCTGCGGTCCTTGACTGCTGAAAGCACACCCGCCAAAGTGTCGTCGCGGCGGAGGGCCTAAGGATCGAAGATCAAACCGCTAGCATCTGTACACAAACCAACACATGGACATAAACATCAGCGCCAACGGCAAACACCGAACAAGAGAACAATAATGATATCCAACCAAGGTACCTGAGAGGGCTTTGGCAATCGAGAAAAGCTGTTCTTCGAACAACTTCTCCCTAGCCACGATGGAGGCCCATAGATCCTCTTCACGCCTCTGCGCCTCGTCACGCGCCGCGATTGCCTCATCGCGACCCTTCACAGCCGTGGCGAGTGTCTTCTCCAAGGTGGCGGCATCGCGCAAAAGGGCATTATGCTCAGTTACAAAGACAACAAGGGATGGACTATCAGTCGAGTTACACAAAAACGGCACAAAAAAGAGAGAACTAAAGAACACTTCTTTCAACCACGCGATGACGCGTCTCTAGCATTGCATGCCGGTGGCCCATCGCAAGCACTTGCTCCGCCAAGTGAGCGACTTCCTTCACAAGGAGCTTTCGCACAACAAAGGATCAGCAGAAGCCATCGACTGCAACATCAAAAAGAAGAAATCCTACACTTACATGATACTCCAATGACTCCGAAGTCATTTGGTGTGCAGACATCCGAGCAACCATTCGATGCTCCCCTTCATGAGGAGAACTAGAAGAGCTGTCCCCGGAGTGGGCTGCCACTGGAAGGGAAGGAGCACGCTCGACCTCTTTCTTGGCACTGGAGCTCGTGACTCCTGATTCTTTCAAAAATTAGACGTCGTCAGAAGATGACGACGCCTCTTGACTGCAAGACAAAATCAACAATCAAGAAAAGGCAAATCCAGAGACAAACCAAAAAGGGCAAATCCAGAGAAGAGCAAACAAACTAGAAAACTTACCAATCTAACTTGTCAAAGTCAAAAGTGGGCTCCCCCGACTCTGACGAGGACTCCTTGGGCAGTCGCATCTTCTTGCGAGAGCATGGTGCCACGGTGCTCACAGGAATGGTAGGGATCGGCGACTCCGCACCAACACCTGCACCTTCCGGAGTCGAAGGAGACGACGCATCGGAATCCTCGTTTTGCGAACGCTTGCGAGTATCCGGACTACCGGACTCGGGGGCTTCCTCCTCCACATCAGATGGGACGGTCGACTCCGACTCGTCCTCTTCCAAGGCTTCGCGAGGGATAATCCCCTCAGGAAGAGGGGGCATACAGGGTGACACCGCCCAATCCTGCATACAGACAACAAAATTAGCACAAAGATAAGAAACAGCAGAGAAGCAATCGACAAACTAAGCTACTACGTAGCACAACTATACCTCAGGAGGAGGGTTAGCAGCATCAAACGGAGGAACAATTGGCTCACTGAGAAGCACATCCTTGACGGTGTACTTGGTGACCAGTCGAACCCTTTTATCCACCTCACTCGCGGACATGCCATCGGAAGACACACGACTGACATCGTCAGCGCCAGCCCACTAAAACATGGGATGGACTTTGGCCTGCAGGGGCTGGACGCGACGGCGCAGCCACGTGCGAATAAGGGCACATCCTCCTTCCTCCTTGCCTATGCGACTCTCGAGGTCGCAGAAGCGCTCGTACAGCACATCTGTCTCCGCGGACTCGCCAGCCATGACTACATTCTTCCAGGAGCGCCTCCTCTTGCACGGCGTCGAGGGATCGAAAGGTGCGAGTCCGAAGTGCTCCCCGTCAGCCTTCTCGTCGCGGATGTAGAACCACTTGTCCCTCCACCCATGGACGAATGATGTAAGCTTGATGTCAAAATAGGTGGTGGATGGGTCGACGTGGATTCCGCAGCCGCCTACGTCATAGACTAAGGAGCCAGATGCAGATTGGCACTTCAATTTGAAGAGGCGCTTGAAGAGGCCAAAGTGCGGCTCGATTCCGAGCCAGCACTCGCAGAGGGTAATGAAGCAAGAGATGTGGATGATAGAGTTCGGGGATAGCTGATGGAGCTGGAGCCCATAAAAACAAAGGAGACCCCAGAAGAAGGGATGCAAAGGCAACGAGAGCCCACGAATGATGAACACCAAGAACATCAATCGAAAACCAGCGGGAGGAGAAGGGATTATCTCACCACCGGGGACGAGTGCATTGGCGACTACAGCGGATAGCACTCCGTCTTGGCAAAGAAGATGAAGATCAGAGGACTTGATGATGGAGGGACGCCATGCGCCATTCGTGACGCGGGTGCCCGTCCCCTTCTTCTTCCCGCCAGCGGCAGTGCTGGTGCCCGCAGCGGTGGAACCGCCCTTCTTCTTCACCACAGCAGCGGTAGCCGTGGAATCAGCCGTAGCGCCTCCTTTCTTCTTTGCCATTGTGCGGCGGCGATGTGATCGAAGAAAATAGCTGGGAAATGTGCGGAGCTGGTCCAGCACCGCAGAGGGAAAGAGAGCAGAGAAAGTAGGGGAGCAGCGGCAATGGCAATGAAGGCAAGAGATGAGCGAAAGCAGATGTGAATTTTACCGTCGCATCGTCACTACTTAACCCCTGGAAGATGCAATACAACGGCTCAGAAAAACCCTACCGGATGCGTGGAAATCATCGTGCTAGACACGTGGAGGAGCGGAAATGCGAACCGTCCCCCCACTGCTCCCATTACGCGCGGAAATCGAGGAGCCGCAGTTAAAATAAAGATTACGCACGCCCAATCAAATCAAAGTCAAGGAGTGGGACCCACTGCTCGTCACGTCCCGTCAAACTCGCTCATGCGGGCAACTGAGGTCATGAAATCGTCAGCACCGACGTCATCAAAGCTACGCAGCAGAAAACTTCGACTACTTTAGTCCTTGCTCGAGTCTTCGACTCCACCAAGCACTTGGGGGCTACTCCCATAGGGAGCGCTGGTTGCGCACCCTACGATTTTTCTTTTCTTGTGCAGGAACATGGACAATCAAGGCAAACCCAATTACTCGAAATACGGTTCGACTATGGCTATGGGTTACTCCCATAGGGAGTGCCAGAAACAAATTCGACTGAAAAAAGCAAGCAAAAGACGACAGTAGTCACAAAAGTTCTTACTTCCCTGCCTGAGTCTTCGATTCAACCAGGCACTCGGGGGCTACTCCCATAGGCAGCGCTGGTCGCGCACGCTATGTTTATTTGTACAAAGCACTGTGTGTTGATAACATCCACATTCGATGTTTATGGTGACACCGCCTCATAAATTTTCCCTACAAAGAGACCGCGTCTCCTGGGTCACCCGAATCATCTCCGCGATGATAAAATTCGGATGCCGCGCTTGCATTGTGAAGGTAAGACCTGAATAAGGCCTGGCAACGCATTAAGATGCGCACTACTAGATATATATCCGTGCCTGCAGGTACGATGAACATGCCTTGACGGACACGTCGAGTGCTCACACCCATATAACTGGAATTCGACTCCTGTAAGACCTCCGCGGCTTGAGTCGAATTACACCAGCACTTTTCCGGATTCGAGTTTAGGGACTCGAGTTCGAGTAGATTGCGTTGTTTTACCCTAAGGTAGTTAACTGATACCGATACATCGGTTAAATCAGGCATGCACATTAACAATCCCTATGATACAAACAAAGCAGTCGAAAATATACTCATTCATGCACTCAAAAGGCTTCGTAAAAGTCCCCAGTCGAATCTGCGATTCCACTGCACACTCGGGGGCTACTGAGATGGGTATACCCTACTGGTACTCCAGCTTGGTATATACGGCCTGAATACGTGGAGGCCCACGATGTCGCCAAGGCCCAAATGAAGAACTCGAGTAACCTGCAGACTCTCGATTGCTTGAAGAACAAGAAGAAGCTAAAGATAGAAAGTTCAAAGTGGAAAACCCTAACCTGTAACCGACTCGACCTGCTACCCGAGACCTAGCCTATCTATATAAAGGCTAGGAGGGGGGTAGCGAGAAGGACACACGCAACCCTAGTTTCCACAATCCTTGCCAGATTGCATCTGCGCACCATTGTAATCTTCGATTCCTTCGATAATTCCACGAGCAGACAAGTAGGAGTAGGGACCTCTACGAGGCCTGAACCTGGGTAAATCTTTGAGTTCCCTGTGTGCTTGTTTGCTAGCTGATAGATGTCTCCAGCGCTCCCTCCTTCTCTAAAACCCAAGTCCATAACAATGGGAATTGATGAGTTAAACCCTCGTCATCAGCACTCCCAATTCCCACAGACGGCGCCAATTGACGAGGGTTTAACTCATGAATGCCCATTGTTATGGACTTGGGTTTTGGAGAAGGAGGGAGCGCTGGAAGCATCAATCGGCTAGCAAACAAGCACACAGGGGACTCGAAGATTTACCCAGGTTCATGCCTCGTAGAGGTCCCTACTCCTACTTGTCTGGTCGTGGGATTAACAGAGGAATCAAAGATTACAATGGTGCGCAGATGCAATCTGGCAAGGGTTGTGAAAACTAGGGTTGTGTGTGTCCTCCTTGCCTCCCTCTCCTAGCCTTTATATAGATAGGCTAGGTCTCAGGTAGCAGGTCGAGTCGGTTACAGGTTAGGGTTTTTCCCTTTGAACTTTCTATCTTTACCTTCTTCTTGTTCCGCAAGAAATCGAGAGTCCGTAGGTTACTCGAGTTCTCCATTTGGGCCTTGACGATGCCGTGGGCCTCCGTTGTATTCAGGCCGTATATACCAAGCTCGAGTACCTCTAGGGTATACCCATGTCACTAGTAGATAGATCTTGGCGTATAGTTCCCATCGTATGAATTTTTTGTTTTCTATGCTACGAACCCTTCAGTGGTATCAGAGCCTGATCTATGCGTAGATGCTTTGCACGGGTAGTACACATATGTTTATATGTGGGCGATGATGGTCATGTTATTGCATCTTTCATGTATTTTGGATATTAGTGGCATAGTGGGATGAAGCGGCTCGGACCAACCTTACATGTCATCGTACATGAGACCGATTCAACGACTGACATGCAACTAGTTTTGCATAAGTGGCTAGCAAGTGTCTGTCTCTCCTACTATAGTTAATATCTAATTTACAACCAGTTTCTAATAACTTGGTTATCCTTGTTGTGGTTCATGTTCATAGGTAAGACCGATTCTATCTCCTAAAGCCCTAAGCCACGTAAAACTTGCAATTGATAGATTAGAGGCTTCTAGTTTAGACCGTTGCTGGGCTAGTGTCTTGATATGGTATATTGTAAGTAGATGTATGATAGATAGTCTTATAACACACTTAACGTGTAAGTTCCATAGACCTTGGCCTTACACACAAAGGAATGATAGAGATCATACCACGATGCAAATGATAGAGATCAAATGCATGGACCATATCATCTCACTTTACACATTAGATGTTTGCATCTTATACTGCTAGGTTGGCGCTTTTGGTAGCACTGTAAGATTATAGTTTTACACACGTGGAATACTAAGGTTCTTACTTGACGAGCCTAGTATGTACATACATGGCCTCGGAACACGGACCGAAATGTTAAGCATGAGTCATATAGTGGATGTGATGCCCATATTGATGCTCTCCTTTGAAGCTACACCGACTCACGTGATGATCGGACTTGGTGTAGTGGATTTGGTCATGTAATCACCAAAAGGGCACGAGGGATGTTGTTTGCATAATTTGTTGTAGTCATTGGCATCTGTTCACTACCTTATGCTTATTTTAATTGAGATAATAGAACTATAGAATTCTGGATATTTACTTTACGAACTGGTATCGTATTGTTTTGAATGTCAATTTAAATTTTATAAGTCCTATTGCAAACTTTCAGTAAACTCTATTTACTCCATGAAGTTTAATAAGTTGCATTAAATCAAGAGTAAGAATTCCAATGTTAGTATCTAAAGTATCATGTTTGCCTCCATGATTATTGATATTCAAAAGTTGTTTTAATATCAAGATTATCTAGGAGCTAAAAAATTGTTTCAGAAACCATCATGTGTGGAAGATATTGTGATATCTGAAACAATGTTTTTGGTTGCATTATGATAGAGTATAATTTAGCAAAATACATGTTCTGATATTGTATGAGAATTTGTGAAGGATGGAGATGCTAGGCATCTGGATCTCCCAAAAAAGTTTTGGGAACTAACATTATACTCGTGATTCTTTCTTATAGGCTATAGTAGCTTGATCATGAAAGTTGTCATGATAAGTGTGAATAGAAGATGTAAGTAAAATGTTTACTACACTAATAGATTACTAAATAATGGATTTTTTTTAAAGAACACCAAACATTTGATGATGGTGATCCACTTCAAAGTGCAAGTCCAAAGGTATTAGTATTTGACTATACACGCTTTGTACTATGTGTCATGTGAATGACACCACTATTGATGTTGATAGATTCTTTTAAAAGAAAAGGAATTGCTGAAAGAGAATCTATAAATATTTGGCAGAAAAGAAAAGGTTGGAGATGTCCAACTTAGGTATATAGTAGATATACATGTTATGGCAGTATTCTTTGCTTGTTAAACAATGTGGTTCTTAGGTATTGGATACCGAATTGGTTGGTGTGAAGTGTCATACAGAAAAACACAATTCATGAACTGCAACAGCCAAAGTAACTAGCAAAAGAATATGTGATGATGTTCATCGAAAACAAATAAAGTGTTATTGTGTTTTTCGTTGTCGTCAAACCTAGCCTTCAAGATTTGTTTTTAATAATTGTTATTTTGTTCCGGTATTACGAGAACAATGGTTGTTCAAATAATTACCGTATTCCATAAAGGATGGTGAACTTTTACAAGTCTAGTTGGAGAAATCACATCCATAAACATTATTGCTAAATTGTCGTAAGATGAATGATTGGAAGACACTTATGAAGTGACATCGTTGTTTCAATTATACTGAAAGTAAACATGAAGAAACTCCATGTTGATGGATTTTTGGAGTCTTTTGATTTTGATCAATTGACGCATGTGAAACTTTCCTCGAGATAATTGAAATTCCGTTCATAGGCCAAAGAGGAACGGATGACTAACTTATTGGATATTATGCATGTTGATGTATATAGTCCATTATGTGTAGCCATATGCGATGGATCTTTTTGCTTCATATGCTTTTTCCAGAAATTTGATTGAATATATCTATATATTTACTTAATAAGGAAGAAGTATGAAACATTTGAAAATTGTTCAAACACTTTCAAGATGAAGTGGAAAATCATTGTAACAAGAAAATAAAGAGTTTATGATTCGATCATAAAATAAGATATTTGAGTTACAGGTTTAGAAAAACACCTAAGATTTGAGGAATTGTTCCATGATTTATGTTTCCCGATAAACCATAGGAGTATGCCATATCCGAGAGATAAAATCAAACCATGTTTGACATGGTAAGATCAAAGATATCATTTATAAAACTGCCATTATGTTTTAAGGATTAAAGCTTTAGAGACTACCGCTTTTACACTGAAAAGAGCACCATCATGATCCGTTGAAATGACACCATATGAGTTATGGTTTGGGACAAAACCAGAATTGTCTTTTCTTAAATTTTGGTATGCTATGCATAAGTAAAATGTTTACAACCAAAGTCGGATAAGCATGTGTTTTTAGGTAATCCCAAAGAATTTGTTGGGAATTTCTCCATAACATCGAGGACAAAAGAGTTTGTTACTTAGAACGTCAAGTTTCTTGAGAAGGAACTTTTCGCAAAAAGTTAAGTGGGAGAACAATAGAACTTTGATAAGGTTGTCGAACCTTAGCTATATGAGCTAAGTACCGTAGCGTCGGAAAGTGTCCCGGTGGCGGCCACAAAGCTCATGGCTCCCGTAATTACAAAGGTTGTGATCTCGGAGATTAGAGTTCCTATTGAACCGTGTGGGTCGGTAAGAATCAAATAGTAAGATTTGAAACAGAAGTCGTTATTGTTTTGACAATGATGAACCGACTGCATGCAAAGAAGCGATGATGGGCCCTGACTCCTTAAAATGACTAGAAGTCATAGAATCCGTGATAGTATCCATACACGAGAAATCAAGTTTCTGAACTTGGAATACCCTCCGGAATGGCGTGAGGCCTATCGGTCGTATTTGGATCTATAAAGAAATAGACATGGATGTTTAAAATCTATGAAATACGAAATATCGGAAAGAAGTTTACGGCAATGTTCAAGGAGTTGACTATGACAAGATTTGATCTTTCATAGCAATATTTAGTCTTGACGGATTAATGTAGCAACCACTACATATAATTTGGTATATGGTAGTTGAATAAACAAAACAAGGTTCTTCTAATAGAATGGTTACCTAGCATGTGTACATGACACGGTCCGAAGGGTTTTGTTAATTCAAAGGGTGCTAAAAGGGCATGCAAACTTCAATAGTTGAAGTGAGCATATCGGAGTTGGAATCTTCACCATGATGAAAATGTTAAACAAGTTTAATTTCATCGGAGATGATGGAGATGCTTGCATTTGCAAGAATTTAAGTGGGAGCACTAAGACAAATTTCCAATACATTATGCAGAGTACATATTGTTTATTGGAAATCATGTATCTTTTTTTGACACAAGTTAAGAATTTCATTAAAATAGGATTTCGATGAAAGACTTGGGCAAACCGGAATATTTGGCATCAATGTCTATATGGATAGATTGAGGCGCTAATAGGGTTATGCCAGACATACATATATGAGATATTGAAAGGGTTCAATATGGAAACAACAAGAAAGGTTCTTGCTGCATGGAAAGGATTGTATCAAGATTCAAGTGCATCAACACTTAGTGAGTAAAATCACATGAATATTTTGATCGATTATACCATAATATGTATATATCCAGATATCTCCTATGCTCTAAATGTTATGAGCACATACCAAAATGATTCATAATATGATCATTGGACGATAGTAAAGATATACTTATGAGCTTTGGAATAACTAAGAATATATCATGTATAAGTGACAAATAGTTAAAGGTAGTTCATTGTAAAGTGTTACATTGATACTAGTTTTGTCACAAGATACAACTTAAAATTTATCTCAATTTAGACTATGGGTGGCACAATGTAATGGAAAGGATGTTCCATGATGGATTTGGATGAGTTCCAAAGTGGAGACATTGTGACGGATACTACAACAAAAGGCTAAGTATATGACTGCTATAGTAGCAGCAAAGGAGGGCATTTTGTGTTAAGTAGATTGTTATCAAACTAGGTGTGGTTCAAAGTGGGCTAATACTATGAAGATATATTGTATGACAATAATATCAACATATTTTAACCCGAACGAACTAAAGGTCTCATCAAAGGACCAAATTTATACAATGCCATCTCATTTGAGAATGAGTGATGCGTAGAGACGCAAAGACATGCAAATACATGCAAATACACACGGACCTGAAACTGTCTGATCCGGAGACTATGTTAACCACTCACGCGTATATTCAACACCTAGGTGTTGTATATACAAGTTTACAAACTAGATTATTGACTCTAGTGCAAGTGGGAGACTGAAGGGAATATGCCCGAGAGGCAATAATAAAGTGGTTATTATCTTATTCCATGTTTATGATAAATGTTTATTTTGCATGCTATAATTGTATTAATTGGAAACATTAATACATGTGTGTTTAATAAACAAAATACAAAGTTCCTAGTAATGCCTCTCATATAAACTAGCTCGTTGATTAACAAGATGATCAAGGTTTCCTGATCATGGACATTGGATGTTGTTAATAACGAGGTCACAACATTGGTGGAATGATGTGATGAACATTCATCTGAAGTATAGCATTACGGTCAGAGTCATTATGGTTATATTGCTATAACATGATACGAAGTAATCTTAGTCCTTAGACCATGAGATCATGTTAATTGCTAACACCGGAAGAGTATCTTGATAACATCAAACGTCACACTGTAACAGGGTGACTATAAAGGTGGGTTCAGTGCTACGAATGTGTTATGTTGAGGCTCATGGATCAAGAGTGGGATTTGTCCATCCCGATGACGGATAGATATACTCTGGGCCCTCTTGGTGATATCACATTGAAATAGCTTGCAAGCAAGTGATGTGATCACTAGAATGTTATATCACGAGAACGAGAAAAGAGTACATGTCGGTAACAAGATCAAACTAGGTATAGATATACTGATGATCGAATATCGGACATGTAATATATCGTGAGACAAAGGGATTTAGTTACTAGCATTAAAGGTTCTCACGATCACAGAAGTCATCGTTGAATGTGTTGGAGTCAGTATGGATCTCCAGGTCCCGCTTCTGATTATTGATCCGAGAGGGGTCTCGATCATGTCTGCATTATTCGTGAACCGTAGGGTGACACACTTAAGGGATACCGACACCATTTGGAGCAAATATGTTTCATATAAAGATTTAAGAAAGCGCTGGATTTATTTCAATAGACACCGAAACTGTTTCGGGTGAAATTGCTGAAATTGGTTCTGCATCTAATATTGAAATGTTGTAGGGGGGTTTATGTGAATGTTTGTAATTAAAGTAATTAACAAATTTCTGAATAAAAGTAATAAAAGGGTTTTATTAAATGAGAGAGCATTAAATTTGGAGAAATTTAATGCATTTAATGTGGAGACTTTAAAAGAGAATGTGAAGGGGCAAATTTATGTGGAGGGAGTTACCACCACATGAATGATGAGGTGAGGGGTCACCCCTTGGGCGCCGGCCATGGGGAGGGGAACCCCCTCCTCCTATAAAAGGCCCCCCTCTCACACCTTCACACTCACACCTCCTCGGGAAGGATCTCTCTCCCCCTCTAGTATTTTTCCCCCATGGTCTCGGATTAGCGAGATACATGTTCCCGGTGGCTTTATGTGGAAAGGAGTTGATGCTTCCGCTGCTTTGCTGGAGCGAGGGATGGAGGTTGTCGGCGTAGCGGACATGTGTGCGATCACGGATGCACCGCTGCTTTGCGGTGCTGGATTGGTGGTGCTAGACTTGCTGGAGCTGGATCTGATGGACGTGCTGGAGCCGGACCGGCTGGACTTCATCACGATCTTGAGATTGGCAAGTGTACGACTACATCATCCACGAGTTCCATCTTGTTAACAATGCTTTGTTGTCTTCGAGGGTAAGTTCTCCATGGATGTATATCCACCCGTTGCTTGTATCTAGTAGGTTGATCTTGGCGTATAGTTCCCAGCGTAGGAAAACTTTTGTTTTCTATGCTGCGAACCCTTCACCTCGGGTGTGATGTGTGAGTTGTTCATCCTTGGACTACGGGTCCATGTAGTAGCTAGATGGTTGGTTCTCCTCTTTTGTGCTATCATGTTTAGATCTTGTGAGCTCCAATCATGATCAAGATCATCTATTTGAAATCCTACATGTTGTGTTTGCGGGGATCCGATGGATATTGAGATGTTATTTCAGATTGATTATTGATTCTATCATGTCTTTGTTATTTGTGATCTTGCATGCTTTCTGTTGTTTGTAGCTATCTTGGCCAAGTAGATGCTAGCAACTCCAAGAGGGAGAATTTATGCCCGATAGTGGGTTCAAGCCCCTAGTAATCTGGGGAAGTGACCAAAATATCTAAGGTACTAGATGTGATGTTGCTATTGGGGAGAAAACAACAATCCTTTATTCATAGAACAATCGTATTGTTTACTTTACCACTTTGCTTAATGCAATTATGTGTTTCTTGCAACTTAATACTAGAGGGCGTTCGGATGATAACCTGAAGGTGGATTATTAGTCATAGATGCAGTTGGATTACGGTATATGTATAATGTTGTAATGCCCAATCAAATCTCAAAGGATTCAAGATGATTAGTATATGCATGTATGCTTTCTCGATGTTTGTCAATTGCCCCGCTGTAATTTGTTCACCCAACATGTCATCTATCTTAAGGAGAATCACCGCTAGTGAACTATGGACCTCGATCCGTTCTTTTATCGTTAATCTACAACTGTTTACTATTTTCAGTTTACTTTCTGCAAGCTATTACTTTCTTCCACACAGTACGCTTAATCCTTTGTTTTTAGCAAAACTGGTGAGATTAACAACCTCACTGTAAGTTGGGGGCAAACTTCTGTGGTTGTGTTGTGCAGGATTCCAAGTTGGAAACAACACCTTGGAGGTGTTTCCTTGCTCCTACTAGTTCGATAACCTTGGTTTCATAACTGAGGGAAAACTTGTTGTTGTGCTCATCATACCTTCCTCTTGGGGTTCCCCAACAAGATCGAATATATTTTTGCGCCATCAAGCTCTTTTTCTGGCGCCATTGTCGGGGAGTCAAGGACATCTTCACAAGGGGAGTCCCTCATAACCAATCTCTTTACTTTGTTTTATTTGTTTTTCTTAGTTTATTTCTACTTTGTTTGCTTGTTTATTTATAAAAAAGACACAAAAAATTAGTTGTACCAGTTTATTTTCTTTATTAAAAACACAAAAAATGACTACTCTTGAAAACACCAAGTTGTGTGACTTCACTAGCACCAACAACAATGATTTCATGTGCACACATATTGCTCCACCTGTTCCTGAAGCTACCTTCTTTGAAATTAAACCGTCTTTGCTTAATCTCATTATGAGAGAACAATTTTCTGGAATTGGTACTGAAGATGCTGCTGCTCATCTTAATAACTTTGTTGAAGTTTTTGAGATGCCAAAACATAGGGATATAGATGGGGAAATTATTAAGCTTAAATTGTTTCCTTTCTCTTTGAGAGGAAAAGCTAAAGAATGCTTGCAATCCGTAATTAGAAATAGTATTGATTCTTGGACTAAATGCAAAGATGCTTTCATTGGAAAATACTATCCTCCTTCTAAGATTATGTCTATGAGAAGTGAAATACTGAAATTGAAACAATCTGATAATGAACATGTTGCTCAAGCTTGGGAAAGAATGAAATCTTTGGTAAAGAATTGTCCCACTCATGGACTGATTGCTTGGATGATTATCCAAAAAAATTATGTAGGATTGAATTATTCTTCAAGAAATCTACTGGATTCTGCTGCTGGAGGTACTTTTATGACCATTACTTTTGGGTGCTGCAACAAAGCTTCTGGATAATATGTTGGTTAACTATTCTGAATGGCATACTAAGAGAGCTCCACAAGGTAAGAAGGTAAATTCTGTTGAGGAAACCTCCTCCTTGAGTGATAAAATTGATGTTGTTATGTCTATGCTTGTTAATGGGAAAGCTCATATTGATCCAAATCATGTTCCCTTAGCCTCTTTGGTTGCTCAAGAAGAGCAAGTTGATGTGAGCTTTATAAGAAATAATATTTTTAGCAACAATGCCTACATGAATAATTTTGGTAATAATAACTATAGGCCATATCCCCCCAATAATGGTAATACTTATGGAAATTCCTACATCGATAATAGGAGTGCACCCTCTGAACTTGAAGTTATGGTTAAAGATTTTATTAGTAAACAAACCGCTTTCAATAAAACTATTGAGGAAAAGCTCTCTAATGCTAAAAGAAATATAACATCATTGGCTGAAGCACAATCTTCTTTGAATAAAATGGCTGCTAAACCTGAAACTATTGAAAATCCCTTTGCATCTACTAATGCCATACAAGTTAGAATTGATGAAAATGTTAGACAATTAGCTGAATTTCATGCTAAGTGGGAAAGAGAAGATGAAATTGCTAGAAATATTAGTATTTCTACTATCACTACCACTAATGTTGAAGCTAGTAAACCCAATGGAACCTTTTCTAATAAAAATGCTGAAATCCTTTGAAATATGGGAATGAATAGCTCTACTAATTTAGATAATAATTATGATTTTGATCTTGATGGTTGCAATATTTCTAAAGTAATTATGTTCCTACAAAAGCTTGCTAAAAGTCCTAATGCTAGTGCTATGAATATGGCCTTTAGAAAACACATTACTGATGCTCTCATCAAAATTAAAAAAGAAAATATGAAACATAAAGCTTCTATTCCTATGAAACTAGAAGATGGTTGGCAACCCATCATTAATATGAAAGTAAATTATTTTGATCTCAAAGCTTTATATGATCTTGGTAGTATTGTTTCCATTATGCCTAGAAAGATTTTTGAAATGCTTGATTTGCCAACATTTGAAGATTGTTATTTAAATGTCCCACTTGATGATAATTCTAAAAAGAAACACATGGGGAGTGTTAATGATGTTCTTATTATGGTTAACAATGCCTATGTCCCCGTTGATTTCTATGTTTTGGATGTTGAATACAATGCTTCTTGTCCTATTATTTTGCTAAGACCTTTTCTTAGAACTATTATTGATATGAAAGAAGGCACCATTAAATATCAATTTCCACTCAATAAAGGTATAGAACATTTCCCTAAGAAGGGAGAGAAGATTCCTTTTGCCTCTCCTATTAAAACAAAATTTGCACTTAATGCTTCTTCATTCGAGAATACTTGATTCTTTTTTTGCTTCTTATGCCTAACTTAAAGGCGTTAAAGAAAAGTACTTATTGGGAGATAACCCAAAAGTTTTAGTTTAATCTTGGAAGTTACTACCTCTGTAATAACTTATCCTTATCATTTTTGTGTGGTTTTTTATGCCAAGAGTAACCTCTAATGAGAGAGAAGTAATGATTGGAAAAGTTGTAGTCCCGAAACAGATTTTTGTGCTTCGCTGTAAAAATTCATGAAAAATCTCTGTACGTCGGTTTGAGCTGTCATTTTTTGTTCTTCTGCCCCAGGTTGTTATACAACTTTCGTTAGTTCAACACTTTTCGATTTGAGCAACAGAAGGTGTTCGAAAAAATTGGTTTTTACCTGCTGGTCTGTTTTGATAGATTTCTGCCATTATTTGCATTTGCCTCTTAATCTCTTAATCTTTGAGTTCTCCCTGATCATTTGGACTTTTTTAAAGGAAGTGCTACAGTATCTTGTATTTTAATGGAAGTTTTACTTGTGTTGAAACTGAAACAAGAGACTTACTATCTTGAGTGCACTAATGTTGCTAATGAAGATTGTGTGAAGTTTTGTATGAAGGAAATTTTTGAGTGTAGGGAAGAGTAATTGTGATGAGAAGAAGTATGGACAAAATCTCAAGCTTGGTAATGCCACCCGTATCACCCCAAGAAATATTCAAGAAGTACAAGTGTCAAAGCTTGGGGATTCCCAAGGCATCCCCTTCTTCATCAATAAAAATCTTTGGTTTCTTCCAAACACTTTATTTTTATTGTTTCATGCACAATTGTGTTGTTCTTGGAGGGTCTTTGTTTTCGTTTTTGGTTTTCGTTTGCTTAGTTTGCTTGAATAAATTCGTTGGACCCCCTTATTCATACATTAGTTTTCAAATAAGTTGGTTTGGATTGGAAAAGAGTAGGAAAGTTCATGCTTAAGTGGTAAAAATTAGTCTTATTTTTGACTGTGGCTTATGCTTTGTCATGCCATGCTTGATATTGTTTTTGATTTATGCTTAGCGATTATTGTTGTAGCGTGACTTGTTATAAACAATTGAGATTGCTTAATGTGCCTTGAAGGAACCATGCGTTGTTTTAGCATATTAAAGCATAGTATTGTGGTATTCTCCTTTGATGCTTTATTTGGGTTGACTTGGCGCATGCTCACACCATGTTATGACTATCCCAAGTCACCATAGCCTCTATGATCATTTAGTTCTCGACTTGTAATATCACTTTATGCTTTAATTAATGATGTTTTGTCGCTTTGCATGATTATGGCCATTATTGCTGTCTTAGTTGGTCGCTCCTAGTCTTTTGCTAGCCGCCATAACCAAGTATGAGTTCCACTCATGCATCCAACTCCAAATAAAACCAAGTTATTCCAAAGAGTCCACCATACCTACCTATTATCATTTGTTATTCCAAGTATATTCATGTTTTTATCTACCTTCCGAATTAAACTTGTTATGTGAAAATTAGTGATTAAAGCTCTCACGAACTTGATGGCACACTTTACTTTTCTTGCACTTAGTAAACCCGAACCATTGTGTCTTCTATGTTGTATATGCTTGCACTTATACGCTGGGGATTAGTAGAACCATGCTGTCATGGGGAACACTTTCAACATTGCACTTGTACATTGTATCCAGTTGATATCAGGCTCTTTTGTTTATGGATGTCATCGGTGTGAAATGAAAGGGGAGCTTGTAAGTCCATGGAGTTATATATGCGTGTTAGATAAATGCCTGGGTGGCTGGTCTAATCCATGCCTAATCATGGTGGAAACCTGCAGCGTAACCATAATGAGAAATCTATGAAGCATTCTTCTTATAAAAAAAGAGACAGAGATTGAAAGAAAAGATGAGAAGAGAGGAAAGAGAGAAAAAAGCACCATTTTCTCATGGTAAATAAGAAGATTGTTGAGATGCTTATTGTCTACTTGCCTTGTCATTTTTATATGGGGATTCTTCCGTATCATCGGGCAAGGGGTACCTCGTTGGCGGTTCTCTATGATACACATGTACTTACTATGACAAGAGCTTACCGGTAACTAAACTTGAGTAGCATGAGGAGCGGCCCTCGTATTCAAGGGACATGAGATTTCCAACTTATACTTTGTCAAGCATATACTCCATAGTTTTTTCACTTTAACCTTAATAACTTCAAGATGCTTATGATAGGGGCAATGAGAGCTGAAAGCTAATAAGTACCATAATTTTTTGAAGCTCTTTATGAGACTTGAATCCCTGCTTCCTTCGATGAAGGCCTTTCTTTACTTTTATGTTGAGTCTCCATCTTCTATCTTTATGAACCTATTAAGAGAGCATAGTGGCCATTCTTAGTTTAATGTGCATTTTCCCAAGACTTGTTGATTGATGCATAACTTGGATATTGCTTGTTCCTAAACTACTTGTATCTACTCACCCTTGTGAACTTTGAAGGTGTCCTATGCATTTATGTTTTGCTACACTATGAGGGACAAGCTGAATACCATTCTTATTATGTTTTCTTTATGTGAAACAAACAAATGTCTTTCAAAGCATTGTTATTCATGAATCTTTTGTTTGTGTCTTTTCATGTTACAACATAGTTGGTATGTCTTATTGTTAGAACTATATCTTGCATGCTATGTTAAAGTACTATGATCCCAGCAATCAATGTTATAAATACCTTTATCAAGATTGTGATGGTGCATGTCACCTCAAAAATTATTCTTTCTTTTCATCACTTACCTACTCAAGGACGAGCAGGAGTTAAGCTTAGGGATGTTGATACGTTGCTAACCCATCTATAATTTTTGATGTTCCATTCTTGATATAAATCTACTTTCTTATGTTTTGTCTACACTTTGGAGTATTTTTACACATTTTCTGGAACTAACCTATTAAATAGATGCCACAGTGCCAGTTGCCTTTTTTCTGGTGTTTTTGGTTTCAGAAAAGCTGGAAAATAAATATTCTCGCAATTGGACCGAACAAAATCCATAGTCAATATTTCACTGAGGGGAACAGGGAGCCAAAGACGTGACGGAGAAGGGCCTTGAGGGGCCACACCACCTGGCCGCGCGGCCAGGTCTCACCCGCGCCTGGGGTGGTGCGGCCGCCTCGGGCACCCCCTCGGCCTTCCTCTTCGCCTATATGTTGCCTCCGATACAGAAACCCTAAGTGCCCGATCAAAATTCCATGAAAGAGTCTATAGCTGCCGTCATCTCCATCCCTAGATCGGGAGGGATCTGAAGCTCTTCCCAGCACCCTGCCGGAGGAGAGAATTCACCCTGGAGGCCTTCCTCATCACCATGCCTGCCTCTAGTGTGATGCGTGAGTAGTTCATCCTTGGACTACGGGTCCATGTAGTAGCTAGATGGTTGGTTCTCCTCCTTTGTGCAATCATGTTTAGATCTTGTGAGCTCCGTTCATGATCAAGATCATCTGTTTGTAATCCTACATGTTGTGTTTGCGGGGATCCGATGGATATTGAGATGCTATTTCAGATTCATTATTGATTCTATCATGTCTTTGTTATTTGTGATCTTGCATGCTTTCCGTTGTTAGTAGCTATCTTGGCCAAGTAGATGCTAGCAACTCCAAGAGGGAGTATTTATGCTCGATAGTAGGTTCATTCCTCTAGTAATCTGGGAAAGTGACAGAAATCTCTAAGGTACTAGACGTGCTGTTGCTACTAGGGAGAAAACAGCAATCCTTTGTTCATAGAAAAATCGTACTGTTTACTTTACACACTTTGCTTAATGCAGTTATCTGTTGCTTGCAACTTAATACTGGAAGGGGTTCAGATGATAACTTTAAGGTGGATTATTAGTCATAGATGCAGTTGGATTACGGTCTATGTATAATGTTGTAATGCCGAATCAAATCTCAAAGGAGACAAGATGATTAGTATATGCATGTATGCTTTCTCGATGTTTGTCAATTGCCCTGCTGTAATTTGTTCACCCAACATGTCATCTATCTTAAGAAGAATCACTGCTAGTGAACTATGGACCCCGGTCCTTTCTTTTACCGTCAATCTACAATTGTATACTATTTTCTGTTTACTTTCTGCAAGCTACTACTTTCTTTCACACAATACGTTTAATCCTTTGTTTTCAGCAAAACCGGTGAGATTGGCAACCTCACTGTAAATGGGGGCAAAGTTCTGTGGTTGTGTTGTGCAGGATTCCAAGTTGGAAACAACACCTTGGAGGTGTTTCCTTGCTCTTACTAGTTCGATAACCTTGGTTTCATCACTGAGGTAAAACTTATTGTTGTGCTCATCATACCTTCCTCTTGGGGTTCCCCAATGAGCTCGAATATATTTTGGGCCATCAGACATCTATGCAAGATAGGATGTTCTCCCAATCAGTTGCCTGTTAGTTAAAGCATGGCTCGGTCTCTACGCTTGGTGAAGTTCCGCTGATGATTATTGATGTAGCCATGATGGCATGTAAGGTATGACATGTATCCGCTTAAGTAATGGATGTTTACTTTGATACTTGTCAGTTATGTGCCACGACTAACTGATCATGGGATAGTGGTGTATGCATAATAGGGATTTTCGGAGGATTAATTCGAGGCCCAATAGTGGCTTCCTATGTACACACTGTGAGGTTCATGATATGCCAACTGTTTGTACAATCCGTAACTAAAACTGGCTTTAGTTGCAAATTATGAAGGAAAATGAAAACAAAACTGAGAAGCACTCCAAGCAAGGTTGCATATCAATATTATACGTACAAATCACTACAAGTGCAACATCACAAAATGTAGAGAATACTTACTACAACTTTCTTTTCAATGACATCATATCTATTCATCTGGCATCCCTCAAATTTCTCCAGTAGAGTCAACTGTTTTTTTGGATCCCCGTTAGACTTCGTCTGCATTTGGAAGAGCGAAAATAAATTGCATCACATGGTGGAAACGGAGGATGAAAGATAAGATGCATACAGATTCCACAACCTTAATTACATACTTATTTAAAATATACAGTACAAAACAACATGTCCTTACCAATTGGTAGAGGTGACCAATTATGTTGTGGGATCTTGTACAACTTAGTACTCGTACTTTATTATGGCTAGAACAATTCCTTTGAGCGATGGCTTACAAAATGAGACTTGTAAGACACATACATAAATAGGAATTGACAATGCGATCTAGTCTCGGGCTTCTAAAAGCATACCTCATTATTTTGATCAAGCTAGTGGTGGAGAAGATCAACCCACTAATCGTTAGTCATGTGATCCAAAGGAGACATTCTTGTAACGTCCTTAAAACACTTGCCCGAGAAGTGTTGCTTATTTAGCCTGTGGAGCTGGTGGCGCAAACATGCAAAGAATATGCTTTTGAGAACAACCTTTACATCCTCGCTATTCTCATCGAACATGAAAAATCTCTGTAGACAATAATGAGGAGCATATATAACAAACCGCAAGCTAAGAAGACAAGGGACAAAGCAACGGAGTATGTCCAAGAGACAAATGACTTACATGTAACTTCTTCAGTAAACCTTCAAAATGCTCGGGGGTATTTTAGTGGTGTTTCCATGAGGGCAAGATGGGAATATCATTCCTCACGAAAACGCCTATGGTTGATGCTATATAAGCAAATTCATGTGGATCCAGTGGCCTTATGAATCCTGCTATAGATGTGATCGGAAGTCTTGATTTAGTTATTTCAAGCATATGCTCAAGATTTTTTCCCATCGTCGGCCCCCTTTTTAACCTTTGTATTGGTTCAACTAAAACAAATTACATCAAAATATCAATGTATACATATTGCATATAAAACGGCATGCTACTACTAGTCTCCAAACACATAACAAATTTGGTGTCACGCTCATTTGCAAGGGAGTATGTCTCTGTCAGTACTAAAGGCCGTTCGGAGATCATTACCAGTTTGATGTTGAGAACCTACTGTTGAAACTGGTTTTGCTACCAATTCTTGCTAGGTAACTGGATTGGCTACTGGCGGCTGTGGGATGTGTATTTTTCATTTGCAGACGCTAGTGCAACTGGATCAACTGGTGGGATTAGGACGAAAGTTTTTATGTTGGTGTTTTGCATTATTGTCTTTTTTGTCCTGGTTGTCTACTAGATTAAGTAGAGTCTGAGACCTTGTTCTGACTCCGTTTCCTACATTGGAAGCAAATAGCTTTTGAGATTTATCATGGAACCATGTGAAAAAAGATTAAATTATTAGGAGTACTTGCAGCAGTTGACAGCTCAAAAAGCAATGATTCCCATCACAACTCTAGTACAGTAACTTACTTCCGCTATGAGTACTCTAACCATATATCACCCTGAGTGAGAAGAAAACACATGAAGTTTCAATAAAATCGACTAACCTGTAGGCTTGACTATAATACTGGTAGAAAAATTAGCAGGGTGTAAAGTTTAAAAAAAACTGAACATATCAAATAAAACTGATTTTCTTAGATGAAGGGCACTCGATGCCCGCCTGGTTATACTGTACACAAGGAGCCATGACATACTAATTCGGCTCAGGATGTCAGCTAGAGTTGACATATACTAGCTGTGCTATCTATAAACCTTTAAACCCCAACTAGAATCATTTTTGGATATATTTCACAGATGTCAGATGAGCTTCCTAACGATGGTAATGAAGGCTCTAGCAAACTTTAGTAACGATCGAGTATATGAGCAAGAATGCAGTACTCTACAACAAGCGATGAAGTACTTTTGATAGTAATCAATTGCATCACAAAAGGAAGCATAAATTGTGCAACAACCTTCGTATAGAGAGGAGACGAGTTTACGCTTCACGTGACCAGGGATTCCGTGAAGCAGGTGGATCTTTGCGGCGACTGTATCATGTTTTTCAGCAATGATGTGCACGGCGTGGGTAAGCCGCTCCGTCTTGATAAACAAGGGAGTGGTGCCTTCAGTCAGAATGGTACCTGGTGTGGAGGCTGTGTTGGTTGGGAGGGACGGCGGTGCGAGGCCATATTCGTGGAAGATGCTCCGGCTCTAAGGTCGAGTGAGAGATGTGGGATACGACGCGTTTTATATGTATCACAAGGGCGCTGGTGGTAGGTTCGAAACTTTTGAATTGCGTCGCATCAGGTAGTTCAAAGAAAAACCCGCCAATGTCATGCAAATTTTGGTGATCTCACTTTAGAACGAGACGAACCCGCCAAAAAAATTGGGGATCTCTACTCTATGATTATTGCTACACTATCTAGGATCCGAGCTAAAGGAAGTGCATCAAATGCGATGGGAGGTATGAACGCACTAGCATCCTTTACCAGGTGCTGAATCCATGTAGTCCCTACTACGAAAAGCTATGCATAGTCCAGAGCACGGCCTCTGCTTCAAGCACTCCTACTCTAGTTATACACTCCCCTTTTCGGAAAAAATACTACTATGTAGTATATACTACCTCCATTCCAGTTTATTAGGGAAATACGTACTCCAAGCAAATAATTTGACAATAAATTTGGTCAACAATTTATGAATTATATGTCACAAAAATTGTACCATTGGAATCATCATTCAAATATAAATAAAATGGTAATTTCTTTATCAAATATAATTATATATTATTGACCAAATTTACGTTCAAACTATGTTCTTAAAGTAAGTATTTGCATAATAATTTGCACGTGCCTTGCACGTGAGATGTTTGCGTTCTCTTGTGAGACCTTTAGCTTTGTTTAGATGGTTGGTGTTTGTATCAACCTTATCTGACCCATAAACTATAACTTGTTTGATTCATAGGAATTGCATAGGAATTGTGTAGGATTTGAATCCTATGGGAATTTTTCCTATGTTAATTGTTTGATTCAGAGTAAAACATCCTATAGGAATCTTGTAGTGCAATTCCTATAGGAACGAAACATTAGATTAGACCCCATGGAAAAATTCATCTGCTACATCAAACATAACTCCTCTTCTAGTAGGATTCAAGTTGGCATGACATCTTAATCCTATGTTTTTCCTATTCCTATAGTTTTCCTATCCTATAAATCGAACGAGGCCTAATACTTCTTGTACTCAGTACTTGGTTTTTAATAAAATGGATGTGTGCATCCTTTGGGTGCAGAGGCCAGGGTATCCCCATTTCAAAGAACCAAACATGAGACTCAAATAAAAGACTATCATGTCACCTCTAGCTATGAGATGGAAAGTATGACATGTCATCACTTATAAAATTATAATAGGTAAAGCTCAAAATACTATTACTCTCTCCGTCGAGAAATATCTGACTTGGGTTTGTCTAGGTTTGAATGTATCTATACACTAAAATGCCTCTAGATACATTAGAATTTAGACAAACTCAAGTCAGTTATTTCTGGACGAAGGGAGTAGAATTTTGAGCCACATCATATCCATAAATTATTGGATGTATACTTGGTTCTTGGTACATAATAATACTCAAAAAAATTGTAGCATGCTTAGAGGAATGACATAGAAGATTCTAGAATGGCGGAGAGGTGTGTTTTGAAGTTTTAATATTATCCATTGAATCTTTTAGATGCTAGAATGGTAACGATCCAGAGGTTAGATATGTTGCGATTTGTCAGTCTTCATCCAACGCTCAACCTTCAAAGTTATTCGTACACTAGTGGTAAGATAAGACAAGAAAGTTCGACCTAGTTCCACGACATCGTTTCCTTTTTCTAGAGTTTCCATTTTATTTTTGAGATGGACTCGCTCCAGTTGAGACGGTCCAAGAACTTCGACATAATTTTTGGGTGTGTGTCAGGGCACAAGGGGCACAATCGTTGTCACATAAAACTAATACATGCATATTTTTTCATTTTTCATAGATTTGTTCCATTTTTTCTATAACAGGGTGACAAATTGTTGGGAAGACCATTTATAAAATATTCATTCATCATATTTTTCTTGCAACTCTCTTTTTTACTCATATATGTACCTCTATCCCCTCTTTATTAGATCATATGTACTCCCTCTATTCCAAAATATAAGATGTTTTAGCTTTAGTGAAATGAATGTATCTAACACCTTTTAGTGTGTAGGCTTCTCTCCTCAAGAGAGAATTATCCCACCGAGTTGACACTATGTAGAATGAAGGCCATGTCTGTAGCTAACACATAATACTACTCCCTTTGTATCAAAATAGATGTCACAAGTTAGTCAAAAATTGGAAGAATCTATATACTACTAAATAACTAAATAGTGCTTTCTAATTTTGTTGACCAAATTATAGCACACATGAAGTGAAAGGTCGAATTAATTTGACAAAATCACCCGAAACTCTTTTAAATGGCTATAAAAATGGTTATCCTTTCAATGTATAAATTGTGGAGAGTGTAAATTAATAGAGGCATGTGTCTAGCAGGGATCCCCAATAGTTACATCTTCCTTCCCCTGTAAGCTTTGGCGCAATGATTATAATACACTGCAGCTGTACAGAGACAAAGTTGGGGTCCTAATATAAAGTCACCATCAATAGGATACCGCTGCCACTGCCATCAGCAGGACCAAAAATGAAGATGGCGGAAGAATGGAGGCTCTATTTTTTGAGTAAAGAAGAATGGAGGCTTTGAGCATGTGAAGATGGTGAGATGCATCATGACAACGACGGCAAGGTAGCTACGGATCGGCATGAAAGCGATAATAACTAATTATAGTACATGTAGGAAAGATAATCACACCCAAAATTCGCTCTGGCAACATTATGGCTGGTGATGCATGTCGCATTCACCAAATAACCAAATACTTTACCAGCAATTACACGATCATACATTCATACTACTAATAAATGTTTTTGAATTTAGTAGGGCCATTTTGCAATCTATATATCCGATCATGAACTAGTCCCTCTATTCCATAATATATAAGCCTTTTTCGTAAGCTATTTTAGCTCCGTAAATAGGCTTATATTGTGAAAACAGATGGAGTACTAACTAAGGTCTTCCATGTGCAGGCTCATTGATGGAGATTGACGACTGTTTCATGCTTCGGCTTTGCCAGCTTGGCCAGGAGTTTGTCCTTCTGGTCCTCGCGGTCCTGCATCTATTCGAAGCTTATGCCCAGAATCTGAACCATGTCGATGTTCCGCCGCTTCAGCTTGTCATGCTCAATCAAGTATTCCATGGCGAGATTCCTAAGGAGGCTAAGCCCAACCTTGTCAGTGGCGAGTTTGGTGTAATGTCTAGTGCACTCCTTGACGAGGGCGCTTCTATCTGATGTCTTGACACAGAAATCGCCATCACCTTTTTCACCATAAACTCGATCTCGAAGCCAATATTCTGTTAGATGAACAGGGAGCGTAAATTCGGAAGTGTATCCAGAGAACTATCAAGAAAGAGAGACACATAATCACAATTTTAATGATTTCTTACCTTGTGGCTGTACTGATCAGCCTCCATCGAGAGCGGTGAAGATGATTCTGCAGGCAGGAGTTCCGCGAGAATGCGATGTCTGCCCGACCTAAAATAACATTGAGAAATAATGCACTAGTAGGGAAATGAGCGAATCAAGAAATGGTCAAATACATGGAAAGCTGCCCAAGCACGGAGATTTACCTAAAGGTATCGGTCTCCATCGACGATGGTGAAGATAATTCTGTAGGAAGGAGTGCCGAGGGAATTCGAAGACCGCCCGAACTAAAAACACCATTGAGGAATAATGTGCTTTTTTAGGTAAATGAGCGAATCAAGAAACGGTTAAAGACATGGAAAGTTGCGCAAGCATGAAGATTTACCTGAAGGTATATGTCCCTGGCTACGGTGGCTTTGAAGAACCTTGAGTTGAAGACCTCTCGCCTGCAACCGAGGGATTCCACAGGACCCTTTGATCGTCAGATCGATTGATACTGGTAGCAACATAATGGAAGAACATCAAGCCGACTTGTTCTCTTCTACCAGCTTCGCCGTCACGGCATGAGCCCTTCTATGGCGGTACTTGTTCCCGGTCAAGCGGATGAAGTAGCACAACAAAAAGGAATGAAAACAAGCAAAGAAATCTGGCAGAGAAGAGCTACAGTCGTTAAGAGGAGGAGGAAGAAGGTCGAGTCCGTGAGAGGTGACCTCCTCATCTCCACGCGAGTAAAAAACATTTCCATTCAGATATAGTACTTGACGCAAAAATCAAAGAGACAGTCGTAAGCAGTTGTCACCCCCAGCATGGTCTCAACATCCACTAACAATAGTATCTTCTAGATGCTACTCCCTCATTCACAAATATAATACATTTTATCTTGGTGAACCGAATGTATCTAGATGTCTTTTAGTGTATAGGTTCTAGAACCTGCATATACACTGTAACACATCCAGATACATTCGTTCACAAAGCTAAAATGTCTTATATTTCTCGACGGAGGGAGTGGAATGGATAGAAGATCCAATAGTTAATTAGCAATGTTGGGATTCACGTGTCTAGATCCAACGATCAAAGTTCAAAGTTATTTGTATCGTACACTATACAATGTGATCTTATTTTCTCTACTACTATAATGGAGTAGTTTTGAATTAGATCCATAACACCAATCCTGATCGTTGGGCGGTTAGATCCAATGGTTCAGAGCAGCTGGATTCGTGTTGAACAGGTAGTATGTACCTAGAGCAAACTCCAACATGTTCTAGAACCATCATGTCACCCCCCAAATTCCATAGCATATTTGGTTGTATTCTCAGTATGTGTAGATAGTTGTTATTAATATCTCTACTATAATGGAGCAGTTTTGAATTGGATTCATATCACTAATCCTGACCATTGGGCTGTTAGATCCAATGGTTCAGAGTAGCCGGATTCGTGTTGAATAGTACCTATAGAGCAGACTCCACCATGTACCCCCCCTAAAAAATAAATAGCATAGTAGGCTGTATTCTTAGTGTCTGTAGATATTTATTATTAATAGACTTAGTGTGTGCCTTTTTATCTAGCAAGACTATTGGTTAATAACAACTTAATGTTTGTTAAATCACATTTCATATAGTATATATGCGTGTGGCTCATGCCTTTTACTAGTAGACTTAATGTATGCCTTTTTTCTCGCTAACAAGACTATTGGTTAATAATAACAACTTAATGTTTGATAAATCACATTTCATACAGTATATACGTGTATGGATCATGCATTTTACTAGTCCAGTCTAGCTAGCATCTACTAGAAGATACACTATGGATAATACATTATCTTACCCACTATATAGTGTACGAATAACTTACAATATTGACCATTGGATCAAGACTCGTGAATCCCAACATTGTAAACCAGTTGGATCTTCTTTTCTATTCTAGCATATAGTAGATACTATTGATATTCTTTCTTATCTTATCTTACCACTATATTTTTTGCGAATAACTTTGAATATTGATCGGTGGGATCAAAACTCGCGAATCCCAACATTATCAGCCGTTGGATCTACTTTTCCATTATAGCATCATCTCTAGAAGATACTATTGTTTATTAGTAAGTTGCACGTGGCATGCACGTGAGGCTTAGATAATAGACGTCTGACATATCATCACTATATAAAATTATAAAAGGTAAAGTAAAAAATATATAAATTTGATCAACATCTATAAAGTATGCGTGTATATTTGGTTCTTCTACTTTGTATCATCATGTGTAGAAGTCAAAGATTATTAGCTACCTAAGACTTGAATGTTTTGGTAACATGGTCTAGAGAAACGAGGGAGAAGATTCTAGTAGGAAGGAGAAGTGTGTTTTGAGGTTTGTGCTTAGTATTAATTATGTTGAAGACAATCAATAGAATCTTCTAGATGCTAGAATGGAAAAGAAGATCAAAAGGATGGAAATGTTAGGATTCACGAGTCTTGATCCAACGGCCAACATTCAAAGTTAGTCTTGATTCAACGATCAACATTCAAAGTTAGTCATCTTATCTTACGATGATTTAGTGTATGGATAAATTTGAATATTGATCGTTGTATCAAGACTCGCGAATCCCAGCATTTCCAGTTGTTGGATCTTCTTATCCATTCTAGCATCTAGAAGATTTTTTTGATAGTCTTTATCACAATGAATGATATACACAAACCTGAAAACACACTTCTCCCTCATTCTAGAATCTTCTCCCTCGTTTCCCTAGACCATGTTACGAAAATTTTCAAGTTTTAGATAGCTAATAATCATTGACTTCTACATGATATACAAAGTACAAGAACCAAATATACACCCATACTTTATAGATGTTGATCATATTTATATTTTTTTATGCTTTACCTATTATAATTTTATATAATTATGATATGCCAGACGTCTATTATCTGAGTCTCATGTGCAGGACACGTGCAACTTACTAGTACACTATATAGTGGTAAGATAAGATGATGGTAAGATGAGATAGTTGTAAGATATACTACTCTGGTTGCTCCATGTCACACCCCAAGAAGACGAAGGATGCACACGTTCATCAAAACACACACACACACACACACAAAGTTTGTGAGTGCCACACAAGCGCATGGAATTGTTTGTCACACACACAAAATTTGTGATAATCCCCCCCCCCCCTCCCTGAGAAGTTTTGCAAAGGGCGACCAGGCACGTCACGTGGTATGAGAGCGGATTTTCCCCTGGAAAATCCATTTTCAGGGCAGAGTTTTGCCCCGTCCAGATAATCCGGCCCCCACTTGGGCTGGATAATCCGGGCCCCAAAGTCACCAATGGCACTGTTTGGCAGGGGTATTTATTCCCCATCAATCCCTCCTGCCAGAACACTTGATTCATTCGAAAAAGGCTCAGACCTATTCTTCAAGTTCCAAGCGAGATCCCCATCTTCACCCATCCAAAGACATCGATCTGTGGGTAATTGAAGGAGGAGGACTCGATCTTCATCAACACCAATCAAGCGCTCAACTTCCCCTCCATTCACTTGGAGGACTCTCGATCTAGTATTTCTTGCAAATATCTAGATCCTAGTTTGATTATTTGATAATCCTAGTTTTTGTGGAGCTTGATGTCATCATGGGAGCCTCCAATTCAGTTGTGGATGTGTGCCTCACTAGCGTTGTAAAGGCACTAGCTCCCGCCTCGAAGGGTACCAATAGTGGAAAGGTGGATCAGGCCTTTAGTGGCAAGATCGATCAGAGAATAGGGTGAGGCCTATTGAGGCGTGGTGGTCTTAGAACCTCCCACCCCTCCAACGCAGATGTACTTCCCTTAACAAGGAAGGAACTACGGTTAAATAAATCCCCGTGTCTCCGTGTTCTCCACTACAATTTCCTCTCTCCTACTTACACGCTTAGTAGTTAGGTTTGCATATAGGGAAATTCTCGTAATTTCATATCTAGAGAATTTACATTTGTGTCAAGAGTAAAATTGAAAAAGAACTAAAATTTTGAAGTAGCACCTATTCATCCCCCCTCTAGGTGCCCATAAGATCCATTTCAATTGGTATCAGAGCCTCGACTCTTTATTCGGGCTTTACCGCCTAAGAGATTATGGGCACTAAGGGAGATAGTGGTGAGGCTGTGGGCAAGGTAACTATGGATGATCTCAAGACGTTGGAAACAACCTTGCTAAATCCATAGAGGCCAAATAGGAAGAGATGCATCCAATGATTGCTCATCTCTCTCCATCTACATTCCCACCTCCATCTACCTCTGAGTCCACCACTCCACTCTCTAAGGACAAAGCTAATGGTGATTCCAAGGAAGACGAGGTGGTATGTGATAAACATAATGGTTCCTCCGACAAAAAGGGAGGTGGTAAGGAGGACTATAGTGAGGTCTCTCACTTATATTCTCCCGATCCACCAATCCCTCACCCTCATATAAACAATAGGGGCGATCCACCCAAGCTTAGTGCATCTTCTTTTAATCAATTGTAATTGTTAATGAAATCTCACGTGTGCAGTTCATTGATAGCTGTGAGATTCGACATATTTTTGATGGTTTTTATTGATACTTTTCTTCTGGATTTGATCGTTTTCTAGCTTTACCTAATGCTAATACTTCGGTAGCGAAGAAAACTTGGTTTTTAATGTGTGTTTCAGGTTTTGAATGTCAGCAAAAGTTTTTAATAAGAGAAACACAAAATTCAGGCAAAAACAAGAAAGTCTCTTTTTGGAAGCAATCGATGGAGGGATACAGAAGTTTTAATGAGCAACTATACGGCGAGAATATATTTCCGGTCATATAGTTCCTGCTCTATAGCTGTCGCCACCTCCGTCTTGTCAAAAGGGCAACTTTTGTGAAGAGGTTAGTCGTGAAATCATAACACAACAGCCGCCATCCCATCCATAAAGGAGAAAGAAGAGACCGGAGAAGCGGGGGAAGACGTTCTTCATCTCGCTCCATGATCTTCGACCTCTTAGCCATCACACCGTCATAGCCATTACTTGTACTTGAGAGAGAGAGAGATCTTCACCTTGCAATATTAGGGTTTGAGATTGTTTCTTCCTATCTTAAATTGTGTTGGATTACTTTTCTATTCTTATTGTGGATCTCCACGGTAATATCGAGAAGAACTCCCTTGATTTAATTATATCAATGATGCTTTCTTCTCTCATGTGTGAGTAAGTTCCTTGGGCGTGGGAGATGTAAGGGATTGGTGAGATGAGATGTGGCTCCATATATTTTCCATTAGTTTGTGATTGGTTTTAATTACTATATTATGTGTGATTGACTATCTATGGGATGCCTAATGCTTGTTGTCCAATTAAGGGCCCAGACAACATGATGCTTTGTTCTACATGGATAGGATCTTGTTCACTAGCAGACCGGTGACCCCCGAGTGACACGGGGATATCAATGGGAAACTAGTCTAACTCGAGGATAACGAGGAACCACTATGCTTATTGCATTAGTCTTATCCAAGGAGCTTAATTGCTAAGAAACCTGAGGGATATTAATCATCTAGTGACTAACCATGGTTTTGGTAAGAAGCTAGTAGGATTATTGAAGTTGGGATGAAATCTACCAAGAGAAGTACCGGCTAATTATGTGTTGCTCGCCTACACATATATTTATAAGATTATAATTGTTACACTTATCACTCATCCACCTGGCACAGTCACTATCACCATGAACTGTATCTCCCCATGCCTTCTTCGTCATCTGCAGAAAACCACACACAATCAAATCATTCTTTAGTTTTATGCTTGTTATTCCTAAAGTTTACATTTTAGTTTTATTTAAATACATCCAGTTTATTCCAAATTTCATTTTTATTTCCACATTTGTAGTCCATTCACTCGAAGACTTATGACAACTTTGAGTGTGGTAGAGACTTCACTCATAAACACTTACATTTGGGATCCCTGTGGGATCGATATCTAAACGATCTGCGCACTTGCAGACATCATTCGTCTATTGAGCTTTGGAGGATAATTGAAGAAGGCCTCCACACTGGATATTCCACCAATTTGACAAGAAGATAAGTTATGGACAGCCAACTCAATGCAATGGCTTTACACATGATTCAGCTTGGTGTGGGTCCCAAGGACATTACACAGATAGAACATCTCAGCACTACTAACGAAGCTTGGGATGCTCTCACCGACTTCATTGGGAATGAAAGCATGAGAAGGAATAGGTATGATGCACTAAGTAACCAAGCTGAATGTTTTTATGGTGAGGATCACGAGGATATGTATAGAAGACTCAAGACAATAGCCACCACATTCAGAAATCATGGGGCTACCCACGTTGATGACGCATGGATTAAGAGAAAGTATGTTAGTGCTCTTATGCCTTTTGAGCCTACTGATTTGAAGAGTCTTTAAGGTAGACATAATTACCACCAAATGACTTACAATGAGGTCATGCAAGAAATAACATCTTTCAAAGTGGCCGCCAAGAATGCCGAAGACGCTCGTGCTCGAGCAATTGGAATGCAAACGGGGGTAAATGTTGCCTTAAAGGCAAATGTTGTTGAACAAGATGATGATGACTTTGAATGTATGGACTGTTCCGAGGATGTCAAGAGGGCACATGGTGAGTACATGGCCTTTTATGCTAGAAACTTTTGGAAGAACCCCGCCAAAGCCATATATAAAATTGACCGCAAGAATGGTTCTAATGGAAGAAAGGAAAATGGTCCTAAACTGAGAACATGCTTCGATTGTGGAGATCGGCTGCATGTTGTGGTCAATTGTCCTTATAAAAATAGAGAAGATAATGGTGGAAGGCTCATTCTCAAAGAAAAGTCAAAGGCACCTCGGAAAAAACTATTTGTGAAGAAAAATGGTCCTTGCAAGAAGCAACCAAAACATCGTCTTCGTAGCTCAAGAGGAGTACTCATCCAGGAGTGAAGGTGAAGAATATAATGATAGCTCACGAGAGGTGGCTGCCATAGCCACCACATCTACACCAACTTCACTCTTTGATTCACCTAATGAAAATGTGAGCAACAAGAACGTCACTTGCCTTATGGCAAGAGGTTCTGAGGCATCATCTTGCACCACTTCCTTTCCTAAGACTACCATGAATATTGATATGGATGATTCTACTAGTCTTAAGGTTAAGGAAGAAATTATTGCTTTGCATATTTCATCACTAACTTGCAAGGTGATTACAAAGTGCACTTTGAAGCACTCATGAGTCAACTTGCTCAAAATGAAGAGCTCCTCGAAGAAAAGGGTAGAATTGAAAGAGAGGATACAATGGAGATTGCATCCCTAAAGAATGATCTAGAAGAAGAAGAGGCTCGAGTTTCCATTGAGGAGAGACTTGAGTTGATCGAGTAGACACATGATGAAGTTGTGGCCAGGATAATCAAGGAATGTGATAATGCTATTGCCAAGGTAAAGAAACTAAAAAAGGATAAGGTTGAATTTGGGGCTGCTCATGCTAGACTCTCCGAGAAATTGGAGACACTTGACATTGCCCACAAGGCTTTGGAGAGTGAATACTCCATTCTTAATGAGTCTCATGATCAGCTCCAAATTCGATTGACCAAGTATGATATTCCGAGCACTTCTACATTAAAATGTGCACATGAAAAAAATAATACATTGAAAGGGGGTTCGCCAAAAGGAATCCACTTCCAGAGGAAAAAAAAGCTCTAAATGAAATCCTTAGCAAGCAAAGGATGAATAATGGTAAGGAGGGACTTGGTTATGTCCCAAAGTCTAAGAAGAAGAAGAACAAGAATAAGAAAAGCAAAACTGCTCAAGCAAAGACAAGCACCATCACAAAGGACATAACTAACTATATGGGTTTTGTAGGGTCTAATAATCCTAAGTATGAGTTGTTTTGTGATTATTATGGTGATGTCTATGCTACTTATGTTGGTTCGTTTGATAATTATATTTCTTGGTCTATTTGGGTTCCAAAGACCCTTGTTACTAACATGAGAGGACCAATTGAAAAATGGGTACCTAAAACCAAGAAGTAATTCTCTTGTAGGGATATGCTTACGGGGTTCTAAATGGGTTCTTGATAGCGGGTGCAGAAGTCATATGACCAGAAGCAAGGAGATCATCACGGAGATGAGGCCAAAACATGATCAAATAACCGTCTCCTATGGTGATAAGTCGAAATCTGAGGTATTGGGTCTTGGCAAGGTTGTGGTTGCCCACGATATTTCACTCGTGGACGTCATGCTTGTTGAGACTCTTGATTAAAATTTACTTTCTGTTCGTGCCCTTGGTAAGATGGGCTTTGCAGTTTTCATTGATGGTGATTAGAGCAACTCTCTAAAGGTCGCTTTCGTTGGGTACGTCGAAAATGACCTGTATGTGGTGGACTTTTCGGGGAAAACCACAGCGGGTCTGATGTGCTTATTCAGAATGGCCAATGCACGCTGGTTATGGCATCGCCATCTAGACCACGTCAACATGAGAACTTCGCAAAATCTTCACAAGGGTGGCCACGTCCTTGGACTAAAAGACAATGTTTCTTTTGCCAAAGATCATGTTTGCAGGGCATGTGTTGAAGGAAAGATGTACGACTCTCCCCACAAGAGGAAAACTATTATATCATCAAAGAGGATCTTGGAGCTCCTTCATGTATATCTCGTTGGTCCTCTGTCTCATACAAGCCTTGGTTGGAAGAAGTATTGCCTTGTCATAGTTGATGACTACTCAAGATACACATGGGTTTACTTCTTCAAGATAAAAAGTGAGACCCAATAAACTATCATTGACTTTGCCAACGAGGTTCAGTGTCAACACAATGTCCCAATATTGGCAATTAGAAGCAACAACGGCTCTGAGTTCAAGAACTACACTCTGAATGAATTCCTTAGCAAAGAGGGGATAAGACACCAATATTCCGATGCATACACCCCTCAACTCAATGGTGTAGTCGAGAGGAAAACCAGACTTTAATGGACATGGCAAGGTCTATGTTGGCTGAATTCAAGTCACCATACAATTTCTGGGCATAAGCTATCTCCACTGCATGTTACTCATCAAACCGGCTTTATCTTCGCCAGATCCTAGACAAAAGACCGTATGAGATACTTACTGGTAACAAGCTGAACATTTCATATTTCCGGGTGTTCGGTTGTAAGTGTTTCTTTCTCATTAAAGGAGTTCGGTTGTCTAAATTTGAGTCTAAGGCTTTAGAAGGTATTTTTGTTGGTTATGGTGCCGAATCCCACACCTATAGAGTCTACAATAAGCTCTCCGAAACTGTTGTAGAATCTTGTAGTGTGGTATTCGAGGAAAATGATGGCTCCCATGTGGGGCAAGTTAATGTTTGTGATGCAGATGTTGAAATACCCCTAGATGCCATAAGAAGAATGGGCATGGGATTTTTTCGCCTGATTTAGGAACCCCTTGTGGTGGATCGGGAAGGACAATGCTCGACTCAAGTAGAGCCCTCATCTACCCAAGCTCAACAAGCTCCACATGCTGGAGAAACTACTGCACCAACACCTCAACCTGCTGAAGATCATCCATCACCTGAAGCATCTGGAAGCTCTGGGCTAGATATTCCGAGTAACACTGGATTATCCGGCCTGACCACATCGAACGCCAGGAACAAACAGGATGACCAAGCAGTTGCAGAAACTCCCAGGCCGGATTTTCCAGTCGAAACTGGATTATCCGGCCCTGCTACACCTCTCGCCAGAATCAATCAAGATGATCAAGAAGGAGAAAGAACTCCTAGGCCGGATTATCCGGCCCCTCCCTCAGCCGGATTATCCAGCCCTAAAGCTTCAGAACAGCAGCAGCCTCCTGTTATGGCTGCTGATCTCAATCAAGGGCAATGTTCTTCATCTCCGGTACTGGATGAACAAGTTGTTGATCAAGATCAAGCTAGTGGCCCCAATGAAGACTCAAATGATGAAGAAATTCCTCCAATAAACAACAAGCTAATTGAAATTCATTGCAAAGCTCGTGCTGAAAGAAATCTCGAATTAAGAGGTCATACTCTAGATAAAGTTTCGGCGATATAAGAAGAAGGGTAACCACAAGAAGGGAGCCTGCAAGATTTAGTGATCATCAAGCCCACATATCAATGGTGGAACCAAAGAAAGTTTTTGAAGCACTTGAAGATCCAGATTGGGTGGTTGCTATGCATGAAGAACTCATTAATTTCCAATGCAAGAAGGTCTAGAAATTAGTTGAGAAGCCAAAAGATTTCTGCAATGTTATCGGCACCAGGTGGATTTTCAAGAACAAGCAAGATGAGAATGGAATTGTTGTAAGTAAGAAGGCACGATTGGTAGCTCAAGGTTTCTCTCAAGTGGAAGGCATTGACTTTGGAGAAACTTATGCTCACGTGGCTCGCCTTGAGTCCATCCGTATCCTTCTTGCTTATGCAGCTCACCATAACATTAAATTACAGCAAATTGATGTTAAGAGTGCATTTCTTAATGGTCCTCTACATGAGTTGGTATATGTAAAGAAACCCCGAGGTTTCGAGGACCCCAAATTCCCGAACCATATCTACAAACTCGATAAGGCGCTCTATGGCCTTAAACAAGCCTCGCGTGCATGGTATGAGCATCTTAAAGAGCTTTTGTTATACCGTGGCTTTGAGGTTGGGCAAATCAATCCCACTATTTTTACTAAGAAGGTCAAGGGGAGCTCTTCGTATGTCAAATATATGTAGACAGCATTATCTTCGGCTCTACTAATCAAGCTTTTAATGATGAATTTTCAAATCTTATGACTGATAGGTTTGAGATGTCTATGATGGGAGACCTACGGTTCTTTCTTGGATTTGAGATCAAAGAACTTAGAGAAAGAACATTCATAAATCAAGCAAAATACATCCAAGACATGCTCAAGAGGTTCAAGTTGATGGACCTTAATGCCGTCGTCACACCAATGCAAACTAAATGCCATCTTGAACTCAATCCCAATGGTAAAGATGTGGACCAAAAGGTATACCGGTCCATGATTGGCTCTCTCCTTTACCTCTACGCATCTAGACCCGATATTGTGTTGAGTGTAGGTGTGTGTGCAAGGTATCAAGCGGCTCCTAAAGAAAGCCACTTAGTGGCGGTCAAGAGAATCTTTTGATATTTGGTTCATTCCCCTAATTTTGGCTTATGGTATCCCAAGGGCTCCAATTTTTCTCTATAAAGAAGGACTTAGGGTTTTGCAAAAAAGAGAATGTTGGGGATTTCGTCGGATATCAAGAGAAACAATGGGGTCAAAGTCGCCTGAATATAGGGTGAATTGCACTATTACAGATTGCTTGGGGATTGTTCAGTCCTCTCGCCTCGGCTTCTCCCGTCCTATATATAATAGGCTAGGTATCAAAGTTGTATTCGGATAGGTTACATATACGTGATTACAATACCAACACAATGTCAGTCCTTTTTTCTCCTTTCGTAATACAACTTCAGCCTTTGTCGGTTGCTCTATTAGACCATCATCTTTGACTCTTCATGGGTTGTAAGCCTTTCTGCAAGCCTAGGTAGCGAATCATAGGTATCCGAGTAATCATACCTATGTCAGTAGCCCCTGAGACTCTATCCAAACCATATATTCAGGTCGAGTCTTAAAGATATGCTTAGGTCATTTTGCTTTTCCTATTTTTGATTTTATAGGGATTTGGTACAACGAGCCTGATGCATCCGAAGGATCAGGAATCAGTTAATTTCTCCTACGCAAAAGCAAGGTTGTCCTACATCAAATTCAAGTCCCGGACCTAAACTCGGAAGTTATCACTGGCGTAACTCAGTTTGGGCTGCTGAGGTCTTATCGGATACTAAATTCTAGTTCTATTGTGCCAGGTACCCAACACGTCCGTCGGGACTTTTCATCGTATCATAGATACGGATATACTCCTGGCTGAGCGCATTATTGTGCGATTACTAGGCCACACAGGACGAATCCCGGGGTATTACCTTCATGTTATTGAACATAGCATTCGGAGTTTTATCGCGTCTGGATGCGATCCAAGATTTTTATATTTGATTTTTTGTCAGCTGCCCTGCTGGGCTGTTAGTATTTCTGAATTTTATCAGATATTTTGATACTTTATGAAAACTCCTGATGTGAGTAATCATCTAAGGATACATTATTGTAAGACTCAAAGGTCTTTAGGTGATGATTGTCTTTCCATAATTTTTCTATCGGGTACGTGCCAACGCTCTCGATGGGAGTATCCCCCGAGGCTATGTTTGGATACCTGTATCTGGACATTGGCTCATAACTGATGTTAAATTGATCAGAAATATAAAATCCTCTTGAGTTGATATAAACAGAAACTAAAGGTATGAAGAACTTATCTTTATACATATGGTGCAACCGATGATACATTATTTTGGCGGATTACCACTTGGCCGTGGGCCTAGATATTCTGGCTTTAAAAGCAAGGTCATAGGCCTTTATTGAATTATAAGTAAACATAAAAACTTAAGCGTAAGTGCAACGTTCCATGGATTGGAATTGTTGACTCATGTCTTCTTGTCTTGTAGATGATATGCTCCTCCAGGAATTACTTCTGTAACAATGTAGGGTCCTTCCCAAGGTGATTCCAGCTTTCGGTGGCCATCTTCTTTGAGGTATAGAACTAGGTCCCCTACTGCGAAGGACCTTGGGCGTAATCGTCGGTTGTAATAGTTGCGCAAGTTTTGTTGATATATACTTCCTCCGTTTCACAATATAAGATGTTTTAGCTTTGTGAAAAAAGTGTATCTGGCCCCATTTTAGTGTCTAGGTTCACTCCAAACCTAGATGAACCTAGACACTAAAAGAGGTCTAGATACACTTCATTCACAAAGCTAAAACATCTTATATTTTGAAACGGAGGGAGTAGTAGCTCTTTGCAAGGCTTCGTCTCAAGCTTCATCGAGTGCATCAACGTCATCCTCTAGCGCTTCTCTTGATTCTTCTTCATTATATGAAGCTACTCTAGGAGATTCATGTGAAACTTCGACTAGAAGGACGGCTTCAGCGCCCTAGACTAGAAAGAAAGGTGTTTCTTGTGTTGAAGTATTAGGGGTGGTTTGCAAACTCCACAAAATAGATGGTAACTGTTGGAGATATGCCCAAGAGGCAATAATAAAGTGGTTATTATTATATCTTTATGTTTATGATAAATGTTTACATCCCATGCTATAATTGTATTATTAGGAAACACTAATACATGTGTGTTTTGTAAACATAAAAGAGTCCCTAGTAAGCCTCTTGTTAAACTAGCTTGTTGATTAATTGATGATCATGGTTTCCTGATCATGGACACTGGATGTGATTAATAACAAGGTTATATCATTAGGAGAATGATGTGATGGACACACACCCATAGTAAGCGTAGCATAAGATCAAGTCATTTAAGTTTGTATTGCTGTAAGCTTTTAAATGCATAGTAACCTAATCCTTCGACCATGAGGTTGTGTTAATCACCATCACCGGATGGGTACTTTGATGACATCAAACACTGCTTCGTAACTGGGTGGTCATAAAGGTGTCATTAGCTATTCTGAAAGTATGTGTTGAAGCGCATGGACCAAGATTGGGATTTGTCCATCCATATGATGGATAGATATGCTCTGGGCCCTCTCGGTGGAATGTCATCTAGTTAGCTTGCAAGCATGTGACTGGGTCACAAGGGATGACATATCACGGAACGAGTAAAGAGTACTTATCAGTAACGAGGTAGAACTAGGTATGGAGATGCTGACGATCAAACCTCAGATAAGTATAGTATCGCGTGGCAAAGGGAATTGGTTTCGTATGTAAATGGTTGAATCGATCACGAAGTCATCGTTGAGTATGTGGGAGCCATTATGGATCTCCAGGTCCCGCTGATGGTTATTGATAGGAGATGTGTCTCTGTCATGTCTACATATTCACGAACCGTAGGGTGACACACTTAAGGTTCGAAGTTGTTTTAAGTAGATATGGAATGTGCGTTGGAGACCGAATGTTGTTCGGAGTCTCGGATTGGATCCGGGACATCACGAGGAGATCCGGAATTGTCCGGAGAATAAGATTCATATATTGGGGATTATTTTCTAAGTTAGGAAATGTTCCGGAGTGTTTGTATGGAGATTCTAGAAGGTTTCGGAATGTTCTGGAAGGTTCTAGAGGATTTCTTAGAGTTTGCTTGAAAACCAAGAAAGGGTCAAAGGAAACCTAGTGGGGCAAGACACGGATTCATGGGGGAGGAGGACTCCTTCCCCCTCCCCAATCCGCCGGCCCTAGAGGAAGGGGAGTAGGACTCCCCCTCCCATGGCGCCTCACCCCCCTTAAATAGAAGGGCAGGGGCGCCCCCTCCTAGCCCTCTCCCACAACTCCCAATCTCTGCCGCCTCTCTCCTCCACCTTTCTTCTGCACAGGCATAGGCGAAGCCCTACAGAATTCTGTACTCCACCACCACCACCACGCCGTCGTGCTGCTGGGATTCCGTGGACAAGATCTACTACCTCCGCTGCTCGCTGGAACGGGGAGAGGAAGGTCTGCTTCGACTCCGCACGTGTGACTGACTGCGGAAGCGCTGCCGAATCGCGGCGCCGGAAGGATCGTCCACTTGACCGACTGCGGAAGCGCTGCTGGAACGCAACGCTGGAAGGATCGTCCACATGATCTTGAGAACGGCAAGTGATCGACTACATCAACCACGAGATATAATCTCGTTAACGCTTTCGGATCTACGAGGGTTAGTTCTTTTCTATCTCGTTGCACATGTCTAATAGATTAGATCTTGGCTTTTATCTAGATTAGATCTGGGTTTTGTTCGTTCTTGCGGTAATTTTTTTTTGTTTTCCATGCTACGAACCCATCAGTGGTATCAGAGCCGTATCTATGCGTAGATCTGTTGCACGAGTAGAACACAATGTTTTTGTGGGCGTTGATGCTTTTGTTGTCGGTGTCTTAGCGTGTACTTTGCATCTTGCGGCATGGTGGGATGAAGCGGCTCGGGCTAACATTACATGTCATCGCACATGAGACTTGCTCCACGCTTGACGTGCAACTTGCTTTGCACAAGTGGCTTTGCTGGTGTCTGTCTCTCCCACCATAGTTAAGATTCAATTTACAATGAGCATCTTGACAACACTTGTATCAACGTTGTGGTCCTTGTTCGTAGGTAAGATCGGTCTTATGCGAAAGCCCCAAACCACGTAAAACATGCAAAAAAAATTAGAGGCGTCTAACTTGTTTTTGCAGGGGTATTGTGATGTGATATGGCCACCATGTGATTGTGATTGTATTTGATGTATGCAATGATCCTTGTTGTAATATGGCAACCGGCAGGAGCCTAATGGTTGTCTTTAATTCTGTTAAGACCTGCGTGTCGATTCATCTTGTAATAGCTTTATTCCAAGTAGTTGTAATAGTTGCTGGTGATGATGGACAACCATGAAACGGCGCCACGGACCTTGACGCAATGCTGGTGATGATGGAGATCATGTCTGTGCTTTGGAGATGGAGATCAAAGGCGCAAGAAGAAAGGGCCATATCATATCACACTAATTATGAATTGCCTGTGATGTTAATCCTTTATGCATCTTGTATTGCTTAGATCGCGATGGTAGCATTATAAGATGATCCCTCTCACTAAATATCAAGTAATAAAGTGTTTGTCCTTAGTTGGCACCGTTGCTAAGACTCGTCGTTTTGAAGCATCTCGTGATGATCGGGTGTGATAGACTCTACGTGTGCATACAACGGGTGCAAGCCAGATTTGCACATGCGGAAACTAAGGTTAATCTTGACGAGCCTAGCATGTACAGACATGGTCTCGGAACACGGAATGCCGAAAGGTAAATCATGAGTCATATGGATGATATGATGAACATGTTGATTGTTCTCCTTTAAAGCTACATCATCTCACGTGATGATCGGACTTGGTGTAGTGGATCTGGTTCATGTAATCACTAAAACAACTCGAGGGATGTTGTTTTGAGTGGGAGTTCATCTGTAATTTGGATTAGTCGAACTCAATTTATCATAAACACAATCAAAGTGAATTTGCATAGTTTGTTGTAGTCATTGGCATCCGTGCACCACCTTACGCTTAGTTATAGTTGAGATAGTGGAACTATAGAAATTCTGGATATTTGCTTTACGAACTGGTATCGTATTGTTTTGAGTGTCAATTTAAAATTTATAAGTCCTATTGCAAACTTCCAGCAAACTCCATTTACTCCATGAAGTTTAATAAATAGTATTAAATCAAGAGTAACAATTCCAGTGTTAGTATCTAATGTATCATGTTTGCCTCCATGATTCTTGATACTCAAAAGATTGTTTTTAATATCAAGTTTATCTAAGAGCTGAAAGCAATGTTTCAGAAACCATCATATGTGAAAGGTATTGCGATATCTAAAACAATGTGTTGGTTACAACATGATAGAGTATACATCCTCATATTTGATGAGAATTTGTGAAGGTTGAAGACGCTAGTCGTCCTAATCCTCCAAAAGGTTTTGAAAAAGAAACATTATACTCGCAATTCACCTTTATAAGCTATAGCAGCTTGATCATGAAAGTTGTCATGATAAGGATGAATAGAAGATGTAAGTAAAATGTTTACTACACTAAAAGATTACTAAAGAATGGAATTTTGAAAGAATGCCAAACATTTGATGAAGGTGATCCACTTCAAAGTGCAAGTCCAAAGGTATTGGTATTTGACTATACACACTTTGTACCATGTGTCATGTTGATGACACCACTATTGATGTTGATAGATTCTTTCAAAAGAAAAGGAATTGCTGAAAGAGAATCTATAAAATATTTGGCAGAAAATAAAAGGTTGCAGATGTCCAACTTAGGCATATAGAAGATATACATGTTATGGTTGTATTCCTTGCTTGTTAAACAATGTGGTTCTCCGGTATTGGATACCGAATTGGTTGGTATGAATTATCATACAAGATAACACAATTCATGAACTGCAATGGCCTAAGTAACTAGCAAGAGAAAATGTGATGATGTTCATCAAAAACAAACAAAGGGTTGTTGTGTTGCTCGTTGACATCAAAGCTTGCCTTCAAGATTTATTTCAATAATTGTTATTTTGATCAGGTATTATGACGACAAAAGGTTGTTCAAATAATTACCGTATTCCATAATAGATGGATGATATACAAGTCTGGTTGGAGAAATAACGACCATAAAACTAATGCTAAAATATCGCAAGACAAATGATTGAAAGATCACTTACGAAGTGACATCGCCGTTTAAATTATATTGAAAGGGATACATGAAGAAACTCCATGTTGATGGATTTTTGGAGTCTTTGATTTTGATCAAATGACGCTTGTGATACTTTCCTGGAGATAATTAAAACTCCGTTCGTAGGCCAAAAGAGGAACGAACGACTAACTGATTGGAATTTGTACATATTGATGTATATAGTCCATTATGTGTAGTCGTGGGCGATGGATTTCAACTTCATATGCTTTCTCTGAAGATTTGAGTGAGTATATGTATATACTTACTCAATAAGGAAGAAGTATGAAACATTTGAAAGCTGTTCAAAGACTTTCAAGATGAAGTGGAAAATCATTGTAACAAGAAAATAAAAGAGTTTATGATTGGATCATAAAGAAAGATGTTTGAGTTACAAGTTTAGCAAAACACCTAAGATTTGAGGAATCGTTCCATGGATTTGCATTTCCCAAAACACCATAGGAGTATGGAGTGTTCAAGATATGTAATGAAACCTTGTATGACATGGTAAGATCAAAGGTGTCATTTATAAAACTGCCATTATATATTAAAGATTAAAGCTTTAGTGACTACCGCTTTTACACTGAAAAGAGCTCCATCGTGATCCGTTGAAATGACACCATATAAGTCATGGTTTGGGATAAAACCCGAATTGTCTTTTCTTAAATTTTGGTATGTTATGCATAAGTAAAATGTTTACAACCAAAGTCGGATAAGCACGTCTTTGTAGGTTATCCCAAAGAATTCGTTGGGAATTTCTCCATAACGCCGAGGACAAAAGAGATTTTGTCGCTTGGAACGTCAAGTTTCTTAGGAAGGAATTTTTCGTGAAAAGTTAAGTGGGAGGAAAATAGAACTTTGATAAGGTTGTTGAACCTTAGCTATATGTGCTAAGTAGCGCAGCGCCGGAAAGTGTCCCGGTGACGGCCACAATGCTCATGGCTCTCGTGATTACAAAAGGTGTGATCTCGGAGATTAGAGTTCCTATAGAACCATGTGGGTCGGTAAGAATCAAATAGTAATATTTGATAAGCAAGTCGTTATTGTTTTGACAATGATGAACCGACTACATGCAAAGAAGCGATGATGGGCCCTCACTCCATAAAATGACTAGAAGTCATGGAATCCGTGATAGTATCCATACACGAGAAATCAAGTTTCTGAACTTAGAAGACCCTCCGGAAAGGCATGAAGCCTATCGGTCGTGTTTGGATCTATAAAGAAATAGACATGGATGTTTCAAATCTATGAAATAGTCGACATGTCGGAAAGAGTTTACGACAATGTTCAAGGAATTGACTATGATGAGATTTGATCTTTCATAGCGATATTTAGTCTGGATGGATTAATGTAGCAACCACTACATATATTTTGGTATATGGTAGTTGAACAAACAAAACAAGTTCTTCTAATAGAATGGTTACCTAGGACGTGTACATGACACGATCCAAAGGGTTTTGTTAATTCAAAGGATGCTAAAAGAGTATGCAAAACTTCAATGGTTAAAGTAAGCATAGCGGAGTTCGAATCTTCACCATGATGAAACTGTTAAAAGAGTTTAAATTCATCGGAGATGATGAAGATGCTTGCATTTGCAAGAAATTAAATGGGAGCGCTAAGACATATTTCTAATACATTATGTAAAGGACATATTGTTGATTAGAAATGATGTATCTTGTATTGACACAGGTTAAGAATTTCATTTTGATGAAAGACTTAGGCATAACCCAAGAATTAGGCATCAATATCTATATGAATAGATTGAGGCGCTAATATGGTTTTGCCAAATGTACATAGATAAGATGTTGAATGAGTTCAATATGGAAACAACAAGAAAGGTTCTTGATGCACGGAAAGGACTGAATCAAGATTCGAGTGTGTTGACACGAGATTCAAGTGTTTTGACACTTGGTGAAATCACAAGAATATTTTGATCAATCATTCTTTGAGATGTACACATCCAGATATGTCCTATGCTCTAAATGTTATGAGCATATACCAGAATGATTCATAAGATGATCATTGGACAATAGTAAAGATATTCTTATGAGCTTTGGAAGAACTAAGAATATACCATGTATAAGTGACAAATAGTTAAAAGTAGTTCATTGTAAAGTGTTACATTGATACTAGTGTTGTCACAAGATACAAATTAAATTTATCTGAATTTAGACTATGGGTGGCACAATATAATGGAAAGGATGTTCCATGATGGATTTGAATGATTTCCAAAGTTGAGACATTGTGACGGATACTACAACAAAAGGCTAAGTATATAACTGCTATAGTAGAAGTAAAGGAGGGCATTTGTGTTAAGTAGTTTGTTATCAAACTAGGTGTGGTTCAAAGTGGGCTAATACTATGAAGATATATTGTGTGACAATAATATCAACATATTTTGAGCCGAAGGAACTAAAGGTGTCACCAAAGGACCAAATTTATACAATGCCATCTCATTGGAGAATGAGTAATGCATAGAGACGCAAGGACATGCAAATACACACGGACCTAGAAGTGTCAAATCCGGAGATTATGTTTACCACTAGCAATAGTGTCTATACAACACCAGAAAGCCATAGGTGTTGAATGCACAAGTTTTTAACTAGATTATTGACTCTAGTGCAAGTGGGAGACTGTTGGAGATATGCCCAAGAGGCAATAATAAAGTGGTTATTATTATATCTTTATGTTTATGATAAATGTTTACATCCCATGCTATAATTGTATTATTAGGAAACACTAATGCATGTGTGTTTTGTAAACATAAAAGAGTCCCTAGTAAGCCTCTTGTTAAACTAGCTTGTTGATTAATTGATGATCATGGTTTCCTGATCATGGACATTGGATGTGATTAATAACAAGGTTATATCATTAGGAGAATGATGTGATGGACACACACCCATAGTAAGCGTAGCATAAGATCAAGTCATTTAAGTTCGTATTGCTGTAAGCTTTTAAATGCATAGTAACCTAATCCTTCGACCATGAGGTTGTGTTAATCACCATCACCGGATGGGTACTTTGATGACATCAAACACCGCTTCGTAACTGGGTGGTCATAAAGGTGTCATTGGGTATTCTGAAAGTATGTGTTGAAGCGCATGGACCAAGATTGGGATTTGTCCATCCATATGACGGATAGATATGCTCTGGGCCCTCTCGGTGGAATGTCATCTAGTTAGCTTGCAAGAATGTGACTGGGTCACAAGGGATGACATATCACGGAATGAGTAAAGAGTACTTATCAGTAACGAGGTAGAACTAGGTATGGAGATGCTGACGATCAAACCTCGGATAAGTATAGTATCGCGTGGCAAAGGGAATTGGTTTCGTATGTAAATGGTTGAATCGATCACGAAGTCATCGTTGAGTATGTGGGAGCCATTATGGATCTCTAGGTCCGCTGATGGTTATTGATAGGAGATGTGTCTCTGTCATGTCTACATATTCACGAACCGTAGGGTGACACACTTAAGGTTCGAAGTTGTTTTAAGTAGATATGGAATGTGCGTTGGAGACCGAATGTTGTTCGGAGTCACGGATTGGATCCGGGACATCACGAGGAGATCCGGAATTGTCCGGAGAATAAGATTCATATATTGGGGATCATTTTCTAAGTTAGGAAATGTTCCGGAGTGTTTGTATGGAGATTCTAGAAGGTTTCGGAATGTTCTGGAAGGTTCTAGAGGATTTCTTGAAGTTTGCTTGAAAACCAAGAAATGGTCAAAGGAAACCTAGTGGGGCAAGACACAGATTCATGGGGCAGGAGGACTCCTTCCCCCTCCCCAATCCGCCGGCCCTAGAGGAAGGGGAGTAGGACTCCCCCTCCCATGGCGCCTCGCCCCCCTTAAATAGAAGGGCAGGGGCGCCCCCTCCTAGCCCTCTCCGACAACTCCCAATCTCTGCCGCCTCTCTCCTCCACCTTTCTTCTGCATAGGCATAGGCAAAGCCCTGCAGAATTCTCTACTCCACCACCACCACCACGCCGTCATGCTGCTGGGATTCCGTGGAGAAGATCTACTACCTCCGCTGCTCACTGGAACGGGGAGAGGAAGGTCTTCTTCGACTCCGCACGTGTGACCGACTGCGGCAGCGCTGCCAAATCGCGGCGCCGGAAGGCTCGTCCACTTGACCGACTGCGGAAGCTCTGTTGGAACACGACGCTGGAAGGATCGTCCACACGATCTTGAGATCGGCAAGTGATCAACAACATCAACCACGAGATATAATCTCGTTAACGCTTTCGGATCTACGAGGGTTAGTTCTTTTCTATCTCGTTGCACATGTCTAATAGATTAGATCTTGGCTTTTATCTAGATTAGATCTGGGTTTTGTTCGTTCTTGCGGTAGAAATTTTTTGTTCTCCATGCTACAAACCCATCAGTAACTCATCAACCCAGGCTCCTTTCGCTCTATCGAGTGGTGCGAGCAACGTTTTCTTGAGGCCGACAGTTACTAAGCCATTAGCTTTTTCCACTTTTCCATTGGTTTGTGGATGAGCTACTGAGGCGTAGCTTACCTTGATTCCCATCTCCTCGCAGTATTCCTTAAACTCATTAGAAGAAAAATAGTTCCACTGTTTGTAATGATGCTGTTTGGCACGCCAAACTGAAATACTATGGACTATATAAAATTCACAACTGAAGCTCCATCTTGTGTGGTGATCGGCATTGCTTCGATCCATTTAATAAATTTGTTGACTGCTACTAGCAGAAAGACGTGTCCTCCTAGAGATGACTTGTGAAGTTTACCTACCATATCAAGTCTGCATTGAGCGAAGGGCCAAGCCAGAGGTATAGGATTTAATTCAGCGGCAGGTTCTTGATACGTCCAAAACGTATCTACTTTCCCGAACACTTTTGCTATTGTTTCTCCTCTAAACTTGTGTGATTTGCATGCAACTAACGTGGACTGACGCTGTTTTCAGCAGAATTACCTTGGTGTCTACTTTTTGTGCAGAAAATCAACTATCAGGAAAAATCCCAAAAATATGCCAAAAATCCTATTTCACCCGAAGACTCTAGGAGCCAGAATACGAGACGAAGAAGATCCAGGGGTGGCCACACCACCTGGTGGCGCGGGCCAGGCCAGGCCGCGCCAGGGGGTGGTGTGGGCCCCCAGGCACCCCCTTGGTCTCCCTCTTCGCCTATAAGAAGCCTTCTGACCTAAAAACTCCGGGGGGTTCGACGTTTTTTCCAGAAGGAGTTCCGCTCCGTCGCAACCACCAAATTCCACGAAACAGCACCAGAAACTCCGTTCTGGCACCCTGCCGGGACGGGGAATTGGAGGAGATCATCGCCATCATCATCACCATCGCTTCTCCATCGACAATCCATGTTTCCCCCATCTATGAGTGAGTAATCCCCCGCTGTAGGCTATGGTGATGGTAGGGATTGGATGAGATCGTTCATGTAATAGCATCAAATTGTTAGGACATGGTGCCTAGTATCTTTTATTAGTGCTTGATGACTTTGTTGCGACTTGTTATGCTTAATGCTTGTCACTAGGGCCCGAGTGCCATGATTTCAGATCTGAACATGTTATTGATTCATTATGATAGTATTGTTTTTGGTCTTATTTGCAAGTTGTATACACACGTTGTTGTCCAGAACCGATGGCCCCGAAGTGACAGAAATCAGGATAACCAGAGGGAATGGCTTTGATGTGAGGATCACATGTCTTCACAGAGTGTTAATGCTTTGCACCGGTGCTCTATTAAAAGGAGCACCTTAATTGCCAGTAGTTCCCTTGAGGCCCCGCTGCAAACGGGCTGGCAGGACAAAAGATGTTGTGCAAGTTCTCATTGCGAGCACGTATGACTATATATGGAACACATGCCTAGGATTATCTAGTACTGGGATGCTTTATCTTATTTTTCTGCAATTTCCCTATGTTCTGATTGCTTTGTGAATTGTCTTGTCCATGAAACGCCCGTCCATCCATCCCTATGCCTACCACACTCGAATCCTATTGTTTACTGCTATTGTTACTGTTGTCTTTACTTTACTAGTGCTACTACAAAACTGTTGCTACTGATAAACTGCTGTGAGCAAGATTGTTTCCAGTTGTAGCTGAATTGACAACTCCATTGTTAAGGCTTATAAATATTCTTTGGCTCCCCTGTTGTCGAATCAATAAATTGGGTTTCACTTCCCTCGAAAATACTGTGATACACCCCCTATACGTGTGGGTCATCAAGACTATTTTCTGGCGCCATTGCCGGGAGCATAACTTTATTTATCAAGTTCACTTGGATTCTCTATTGTTCGCTTCTATCCATCCATCATGGGTAAGTCTCGTGATGGCAAGTTTCCTATTTTACCATCCACTACAAGAAGAGGTACGGTTCTGAACACATCTACTGCTCTTGATTCACCATCTGTTATAAGTAAGCTCATTACACCACCACATACACATGCTACACACGCTGCTACTACTGTTGAATCTGAAACTTCTGATGCTTATGATGCTGCTTCTACTGTGCTTGATAAGAGTGGTTCATTAGGTCCTTTCCTAGATGCTACGATTGCTAGAACTATAGCTGGAAACACCGAAACTCCTAATGAAGACACTACCACACCTGTTAGTTCACCTGAGTCTAGTGAAAGTTATGATATTGAAGATGGTTATGTTGAGATGACCGATGAATTTATTAAAGAATGTAAAAACACCCATGATAGGAGTGCTGATAAGAGTCTCCTTGAAAGTTTGGTACTTCTCCCATAAACATTACAGATAAAGATTATGATTTCTCTCTCGATCTATCTTACATAGCTATTGTCGAGAAAGAACCTTTTTGTGGGACTAAGAATGAAAGTGCAGTAGCACATATGAATGAACTTTCTACCATGAGTGGCTTGTTTTCTAATGATATTAAGATGCGTACTTACTTTGTTGCTAAGATCTTCCCTTTTTCACTGAAAGGAGAAGCTAAAACTTGTTTTAGTAATTTACCTCCTAGATCTATTGATAGCCCCGAGTGCTTGATTAGTACTTTCCTGCAGAAATATTTTCCTCCTAGTGCTAGATATGCTATTTTGCAGGAACTTTTTGATTTTAAACAGGCAGAAAAAGAGGTATTGCCTGAATCTTGGGCAAGGTTTTGTGCTTTGATTCATGCATAGGCTGGAAGTCCATTACCTAAGAATAAGCTTCTTGATATATTTTATAATGGACTAACCGAAGAATCTAGGACATACCTAGATAGTTGTGCTGATTGTGTTTTCGGGAATAGGACTCCTAAGGAAGCTGGGGAAATAATGGCTAAAATAAGTAAGAACTCTGAAGATTGCACTCCTCCTAAACAAGCTATACCTGAAGTAATTGTACATGAACCTTCTATTCCGGTGCCTATTCCAACATCAAAGAAGAGGGGAGTTATTGAATTAAATGATGAAGTAATGAAGGAAGCTAAGAAATGTCTTAAGGAGAAGGGAATTAAAGCTGCAGATGTCAAGAATTTACCTCCTATTGAAGAATTATGTAAGTCTATTCCCTACTCATCCACTATCGAGGTACACTCTCTCCAACACTTTGATGAAGGTGATATCCCTTACTCTAAACCTCCTAATCAATGCTTAGAAGAATTCGATGTCTTTATTGTTAAGCAAGATAACTTTAATAAAAGGGTGCACAATCATCTAATGGAAAACACTAGAGCTATTGTTGAGTTGAAAGATATTGTGGAAAGAACCTCTAATGATGTTAAAATGATTGTTAAACACTTTCAAATGGTTCAAACTCAAATAGATCAACTCGTTAAAGTGCAAAACGACTTGCTAGTTAATGCTGCCAAAGAAACACATGCTTATGAAATTAGAACTAGAAGTGGAGCTGCTACCCAGGATCCTCTATATCCTGAGGGGCATCCCAAAAGAATTGAGAAGGATTCTCAACAAGCTGAAAATAGTGGCTCTAATCGTAAGAAAAGTAAAAAGAAACATAAAACTGTTGTAGAACCCTCTGAACTTGCTATAGATCCTAATAGTATATCTATCTCTGATGCTGAAACTGAAAGTGGTAATGAAGAAAATGATGTTCCTAATGAAGAAAAAGTTGAAGAAGAACCTGAAAACCACACTAAGAATACCAAATACACTAAAGAGGATTTTATTGCTAAGAAACATGGTAGTGAAAGAGAACCTTGGGTCCAAAAACCTATGCCTTTCCCTGATAAGAAACACAAGTCAAAGGAAGATGAACATTATAATAAGTTTTGTGATTGGATGAAGCCTTTATTCTTGCAAATTCCTTTGACTGATACTATTAAATTGCCTCCTTACTCAAAGTATATGAAGGACATTGTCTCGAATAAAAGGAAGATCCCTAATGAAGAAATTTCTACTTTGCTTGCTAATTATTCCTTCAATGGTAAGGTTCCTAAGAAACTTGGAGACCTAGGCGTTCCAACTATCCCTTGCTCTATTAAGAATAGTTATGTTAGAACTGCTTCATGTGATTTGGGAGCTGGGGTTAGTGTTATGCCTTTCTCTCTCTATAAGAGGCTTCAACTTGAAAAATTAGTACCAACTGATATATCTTTGCAATTGGTTGATAAATCTACCACTATTCCTGTGGGTATATGTGAGGATGTACATGTTCAAGTGGCTCATAATTTCTTGATATTAACTGATTTTGTTGTGCCTGAAATGCCTGAAGATGATAATATGTCTATTATTCTTGGGAGACCTTTTCTTAATACTGCAGGAGCTGTTATCAATTGTAATCAAGGAAAGGTGACTATTATGATTGGGACTATTGCTATAAAGGTTGAGGTAACATAATCATTAGTGGAATACAAAGTCTTGTGTCATATGGAATTGTTTTGGTAGCAAGACCTGATCAACCTTGTTAACAAAAGGATGTCATTGAACAAAACAATGTTTTCACTATGATTATCTCTGTTTACTTCTATCCTATGCATTTTAGTTTTTGCTTTCCTTTAGTTTTCTTTTTGTTGTTAGTTGCTTGCATGTTAGAGTGTCTTAGAACTTCTGTAGTTCTAGGTTTGTTTTGTCTTTGCATCATGTTTCTAAAAGAGAAAAAATATATATATCAGTCTGTCAGAAAATCATTCTTTTATGCCTGAAAATGCCCAAAAATAAAGTGTCTTGAAAAATTCCAGAAAATTCATATTAATTTTTTGCGTGAAAAAAGGGGCAGAGGATTACCTGGGAGGTACCAGGGGGACCTACCAGGCAGGCACACCACCTGGTGGCACGGCCTGACCTAGGTGGCGCCATGCCATAGTGTGGGCCACCCCTGGCTCCCCACTAACTCTCTCACCTGCCACTTTCTTCTCTCTCCCGAGTAAGCTCCAGTTCATTGCTCAAAATTGCGTTCTTGCTGTGCTTGCTCTCGATTTTTTCGATCTCCTTGCTCAGCCCATCTTTCCTGCTGAAATTTGGAGCATTTGTTCCCTGGTATGTGACTCCTCCCCTTGTCCAAGTAGATTTGTGTTTAGTGGATTATATATGGAGTATATTGCTGCTGTAGGTGACTGGTTATGAGAGCTTGTAAGCTTGTTTGATGCTTAGAGATATAGTTTTGATGCATGTTTAGGCCTCTTACAAGTCCCTATGAGTAGAATCCTTCATTATATTTACTTTGCAATCACTTGTTTAATAGGTGTTTAAATTTCCGAATACCAAGCATGAACAACCATACTTTTGGAGAGATATTTGGGAGTGATGCACCTAGGAGGTTGAGGCCCTCAAGATCAGCCTCTCAGTTTAGGCCATCATACAACGAAGATCTCATTGCAACTCGTATTGGTAGTGAAAGGGGTGATGGGGATGCTCACCCATCCTCTTTTCCTTGTTTTACTTTCTTACAAGCTGCAGGTATTTTTGATGATTTCTTGCTACTGATTGAGAGGGTTGGTTTGACCTCATATATGCAAGATGAGAGTGCGCAATACACTATGCTCACCAAAACTTTGTTGAGAGCTTCATGTTTACTAACACATCTTATCAGTCGAGTGTCTCTTTTAAAATCTATAATCTGCCCTTCACCGTGCCTTTGAAGAGATTTTGCAGTATTGTAGGTGTACGCATGACAGGGACCGTGAAGAAAATTCAAGGGCGACCTGCTAATTTGTTGGAGCTTTACCGAGGGGTGACCAATGATGATGACCGCGTTGCGCAACGCGGAAAGATAAGAAATATCCAACTCCTCGCTCTTAGATACTTTGCACATTATCTTGCTACTTGTTTACTGGGTAGGGAGAACACAAGTAATATCTCCAACTATCATTTAGCATTCCTTGCTGCTACGCTTAACAATGATACTCAGTATAATCTTGGCTCACTTATTGCTCGCCGGCTAGCTACTAGGGGGCCTATCTATGGGGGCATCATTGCCTCGCGTATAGTCAGTGCATTAGGTCTTTTAGTGGATCCCAATGATGATATACTGGCACCACAGAGGCTTGACCTTGTTGCTATGAAAACTCATCACTTTGTCACCGCTACTTCTGATTTGGACAGTCTAGTATATAGGATGCTTTTCACTGATGGGGATGAAAGGGAGATCCTTTTGCCATAGCCTTCTTTGTTTAGAGTTCACAGGAGACTGTGGTCGTGCTCCAAGGAGGAGGTGGACGAGCAGCTTCGCTTGCTCAGTTTCCACGAGCAGCACCAGGAGGATGTGCCCTCCTATGATTACTCCGCACATTATGGAGGGACGTACTCGAGCTCGCACCAGGACGAGAGGACCTCTTCGTCGTACCAGGGTGACACTTCATCCTGCCAGCATGGGATTGATACCCACTTAGGCCAAAGCCTAAGCTTGGGGGGGTACACTGACACCGCACTCATCTCCATATCATGTTGCGTCGGTACTTTGTATATTCATGTTTTCGTTCTCTTTTTAGTTTTCGTTCTTCTTTGCTTTTGCTTTCTAAAACACAAAAAGACCAAAATTATTTCTGTTGTTTCTCTTTGATTTGCTTATTCTTTTTGCCTTGGTTTGTTTTTCCCTTTTTTCTTTGTTTAAACCATTCTAAAAAACCAAAAAGATTTTGCTTTGCTTGTTTTTCCTTTTGGTTCTTGTTTTTTTTAAATCAAAAACACCAAAAATATTTGTCGTTCTTCTTTGGTTTTGTGAGTTTGCTACAGGGTTCAGCAGTCCTCAGTGGATATTGGTTTCATATTATTATTCAAGCCACACAAGTGAAGAGCAATAAGGAGGATTAATGACAACTTGAGGCTTGGTAAGATGATGGTAACGAACTCTATTTGTTTTCATTTTTGTACATATACTCATCACTATGGGCATGCTTAGTCTATTCATGTATGGTGTATGTTATCTTTGGATGCTTAGTAGTTCTTGCTTTCTTATGATTAGCTCTAGCTCGCTAATAGTTTGTATCATGTCTTATGAATGTTTTCTTGCATTGCTCTATTCATAAATTGGTATGACATTGTGGTATCCTCCTCTGAATGTTTCATTTGAATGGACTTGGCACATGCTCACGCATGCACATGACTATAATAATCAGTTAAGCCTCGATGAATTATTTTGCCTTGAGGATCTTGAATCACTTTCATTCCATGAGTAGTCATGTTTTGTTGCAAGCATGATAATGACAGCTATTGCTCTCTCGTTAGTCGCTCCCTTACTATTGCTAGCCTTCACTTACACAGAGTATGTTTTACTCAAGTTTCCAACTCCCTAAACTAAATATTTCCAAAGTGTCCACCATACCTACCTTTTAGCATCATTTGCTACTTCCGTGCATATTCAATATGCCTTGTTTTCTTCCGAATAAAATATTTGCTTGTTATGAGAAACTTAGTTAGTAAAGCTCTCACGAACTTGATGGCACACTTTATTCCCTGCACTTAATAAACCTGAACCATTGTGACTCTCCATGAAAGTTATATGCTTGCAAATTATAGGCTGGGGATTAGCAGAACCGTGCTATCACGGGGAACGCTTTCAACACTTGTAAATATATACCGAGTTGATACCTTGCTCTTTTGTTTGCGGATGTCGTCTGTGTGAAATAAAAGGGGAGCTTGTAAGTCCATGGAGTTATGTATGTGTGTTAGAGAAACGCCTGGGCCATTGGTCTAATCCATGTTGACATGGTGGAAACCTGCAGCGTAACCATAATGATATCTATGAAGCATTCTTCTTATAAAAAAAGAGAGACATAGCTAGTGAGAAAAAGAAAAAAGAGAGATTTATGAAAAGAGGAAAGAGAGAAAAAAACACCATTTTCCCATGGTAAATAAGAAGATTGCTGAGATACTCATTGTCTGCTTGCCTTGTCATTTTGATATGGGGATTCTTCCGTATCATCGGGCAAGGGGTACCCTGTTGGCGGTTCTCTATGATACGCACATACTTACGATGACAAGAACTTACCGGTAACTAAAGTTGAGTAGCATGAGGAGCGGCCCTCGTACTCAAGGGACTTGGGATTTTCAGTTTATAGTCTGTCAAGCATATAACTCAGACTGGACCTCACTTTCACTATTAACCACATTAAAGATGCTTATGATAGGGGTAATGAGAGCTCAAAGCTAACGAGTATCATACTTTCAGCATTTGGAAGCCTTTCAAATTTATTCAAAAACTTTTCCTTTACTTGTTGAGTCTCCATTTATTCTCTGAGCACCTTCTTGAGAGCATAGTTGTCATTCTTTGTGCTTGTCCCATTACTTGATTATTTGTGTTATGACTTTGATGCTTGTATCCTTGATATCTTTACTTATAGTCATCACTTGAACTTCAGAGGTTCCTTGATATTAATAATCAAAGGCAAGCGAGATACCACTCTATCATACCTTTTTATGAGCATTGTAATGTTGCTTATGTTTATACTTCATGCTACTTATTATTTTTGAGTTGGAATCTCTTCATGGCTTGCAATGCCTATTGAGTAAACTTGGTTGCATACTCTTTATTATGAACTGTGTAAGAAGTTGACCACATTGCTGAGAATATTTACATGATATGAAGTAAATGTGTTCGTGAAAGTTCTTTTATCACACTCAGTTTTCAACTGAATTGCTTGAGGACAAGCAATAAGCTAAGCTTGGGGGGAGTTGATACGTCCAAAATGTATCTACTTTCCCCAACACTTTTGCTATTGTTTCTCCTCTAAACTTGTGTGATTTGGATGCAACTAACGCGGACTGACGCTATTTTCAGCAGAATTGCCTTGGTGTCTACTTTTTGTGCAGAAAATCAACTATCAGGAAAAATCCCAAAAAATATGCCAAAAATCCTATTTCACCCGAAGACTCCAGAAGCCAGAATACGAGACGGAGAAGAGCAAGTGGGTGGCCACACCACCTGGTGGCGTGGGCTAGGCCAGGCCGTTCCAAGGGGTGGTGTGGGCCCCCCAGGCACCCCCTCGGTCTCCCTCTTCGCCTATAAGAAGCCTTCTGACCTAAAAACTCCGAGGGGTTCGACATTTTTTCCAGAAGGAGTTCCGCTCCGCCGCCAATGCTAGATTCCACGAAACAGCACCAGAAACTCCGTTCTGGCACCCTGTCGGGACGGAGAATTGCAGGAGATCATCACCATCATCATCACCATCGCTTCTCAATCGACCATCCATGTTTCCCCATCTATCAGTGAGTAATCCCCCACTGTGGGCTATGGGGATGGATGGGATTGGATGAGATCATTCATGTAATGGCATCAGATTGTTAGGGCATGGTGCCTAGTATCTTTTATTAGTGCTTTATGACTTTGTTGCGACTTGTTATGCTTAATGCTTGTCACTAGGGCCCGAGTGCCATGATTTCAGATCTGAACATGTTATTGATTCATTATGATAGTATTGTTTTTGGGCTTATCTGCAAGTTGTATACACACGTTGTTGTCCGGAACCGATGGCCCCGAAGTGACAGAAATCGGGATAACCGGAGGGAATGGCTTTGATGTGAGGATCACATGTGTTCACGGAGTGTTAATGCTTTGCGCCGGTGCTCTATTAAAAGGCGCACCTTAATTGCCAGTAGTTCCCTTGAGTCCTCGCTGCAAATGGGCTGGCAGGACAAAAGATGTTGTGAAAGTGCTCATTGCGAGCACGTATGACTATATATGGAACACATGCCTAGGATTACCTAGTACTGGGATGCTTTATCTTATTTATCTGCAATTTCCTTATGTTCTGATTGCTTTGTGAATTGTCTTGTCCATGCAACGCCCGTCCATCCATCCCTATGCCTACCGCACTCGAATCCTATTGTTTACTGCTATTGTTATTGTTGTCTTTACTTTACTACTCCTATTACTTTACTATTCCTACTACAAAACTGTTGCTACTGATAAACTATTGTGAGCAAGATTGTTTCTAGGTGCAGCTGAATTGACAACTCAATTGTTAAGGCTTATAAATATTCTTTGGCTCCCCTTGTGTCGAATCAATAAATTGGGTTTCACTTCCCTTGAAAATACTGTGATACACCCCCTACACTTGTGGTTCATCAGTTCTCCAGGTTTTTTTGCGAATTGTTGACATGACTCACATGTTCTAACTATGTCTTTTGCATCTTGAACTGCTGTGAACCAATAAAATCCTGCCCTGAATGTTTTGTCTACAATTGCTCGGCTGCTAGCATGATGGCCACAAATTCCTTCATGTATTTCCTTGAATATAGTTTTCCCTGCTTCGGGTGTGACGCATCGCTGTAACACACCTGAAATACTTCTTTTATATAACTCTCCCTTAATTATCCTAAAGGCTTTTGATCTCCAAGTGATTCGTCAGGCTTCTCTCACAGCTTCGGGTAGTTCTCCCCGAGTCATATTGTTGGGCCACAAAGATATAAACAAAACTTTTTCCCTACCCGGTGATCTCAATATCTAGCTGAGGTAGTAGGACACGAGAATTACACTAGACCCGCGGTTGCGGAATCGATCAAGCACGTCGCTTGATGTAGTGTAGTCCTCACGATCCGTTCTGATCCATGATCATCGAAGTGCTGAAATTACAGCACCTCTGCTAGTATCCACACGAATGAGGAGGAGCATCGGCGCTGGACGGCTAGGTCCAGAACGGCGGCGACAGGACTAGACTAGGGCTAGGTTTTCCAACGCATGGAGTGACCTAACCGTGTGCAGTAAGCACTTGCGCCCTTGCTTATATAGGGAGTGAAAGTGGGCTCCACTCACTTGTGGCCCATTCACTAAAAGGCATATATTAGTCACTGCAAGTCCAAATCACTGACTCAGTCCGTTTCCTATTCGGGTCCAACCCAAACTTGCTCCTGCTCTTAAGTGTGTGACCCGACAGGCTCATGGTGACCCGGACACGATCCGAGTCTCACTCGAGACCGATCAGTTGGTAGTGACTCCTAGCAGAACCAATCGACTCCCAAGTACTAGAGAGTCATGACGACATACCTTCCAATGTGACTTTTGTCTGAGTCCCTTTTGCCTCATGACATACCTTGTTGAACTATAGGCGAATAATTTTCATCTCTTAAATAGTTCGACTCTCTTTCTCGATCTAAGATAAGTGATTCATTTGACTAACTCTTAGTTGATTGCCTCGGTTAACACTTAACCGAGTCACGCATGGCCATGCTTTCCGAATCATATCTTCCGAGAGGGCCCAGAGAATATCTCTCCAGTCGGAGGGTTAAAATCCCATCTTGGTTATTCACATCACGTAGCTTGATTCTCAGTCGACCCGAACTCTGCCTTTATAACTGCCAAGTGACGAAACAACATTTGATAGAATCTAAGCCGGTGATCCTCAACTCGCATTGTGCAATAACCTTAGGTCTAAGGATTACATTGATTGAGACATACAAATGACGACTTGTTCATTGCACCTCAATATGGGTCAGTCCGACTCACTAAACTCTTTAGCCGAATCCGTGTAAGTCGGAATAGCATCCCCATGCCCATGACAAGTGGAACTGAGTCATCAGCCGACTTTCACATTAGTCTAAGTTGTGTGTCCAGCACAACCTCAACGACCAAGTACAACTAGTATGAACAACACAAATATATAGTTCCACAATCGAATCACATATTCAATGATACATATCAGTAGTTCATACATGGACAATAACTTTATGAATACATTGGGAATAACAACATACATTATTGCCTCTAGGGCATATTCCCAACACATATAGACTATGTATGGCTGCATCCATGTAGGTTCTATTATCATAACCTCATCAACTTCTAGTTCTTCTTCAATGGCCTCTTCTATGCTTACACTAGATGATGGAGCCCCTGAGTCTTTTTCCGTCTTGTTCTTTTTTCCTGGTTTAGGTGCTATGACCTCGGAAACTCTTTTTTCTTTGATATAACACTTAGATATTTCTTCCCAAAAAACCTCGGGTGGCACTGGTAAGCATAGGGACCCGATGTTTGCCAAATTTTCGGTTTCTTCATTACTTGCTCTTCCTATGTGTGATACTTCGCATCCATCAAATTGAGCTTCCATGATGTTGTATAGATCACGGTAAGCAATCATGTTGTCGATGATAGCATCGCACTTGTTCTTTGCTTGGTGTGCTACAAGATTGGAATCACCAAAAATATTTAGGTGAGTTGCATCGCAAGATTTAGTCATCCGCATGCCATTGTTGGATGCGATACAAGGCCTCATATTCCGCTTCATTGTTGGATGCGTTCGCAAAGCTCATCAAAAGTATATAACGCATCTTGTCGCCTAGCGGTGATATTAATATGACTACTACTGTTGCTCCGTCCGTTCTTTTTGATCCATCGAAGTACATTGTCCAAGCTCTAGAATGATCAGGTGGACCCGCACATTGCAACTCAGTCTATTCTGTGATGCAATCAGGTAGAACTTGTGACTTAATTGCTTTGCACTTCTCATACGTGATGTCCCGAGTGGATAATTCGATGTCCCATAGAGAGACACACCCAATTCCTTCTGGATTATTCAAGATGTTGGATAGGTGCTTCATTGACCACTATGATTGGATGTTACGAAAAATAATGGCCTACTTTTGTGCTGTCATAAATACTCCATATGCTAACTTTTTGTAATGCGGGTACCTTTGTTTGGATGGCAAGAGGACCTCGCTCAAAAAATAAACTGGCCTTTGAACACCATGGGTTTTTCCTTCTTCTAGTCGCTCCACCACTAGAACCGTGCTGACCACCCGATTTGTGGCGGCAATGTAAAGAAGTAGTGGCTCCTTCTCTCATGGAGACACAATGACAGGAGGCGTCTAGAGTGTCTTTTTGAGGTCTACAAAAGCGCGTTGAGCTTCTTCAGTCCATTCGAACTTATCTAACTTCCTCATTAGAGCATAAAATGGTAGTGCGTTTTGTCCTAGTCGAGCAATGAAGCGGCTGAGTTCTACCACTCTCCTAGCCAACTGCTGTACAACTCATAGATTTATTGATTTTTTTCATTGTCAAAATTTCCTTTATTTATCTCAGGATTAGCTTCGATTTCTCTTGCTGATACGAAATATCGTAGGAGTTGCCCTGCTGGGACTCCAAAGGAACACTTTTTCGGGTTTAATTTGATGCAAAACTTATCGAGATTTTTGAATATTTCTTCGAGATCCTTGATAAGTAATGATCCTTGTTTTGTTGTAACTATCACATCATAAATATATACTTGCATGTTTGTGCCAATTTGGCTTCCGAGGAAATTTTGCATCATCTGTTGATATGTTGCTCCGACGTTCTTGAGACCGAAGGGCATTGTTGTGTAATAGAATACACCATAAGGTGTAATGAATGTTGTTTTCTCCTGATCTTCCTCCTTCATCCGAATCTGGTGGTATCCTGAATATGCATCCAAAAAGTAAAGACGTTCGCATCCTATAGTTGCATCGATTATTAGATCGATTTGCGGCAGTGGGAAGTGATCCTTTGGACAATGTTTATTCAGTGCGGTGAAGTCAATGCACATCCGCAACTCTTTGATGTTTTCCTTCAGGACGCATACTGGTTTTGCAAACCATTCTGCTTTCTTCAGTTCCTTTATAAAGTTAGCGTCAATGAGGCGATGTAGCTCTTTCCCAACAGCTTTGCACTTTGGTTCTGCGAAACGATGAAGCGATTTCTTTACTGGTTTTGCTTATGGATCTAAATTTAATGCGTGCTCAGTGAGTTCCCTGGGAATTCCCGGCATGTCAGAAGGTAGCCATGCAAAGATTTCCCAGTGCTCACAGAGGAACTTGATGAGTGCGCTTTCCTATGCGGGACCAAGGTTGGAAGCCACAAATGTCATCTTCTTCCGGTTGGTGGGGTGGATCCATACTTCATTTGTGTATTTCATAGTGTCGAAGGCCTAGTCGGGATTGACACATGCTACTGCCATAGGTTCTGCGGTTGTTGTCATTTTGAGCTGCTCAAACTCTGTTGCCATCCTAAAAGATTCAGAAATCTTGTTGAACTCCCTATCACAATTGTCGGATTGTGTGAAACTTCCTTTTACTGTTATGATTCCCTTTGGTGCTGGCATATTCATTACTAAGTATGCATAGTGCGGGACTACCATAAATCGTGCAAAAGTCGGGCGTCCTAGGATCGCGTGATACTGTGATGGCCAGTCCATGACTTCGAACTCGAGTTTTACCGACCTGAAATTTTCTTTGGATCCAAAAACGACGGCAAGTAAAATTTTACCTAAAGGAATTTCGGCTTTACCTAGTACTATGTCGTGAAAGGATGTTTCTGTTGGTGCCAAATTTGCCAAGGGGTAGTTCATTGCCCTTAGTGTTTTAGCATAGATCAAGTTTATGCTGCTTCCTGCGTCCATGAAGACCTTGCTCATGTCAAACCCGCCAATTTGTGCTTCAACTATCAAGGCTGAATGACCCGTTCTTGGTACTCGATGTCGGTGATCAGCTCTCCTGAATGTGATTTCTTACTCTTACCAATGGAGATACACGGGTGTGGCTGGTGGAGCCACCTCTACCATGTTAACTTGACTTGTGATTAGCTTCTGAATTCTGTTGGATGGACGCCTTTTTGAATCATTGACATTGCCCCCTTTGACCTAGGGTATTCGTTTCTTTGATCGGTTGTGTTTTGCGGTGGCCCTGCTAGTGGAGGTGGTGCACCGATGGCTAACGTGCAAGGCGTGGATGTGTATCCTCGTCTTGCTGCTTCGATCGCTTTTTCATTGCATAGCTCTTGCATTTTTAAGAATGCTCGGCAGTCTTTCATGAGGTGGTTGGATTGTCTTTTTCCATCCGAGTCGATGTAAAACTGCATATTACACGGCCCTTCCATTATTTGCATTGCGGACATGGGTGGGTCCCGAGCTCGTGGTTGATATCGCTATGTTCATTGGCTTCCTCCGCCTTCGTCCCTATTGCGGTGGTACCGTTGTTGTAGTTGTCATTCCTGTTATTGCCTTCACCCGAAAAACTGGCCGTCACGTAACTTGGTCCTGTGTTTCCGTCATGATTTCGTCGCCTAATATTGTTGTCGAGTTTATTCCTGTCTTCTTCGGGTGACCGTGTTGGTTTGTCATGTAGCGCATCTTCTCCATCAGCCCATCGATTAGCTATGTCCATTAGCTGTGAGAATGTCTTGAGTTTTACTCGCCCCAGTTCTTCTATGAATTCTTGGCGATGGAGGCCATCTTTGAAGGCGTCAATGGCTCTTTCATCAGATATGGATTTGGCTGTATTTTTGATGATGTTCCATCGCTGGATGAATGCTCTTATTGACACTTCGGGCTTCTGTTTGCATGTCCGCAATTGCTCTAGAGACGTGGGCCGCTTGAATGTGGACTGAAAGTGTCGGATGAACTTGTCTTCGAGATTGTTCCAGCTACGAATAGAGTCTTTGGGTAGTTGTTTGAGCCATGACCTTGCAGCACCAGTAAGGTCCAATTGTAAACTTCGCATTGCGGTGGCTGTAGATCCGCCCTGTAACTTGATAGTGGCCAGGTAATTTGCTAGTGAAGCTTCGGGTTCTTGGAGTCCATCGTATTTTTGACGGTCATGTGGAAGTTTAAAGTCCTTGGGTACTAAGGTTTTGCGAATCAGCTGAGTGAAACAGCTGGCTCCGCATAACTCCTTGTAGTCTTCATTGTCACTATCATGATCTCTTCGGCTACGATTTTCTATTCTTGTATTGCTTCACAGCTCCAGTCCTGAAAGATGTTCCCAATGTGGAGACCGTGATCATCGGGTGTGCGCCACTTGCCGAGGGCTACTGCGGCGGCATGGGGATCTATCGGGTTTATGTGTAATTCCTTGTTTTGCTTGTGCGAGAGTTGCTCATACCATGCCGAGGTTCATTTGGGCGGATCGGTGGAGAGCTACACGAGGATTGTCGGGTGCAGGCTGAGTTGTGATAAGATATGTTTGTGTGGCCACAATTGCTGCTTGAGCCATTTTTGCTTTGATGTTTCCCGCTTGATCTACTGACATAAACGATAGATCAAGGTGTCAGATCAGTTTGTTTCTTTTTGTTTTGGGTATGTTCTGTAATCAAGATGTTCCCCTTCCTGGCGGTGCTCCTCTTGTTACGCTCCTAGACCTTCGGGCAGAGCTTAGTTGTGCCCATTGTAGGCTGTATTCATCGGCTAACCTCTTTCTTTCATCGAGTTGCCTATGCATCCTTAGTAGGTCTCTCTTCTTGTGGTGAGGCAAGTATTGATATGCTAATAAATCTTCGTGTGAGGCGTCGGCTGTCATTGGAACGACACCCGAAAGCTTCCCTGGCCTTTTGCCATGCCATTGCTGGTAGCCGAAGAGTTCGCCTCTCTTCCCCGTTTGGTTCTGCTCTTCCTCCTGGTACAGCGATTGTCCACCGTTTCTGTAACATCTCAATTTCAGCAACCCTGATTAGTGGTCTAGAATGCAAAAATCATGGGGAACGAAAACTTTTTATTGTTCATTGGTGCAGTGTTTTCTTGTTGTTTGTTTGTGCTTGTGCATGTGAGAGTATTCCATATGATACTCCTTACCTCACCATCAGTTGACAAAAGCTATTCAACAAAACTATCCTGGCTCATTTTACATATTCTCAAATGTTTTGGAATTTCAAAACATGAGCCAAGATGCTTGTGTAACCAAAACTAGTTTAGTAGCTTCCATTGACAAAACTATGGAGAGCTATAACCTCCTTATGTTTTCAAGACAGAACCTTCAACTAATCTTACCTCTAGGATCTCCAAAACCTTTTAGTAAGATTTTGAATTCTACTCTTGGTAGAGATACCAAGGACTCTCATCTTATTCAAAATCCAACCTCTTCAAAATGCCTCAACCTTACCTCAAGCTAGGCTTGATGGTAACCCCAGTAGTGGATTTACTTAGTGTATAAGATGAATTGCCATAATCTGCTGCTTGTTTTGTATGCTTAGGAGATAGTATGAGATACTCTAGGAGCTCATCACTAGGATCAAGAAACTTTCAAATGCCCAAACACTAAGCAAGAATACAAGATGGATCTAATCTCTAGCCACCAGGTGATCATCTAAAACCCTTACCCAGATCAATTCCGCAGTGATCCATTCTAGAAGCTCCCAAGTCAATGAATTCCAGTATCAAGCAAGGATCCTTCCTACTCAATCTACACTTCAACATCATCCACTTGATGATGCTTTGGTACCTTGCAACCCATAAAAATCATCACCACCCACATTCTAGTCAAAAACCCTAAGTCTGCCAAATTTGGCTAAGTCTGGAAAACTATTTCCAACATCACCATGATAAAAGCTCACACCACCCTTGTGCATTATTGGTAATGCACTTGAACCATCTTGTTAACCATCCTAAGGACTACCAAGGTCCACTCTTGACCTTGGTTAGATCACCCTCCAACCCACTTGTTCTTGATGGTTTTGTAGGCAAGAAAATAACTATTCCTACAAATCTAGTCATCATGCCTACTTTGATAGAAGCTCACACCACCATCCCACCTTCTATGGACCAACTCTTCGCATGTTTGTACTCTAATCATATAGTTCTATCAACATATACTTCACTTGTTCCAAGTGGATCCTTGTTCTTCTTAAACCCACCTGGTTTTTAAGGCATCATGACCCATCTGGCATGGCAGCCTTATTTTCAACAAAGTTTGCAATCACTTCCAGACCACCTCAAATGTAACCAATCCAAACTCCTTCTAAAATGATCATCTATATAACTTGGTCTAACCCTCCATCTATCCCTTGAATCTAGGTGAGCTCTAAGCTCCAAGAACCAACAAGGTTTTGGTGGTATAAAAATAACATCACCCTAGATCCACAACTCCTTGTTTTCCATCCAATCCAAGTTGGATTTCAAATTCTCAGGTTGCATATGCTTGCTAGACCTTGTATACATTATCTAACTTGATCATCAAGATTTATCAACAATTATCCATTATTATTATGGCCCCAAATCTATTTAATTCCTTTAATAGACCAAATCTCCAAAACTCCTTTCCCAAAGGAAAGTTTGGTTTTTTGCCAAAACACTTTCCCAAATTCTTGCTCATTTGAGATCCATGTTTCATACTCTACCTTCCCAACTCAAAAATAAATATTTTTGAGAAGCTTTATTATTTCTTTTTGCCTATTTTCTTAAATGGTAGAAATGGAATAATAATAGTTTTAAATACTTTTAAGCCTCAATAAATCTTGGGAAAATTACCCTGAGTGTGTATTCATATTTAGAATCATCTCACATCAAAAACTCTACCTGTCCAATGTAAAATATCAAATGATCTTCTAGAATCTACTTCTGCCCTTTTTGAATAAATGGATTTAAGAGGACTAACACCCCTTATAAAAATCCCAAATAAATCCTAGGATTGTACCTTGACCATACCCCATCTACCAGTACCATCTCCCCCACTTTTTACAATGCAATTTAGTGAACTCCTCCACAAGTACTCTTGTGATCAAATTATGCAAAACAATGAGAACTTGAACTAAACAAAAACCAAATCATCACCAAAGCTGGCATCACACTTTTCCACAGCACCAACACCCCCCGGTCGTGTGCACTGTATCAAATACTGTAGCATACCCGCTCCCCTTGTCTTTTTCTCTTGGAAAGAGAGAAGGAGAGATAGGCCATATCTTGCAAAATCTTCAAAGCAGCAGCAGCCACTCCCCTCTCCCTCTCTGGTCGTTCTTAGGCCCACAAACCACTTCCCCACCGTCCCTCTCGCCCAATCCATGACCAGCTCCCTCCTCTCCCTTGCTCCCATGGACAAGTTCCACCATGCACCACCCCCACTCGAAATAAAGGACCATAAGCCACTACACCTCCTCCCCCTGGACTCATTTCGCCTCCACACTCCCACCTACCTCTTCCCGAGCTTCAGATCCAGATCCCTGGCTCCCCATCGCCATGGAAAAGGAGGAAAGTTCCTCTCTGCATCCTTCATGAGTTAGCGCTTGTGCTCACCCTCGGCCTCTCCCAGCCCTCTATCTACTCTCTCTATCGCTTCCCTGGACCTGAACTACCTCCTGATGCTTCTCCTTTCGCTGCAGGAACCCCGGAGTGCCGTCACCGGCGACACCCCTGAGCAGAGCTCCACTCCTGAGTCCGCCCTCTCCGAGCCCTCTCCTCACCCCCAAGGGCTCCCCCGTGGCTTCAGCATCCCTCCTGGTCCTCTCTTCCTCCCTCTCCGTGGACATGCACATGCCCACGAGCCTTCCCAAGCGAGCTCCCGAAGTTGGTTGCGTCGCAGAAGCGCGTGACCTGGAATCTGCACCGAAGCAGACGCTGCAGCCCATCAATCTGACCGCCGGTGAGTCCCGTGTCACCTCTTCCGCTCCCCGTCGGCTCCCCGTGCCCCTAGGTGAACTCCCCGCCGCTCCTAGACCGCTCTAGGGTTTCCGTCAGCCACCGCTAGCGCGAGCTGGAAGACGATGCTCGGTCATCGATTGTCACTTGAATGAACTGCCGAGAATACCTGCTACCCCTTCGCCCCCTCCACCCACTGACCAGCAGGCTCAACTAGTCAGCCATTTGAAAGCTCTCCCGCGTGCTGCCTTGTCAAGATGGGCCGAATTCGTTCCCTTGGCCCAATCCCCTAGCAGACCTGGCCCGTGCCCCCTTTTTCTTTTAAACTTTTCTCTAGGGCAGACCTAAATAGCTATTAGTTTAAATCCTTTTGAAAATGAAAACCCCCACCAAATTCCTAGATCCAAAATTCCTAGTGTTTACGAATGTTTTCTTAAACATGCAGTATCTTTGGTTGACCCAAATAATGTCCAGATTTTCTATAGTAAATCCTTTACACAAATGCATCTTTTCCGCTATTAAAATCCTTCTGTAAGTTTTACAACTCTAATTGAGTTAAAACATTTTGTTTCTGAAAGGTAACCGTTATCCCTTTCATGTCCCCCTGGCCCCACCAAAAACTAATTCCTATATTGCCCCTAGTAAAAATAACAAAAACAGTCACAATCTGACTTTAGAAAATTCCTTAGGCATATCTATATCACATATTAGGCTAATTCCAACTCCCAGAGAAGTGTACCATCAATACTTATCCAACACCAGGAGATAAGGATTTATGGACCCTCTGTTGAATTTTAGTGAGTTAAATAATTCTGTAAGAGGTATTATCACTAAATAAAACACTCAAGGAGTTTGATAACTCCAAAAAGAGTAAATCACATTTCCTACAGAAAGGTATTCTAAATTCCTACCCTGTGCCCTTGGAATCAAATCAAAAGCTTCTATAGATTTAATTTGGTAAAAAAGACAAATTGTCTACAGAACTGCATTTGAGATTTTCCTGAGGGCATTCTGGTAAATATTTTGGCATGATTCCAACTCTCAGTGTACAAGTGCAACAAACCCTACCTAACCATCCAAGGAAATAATTTTTGGAGCTCCAGAACTTTTCTGGTGAATTATTTGCTAAAACTAGAGCTTTTATCACTAGTATTCATAAGAATTTAAAGAAAAGTGATAAAAAAGTGAAATCACTTTTGTTGGTTTCATTTTGTCAACATCTACCTGTTGGTATCATTTTTATACAATGATATCATACAGATTATGTCCTTGGTCCAAAACTCCCCCTCTTAGGTAGTTCCTCGACAATAAACCCTAAGGGGTGTTCATCCCCTTCTCCAAGGCCATCTCAACCTCCTAAATCCAGTCCTCACTAAAAACTACTGAACCTAAATTGGAGATAATTCAATTTCTTATTTGCTGAGTGGTATCGGTGATTGTATGCCTTGTATTGATTGTGCCCATTTGTTTGTTTGCATGTGTTCCCTATCGACGATAGTTGCGATTATATCGGAGAGCAAAAGAATATGGTTTTTATTGGTTATTATGGTTTTCTAAGAAGAAGTCCAGGGACAATTATGCCATATTGCTGATCTCAGGCAAGCCACCTTCTTGCTCATAAGTCTTGTACTATTGTTTTACTTACGCATGTTTTATCTACTATTTATTAAAACTGCATTGTTTTACTATATGTTGATGTATATATATGGTAGTGGTTTGGCTCCTCCGAACTATTACACTTTTGTACTATTAAGTACAACCCCCTTGGTGACACCTACTTGTCCCTAGTAGAATAGATGGTGTATTACACTATACCCTTTGGAGACCCCGTTTTAGCCGAAGCAAAAACTAGAGGATCGGAAGACCCCTGGAAAAGTTTTACCAAATGTTTTATGATACAACCTTGGTGAGGTGGGACCTCCCAAGAGTTGTTGAGAAAGAGAAAAGGTTTTGTTTTGCCAAATGTTGGAGGAAAACCGGAGGAAAAAGGTTTACAAAAACGCACCCGATTCTTTGCAGTTTAGCTATAACAACTTAACCCTGTGCAACCACATTACTCTGGAATGGGACAAGGCTGGATTTGATGTTTGTCTATTCTCGTATAAGCTGCCTTGCAACTACTACAGGGGATGAAACTCCCTGGAGGGTGGGCCTTCTCTAGACAAATGGTCCATGTGAAACATCGACCGAGAGAAGGAACGAAGGGTCTATGGATCTCCACACGTTACTATGAGCCCCTCATTGAAAGCGCACACTCGTGAAGTGGAAAAAGTGCTCCGGTTGGCTGGGAACTATATAGGGCGTCCGGTGTTGAGGGGAACAACACTCATAGGGTAGGCACTTATATTGGAGTGGGCATCCGGAGAGTCTTGATCAGTTACTCGACCCACGATCGGTGTAGATCAGAGTAGTGTACCCGGATGATGTGGGGAAAGTGTACAACCTCTACAGAGTGTAAATCTATTCGAATAGCCGTGTCTGCTGTCATGGACAGGTTGGACAAACTTCTGTAGAGCGCTGCTGGTTTTGTTTTCAAAAAGGATTTCGGAAAATAAATGGCGTTGGAAATGTTTTGACCATGGGATGGTCGGAAAGGATACCGGTTTTGACCATGGGATGGTCAGAAAGGAATGAAAGGAGTTTGGTCATGGGATGACCGGAAGGAGGAACAAATGGGTGACCTAGTCCTAATGTTTTCCAAAACTTTTCAAAAAGGTTTCCAAAATGCTTTGCAAAAGTTTTCAACAAATATATGTAGATGTTATATCTACAAGAGAAACTATTTGAGAAAAGAACCTCTCTTGAAGCCCTCCTACTACCACAGCCACATTGCATACCCTCTTGTTATTGTTGTTATCTTAAGTTGGTTCGCGAGTACATTCAAAGTACTCACTGGCATTGTCCCTGGCTATTAACTTGGTCAGATCTCAAGAAGAAGGTGGTGTGGCGACGATGTGAGCTAGGACGTTCTCCCAGTCAGTTGCCTGTAGGTTAAGGCATGGCCTGGGCTCTACGCTTAATGAAGTTCCGCTGTTGTTGATCGATGTAGCCATAGTGGCAACTAAGGTATGACATGTAATCGTTATGTATTAGATGTTTACTTTGATACTTGTCTGTTATGTGCCACGACTAACTGATCATGGTATCGTGGTTGTATGCGTAACAGGGATTCTCAAAGGATTAATACGGGGGGCCCACAGTTTCTCCCCCGTTTCCATGGTCCCCTTTGGTGTTGTGGTATCCTGCATTGTCATCCGATAAAATATCATTCAGGTCGAGGATAGGGTTACCGTTAGAATCGCGTGGTGTCGAGGTATTTCTATTGACCATGCACACTTGGTAGTGTGTCGTGTATGGGCTTGTGTCGTCGTCATCTAAACTAAGGGAGACACTATCGGGTAGATCAGTGAAATCCATTGTTTTCTGTTCTGGGTAGATTTTTGCCATCCTTATCCTGAAGTCAATGCTTTTGCTTCTTTCTTCGGGTTCAGAGTTTGCTAGGCTTGTTCCACATGGTGGAGTTAGTGGGGGTCTGATCCGAAGGAGAGATTGTCGTAAAGACCATCAAGGTCCCCTTGTGCTTGTTTTCTTCGGCTGCTTCAATTTCCACTATGACCTCCACGGAGGATCCGACAGATGATGCTGGTATCACTGTAAGCGCAGTTTTTTCCAGCGATAGTTCTGATGTAATTAGGTCCGAAGGGTGTGATTCTTGGGGGTCTTCTACTTGGAAGTTGAAGCTTCTGTTGATTAGATCGCATCCGCCATTGAATTCAGCGAGTACTATCACAGGGGTGGGTGGGTGTGGAACTGCTTTTGTTGGGTTACTGCTTGGAAAAAAGAATTCCGCCGAGTCCATTGTTTCGGCATTCAAGCTTCCCACAGTTGACACCAATTGATGAGGGGTAACCTCGACAATGTCCATAGAGAAGGACTTAGGGTTTTGCAGAAAAGAGAATGTTGGGGATTTTGTTGGATATCAGGAGAAACAATGGGGTCAAAGTCGCCTGAATATAGGGTGAATCGCACTATTACAGATTGCTTGGAGATTGTCCGGTCCGCTCGCCTCGGCTTCTCCCGGCTTATATATAATAGGCCGGGTCTCAAAGTTGTATGCGGATAGGTTACATATATTTGATTACAATACCAACACAATGTCAGTCCTTTTTTCTCCTTTCCTAATACAACTTCAGCCTTTGTCAATTGCTCTTTTGGACCATCATCTTTGACTCTTCATGTGTCGTAAGACTTTAAATGAATACGGTGTCAATTATGACAACGTGCCTCTTTTATGTGACAATGAAAGTGCAATCAAAATTGCAATCCGGTGATACAAGGACAAAGCATATTTATATTCGCAATCACTTTATTCGGTATGATGTTGCTCGTGGTGATATTGATCTATCCTTTGTGAGCACAAAGAACCAACTTGCTAATATTTTCACGAAGCCACTTGATGAAGCAAGGTTTTGTTACTTGAGGAATGAGCTACATATCATTCATTCAAGGAGCTTGTCTTGATTACTCATGCATACCCACTTACATATCTTCCTTTATTTGGTTTAGGTGCGGGCATGGATATAGGGGGAGTGTGGTCCTAATTGCTTTGGCCAACACTCCCCCATAATGCCGAAAGCAAGAAAAATCACTTCTCTTAATATCATTATGTGATATGTGAGTTCTTTGACGAGTATTGGTCATGAACCAAAGATCTATCCTCGCGGTGTCATACCTTTCACTCCAACATGGTGGCTTTGGGCACCGCCCTCTTCCGTAAGAAGAGTTGGTTTCTTGTGGATCCTTTTAGTTTTTCTTGAATATCTTGTGTTCTTATGGAAAACACACCCAATTTTGGCCTTTATTTGATTTTACTCTTGCAATCTTGGGTGTGTAATACCATCCCAGTTTGGTCGTCTAAACCTAAGCCTTCTCCAACTTCAACCATCTTTATCGTGCACAAAGTCCTTTGTTTCACTCGAGGGGGTTTTGTTCGGAATGCGCAAGCCTGATTCTGTGTTCAACGGAAATTCAGAGACGGACCGGATTATCCGCCCCAAGTGGGGGCTGGATAATATGCCCCTAGCGGTTTTGTCATTTTAAGGGCAGGGCAATGGGGGGAAGGGCTCAAACAGAGCAGCTCTTCCACCCTGACCCCTCTCCTCTTCCCCAGCCACCGCCTGCCTCCCCGGAGCCGTTTGCGGCCACCGGATTCTCCAGGCCTCCCCCAGATCTTTTTTCCCGCGCATCCGGGGTACCTTCTCCTCCGTGTTCTTCCTTCAATGAGTGAGGGTAACTCCCTCTCTACCATGTTTTACATAGATGTGTTGATTGTTGGTGGAACTTGGACTAGGAGTCGCCTTGTGGTTCATATTCTTGATAGAAACCATAGACTTACAATACCTGTGCTCGATCTACTTTGATGCACTCAATCTGTGCCAGTTTCTGAAATTTTCGCCAGGGCCGGATTATCTACCCCTGGCACGGACGGATAATATGGCCTGGAATGTTCGCCCCTAGTTTAGAATTTCCAGATCTTTTGCATCATGTATTTTTGAATTGTGTATTGTTTTTCTAGTGTTTGTACATTCCTCCTGGACTTGTGTGTATACTTATCTCCATGCTATCCATCTTGCTCACTTCACAGGTGGCTCTCGTGTTCCTCGGACCTATAAGTGCCGTCCCCGTGCTCGTTATTTCAGGCCCGACGGAGAAGGTGGTCTCGTGGACAAGGTTGAATTAAGGAGGCGGCAAAGAGAGGCTGATAGGATGGCTGAACGTGCTAGGAAAACAAAGAGGACCACTTAAAGGAAGGGAAACCAGCCCCGAGTCAGCTACCAAGAAGATGGATATCCTTGACTATTCCGCCATTCGTCACCGTGACTTATATGTCGATGGTGATAGTAAGGATAGTAACTTTTGGCCAACCCACTTCAGGAGTATTCAGATGATATTTACTCCTCTCTCAAGATTCGCCCCATGCGCCCTCTTGCTATGACTGAGGCAAAGTCAAAGCCAAGACTTGCTAAGGCTTTGGCTGTGACTGAGAGGATGGGGCTGCACCATCGGATGACTCTGCAGTGCAACTATGATACCCCTATGGTGAAGTAGTTCTTCTCAACTCTTGTGATATGTGGAGATCAGCTCCGTATAATGAAGTGGGTGACGGGTACCACTCTTATTCAGTCTAATTTCTGCATCTTTGGTCAGGTGCTTGGGTATCCCTTCAATGGTTGTGATAATCCTTGTGGTCATCGCATTATCACCCCTATCAAGGCTAGCAAGGACGTTGCATTCTCTCTGTGCCTTTCCCCAGATTGTGTTATTGGGATGCTCTCAGGTCTGTCTCCTTTGTATGCTGCGCTGGTTGCCCTTTACCATGACTCCATCACTCCTAGTGTGGGCAACAATGACAGTATCCGTGGCCACCTTGTTCAGCTGCTTGCCTTCTCACATGAGGTTGCCACTTCTGAGGATGCATCTCTGGATTACAAGTTGGATGTGATGGATTTTATTTACCATGAGATGACTGATTCCATGTCCAATAGGCTTTCCATTCCACATGCCCCGTTAATAATGATGCTCATCAAGCGTATGCTACCTCATGAGGATTTTGGTGGCAATCTTGATGGTGAGTACAAGAACAAAAAGATTTACAACAAGGCAAGGAAGACCTCCCATCCCTCTTCTGCTCCTGAGGGCCTCATAGGAGATGCTCTTGCTAGTGGGTGTAGGCCCCATGTTCCTTCCATTGCCCGTGAGGTGAAGCAGCTGAATTGGTTCCAGCAGAACATCCTGTGCATGGGGGTGGATATCCACAAGGGGCAGTACGAGTCTTACAAGTAGCGCCATGAGATGGCTCACACCCAGCATCTCATTCTTCACCATGTGTCAGGGGCATTAGGCCACTCTCCAGCCCCCTCTGCTCCCACTCCGTATGCTAAGTGGAATAGCTCCGGACTCACTATGGAGAGCTCGAGCTTCACCTGTTTCCTTCCTCGGTGAGGGAGTCCACTCGACCTACTAATGACGATGAGGATGAAGATGAGGATGAGGAGGAGTATGATGATGATGAGGATGGGGACGAGGATGACGAGGAGGAGTACGACGAGTGATCTCTTGGGGCTCTAGCATCGCTCTTCTTCCTTTTTGGCGTTTTGATGCCAAAGGGTGAGAAGTAGTTCTATTTAGGATTCCGTGGATTTGCATGGGTCGGGCACAAGCATTTGCCTTTTATCGTTTTCTCTCTATTATTGTCTGTGCCCATTTAGCATTGAACTTTTATTCGTGAGTTGATTTGTTGAATGAGACTATGTTTGTGTGGCACTATGGTTAAGTTGTGAATTTATCACTGGAATTATATTGTGGATGTATCTCTTAGTGATTATGGATCCATCTATCATATTGGCTATATTGGTTATCTTTCTCACGGTGGAAGGCCTCAATATTGGTTATCATAGTGGCTATTCTCATATTATATTGAGGACTTATCTCTCACGGTGGTATGATGGTTTGGTCTAACTTGTCATTTGTGTGTAGATTCCTTTCCAATGAAATAGCCTTATACTTACGTGTGTGCATTTGTATTGAAATGCAAATTATTAATTATGCACACATTTAGGGGGAGTCTCTTTCATCCTTGTATTGATGTTGTTAATAGATCTCTATTACAAATCCTAGTATTATCATCTAACACCAAAAAGGGGAGATTGAAAGAACATTTCATGATATCTAGTGTTTTGTGTGTTAGATAACAATACCATGGATCATCTCATCTGTGCTAAATGCTGCAGATAATTGTTCATATGAAAAGAAGCCAAAAACAGTTCTTGGGGGCGGATTATCCGGCTCTGCCAAGGGCTGTATAATCCGGCCTGGCCCATTCAACAAAGGTGGACAACGCGCGTCATGCGGTATGGGGGTTGATTATTCTTAGGATTGTCCGGCCAGGGCCAGCTTTTTTGCCCGGGTCAGATAATCCGCCCCTCCAGGGGGCCGGATAATCCGCCCCACGAGAAGTTTAGCAAAGGGCGACCAGGCGCGTCACGCGGTATGGGGGCGGATTTTCCCCGGGAAAATCCGTTCTCGGGGCGGAGTTTTGCCCCGACCGGATAATCCGCCCCCACTTGGGCCGGACAATCCATCCCCCATAGTCACCAACGACAGTATTTGGCGGGGTATTTATTCCCTTCAATCCCTCCTGCCAGAACACTTGACTCATTCAAAAAAGGCTCAGACCTGTTCTTCAAGTTCCAAGCGAGATCTCCGTCTTCACCTATCCAAATACATCGATCTTTGGTAAATTGAAGGAGGAGGACTTGATCTTCATCAACACCAATCAAGCGCTCAACTTCCCATACATTCACTTGGAGGACTCTTGATCTAGTATTTCGTGCAAATATCAAGATCCTAGTTTTGATTATTTGATAATCCTTGTTTTTGTGGCAGCTTGTTGTCATCACGGGAGCCTCCAATTCAGTTGTGGATGTGTGCCCCGCTAGCATTGTAAATGCACTGGTTCCCACCTCGAAGGGTACCAATAGTGGAAAGGTGGATCAGGCCTTGGGTGGCGAGATCCATCGGAGAATAGGGTGACGCCTATTGTGGCATGGTGGTCTTAGAACCGCCCACCTGTCCAATGCAGATGTACTTCCCTTAACAAGGAAGGAACTGCGGTCAAATAAATCCCCGTGTCTCCGCGTGCTCCACTACGGTTTCCTCGCTCTTACTTACACGCTTAGTAGATAGGTTTGCATATAGGGAAATTCTCGTAATTGCATATCTAGAGAATTTACATTTGTGTCCAACATAAAATTGAAAAAGAACTTAAATTTTGAAGTAGCACCTATTCCCACGCCCCCTCTAGGTGCCCATAAGATCCATTTCAGTTGGACTATTAGATCCAATGGTACAGATCAACTAGATTCATGTTGAACAATACCTAGAGCAAACTCCACCATGTTCTAGAACCATCATGTGACCCCCACCCCCCCACCCCACAAAAAAATCATAGCACAGTAGGTTGTATTCTCAATATGTGTTGATAGTTATTACTAATATAATTAATGTCTGCCTTTTCTCTAACAAGACTATTGGTTATTAACAACTTAATGTTTGTTAAATCACATTTCATCTAGTATATATTTACGAGTGTGGCACATTCCTTTTACTAGTATTACATAACTTAATTACCACTATATAGTGTACGAATAACTTTGAATATTGACCGTTGAAACAAGACTTGTGAATCCCAAGATTGTCAGCCGTTGGATCTTTTTTTCCATTTTAGCATCGATAAGATATTGATAGTATTTCTTTTCTTATCTTACCATGATTATTATAATATTACCCACTATATAGTGTATGAATAACTTCAAATTGACCATTGGATCAAGACTACTAGTGAATACCAACATTGCCAACCATTGGATCTTCTTTTCCATTCTAGTATATATCTTGTACTTATGGTTTAGGGGTTTAGGGTTTATGGTTTAGGTTTTGGGTTTAGGGTTTATGGTTTAGGGTGGAGTAGATACACTATTGATAGTCTTTCTTATCATATCTTACGACTATATTATTTACCAATAACTTTGAATATTGATCGGTTGGATCAAAACTCGCAAATCCCAACATTGTCATCCGTTAAATATTCTTTTCAATTGTAAAATCATCGCTAGAAAATACTATTGTTTATCTTCTCTTATCTTACCACTATACTGTGTATGACTAACTTCGAATATATTGACCATTGGATCAAGACTCTCGAATCCCAACATTGCTAGTTGTTGGATCTTCTTGTACATTCTACTAGCTAGCATCTCTACTAGAAGAAATTATAGATAATACGTCTTTAGCACAATGAAAGCTATGCACAAACCTCAAAAACCACTACTCCATCATTCTAGAATAATCTTATGCGACGTTTCTCTAGACCATATGTTACCAAAATTTTCAAGTATTAGGCATAACTAATAAACATTGACATCTACATGATACAAAGTAGAAGAACTAAATATACACCCATACTTTATGGAGAATGTCGATCACATTTAATTTTTGTGATCTAGCTTTACCTATTATATAAAAAAATCTTACCACTCTATAGTTTGCGAATAACTTTGAATATTGATCGGTTGGATCAAAACTCGCGAATCCCAATATTGCTAGCCGTTGGATCTTCTTTTCCATTCTAGCAACATCTCTAAAAGATACTATTGTTTACTAGTCTTACACCACTATATAGTGTATGAATAACTTTGAATGCTTGGATCAAGACTCGTGAATCCTAACATTTCTAGCTGTTCAATCTTCTTTTGCATTCTAGCATCTAGAAGATTCTATTGATAGTCTTCATCACAATGAATGCTATGCACAAATCTCAAAACACACTTCTCCATCATTCTAGAATATTCACCCTCGTTTCTCTAGACCATGTTACCAAAATTTTCAACTTTTAGATAGCTAATAATCGTCGACTTCTACATGATATACAGAGTATAAGAAACAAATATACACCAATATTTTATAGATGTTGATCAAATTTATAATTTTTTCTGCTTTACCTATTATAATTTTATATAGTGATGATATGTCAAACGTCTATTATCTGAGTCGCATGTGTAGGGCACGTGTAACTTACTAGTCTTACCACTATATAGTGTATGAATAACTTTGAATACTTCACATTGGATCAAGACTCATGAATCCCAACATTTCCAGACGTTGGATCTTCTTTTCCATTCTAGCATCTATAAGATTCTATTGATAGTATGCATCACACTGAATGTTCTGCATGAACCTCAAATCACACTTCTCCATCATTCTAGAATCTTCTCCCTTGTTTCTCAAGACCATGTTACCAAAAATTTCAAGTTTTAGATAGCTATTAATCATTGACTTCTACATGATATAAAAAGTACAAGAACCATATATACACCCATACTTTATAGATGTTGATCAAATTTATAATGCTTTACCTATTCTAATTTTATATAGTGATGATATGTCAAACGTCTATTATCTGAGTGTCACATGCAGGACACGTGCAACTTACTAGTATATTACCACTACATAGTGTATGAAGAACTTTGAATATTGACCGTTGGATCAAGACTAGTGAATCCTAACATTTCCAGCTGTTGGATCTTCTGTTCCGTTCTAGCATCAAGAAGATTCTATTGATAGTCTTCATCACAATGAGTGCTATGCACAAACCTCAAAACACACTTCTCCAGCATTATAGAATCTTCTCCCTTGTTTCTCTAGACCATGTTATCAAAAATTCCAAGTTTTAGATAGCTAATATTGTTGACTTCTACATGATATACAAAGTACAAGAACCAAATATATACCCATACTTTATAGATGTTGATCAAATTTATAAATTTTTGTGCTTTACCAATTATAATTTTATGTAGTGATTATATGTCATATGTCTATTATCTGAGTCTCACGTGCAAGGCATGTGCAACTTACTCGTCTCTCTAGCATAATGAACGCTATGCACAAACCTCAAAACATACTTCTCGATAATTCTAGAATATTCTTCGTCATGTCTCTAGAGCTTGTGGAGTACTGGTAGGTAGCTAATAGGTTGATTTCTACACGATATAAAGTACAAGAACCAAACACACCCGATACTTCCATTATTTTTTGAGCTTCACCTATTTAAATATTATATAAAAAATGATATGTCATACTTCTATTATCTGATTCTCACGTGCAAGGCACTTGCAACTTACTAGTAGTATTGTTGGTTTGTAGCACAATGAAACATTATATGCACAAACCTCAAACACACTTCTCTATCATTTTAGAATCTTCTCTATCATTTCTCTAGAGCATGTTAGAAAAAAATTCGAGTTTTCCGTAGGTAATAAAGTTTTTTTGCTGGGACTGTAGGTAATAAAAGGTTAATTTCTCCATGATATAAAGTGCTAAAAGAACCAAATATGGATACACCCAATACTTTATGGATGTGGATCAAAATCATAATTATTTTCTTAACTTTACAATTATAATTTTATATACAGTAGTGATGATATGTCATACTTCTATTATATATGAGTCTCACGTGCAACTTACTAGTAGTGGTATAACTAGGACTAGTATGTATCTCGTATATATCCTCTATTTTTCTCTAGACATGCCTCTCTCTCCACTATATTGTTTTTTACATGATCTCTATTATTGCTCTTGGTATGACAATTATGTTCAAAAATAGGTACATCAGGCCCTATAAAGAATCTAGTGTATAATTATTTTTCTATGAACCGTTTAGCGTGTCATGGGTAAAAAAACTATAACCAGAAAATATTTTAAAATGGTTCTACATATAGAGTAGAGAATATTACATTCAACTGATCATTTAAAAATATTATAAATATTGGATGAATTATTAACATTTTATGAATTTGTAAGTTTATACAAATATGTAAATTAATGGCAGTACTGACAAGGCAGGCCCAACTGTCTGTTATATTGTCAGCAGAGATAAATAGGTAATTAGATGACCAAGTGGTGGAAATTGCAACTGATCAGACCAGCAGCTGGTGAAAACTGCAAAAAACTATCCAAGTGGTGGTTTGTGCAACACATGGAGTAGGATATGGTGAAATCTGCAATGTCATCTTCCTATATATGCACACCAAGGTAGCTGACCAACATGCTAGAGACTCTTATCAAGAAAAAAGGAAAAAACACGCCCCACACACACACACAACACGGTCGTACCAAGGCACACGTGTGTGACGCCATGCAGTGGGACGAGGGAGAGATCAGCCGGCCGGTGCGTGCGGGGCGCTGCACAGGAGGGGACAGGGAGGATGGATGGTGAGAGACCGGGAAGGAGTGAGAAAACATACCAATACTACTAGTAGTACATAGTACTATGCTATTAGTAGTAGGTACGTGATGACCCACAAGTATAGGAGGTGTATCGCAGTATTTTGGAGGGAAGTGAAACCCAATTTATTGATTCGACACAAGGGAGCCAAAGAATATTTATAAGCCTTAACAACTGAGTTGTCAACTCAGCTGCACCTGGAAATAATCTTGGTCACAGCAGTTTATCAGTAGCAACCACTTTGTAGTAGCGATAGCAAAGTAATAGCAGTAGTAAAAGTAAAGACAGTAGTAACAATTGCAGTAAACAGTAGGATTATAACACTGTAGGCATATGGATGGATGGATGGGCGTTGCATGGACAAGACAATTCATATGGCAATCAAGACATGGGGAATTTGCAGATAAATAAGATAAAGCATCCAAGTACTAAATAATCATAGGCATGTGTTCCATATATAGTCATACGTGCTCACAATGAGAACTTGCACAACATCTTTTGTTCTGCCAGTCCGTTTGCAGCGGGGCCTCAAGGTAACTACTGGCAATTAAGGTGCTCCTTTTAATAGAGCACTAGAGCAAAGCATTAATACTCCATGAACACATGTGATCCTCACATCAAACTCATTCCCTCCGGTTATCCCTATTGTTGTCACTTCGGGACCTTTGGTTCCGGACAACAATATGTGTATACAACTTGTAGGTAAGACCATAAACAATACTATCATAATGAATAAATAACATGTTCAGATCTGAAATCATGACAGTCGGGCCCTAGTGACAAGCATTAAGCATAACAAGTTGCAACAAAGTCAAAAAGCACTAATAATAGATACTAGGCACCATGCCCTAACAATCTGATGCCATTACATGAACGATCTCATTCAATCCCTACCATCCCCATAGCCTACCACGGGGGATTACTCACTCATAGATGGGGGAAACATGGATGGTCGATGGAGAAGCGATGGTGATGATCACCTCCAATTCCCCGTCCTGGCAGGGTGCCAGAACGGAGTTTCTAGTTCTGAATCACGGAATCTGGTGGTGGCAGCTTAGCGGAACTCTTTCTGGAAAAACGTCGAACCCCCCTTGGTTTTTAGGTCAAGAGGCAAATTATAGGCGAAGAGGGAGGCCGAGGTGGCAGCCGAGGTGGCCACACCACCCCCAGGCGCGGCCTGGCCTGGCCCGCATAGCTAGGTGGTGTGGGCCACTCGTGGCCCTACTCCGTCTCGTCTTCTGGCTCCGTGAGTCTTCTGATGAAATAGGATTTTTGGCATATTTTCCGGGATTTTTACTCATAGTTGATTTTCTGCAAAAAAACTAGACACCTAGGTAATTCTGCTGAAAACAGTGTCAGTCTATGTTAGTTGTATCCAAATCACGCAAGTTTACAGGAAAAACAATAGCAAAAGTATTCGGGGAAGTAGATACGTTTTGGACATATCAACTCCCCCCAAGATTAGCTTATTGCTTGTCCTCAAGCAATTTAGTTGAAAACTGAGTGCGATAAAAGAAACTTTCACAAACACATTTGCTTCATAAGATGTATATATTCTCAGCATATGATCAACTACTCAGGCAATTCATAATAAAGAGTATGCAACTAAGTTTACTTAATAGTCATTGCAAGCTATGAAGAGATTCCAACTCTAAAATAATAAGTAGCATGAAACATAAACATAAGCAACATTGCAATGCTCATCACAGGGTATGATAGAGTGGTATCTCGCTTGGCTTTGATTGTAGAGCAAACATAAATTCCAAGGCACCTCTGAAATTCAAGTGAAGACTAGAAGTAAAGATATCAAAGATACAAGCATCAAAGTCATAACACAATTAATCCAGTTTTGAGACAAGCACATTATACTAAGAATGACAACTATGCTCTCAAGAAAGTGCTCATAGAATGTGTGGTGACTCAACAAGGAAATGAAAAAGGGTTTTGAAAAGTTTGAAAGGATTCCAAATGTTGAAAGTATGGTACTCATTAGCTTTGAGATATCATTGCACCTATCATAAGCATCTTTAAATGGTTAAGGTTAAAGTGACACAACTAAAGGATATGCTTGACAAGTTATAAGTTAAAATCTCATGCCCCTTACTTTCGATTACCGAACCTCATGCTACTCAACTTCAGTCACAAGTAAGCTCTTGTCATTGTAAGTACATATGTATCATAGAGAACCGCCAATGTGGTACCCCTTGCACATGATACAGGAGTTATCCCATAATCAAAATGACAAGGCAAGCAGACAAAGAGCATCTCAGCGATCTTTTTATTTGCTAGTTGCATAGGTTTTTTATGAGGATGCTTCATAGAATGCTCGTTATAGTTATGCTTCAAGTTTCCACCATGATTAGGCATGGCTTAGGCTAGCAACCCAGGCGTTTCTCTAACACATATACAAACTCCATGATCTTACAAGTTCCCCTTTTATTTCACACCACCGAGATCCATAAGCAAAAGAATCATGATATCAACGAGGTACAAAGTACCCGTGCAATGTTGAAAGCGTTCCCCATGATACATGGTTCTGGTAACTTCAACTTATAAAGCGCAAGCATATATGCAACAAAGATGGACGCAATGGTTCAATATTATTAAGTGCAAGAAAGTAAAGTGTGCCATCAAGTTCGTGAGAGCTTTACTAACTAACTTTCTCATAACAAGCAAACATTTTATTCGGAAGAAAACAAGGCATATTGAATATGGACGGAAAAAATAATGCTAATAGGTAGGTATGGTGGACACTTTTGGCAATATTGGTTTTGGGGAATTGCAAACATGAGTAGAGCTCATACTCAGTGCAAGTGAAGGCTAGCAATAGTAAGGGAGCGACAAACGAGAGAGCAATAACTGTCATAATCATGCTTGCAACAAAACAGGACTAATCATGGCATGAAAGTGATTCAAGACCCTTGAGGAAAAATAATTCATCGAGGATTAACTGATTATTGTTTCAGTCATATGCATGCATGAGCATGTGCCAAGGCAATTCAAGTGAAACATTCAGAGGAGAATACCATAGTGTCATACCAAGTTATGAATAGAGCAATGCAAGCAAACATTCGTATGACATGCTATAAACTATTAGCGGGCTAGAGCTAATCATAAGAAAGCAAGAACTACTAAGCATCCATAAATAACATACACCCTAAATGAACAAACTAAACATGCCCACAATGATGAGTATATGTAAAAAATGAAAACAAATAGAGTTCGTTACCAGTCTCTTACCACACCTCAAGTTGTCATTAATCCTCGTTATTGCCCTTCACTTGTGTGGCTTGAATAATAACAATAAACCAAATTCCACTTAGGACTGCTAAACCCTGCAACAAACTTCACAAAACCAAAGAAGAACAACAAATATTTTTGGTGTTTTTTATTTTTAGGGGCAAGAACCAAAAAGGAAAAACAAGCAAAGCAAAATCTTTTTGGATATTTTTAAATAATTAGGACAAAGCCAAAAGGAAAAAAGCAAACCAAGGCAACAAGAAGAAGAAGCAAACAAAGAGAAACAAAAGAAATATGTTTGGTCTTTTTGTGTTTTAGAAAGCAAAAGTAAAGAAAGAACGAAAAATAAAAAGAGAACGAAGCATGAATATACAAATTACTGATGAAACATGATATGGAGACGAGTGTGATGTCGGTGTGCCTCCCCCCAGGCTTAGGATTTTGGCCTAAGTGGGTACCAAACCCAAGTTGGCCAAGATGGAGCGCCTCCGTAGTATGGTGAGGAGGTACCCTCGTCCTGGTGCGAGCTCGAGGATGCCCCACCGTAGTGCGCAGAGTAATCGTAGGAGGGCACATCCTCCTGGTGCTGCCTATGGAAACCAAGCAAGCGGAGCTGCTCGTCCACCTCCTCCTTGGAACGTGACCACGACCTCCTGTGAACACTGAACAAAGTAGATTGGGAAAAGGAATCTCCCTTTCATCCCCGTCAGTAAACAACATCCTGTATACTAAACTGTCCGCATCAGAGTCAGTAGTGACGAAGTGATGTGTTTTCATGGCAGAAAGATAAGGCCTTTGTGGTGCCAATATAGTATCATTAGGATCCACAGAAATCTCTAACGCGGTAACCATACGTGAAGCAATAATTCCCCCATAAATAGGTCCCCTAGCAGCTAGGCGGCGAGCAATGAGAGAGCCAAGATTGTACCGAGTATCATTATTAAGTGCAGCAGCGAGGAAGGCTAAATGATAATTGGAGATATTACTCATATTCTCCCTACCAAGAATGCTAGTAGCAAGATAATAAGCAAAGTATCTAAGAGCTAGGAGTTGGATGTTTCTTATCTTCCCGCGCTGAGATACGCGGTCATCGTCATTGGTCACACCTCGATAGAGCTCCAGCAAATCAGCGGGTCGCCCTTGGATCTTCTTCACGGTCCCTGTCATGCCTATACCTATAATGCTGCAAAATCTTTCAAACGACATGGTAATAGGCTGATTATAAATTCTGAAAGAAACAGTTGACTGATAGGGGGTGTTAGTGAAAACAAAACTCTCAACGAAAGTTTTGGTGAGCATGGCATATTGCTCACTCTCATCCTCCATGTATGAGGTCAAACCGACCCTATGAACCAGTAGTAAGAAATCATCGAGGATCCCTATAGCTTGCAAAAAGGTATAACAAGGAAAAGTAGATGGGTGAGCATCCCCCTCATCTCCTTTATTGCCAAAGCGTGGTACAATGAGATCTTCACTGTATGAAGGCCTAAACTAAGAGGCTGATTTTGAGGGCCTTGACCTCCTAGGTGTGCCACTCTCAAATATTTCTCCAAAGGTGTGGTTGTTCATCTTTGATATTCTGAAATTTAAACATCCATTACACAAGTGATTGCAAAGTGAATATATAATGAAGGGCACTACTCATAGGGACTTGTAAGAGGCCTAAACATGCATCAAAACAATATCTCTAAGCATTGAACAAGCTTACAAGCTCTCATAACCTATCACCTACAGCAGCAAAATACTCAAGATATAAACCACTAAACACAAATCTACTTGGACAAGCGGAGGATTCACATACCGGAGAACAAATGCTCCAAATTTCAGTAGCAAAGATGGGCTGAGCAAAGAGATCGGAAAATCATGGGCAAGAACGTGATTTCGAGCAAAGAGCTGGTGTTTTCTCGGGAGAGAGGAAGCAGTGGCAAGTGAGAGAGTGAGTGGAGGGCCAGGGGTGGCCCACACCATGGTCAGGCGCGCCCCTGGGCTGGTCACGCCACCAGGTGGTGTGCCTGCCTGGTGGGCCCCCTGGTACTCTCCAGGTATTTCTCTACCCCTTTTTTCACATAAAATTTTAATATGAATTTTCTGGAATTTTTCGAGACACTTTATTTTTGAGCAATTTTTAGGTATAGATGAATGATTTTCTGACAGAAAAAAGTTTCTGGAATGATGCAACAGCTAAACAAAGCTAAAACTTCAGAAGTTCTAAGACACTCTAATATGCAAGAAACTAGCAAAAGAAAAGTAAACTAAGCGAAAGAAAAAGCTAAAATAGATAAACAAGATGTAAGCGGAGATAATCATGGTGAAAACATTGTGTTGTTCATTAAAATCCCTTTGTTAACAAGGTTGATCAGGTCTTGTTACCAAAAAAAATTATATGAAACAAAACTTCGTATTCTACTTATGATTATGTTACCTCAACCTTAATAGCAATGGTCCCAATCATAATAGTTTCGTATTTTTCTCTTGGTATGGGACAATATATTTCTCCAACTTCAATGCCCTCAACATGTTCAATTGAATTCAAACCATATGTCCTATCAATCTTCTTGGGGAAATAGATATTATGCTCCTTGTCATTAACATTAAAAGTCACCTTTCCTTGATTACAATCAATAACAGCTCCTACAGTATTAAGAAAGGGTCTCTCAAGAATAATAGACATATTATCATCTTCAGGCATTTCAAGCACAACAAAATCAGTTAATATCAAGCAATATGAGCCACTTGAACACGTGCATCCTCACATATACGAATAGGAATAGTAGTAGATTTATCAGCCATTTGCAAAGATATATCAGTTGGTATTAATTTTTCAAGTTGAAGTCTCTTATAGAGAGAGAGAGTCATAACACTAACTCCTGCTCCCAAATCACACAAAGCAGTTCTAACATAACTATTTTTAATAGAGCAAGGAATAGTTGGAATCCCTGGGTCTCCAAGTTTCATTGGAACCTTACCATCAAAGGATTAATTAGCAAGCAAAGTAGAAATTTCTTCATTAGGGATCTTCCTTTTATTCGAGACAATATCCTTCATATACTTTGAATAAGGAGGCAATTTAATAGCATCAGTCAAAGGAATTTGCAAGAATAGAGGTTTCATCCACTCACAAAACTTATTATAGTGTTCATCTTCCTTTGACTTGTGTTTCTTATAAGGGAAAGGCATAGGTTGTTGGACCCAAGGCTCTCTTTCACTACCATGTTTCTTAGCAAAAAAAGCTTCCTTAGCGTATTTAGTATTCTTAGTGTGCTTTTCAGGTTCTTCTTCAATTTTTTCTTTATTAGGAGCATCATTTTCTTCATTACCACTTTGAGTTTCAGCATCAGAGACATATATACTATTGGGATCTATAGCAGGCTCAGAAGGTTCTACAATGGCTTTATGTTTCTTTTTTCTTTTCTTACGAGTAGTACCACTATTTTCACCTTGTTGAGAACCTTCTCAATTCCTTTAAGATGCCCCTCAGGATATAGAGGATCCTGGGTAGCAGCACCACTTCTAGTTCTAATTTCATAAGCATGTTTTTCTTTAGCAGCATTAACTAGCAAGTCTTTTTGTAGTTTGATAAGCTGATCAATTTGAGTTTGAACCGTTTGAAAATGTTTAACAAGAATTTTAACATCATTAGAGGTTCTTTCCGCAATATCTTTTAACTCAACAATAGATCTAGAGTTTTCCATTAAATGATTTTGCACCCTTTTATTAAAATTATCTTGCTTAACAATTAAAATATTGAATTCTTCTAAGCATTGATCAGGAGGTTTAGAGTAAGGGATATCACCTTCATCAAAATGTTGGAGAGAGTGTACCTCAATAGTGGATGAGTGGGGAATTGGCTTACATAATTCTTCTATAGGAGGTAAATTCTTGACATCTTAATCTTTAATTCCCTTCTCCTTAAGACATTTATTAGCTTCCTTCATCACTTCATCATTTAGTTCAATAACTTCCCTCTTCTTTGATGTTGGTGTAGGCGTAGGGATAGTTGGTTCAGGTATAATTGTTTCAGGTATAGCTGGTTCAGGAGGAGTCCAGTCTTCATAATTCTTGCTTATTTTAGCCATTAATTCCTCAGCTTCCTTGGGAGTCCTATTCCTGAAAACACAATCAGCACAACTATCCAGGTATGTCCTAGATTCAGCAGTTAGTCCATTATAAAATATATCAAGAAGCTCATTCTTAGGTAATGAACATCCAGCATGTGCATGAATCAAAGCACAAAACCTTGCCCATGATTCAGCCAATATCTATTTTTCTCCCTGTTTAATATCAAAAAGTTCCTGCAAAATAGCATGTCTAGTACTAGGAGGAAAATATTTCTGCAAGAAAGTACTAATCAAGCAATCAGGGCTATCAATAGATCTAGGAGGTAAATTATTAAACCAAGTTTTAGCTTCTCCTTTCAGTGAAAAAGGGAAAAATTTAGCAATAAAGTAGGTGCGCATCTTAATATCATCAGAAAACAGGCCACTCATGGTGGAAGTTTCAGTCATGTGTGCTACCGCATTTTCATTCTTACTCCCACAAAAAGGTTATTTCTCAACAATAGCTATGTAAGATAGATCAAGAAACAAATCATAATCCTTATCTTTAATGTTTATGGGAGATGCAGCAAACTTAGCATTCGGGGACAATTTGGGTTTTATAGTACGCCTCTCAAGGAGACTCTTAATAGCACTCCTATCATGGGTGTTTAGACATTCTTTAATAAAATCATCGGTCATCTCCATATAACCATCTTCAATATCATAGCTCTCTCTAGACTCAGGTGAATTAACAGGTGTAGTAGTGTATTCATTAGGAGTTTCAGTATTTCCAGCTATAGTTTTAGCAATCGTAGCATCTAGGAAAGGACCTAATGAACCACTCTTATCAAGCACAGTAGAAGCAGCATCATAAGTATCAGAAGTTTCAGATTCAGTAGTAGTAGTGGTGCGTGTAGCATGTGTATGTGGTGGTGTAAGGATCTTACTCATAATAGATGGTGAATCAAGAGCAACAGAGGTGTTTAGAACCGTAGCTCTTCTTGTAGTGGATGGTAAAATAGGAACCTTGCCATCACGAGACTTACCCATGATGGATGGATGGAAGCGAACAATAGTGATTCCAAGTGAACTTGATAAATAAAGTTATGCTCCCCCGCAACGGCGCCAGAAAATAGTCTTGATGACCCACAAGTATAGGGGGTGTATCGCAGTATTTTCGAGGGAAGTGAAACCCAATTTATTGATTCGACCCAAGGGGAGCCAAAGAATATTTATAAGCTTTAACAGTTGAGTTGTCAATTCAGCTGCACCTAGAAACAATCTTTCTCACAACAGTTTATCAGTAGCAACAGTTTTGTAGTAGCGATAGCAAAGTAAAAGCAGTAGTAAAAGTAAAGACTGTAGTAACGATTGCAGTAAACAGTAGGATTAAAACGCGGTAGGCATAGGGATGGACGGACGGGCGTTGCAAGGAGAAGACAATTCATATGGCAATCAAGACATAGGGAATTTGCAGATAAATAAGATAAAGCATCGAAGTACTAAATAATCATAGACATGTGTTCCATATATAGTCATACATGCTCGCAATGAGAACTTGCACAACATATTTTGTCCTGCTAGCCCGTTTGCAACGGGGCCTCAAGGGAACTGCTGGCAATTAAGGTTCTCCTTTTAATAGAGCACCGGAGCAAAGCATTAACACTCTGTGAACACATGTGATCCTCACATCAAAGCCATTCCCTCCGGTTATCCCGATTGCTATCACTTCGGGGCCTTTGGTTCCGGACAACAATATGTGTATACAACTTGTAGGTAAGACCATAAACAATACTATCATAATGAATCAATAACATGTTCAGATCTGAAATCATGACACTCGGGCCCTAGTGACAAGCATTAAGCATAACAAGTTGCAACAAAGTCAAAAAGCACTAATAATAGATACTAGGAACCATGCCCTAACAATCTTATGCCATTACATGAATGATCTCATCCAATCCCTACCATCCCCATAGCCTATAGCGGGGGATTACTCACTAATAGATGGGGGAAACATGGATGGTCGATGGAGAAGCGATGGTGATGATGATGGCGATGATCTCCTCCAATTCCCCGTCCCAGCATGGTGCCAGAACAGAGTTTCTGGTTTTGAATCGCGGAATCTGGTGGTCGCGGTGTAGCGGAACTCTTTCTGGAAAAATGGCGAACCCCCCTTGGTTTTAGGTCAAGAGGCAACTTATAGGCGAAGAGGGAGGCCGAGGGAGCAGCCGAGGTGGCCACACCACCCCCAGGCGCGGCCTGGCCTGGCTCGCGCGGCCAGGTGGTGTGGGCCCCTCGTGGCCCTACTCCGTCTCGTCTTCTGGCTCCGTGAGTCTTCTGGTGAAATATGATTTTTGGCATATTTTCGGGGATTTTTCGTGATAGTTGATTTTCGCATAAAAACTAGAGACCAAGGTAATTCTGCTGAAAACAGTGTCAGTCCGTGTTAGTTGTATCCAAATCACACAAGTTTAGAGGAAAAACAATAGAAAAAGTGTTCGGGAAAGTACATATGTTTTGGACGTACCAGTACCTATACCTCGTGTCATAGACCCGTCAAACTAGCGTTACTCTAACACCGCACCGCCTTCAACTCCTTCCCTGCTCTCGTGCTACCTCCCGTTTATATTCTCTAATAATATCTTCTCACTCTTCATTTTTTTCCTCCGTTTTTTCTTTGGCAGCTTTGGGGTTAATTTTCTGGTGCCCCTGGTTCAGTAGAGGTACGGACTACTCAAGTTTTTCACAAAAGTCCTTTTTGTCTTAAAATTGGGTCTGGGGCATTCAGATCCAAAATATTCTTGCGCAAAATAATTCTGGTCACTGGGAACTTTGTCTTTTTCTTTCTAACGAGGAATCTGCCCCGAAGTACCAAGAAGGTGCGTGTTAAAATCCAAGGGTCGGAATAAAATTTACATAGTGGTCCAAAAGAAACCAACTACACTTTTATAACACGGACCATAAAGATACACTCAGAAATTTGAACATGTTTTCCTAATACTAGTTTGAAACTCCCACACCCAGCATTATTGTATACCATAGCAAGACACTCCCATCTACCAAATATGGGAACATTATCATGAATTATGATGTAGATATGGCCATGACCTAATCGGTCATTTGACTCGAGAAACCCTTGAGTGTTCAAGCCATATCTAATGTGACCACGGCTTTTTGAATGTTTCAAATCTCATGTTTACCAGTTTTTAATGGCAGGTACTTCACACGAGAGGATGTCATGCGGACACTTTTCGTTTATTCATTTTTCTTTATCTTCTTTGTTTTTTCTCAAATTCGTGTAAGAGTTGCCAGTATGCAAATTCATATATATCAAGATATTGAGTCGTTCAGTAATCTTTGGGATTTTCCAGATATTGACCGGGCGTGTACACCTTCAAAGTAGTTTCATAATATAACTTCAAGAGCAATATTTGTGAGACTTGCTTGAAGTTCAAAATTAACCTAACTTTGATCTAAGTGGGCGATATGACATAGGAGCGAGGATTGAAATCTCATACTTGGGGATTATCCATAAATCATGTTGCGCTTTCTCTGTAAAACGATTTGTGGACAATTTTAGGTGTGGTATATATACCACACGCTTCCATATCAAATCTGACCTAATTTATGTAAATTTGCTTAAAGTCTTTCAAGAAAGTGGGTGAACTTGTTAGCCCATAACAATAGAAGGATTATATAGGCCAAATAAATTTAAGAGCAATATATTGTGAGCTAGTAGTTCAAAGTTGACTTAATAAGTTCCACAAGTTAACCTAAAATATCATTTAAGTGCACAATGTTAGCCAAAAGGATTAGAAAAAACATAAAAGGGTGAAATGTGCATAAACAATTCCATGCGCTTGTGTGGCAAGCACTCACAGACTTTGTGTGTGTGTCTGTGTGTGATGAACGTGTGCGTCCTTTGTCTTCTCAGGTGTGACATGGAGTAGCAAGAGTAGTATCTCTTATCTTACCACTATATAGTGTACGAATAACTTTGTGAGGGGTGTATATCTTATCTTACCAATAGTCTTGTCAGAGAAAAAGGACATGCATTAGGTCTATTTATACTAACTATCTACACATATTAAGAATACATCCTACAATGGTATGGATTTTGTTTGGGAGGGGTGTGACATGATGGTTCCAGAACATGGTAGAGTTTGCTCTGTGTACTATTAAAATGAATCTAGCTACTCTGAACCATTGGATCTAACAGTCCAATAGTCATGATTGGTGCTATGTATCCAATTCAAAACTGCTCAATTATAGTAGTAGAGATATATCTTATCTTACCACTATATAGTGTACGAATAACTTTGAAGATTGACTGTTCGATCAAGACTCGTGAATCCCAATATTTCCAGCTATTGGATCTTCTTTTCCATTCTACTCCCTCCATTTCAAAATAAAAGATGTTTTAGCTTTGTGAAAGAAGTGTATCTAGACCTTTTTAGTGTGTAGTGTGTAGGTTCACTCCAAAACAATATGATCCTAAAACCAAAAAGGGGTCTAGATACACTTCTTTCACAAAGCAAAAACATCTTATATTTTGAAATGGAGGGAGTAGCATCTAGAAGATTCTATTGATAGTCTTCATCACAATGAATGCTAGGCACAAACCTCAAAAGAGACTTCTCCATCATTGAAAACTAAGCTTATCAAAACCGAAGAATAATTAATAATGTTTGTATTATACTTATTATAACGCGTGCTTCTGGATGCACATAGCAGGATGCCACACAAAAAATATTATACATTTTATTCTTTATTTGAATGTTATCAAACCCGGTTCAACTTTGTGAGGATGCATATGCATAGCAAGAACATGATTTTTTTCAGAATTTTTGGTGGTTATCGATGTACTGCATTCCTGGTTAGTTTAAAAGGTTTTTAGAAAATTTTAAGAGCAATATATCGTGCTTAGTTTTTGGTTCAAATTTTATACGGACGATGGTGGGAGTACATTTTACATCAGTGACCAAAAAGCTAAAATTACATTAAGGTCCATACATTTAGCATGAAGCACCCTAAAATTAAGTAAGGAAAGCAGTCGGATTCGACTCCTTCTCGAGAGAGGAGTTGATCGAGCCATACTCTTCATACTACTCCCTGTTCGTTTGTTTCAAAATATGGCCAAATTTGGCAGCATGCAGATTCTTGGATATGGGATCATCATCAGCATAAAGTATGATGTAGATATGGGCATGACCTTGGTCATTAGGCTTGAAATCCAAGAATTTTTATACTCATTGACAACTAAGCTTAAATACGCTTTAATTTTACCACTTACTTGTAGGTTCAAATTTTACACAGATAGTGCGAGTATATTTTACATCAAAAACCTAAAAAGGGGGAATTTACATCGAGGTCCATACATTTAGCATGAAGCACCCTGAGTACATCAAGATACTATTGATATTATTTCTTATCTTATCTTACCACTATATAGTATACAAATAACTTTTAATATTGACCGTTGGATTAAGAGTCGTGAATCCCAACATTTTTAGACGTTGGATTCTCTTCTTTCCATTCTATCATATAGAATATAATTTTTATAGTGTTTCTTATATTATCTTACGACTACATAGTTTACAAATAACTTGAACAACATTCACCATTAGATGGATCAAGGGCTCGTGAATCACAATATTAATTGTATCTTTTTTCCATTCTAGCATCGTATAGAAGATACTATTGTTTATCTTATCTTATCTTATCTTAGCACTATATAGTGAATGAATAACTTTGAATATTGAATGTTGGGTCAAGACTCATGAGTCCCAACATTGCGAGCCATCGGATATTCTTTTCCATTTTATCATCTTGAAGATACTATTTATAATTCTAGAATCTTCTTAGTCATTTCTCTAGAGCATGTCGAGTATATGGTAGCTAATAGGTTGGTTTCTACTCCCTCTTTCTGAAATATAAGATGTTTTAGCTTTTGTGAAACGAGTGTATATAGACACGTTTTAATGTGTAGGTTCACTCCGAATCTACACACTAAAATGTGTCTAGATGAATTTCTTTCACAAAAGCTAAAATATCTTATATTTAGAATGGAGGGAGTACATTATATAAAGTACAAGAACTAAATATACACCCGATTCATTGTGGACGTGCCTCAAAGTTATAATTATTTCACCTATTATAATTTTATATAAAAATGATATGTCTTAATTCTATTTTTCTGATTCTCACGTGTGCAAGGCATGTGAAACTTTATACCAGTAAGTTGCAGGTGTCGTGCACGTGAGACTCAGATAATGGGTATCTTACATATCATCACTATATAAAATTATAGTAGGTAAAGCAGAAGAAATTATAAATTTGATCAACATCTATAAAATATGGGTGTATATTTGGTTCTTGTACTTTGTATATCATGTAGAAGTCAACGGTTATTAGCTATCTAAAACTGGAAATTTTTGGTAACATGGTCCATAAAAACGAGGGAGAAGATTCTAGAATGATGGAGAAGTATGTTTTGAGGTTTCTGCATAGAATTTATTGAGATGAAGACTATCAATAGAATCTTTTAGATGCTAGAATGAAAAACAAGATCCAATGGCTGGAATTGTTGGGATTGGTGAGTCTTCATCCAACGGTCAATATTCAAAATTATCCGTACACTATATAGTGGTAAGATAAGATAAGATACATTTTGGATGGCCTAAGTCTTGTACTCCCTCCGTTTCAAAATATAAGATGTTTTAGCTTTGTGAAAGAAGTGTATCTAAACCCCTTTTAGTGTGTGGTTCACTTCAAACCTAAATGAACCTACACACTAAAATGGGCCTAGATACACTCTTTTCACAAAGTTAAAACATCTTATATTTTGAAACGGAGGGAGTACAAGGCTTGAAGACATGTTTGTTTTCTCCACAACCTTAGGAAATGCCACATAGGCCTTAAGGTGTGCTTTTTGCACACTATGGATGCCCTTAGCCATGAGAGCATCTCCAACATCATTGTTATTTTGGATTGCTAAAAACTAGCTATAGGAAGAGGAAAGAGAATGTTCAGCAATCCCAAAAAAATCCTGCTTTGCTAGCCTTTCTATAATACTATTAAGTTGCATGTGTGCTACACGTGAGACTCAGATAATAGACATCTGACATATCATCACTATATATAATTATAATAGGTAAAGCAGAAAAAAAATGTGATCAACATCTATAAAGTATGGGTGTATATTTGGTTCTTGTACTTTGTATATCATGTAGAAGTCAATGATTATTAGATATCTAAAACTTGAAATTTTTTGGTAACATGGTCTAGAGAAATGAGGGAGAAGATTCTATAATCATGGAGAAGTGTGTTTTGAGTTTTGTGCATAGCATTCATTATGCTGAAGACTATCAATAGAATCTTCTAGATGCTAGAATAGAAAAGAAGATCCAACGGCTCGAAATATTCGGATTCGCATGTCTTGATCCAACGGTCAATATTTAAAGTTATTCGTAAACTATATAGTGGTAACATAAGCGAAGATAAGATATAGCAATCATAATATTTTTTGTGTGTGTGCTAACGGGTGGGGCGAGTATGTCATACATACAACACAATAGCATATACCTATGTATATGTTTGTAGCACAGCTCGCTCTCATACTAAATTATGTCACGTCATGTAAATGTAAATGTATATGTACACTCGTGCAGATACTTGGTCACTCACACGTCACACACGTGCAAATAGCTACACCTATACATGTACATTGCCGCATGCTACACGCACGTGCATAGGCACGAACAAATACATGTACACATGGCCACACAAACGATAGCATATGCAGCACACACTAGAACATATGCACGCACACTAGCACACATATACAACATGCAGCACACACTCATACATTACGAATGGTCTACAAGGTTGGTCCCCCTTGTAAACGGGATAAAAGGGGACGAAGGGGACCACTAAAACCGGATTGCAATAGTTTAGAATAGGATAGGAAGTGGTATGTTGGATTGGTAAATACTATACCAAGTGGGAGGCTAAATATACTTAGCTTCTTATATATATTTTTGGTAAGGGACCACTTTTAGCAATGCTGCTGGAGCAGTGTTTTTGAGCCAAATAGCTAAAATAGCAATTGTGGGAAAATATAGGAAGACTCTTGGAGATGCTCCGAGAATCTTTTTGCTAGACTCTCATGTTGTGTAGCGTTAAGACTCATGTCTAGCTGGGCAAATATTCTCTTAGTTATAGCTTCAAAGCAACGTTGCACAATGAAACATCAGGTCTATAGTTCTTGCGCGTGCGTGGGTATGGTGTTTGACCATTTGCGCACTAGTGCAGGTATAACGAAAATATACACGCAAGGTACTCCATGCAAAGACTTGATAGAACATAGATCACAATGGATTGAATTATGAGAAGACACTAGACTCGTTACGTTAGTTATTGCTCTTATAATAGAATATGAACAGGGTTCCAGATATTCTCCGATTTCCAATGCTGGTTTGGGTTCCCCATGGTGGAGTAGTATGGAGTATTCCAGTACATATATAGTATTCATCGATCTAGATTTACTGACTCGCGAGGTTCAGCATACGGTGGGTCATCCTGTCAGTGTGGGTTACACCGACCCCCTTCCTCCAATATCGTGATGCCGCCCACCCGCTCGGACTACTCCATCCCCATCATGCACAAGGCTGCACTTTCCAAACAAACTCAAACCCTTGAGTCCCCCTCGCAACCCTCACCGACGACTAGGTTTAGCCTTGCCGTGCCCTCAAATCCACCCTCCAAAAACCCATCACCGGCGCGACGGTGAATCCACCATGGCGGAGCCGGTCTAGGCAACCTTGTCCACAACTAGTTGAAGTTATTTGATGATGATCTCCGTGTAATCGCTAGTCGATTCGATCTTCTTAGCATGTCTGTTGGGGGATACCCCCAGGTAGGGTCACACCAAGGTATAGAGGCTGAGTTAGCCGAGGTACGGCACAGTCAAAGCAAGTGATGGTCGGGTCTCCTAAAGGCAGGCCGACTTACGGAGTAACCCGGCCTGGCGGGTATCCATCTAACACTAACCCGGCCGACATAAAATGTATGTCGGCTATACTTTATTAGCCATATATGCAGGTACCCTTGTAGCCAGGTTAGCCAAGCGCTAGCCAGACTACCACTTGGCTTCCAATAGAAGGAAGGAATCTCCTGTTGGTCAAAAGGTGACCTCTATCCACTGTAGCCTGAGCAAAGCAAGCAGATGGAAGGACCAGCGGGGCGTGGCCGACAAAGGTGACGCGGGCAATGTCGGCCGATGTAGTCCGTGTCTGGTGACGCCAAAAGACAAGGGGCTCGCAGAGGGTTACGTCCATAGTCCTAACTAGCGGTTTAAAGTAAATAAATAGGCATCTAGCTTTAACCAAAGGGCATATTCGGGGAATATGCCTCCATGTATGCCCTAACTTTGTAACCTGGTCTCCCCTATATAAGGAGGACCAGGGCTTCCATAGAAGGGGATCGATCATTCTGTCTTGGAAGTACTCTAGAGCATTGTAGTGGGGGGGGGGGGGGGTAAGAGAACTAGTCTCCTTCTCACGAACCGCTCAAGGAGCCCTTGTAATCCACCACTGATAGAGGGAAAATAAAAACATTTGTGTGTCGAATCACCACACTATCCCTCCCTGAATTCCTCTAGTGCTCATTGGCCCCATCTATAGCCTATCCATGGCATATGTCGTGCCACCACCACAACAGTTGGCGCCCACCGTAGGGCTAGCAGCACTAGCAGGGATAAAAATCCGGACGAGAAACATCTTCGGCACTGGCGAGCGCGTCGTCTCTAGGATCGTCTAGCGCTTTGGAGCGCTAGATTACGTCAGCAACAACGCGGGCAGCTTCGGCATGAACCTTCCTCTGCGCAACGGCCTCTTCATCAAGCTTAGCACTCACAAGATCTACGTCGGCATCGATGAGTCTTACGTACATCCGTGACACGTCATCGAAGGAGGCGAACCACCTCTCAGCGTGGCTTGCGGCATGCATACCACTCGCCCCGCAAGCAGCATTGAGGTCATGATGACAGTGCCAGACGCAGGAGCAAGCAAGGATCCGGCGCTAGAGCCGGAGGCAACGCCAAAGTAGGCAAGGTCTAGGTTTCCTCCACTAGAGAGGCTAGAGAATGTATTGTAGTAGGCAATAGATAGTTTAGCAACCCCATAGCGCCGGTAGTGGGCCCGGCTCAGGCATACGCCGAGTTAGAGGAAACTAGGCAAAGGATGCTAGCTGGTGCGAAAAAAGTAGCTATGTTGCAGCAGTCACTGAACATCACCCTGCGGGAGTATGCAAAGGCAAACCGCATAGATGGGCTGAAAATCCGAGGTAGAAACTTCATTACTGTGATTGACAAGGAATATGTGCCTAGGAGAGATCAGACAGCAACCATAGTCATAGGAGGCCTGGAAAGGTACAATACCCCGGCAAAGAACCTCAGGGCCGCCAACGCGGCTGCATCCGAGTTAGAAGGCTTAACCGGAGAGGCCAGAGAAAGGCAACATGAGAGAGTTAACCATTTGTTAAAAGTAGCATGTCAGCACAACGAGGAAATAAACAAAGTAAACCCGGCGTAGCCAAGAGAATCACATGTGGTTTATTCGGCAAGGAATAACCCGGCAAAATCTGTTGGGGCCGCATCATCCCTAGGTCACGACCCTAGGAGAGAGGAAGTGGTAACCTCGGGAAGACGAGATAAACAGATGGTCCCATATGACCCGGTAAGGGCAGGGAAAGGAAAAGCAATACAGGTTGATGAGGATCGCCATAGTGCTAGCTGAGGTGAAGCTGGCTGAGGTAACCGTGACCGAGGCAACGCCGGTCAGAGGAACATTGTCAACAGCAATGCTAGATAGGGTAATCCGGCGGAAACAGGGGGAAATGCACCTCGGCAACATCAGTAGCAGTACGCGCCTCGGCAGGAGAGAAGTGCAGGCCAGGCAATGCAACTGCAAAACGCTCGTCTGAATCAGGACAGATACAATGACGGTTATTCGGCAATGGTAGACGATGGATTCCAAAGACTAGAGCAACATGTGATTGGATCAAGACTAGGAAGCAGGAACCTGCAGCCAGATGACGCAAGGCAGAAACTGGACCGTCTTTATAGGTCGGAAATGATCGAGGTGCAGGGCCCTCCAGGTCCGGCATGCTTTGGACCTCGAATCTTAAGAGAACCACCAGTACCAAACTTTCAGCTGTCCAGAGGAACAAATACCTACGATGGTTGCACCAAGACAGAGGGCTGGATCATTGACTATGCAACATCAGTTAAAATCGCAATGGGAAATTTGAGATGGGCTGTGAGATATGTGCCCCAGATGTTGAAAGGACCTGTGAGGGTTTGGCTGAACAACTTGCCACCAGGAAGCATCCACCATTGGCTGGATTTTGAGGAGTTGTTTGTTAGCAACTTCTCAAGCACCTACAAGAGGCCAAACATACCATAGACTTTGGCATTATGCAAGCAGAGGCCAAATGACTCGGACCGAGATTTTCTGACACGGTGGTGCAACGTGTGCAATTCATGTGAGGGGGTAATTGAATCACAAGCTATAGCGTGGTTCACCCAAGGTTGTAGGTATGGCAGTATGTTGTGGCAAAGATTGCAGCGAGATATGCCAACCACCTTGGATGAGACAATCCAGATCCTAGATTCGTATGCCTTGGGAGACCCAGCGCAACCTTGGTTAATGTCAAGCGAGTCCAACAAAGAGTACTACAATATAGACGTTTCCGGATCATCCAGGAGGGATGATTTCCGAGGTAAAAGAAGTGAAGATCGTCCAGATTACCGGTACAACTCGCAACAAGTGGCCGCTGTGGATGGGGATCCGCCCAATGCCGGCGCAAGCCAGCACCAGAAAACTAGAGGGAAGCAGTGGTAACAAAAGAGTGAGGGTAAGAAACCTTGGACCCTGGAACAGAAGAAATAGTGGCAGGAAAGAAAGGACCATCCGAGGTATACGTTCGAGTCTATGCTGGATCAGCCATCATGTTCCATACGCCAAGTCCAAATAGTCCGGCGAACTATACTACTCGGTAATGTGAGTGGATGAGGAAGTTAGAGCAAGGTAGTTCAGGGAATGCTCAGGCACCTCGGCACGATGCACCTGAGCATGATGGACCTCGGAATGAAGCACCTCGGTAGCAATTGCTCACTAGAGGAAATGGATAGCAGCTGATGTTGCCTCCGCCTCCACCAAGGTATGAGAATCAGGAAAGGAGGGATGTTGTGCAACAAGTGAATAACCAGCAGTAACAAGATCAAAGGTATCACGGCAATGAGGGAAGAAATGAGTACATAGAGCATCATCAAAGTTACTATGTGTTTACCACAGAAGAAACTAATAGAAAGAGTTTGCAACACCGGCATATGGAGGTGAATGCGGTAATGCCTGCCGTGGTAAGGTATATGCTTTGGTCAGATCAGGAGATTGTTTGGAGTATCAAGGATCACCCAAAGCTTATGCCAAGTCCAGTGACCTGCACGCTAGTACTAGATCCGACATTCATTGGGCCAAATATCAATGTGAGGTTCTCCAAGGTGCTGATAGACAATGGCCGTAGCATTAACATCATGTACAAGGATACCATGCACAAGTTGGGGATATCAGAGAACATGCTCCAGTCAACAAGGACCACTTTCCATGGTATTGTGCCGGGTATTTCCTGTGAGCCGATTGGTAAAGTCCGGGTTGATGTGTTGTTTGGTATGAGAGACAATTATCGGACTGAGAACTTGGAATTCGAGGTGATAAAATTGGAAAGTGCATATCACGCATTACTCGGCAGACCTGCACTAAACAAATTCATGGCAAGTACTCACATCAGTTACATGAATATGAAATTACGCGGACCAAGGGGAGTGATTACCATAGCTAGGGACTTCAGGCATTTTATTGAATGTGCGTCTGCCAGATCTAACATGTACGAGTCACTCGTGATCGCTCAGCAGAAGAGGAAAATCATAGAAGTGGCGGCGCTGGCTCAGTCCGTGCAACAGCATATGCCAGCTCTGAGTAACCCGCATGGGAGTGTTTCATTTCAAGTGACGAAGGAGACAAAGAAAGTGCCTATTGATGATCAGTTTCTAGAGTGCACTGTAACCATTGGTGCTGGGCTAAGTGACAAATAGGAAAGCGAGCTTGTAAACTTCCTTCGTGAGAATCAGGACATTTTTGCTTGGTCTACACAGGACCTGCAAGGTGTGCCGAGGGAGTTGGCCAAGCACTCTTTGAATGTAAGACTCGGGGTAAAGCCACGAAGCAACCTCTCCACCGCTTCGCCGAGGATAGGAGAAAAGCCATTGGAGATGAGATAGCTCGGCTCCTTGCAGCCGGATTCATCATGGAGGTACTTTACCCGGATTGGTTCTGCTCATGGAGAAAAAGAAGGATGATCCGAATGTGGCAGTAGTAAGGTGTATGTGTATCGATTACACAAACCTGAATAAGGCGTGTCCAAAAGATCAATTTTCGCTGCGAAGGATAGATCAAGTCATAGATTCAACTGCTGGGTGTGAGCTGTTATCATTCATAGTTGCATATTCTGGTTTCCACCATATACCCCTGAACCCGGATGATCAAATAAAGACTGCATTTATCACCCCGTATGGGGCTTATTGCTATCGCACTATGCCATTCAGACTATGTAATGCAGGAGCAATGTACCAGTGATGCATGCAAAAATGTTTACATGACTAGATAGGTCAGAATGTGCAAGTTTATGTGGATGATGTGGTGATAAAAACCAAGGAAAGCAAGACGCTCCTTGAGGATATCCGGCAAACATTCACGAACCTAAGGAGGTTCTGGATGAAGCTTAACCCGAAAAAATGTACCTTTGATGTGCTGGCAGGGAAATTACTTGGTATTCTTGTCTCTAGTCGAGGCATTGAAACCAATCCCACAAAAATCCGAGCCATAGAAAGAATGGAACTGCCAAAGTGTCTTAATGATGTGTAGAAGTTCACTGGTTGCCTGGCATCGTTAAGCCGGTTTGTAAGTCGAATAGGGGAGAAGGCATTGCCTCTCTACTAGTTAATGAAAAAGCTGGTTTATAAGATGATAGCGCGTTCTGAGAGCTAAAAAAGATGTTGTCCTCTGCACCGATATTAGCTGCGCCACTACCGAAGGACCAATATTGCTCTATATAGCCACGACCAACCGAGTCGTAAGTGAAGTAATAGTAGTGGAACGGGATGAGGAAGGAAAGTCGGTGCAAAGGCTGGTGTATTACTTGAGCGAGGTATTGTCAGCTTCAAAATAGAATTACCATCACTATCAGAAGATGGCGCATGGTGTATATATGTCGGCTAATAAACTCATACATTACTTTGAGGAGCACCCCATCAAGGTGGTGTGTGAAGCACCCATATCCGAGATTATGAGTAATAAAGATGCTAGTGGCCGAATCACAAAATGGGCAATTGAGTTAGCCCTGTACGCATCACAATTTTATAGAAGGGATGCGATCAAGTAATAAGAAGTGGCGGATTTCTTTGTGGATTGGGCCGAGATGCAATACAAACCACCTCTGCCGGACTCAAATTACTGGTGAATGCACTTTGACGGGTCAAAGCTAAAAGAAGGACTGGGATCCGGGGTAGTTCTTACCTCGCCCAGGAAGAACCAATTGAAATATGTCCTCCAAAACCATTTTAGTGCATCGAACAATGTGGTTGAGTATGAAGCACTTGTGCATGGACTCAAAGTATCAAAGGAAGTAGGCATACAACGGATACTGTGTTTCGGTGATTCGGATTTGGTGGTACAACAAGTGTTTGGAAATTTGGATGCACTGGATGCAAACATGGCACTTTACAGGTTTTACATCCAGAAGGTAAGTGGTTTCTTCAGGGGGTGTGATTTCCACCATGTACCTCGAAAAGAAAATGAAGCAGCTGATGTACTGTCCAAGTTGGGGTCATCCCGGCAGCCAATCCTGCCAGGCATTGCATTGGAACACTTGAGGAAACCATCTATTACACAATCACCAGAGGCCGAGTCAATCTATATCTTGTCCCTTTCCATATCAGAAGCTACTCCTATGGAAATAGACTGGGGAAGCACGTTAACAAACCCGGGGACTGCTTCGGTAAACCCGGGGACTGCTTCAGCAGACCTAGGGACTGCCTCGCATAACCCGGGGACTGTTCAGCTTAATCCGGCTGGAGTTATGTTGGTGGATGCAATGGAAATGGATGAGGAACTTTTTCCCATCCGGACTATGACTGCATGGGCAAAGCCGATATTTGAATTCCTAAAGGAGGGAACTTTGCCGGATGATGAGGTACTCTCAAGGCAAATCCAGAGAAGGGCAAAGGCATATACTATCATCAATCTCGAGCTATATAAAAGAAGTGTAACAACTGTGCTGCAGCGATGCGTAGACTCGGAAGAAGGGCTTGACATACTCCGAGATATCCATCAAGGGGAATGTGGTCATCATGCATCCTCCGGAGCATTAGTGGCAAAAGCTTTCCGGCATGGATTCTATTGGCCAAGTGCCTTAGAACAAGCAGAGGATATGGTAAGAAAATGCAATGGCTACCAAAGATATGCCACAAAAACCCACATGCCAATGTCGGAACTCAAGACCATCCCCATTACCTGGCCATTTGCTATGTGGTGCCTGGATATGGTAGGAACATTTAAGACGGCACAGGGAGGAATGACCCACATCTTGGTTATGGTGGACAAGTTTACCAAATGGATTGAAGTTAAGCCAATCAGGAAATGTGATGGGGCAACAATAGTTACATTCCTCAAAGACATAATCTTGATATGGCTATCCCCATAGTATCATAACTGATAATGGCACAATTTTTGCTGAAGGAGGATTGAAATGGATCATATGGGCACCTACAGGGGGTGAATAGGTGCTACACCAAATTTTAATACTTTTTCAATTTTAGGCTTAGCACAAAGGGTAAATTCTCTAGATAAACTATTAGGTGGAATTTCCCTATATGCAAACCTATCTACTAGCGAGTAAAGAGCAAGTGGAAGAGGAACGGGTAAACCGTAGTGAATCACGCGGAGACACAGGATTTGTTTGACCATAGTTCCTTCCTTGTTAAGGGAAGGATGTCTGCGTTGGAGGGGTGGGCAGTACTAAGACCACCACGCCACAATAGGCCTCACCCTGTTCTCCGATGGATCTCGCCACCAAAGCCCTAATCCACCTTTCCACTATAGGTACCCTTCGAGGCGGGCACGGGCGCCTTTACACAACTAGCGGGGAATCAACTCCACAAACAACTTGGAGGCTCCCGAAATGACAACAAGCTGCCACAAGGACAAAGTTATCAAATACAATGAACAAGATCTAGGTATTGACAAGAATACTAGATCAAGGATTTCTCCAAGTGAATAGAGAGGAGTTGAAGCGCTTGATTCGTGATGATGATGATGAACTTCTCCTCCTTCAATTCCCCCAAAGATCAAGACCTGCGGGTGGTTGAAGTGGGAGATCGAGAATGAGAGCTCTTGCACAATATCTGGACAATTTCGAATGAATCAAGAGTTCTGAACGTTGGGGAAGAAGGGGTATTTATACCCCCTTAAGAAACCAGCCGTTGGACACTTCGGGGGCTTGATTATCCGGCCCAAGTGAGGGCCGGATTATCCGACCTCGGGAAAACACAGCCCCAGACTCGGAATATCCGGCAGATAATCCGTCCCCTATCAGAGCGTCGCGCTGAGCTTGCCCTTGATCAACTTCTGGGGGCCGGATTATCTGGTCCTACGAGAAGGCCGGATTATCCGGCCTGGGGAGGAAAAACCGCCCCAGTTCGGATTTTCCGGGAGAAAATCCGACCGGATACCGAGCGACGCGCCTTGGTTCCCTTTGAGCAATGAGGTAGGCCGGATTATCCAGCCCTTGGTGGGGCGGATAATCCGGTCCCCCTCAAAGCTTCCTGCACACTTAGCGCACATGAATAATCTCCATAGTATTGTTATCTAACACGCAAAACATGGAAAAATATGAAATGTTCTTTCAATCTCCCCCTTTTTGGTGTTAGATGACAATACCAGGATTTGCAGGAAAAAGTCACAAGACAAGCAGTAATAGCCATGGAAGAGACTCCCCCTCAATGTGTGCATAATAGAATTTTGCATTGGAATACAAATGCACACAAATAGGTGAATCTATTCCATAGACATATGAGCAACAAAAACATACCACCGAGGTAGAGGGAAGGCATCCTTGACATAAGCTACAATTATTACCGGATAACCAATATAAGCGCCTTCCGTGATAAAAGCCTCCAGCAATAGGATATGAATAGATAGATCCATAAGCATAATCCATGAGATGAAATCCATAGGCATAATCCAGACAACCACATAGAGTCTCAAACAACCACAAACCACAAATTTAAAGTTCAACACTAAATGGGCAGAAGCAAGAAAACGACGAATGGAAAAATGCAAGTGCTTATGCCCGACCCATGCAAATCCACAAACATCCTAATAGAACTACTTCTCCCCCTTTGGCAGTGAGACACCAAAAAGGGAGAAGAGCGATGCTAGCGCCCCACAGGATCACTCGTAGTCCTCGTCCTCGTCCTCGTCTTCATTCTCATCCTCATCCTCATCTTCAAGCTCCTCGGTGTCACCTTCCTCATCCTCATCATTAGCAGTAGGTGCAGAGGGGAACAAGTGACGCTCTAGCTCACCATAGTTCAACCCGAAGGAAGAGTTCCACCGAGCATACGGTGTGGGAGGTGTAGGAGCCAGAGGATCACCTGAAGCATCGGGCACATTGTGGAGAATGAGCCAACTCATGGCGCTGCTTGTATGCCTAGTACTGACCCTTGCGCGTGTCCACTCCCATGCATAGAATGTTACGCTGGAACAAGTTCAGCTGCTTGATCTCACGGGCAATGGGAGGCACTGGGGGCCTGTGAGCATCCCTCATGAGGCCCTCAGGAGCAGAGGAGGGGTGAGAGGTCTTCCAAACCTTGGTGTAGATCTTCTTGGCCTTATGCACCGAGTCAATGTGGAACTCCTCAGTATGAAGCAGGTGCCTGATGAGCATCATAATGTAGGGTGCATAGGGAATGGACAGACGATTGAACATAGCATCAGTCAATTCATGGTAAATGAAGTCCATGACATCCAGCCTGTATTGCACTGACTCGTCCTCGCAAGAGGCAACCTCATGAGAAAATTGAAGTAGCTGAACAAGGTGACCACGGATGCTGTCATTGTTTCCCCCACTCGAAGTGATGGAGTCATGGAAGAGACCCACTAAGGCAGCATAGATGGGAGCAAGTCCAGCCAGAGTGCCCACAATGCCATTGTCCACAGTGCAAGGAGAGGGAGCTGCATCTTTGTTGGGCTTCAGCTGGGTGATGATGCGGTGGCCACTGGCTCTATCCCTGCTACGGAAAGAGTATCCAAGAACCTCAGCAAACATGTGAAAATCAACAGTCATAGGCATGTCATGAGTCATCCACTTCATAGTGCGACGCTCATATCCACAAATAACCGAAGTGGGGAAGAACTACTTCACCACCTCGGAGTCAAAGGAGCACTGGAGAGACATGAGATGGTGAAGCCCCATCCTCTCAGCCACAAACATAGCATCCACAAGATGAGCCTTCTCCAAAGCATCAGCAAGTACCAGTGGGTGCATAGGCCTAATGTTCAGCCTCGTATACACGTCTTCATAGATACCTTTCTGTTCTGCACACCAAAAACAAGTATCCCCCAGCTCATCATCACGACGCAGCTCAGCAAATAAGTCACGGTGGCGGATGGAGGAATAGATGACTGCATCCAAAGTCCTGTAGTTGATCTTGGGCTCCTTGCCCTTCCTCTTGGACACCCCCTTCCTAGTCCGCTTTGCTTGTTCAGCCATGCGCTTCTCTTCGTTCTTTCTTGTCCTCAACTCAACTTCGTCCACTAAGTTACCTTGTCCGTCATCCCGAAAGTATTTGGCGTGAGGGCGGCGCGTGTAGGTCTTGGGAACACTTGAACTACCTGTGAGGAGAATAAGGGTGATAGCAAGGGGATAAGCATACACACAAGTCCAGGAGAGAGCATGGAAAAAGTAGTCAAAAAGTTCATAGGACAAATCTACTCAATGCATACTCCATAGTGAAACTGAACTAGAATAGAATATGTCAGGCCGGATTATCCGGCCTGGCCAGGGGCGGATAATCCGGCCCTGGCAGAAAATTTCGATTTAACCTAGATTGAATGCAAAAGAGTAGATCGGGCCTAGAAACTACAAGACTACGATTTCTATGCGAAAACACATCCTTCTAGACAACGTTCCACCCAACAAGTAACACATCTAGCCAAAGATGGGGAGAGAGGGAGTTACCCTCACTCATTGGAGGAAGAACACGGAGGAGAAGGTACCCGGAGGCGCGGAGAAGAAGATCCTGGGAGGCCCGGAAAATCCGGTGGCCGGAGAGGCTCCGGGGAGGGTGGGGGACGGCAGGCGGCGGCTGAGGAGGAGGAGACGGTTGGGGGAGAAGTGTTGCTCGTTATGATCCATTCCCCCCAATCCCTTCCCTTTTAGACGAAATCCGCCAGGGCCAGATTATCCGGCCTACACTTGGGCCGGATTATCCGGCCTCAAATCTGGAATTTTGTTGCACACAGAACCAGGCCCGCGCGTCCCCAAACAACACCTCCACGAGGTGTACAAGGGACTTGTGTGCTAGAATAGATGGCTTAGGGGTAGGGAAAGGCTTAGGATTAAGAGAGCCAAACTGAGATGGTACTAGACACTCAAAATTGCAAGATCCAAATCAAATAAAAGCCAAGATTGAGTGTGATTCCCATAAGAACATGAGAGAGCAAAGAATAGCCAAAAAGATCCAATTCTCCCCAAGGGAGAGGGCGGTGGCCGAAGCCACCTTGTTGGAGTGTATGGTTTGACACCGTGAAGATATATCTTGGGTTCACGACCAATACTCATCAATAAGCTCACATATCACAAAATGATATTAAGAGAAATGATTTATCTTGCTTTTGGCATTATGGGTGGAGGGTTAGCCCAATGAGTTAGGACCGCACTCCCCCTATATCCATGCCCACACCTAGCAAAGAAAGATTGAGATGTACGAGTGAGTGCATGGGTAATCAAGACAAGCTCCTGGAATCAATGATATTTAGCTCATTCCTCAAGTAGCAGAATCTTGCTTCATCAAGTGGCTTTGTAAAGTTATCCGCAAGTTGGTTCTTCGTGCTCACAAAGGATAGATCAATATCGCCATAGCAACATGGTCCTTGTGTGCTGAACAGGGTTGTACGCAATTTTGATTGCACTTTCATTATCACATAAATGAGGCACTTTGTCACAATTGACATTATATTCCTTTAAAGTTTGCCTCATCCACAATAATTGAGTGCAAGCGCTGGCAGTAGCAACATATTCAGCTTCGGCGGTGGAGAGAGATATACAATTCTGCTTTTTAGATGACCAACATACAAGAGATCTTACCAAGAATTGTCAAGCTCCAGAAGTGGATTTCCGATCATCCTTATCACCAGCCCAATTTGAGTCAGTATAACCACATAAAGAGAAATAGGAGCCCTTGGGATACCAGAGACCAAAGTTAGGGGAATGAACCAAATATCAAAAGATCCTCTTGACCGCCACTAAGTGGATTTCTTTAGGAGCTGCTTGATACCTTGCACACACTACCACACTCAACACGATATCGGGTCTAGATGCGTAGAGGTAAAGAATAGAGCCGATCATGGACCGATATACCTTTTGGTCCACATCTTTACCATGTGGGTTAAGTTCAAGATGACATTTTGTTTGCATCGGAGCGGCGACCCCATTTAGATCCGTCATATTGAATCTCTTGATCATGTCTTGGATGTACTTTGCTTGATGTCGTCGGATTGAGGACAAGTACGCCATGAGGGGGTCCTCGAGGCGTGCGGAAGAGAGGGGTGTGAGACGTACGGTGTTCCGGGACGGTGAGCACACAAGTTTACCAAGGTTCGAATCCGCCGGCTTTGGATGGATCCTACTCCTGCTAGCAATCCAGTAATACGGCAAAGCCGGAATATGGGTTATAAGGGTTTCGCCTGTGCGAGTATTGGGTGCCCTAAAGGCTCTCCCTAGGTCGGCTTATATAGATATCCGGCCTAGGGTTTACAGGAGAGATCTATCCGGCTACGACTAAGAAAAAGATACAGAGTACATCTTGAACTACAAGTAAGATTATGGGCCTAAGTCGGTAAGTCTTCTGGGCCTTCCTGTAGCCGGATTAGACTCCGTCTTTCTCCCTGACTGGGCCGCCCATGAAGCAAAGCTCTAACCCGAAGTGGGCCACCCTGGTCAATGAGGAACTGTGAGGATACCCAGAAAGTATATCCCCAACAACAGCCCCCGGAGGCCTCCAAGATCCAAAGTCGGATTCATCATCGTCTAGCTTGATCTTCGGCTTGCAGAATCTTGAAGGGTTCCTGAAACTTCACAACAAAAAACACGAACCGGGTCTTAAAAATAAGTCGGACCTATCAAAAGGTTACTCGGATTTTCCAGCTTGATTTCAAACTAAGCCGGAACTTGGTTTCTAACGCCACCCGACACAAGTCATGGTCAAGTCACGTCATCTGACATGCATTCCGTCAGCACGACCGTTGGTGGGTCCGCAGTTCACGGAACTGAGGCGCCGTTTCAATGCGTGCGTGGACATCGAGGCGATGTAATCATCACGTGGGTCCTTCCCAGTTCCTTCCATGACACGTGGCGGTCGCACTGTAGCGTTTGCACGAATCTTGGCACAGTTAGGTGGGTATAAGGGGTTAGGATTTCCTCCTTCTCCTTCCACCAGTCCTTTGCCTTTTCCTCTCCTCCCAATCTCCCTGCGCTCACGGAGCTCCCCCGTTCCTCCCCCACAGAACTCCCAGCGCCGCCCCTTTTAGGTCAACTGCTCGCCGGAGAAATGGCTTCATCTTCTTCCTCCGGCTTGGCGGCAGCGGCGGAGGCGACGGCGGAAGCGGTGGCAGAGAAAGAGAGATTCTGCGGAATCTGGATTCCTTGCACGCTCAACGATGAAGGTCTCAAGAATGTGGAGAAGGAGGGGCTTCTTGCTGCCAGCGACTGGCGGAGCGGCTTCAAGGAAACCGTCCCCAACCCGCGCAACGGCGAGCGGGTCCACTTCGGCACCCACCTCGACAAAGGTTTGTCGTTTCCTCCCTCGGAGTTCTTCTCCGAGGTGATTGATCATTACGGAGTTCAACTCCATCATCTTCCTCCCAACTCTCTCTTAGAGATGAGCGTGTATGCTTCGTTGTGTGCGGGCTTTCTCGGCATTAGGCCGAGTTTGACTCTTTTCCGATACTATTTTCATGTCCGGAGAAACTCCATTACCGCCGGTGTTCCTTACATCACCGACACTATTAGCTTTTCGCTTAGACGCGAGCGCGCGTATCCCAAAATTCTAGCTAGTGACTCGGTCAAACAATGGCCAGCCACGTTTTTCTATCATAGGGATATTCCGGCTCCCGGCAAAGCCACTTCTTTGCCGGCTTTTGTTGACAGAGCTGCCAAGGCCCAACCTTCTTGGGACGAGGCTGCTACGGCTCTCTCCGACGATATGATCCTCGCTAAGAGGCGGATCGAATACTTGATCAAACATAAGGGACTGAGGGGATCCGACTTGGTCCAATGCTGGGTCTCACGCCAGATCCAGCCCCTTCAGTACCATGGAGATCGACTGATGCACTCCATCACGTCATCCAAGAAAGATTCCCTCCGCATCAGCCCCAAAGCCTACACCACGTAGGGCTATATAAGCCAGATCAAGTGGATGATCAGGGAGCGGATCGAGAGGAGAATCCCGGAGGTTTCTCTGGATATGCACACGGTGGAAAACCCCGTGGTGCCAGTAAGTTTCTAACAGTACACCTTTTTATGTGTTTCAATCTTCGAGGTATACTTGAATACTGATATGTTTTCTTCTTTTCAGCTTGCTGACCTCCCCGAGTCAGAATTTGCTCCGGTCAAAGGATATCCTCCTGAGTATTCCCAGGAGATAGAGGTAGTCCCTTTGCCGGACCTTGCGCTCAAGAAGCGCAAAGCTCTGACAGTGGCTGTTGGCACAAAGGAGGTGCCTGTCGTGAAGAGGTATCTTTCAGTCACAACTTCTGCCTTTGTACTTTACTCAAATTTCTTTCCGATATGTAATGTTTCCGACTTTACTACATTCCCAGAGCAAAACCGCTCATCAAGGGCAAGGGGAAAGGGATTTCTTCGAATCCCCTGCGAGAGACGAAGCTTACCATAGCTTCTCATGCCATGGCTCCTCCGACTCCTACCCCTCAGCCTTCTGCAATGCTGGCGATAATTCCTTCTCCGGCTGTCGCAAAAGATCCTGCTTCTTCCACGGAGCCTGCGATCCTTGAATCGCAAACTGACGTCACCATGGGTGAGTCAGATTTAGATAAGGGTGAAATCTCTTTGGGTAATGATCCCTCGGCAGAAACCTTCGCCGAAAACCTTCTCAGCAATCCGGGACTTTCGAAGTTTGGCCTATCCCGGAAATCTGCAGAAGAGATCCAGCGGCTAGCCAGGCAATGCCTGGAGAAAAGAAATTTGTCTGCCGAAGAAGAAGCGCAAGAAGCAGAGGACGTCAAGTTCTCTGGCCTTCTCACCCAAGTGCACCTTCGCGACGAGAGGATTAGGACTGGTGAGCTTCCAACAGCCCTAGTGATTTCTCTGACTCTCGCCGAAAAGGTGGTCACTGAAGTGAACACGAGTTTGGATAAACTCACCCGCGAACAATATGTAAGTCGGAATTCCAACTCCTGTTTTTTCCATTATTTCATATCATATCCTCTAGCCCCCAAGCATAAAGTAGGATATATAATCCAGGTTTATGCTTTATTAGGATGCCAAAGAACGAACTAGTGTAGCCCCCAAGGCTCGTGCTGATATTAGCAAAAATATTAGCCCGAGTCTTAAGTAGCTTTCTGACTTTAGGTATTCTGACTTACAGAAAGTATGTTCCTATAACCAGGATTTGTTGAAGAATGTTTGCGATAAGCGGAGAGAGATCAAAGCTCTCCAGATTAACAACGGTGAGCTAAAAGTTGCCAAGAATGAGGCCGAAGGTAAACATTTCGAGACTCAAACCTTGTCTTTGTATTTGTAATGTCGAATTTTTTCTGATCTGTTGGTCTTTTTTGACTTAGAGCGCTGGTAAAACAATCCTGCGCCATGATTGAAGAGGCCAAGAACCTCAATACCTTGGTGGTGGAGAACAAGGAGCTTCGCCAAGAGCTGGATAAGCTCAAGGTGGATCATGAAAAGAGCATTTCTCAAGTCCTTGAATCCTCCTCCATGGCTACTGAAGAGCGTGATCACAAGATCGCTGCTCAAGATAAAACAATCTCGGACCTCAAGAATGAGCTTAGCAGAGAGGGGGACCTTTCCCAGGCGCTCCGGGATGAACTCCAGAGTCTCCGGGAGGAGAAGACTAAAATTGACGATGTCATTTTCGGTACGTTCCATCTGTCTGACTTATCTTTTTCTTTGACTTTCTTCAATGTCAGATATTTCTTAATTTGTTTTGTATATAGGTCCTCTAAACTTGACGGACTCCACCTCTACTGAGCCCCGCACCCACCGGCTTACCCAAGTCGGTGACCTGCTTCATGACTTCCGCCAATCCCTTGAGGATATTGGCGAAGCCCTCAAGATTCTGGACATGCACAGCATGTCAGATTTTCAGGTGTGGGACAAGGCAAAAGAGATGTCGTAGCTCGTCCAGGATTGGAACATGTCCTACGCGCGATCAGCAGCGCAGAACGCTCTCACCATGGTCATGAGCCACCATGGAAACATGGAGATATGGCAAGTGACCAGAGGGTACTCTACAGTGGATGAAGATGGCCAGGAGTAGGACATGAAGGCCATTATGGACTCCTGTGCCAGATATGGGTGTCATGTAGCTGACTTGACCAGCTACGATACTCAATTCTTCAACCGCGTGGACACTCCGCCTCCGCCTCCAGAAGAAACAATAGAAGTTTCCGACGATGAACGCACCACTTCGGATGTGGACATCTCGGAGTGATATCAAGGCGACGTATCCAGCGAGCCGGCAGCTCCTTCATCTCCTCTTGCATCATAGATTGCCAGAAACATTTGTATTATCTGAAAAACATGATGCATCTGTAAATATGAAGTACTATAATTTTGCTAGTGCTAAGTTTTTAATCTACTCAACACTTTTGGCTTTAAAAACTTTTGTGTGCCTGAAATGTTTACATAAGCACTTGTATTTTTTTCGTCTATACTTATCATTTATCTGGCTTTCTGCCTCGTCCCTTTCATGAGCTGGCTAAACCTTCTGCCGGAAACTTTGCCGAGCAACGGAGCTCAATTGCTAAACCAGTTTAAACTCGGAAACAAAGCCGTCTTTCCAGTACCACAATTCACTACTCAGAAAATGCCCGCATCCAGCAATCAGACAAATAACCAAAGTAAAGACTAGAAATTTTAGAGTTATACCCGAAGGTAGCAATTTTAGAATCGGAAATCTAAACCAGAACGAACATGAGCATAAAGTACTTTCAAGCATTTTTGGATTTTTGACTATGACATGATCATTCAGAAATAAGATGGTAACAACTTCTCAGAAAAATCTTGAGGCAACCAAAACTTTTATTTCTCACAGAGCATGTACATATGTATGATTACAAAGAAGGATAAACTAAGAATAAAAGGGACGTAGTTGAGCAATATTCCATGGTCTGTCTAACTCATCCAGATTTGTACTGCCTCCAGCTCTCTTTCTTTTCTTAGTAGCAGGTCTTTTTTTGAATGGCCTCATGTCAGTTAAGTAGTACGATCCATTGTGCAATACTCGACTAACTAAAAAGGGCCCTTCCCATACTGGGGAAAGTTTGTTCTTTCTTTGTTGCACAAGCCGGAGAACCAAATCACCTATATTGAAAGATCTATTTCGGACTCTCTGGCTATGATACTAGCGTAACTTCTGTTGATAGGCTGTAGATCTCATTTCAGCAACGACGTGAACTTCTTCGACTAAGTCGAGATCATTTTGTCGAGAAATCTCAGCATCCTCTTCGATATACGTGGCCACTATAGGAGAAGTATGAATAAAATCACTAGGAAGAACTGCTTCTGCGCCATAGACCAAGAAGAAAGGTGTGTATCTCGTTGACCTGTTTGGGGTTGTTCGTAAACTCCAAATTACAGAGGGTAATTCCTCTGCCCAAGCCCCCGCAGCACGTCGTAGTGGTGCTTCGAGTCTCGGTTTTAGGCCTTGTAGGATTAAACCATTTGCTCTTTCGACTTGTCCGTTAGCTTGTGGATGTGCGACTGACGCAATATCAAGCCGGATATTTGCTCGTTGCAGAATTCAGCCAATTCTCCCATAGAGAAGTTACTCCATTTGTCCGTGATAATGCTATGCGGATAACCATACCGGATTATAACATCCTCGACAAATTTTTTGGCTGTTGCTCCATCACAACTAGTGACGGGTTTAGCCTCAATCCATTTGGTGAATTTATCCACCATCACTAAGAGGTGAGTAAATCCACTTGGAGCTCGTTTAAATGGTCCTACCATATCAAGCCCCCAGACCGCAAAGGGCCATGTTATAGGTATTGTTCGCAGGTGATCAGCCGGAACAGGAGCCTGCTTGGCGTACTTTTGGCAGCCTTTGCACGTCTTGACTAATCATTAGGCATCTGCCTGAGCTGTAAGCCAGAAAAATCCGTGTCTAAAAGCTTTTGCCACTAAAGATTTGGCTGCAGCATGGTGACCACACTCGCCTTCGTGGATTTCTCTTAAGATTTCCACTCCTTCTTCTGGAGATACACAGCGCTGAAAAACCCCAGAAACACTCCGTTTATGGAGCTCACCTTTAACAATAGTATAGGCTTTTGCTCGTCGGATAATCTGCCGGCTCAGCACCTCGTCTTCGGGTAATTTGCCATCTACCAGATAATCAAGGTAGGGTTGAGTCCAGCTGGGAATTACAGCCAGAACTGCTATCAAAGGTGAGTCGGATTTGATCGGATATTCCTCATCTACTCCCTTTATTGAGGGAACTTTGAGGTGCTCTAAAAAAGCGCCATCCGGGACCTCTTTCCGCGTAGAACCTATCCGAGATAGTGCGTCTGCTTCCTCATTTTCTGCTCGAGGGATGTGTTGAACTTCAAACCCTTCGAACGATTTAGATAGATCATCCACGACAGCTTTATATGATGCCATGTGTTTATTTGCATTACAAATATCCGACACTTGCTGAGCAACAAGATCCGAATCTCCGTAACACATCAAACGTCGGATGCCAATGTCCTTAGCAATCCGGATTCTATGCAGCAGTGCTTCATACTTGGCAATATTGTTTGTTGCTGTGAAGTGGATCTGCAACACGTATAAAAGATTACCTCCTTGGGGTGATTTTAGCACCACGCCAGCCCCTGAGCCCCCTCGAGCCTTAGATCTGTCGAAAAAGAGGGTCCAATATTCCGACTCAGGGAGGATCATGTTCTCATTCGTCTCTGTCCAATCAGCGACAAAGTCAGCAAGGATCTGTGATTTGATTGCTGTCCGAGGTTTATACTCAATATCGAAAGCTGAAAGCTCTATGCCCCATTTGGCGACGCGTCCTGTGGTGTCACTTTTGTTGATTATATCGCTCATGGGAGCTGTGCTCACCACGGTAATTGGATGCTCTTGAAAGTAGTGTGGTAACTTACGAGATGCTAGAAAAACACCGTAACCCAACTTTTGATAGTGCGGATACCGCTGTTTTGATTTTGTCAGGACCTCGCTGACAAAGTAAGTCGGACGCTACACCAAGTGTTCCTGATTTTCCTCTGGTCTCTCCACCACCATGACGATACTAACGACCTTATTTGTCACAGCAAGGTAGAGCAGCATCGGTTCCTTAGGTTCCGGCGCTGCAAGGATAGGAGCAGATGAGAGTACTCACTTCAGATCTTGTAGTGCAGCTTCAGCTTCGTCAGTCCAAACAAAATCCTTGGTCTTTTTCAGGAGTTTGTATAATGGTGCGGCTCTTTCACCAAGCCGGCTTACAAATCGACTGACCGCAGCGATGCAACCAGTTAATCTTTGTATGTCCTTCAGGCGAGTTGGCCTAGAAATATTGAGTATAGCCTTGATTTTGTCTTGGTTCACCTCTATGCCTCTTTGAGACATGATGAAACCTAACAATTTTCCGGCTGGTATTCCAAAGAAGCATTTCTTCGGGTTAAGCATGATGTTTATTTTCGTAGATTGGCAAATGTTTCCTCCAAGTCGGAAATTAGTGTTTCCTTCTTTTTGGACATTACCACGGTGTCATCCACGTATGCATGTACATTGCGTCCGAGTTGGTCATGGAGGCAACGCTGCATCATGCGCTGGTACATAGCTCCTGCGTTCTTCAGCCCAAAGGGCATCGTAACAAAACAGAAGGTTCTGAAAGGGGTTATGAATGAAGTTTTGACTTTGTCAGATTCCTTCATCCGGATTTGGTGACAGCCAGAATATGAGTCGAGAAAATAGAGGAGTTCCGAGCCTGCCGTAGAATCGATAACTTGATCAATTCTAGGCAGAGCGAACAGATCTTTTGGGCAAGCCTTGTTCAAGGCAGTATAATCAACACACATCCTTAAATCAGAGGTGTCCTTTTTAGGGACCATTACAGGATTGGCCGACCACTCAGTGTGGATGACCTCTTCTATGAATCCGGCTAACTCGAGCCGTGCTAGTTCCTTAGCTATTGCCCTTACACTTTTCGTTGCCAAACCGTCGTAGGGACTGTTTGACGGGTTTAGCATTCGGGTTTACATTTAAAGAGTGCTCGGCAAGTTCCCAAGGTACTCCGGTCATGTCAGATGGCTGCCACGCGAAGATATCTTGATTTGCTTGGAGGAACTTGACGAGCGCGCTTTCCTATGCGCTACCTAGGCCTACGCCTATCTGGGTCACCTTGGAGGGGTCATCATCCTTCAACGGTTCTTTCTTCGTCTCTTCTGATGCCTTGAACTCCGGATTCAGCTTTGTCACCTCCTTCTTTGTTGCGGGCATCTCGGATGGATCTATGCTCTTCTTGATCTCCTGGTACTCCTGGGCGTGCAGCACGGCTTTGGCAAAGGCGGCATTTCCATCTTCGCACTCTCGCTCTTCCTTCGGGTCTCCCCTGATGGTGATCACGCCGTTGGGACCTGGAATTTTCATCATATTGTAAATGTAACATGGACGAGCCATAAAAGCCCAGTAAGCCGGACGTCCGAATATAGCGTGGTATGCGCTCTTGAACAGGACCACTGCGAAGGAAAGTGCCTCCGTCTGATAGTTCTTTGGAGTTCCAAAGGTAACATCCAAAGTAATCTCTCCTAGGGAATTAGCTTGTCTTCCTGGGACAACTCCGCGAAAGATCACAGAGCTATGGTTCAGCTAGGTCTCTGAGATCTTCATCCGGCGTAGCATTTCGACATAGAGAATATTGATGCTAATACCACCGTCCATGAGGGTCTTGGAGAAACCATAACCGTCAATAAGTGGGTTGACGATTAAGGCATATTTTCCTTGCATGTGTAACTTAGGCGGATGATCAGCGCAGTCAAATGTGATTGCCACTTCCGACCAGTCCAGATATTGGGAGACAGCCGGAACTGTTGCATTGAGCTCGTGTAGAACTGCCTTCTTGACCTTTGCCGATTGAGATCCGAGGAAAGTGACGTAAGTGTCCTTCTTGGTGGGGAAAGTCTTCTTCCCTTCCGGCTTGGGATTTGAAGCATCAGTTTCCTCCATGTCGGAATCTTCCTTGGTCTCCTTATCCTTTTCGGGATTTTCTTTCCCTTCTTCCGCTTAGCTTTGTAGCCCGCGGTGTCATCTCTTTTGATGTCGTCATTGAAACGACATTCAGCGTTGGTGTGGGATGAGCCCCCATTGGCGTCTAGGTGATGCACACATGGGTTATTGGCAAGGTCGGCCCAAGAGTAGGTTTTTCCTGGTTGCTGTTCTCCTCTACCTTGGACCCTTGAAGTCCCACGGCCACGCCCACGGCCTTCGCCGCACCCTCCTCGTCCTCCAGACCCGGAAACAGTAGTAACCACCGCTGTTTCCGCACTGGGTTTTTCTTCCGAGGTATTTTTGCGCTTCTGAGCTTGTTGCTTTGGTTGTCTTGCCAACTGAGGCACAGCTAGGACGTTGAGTAATCCCTCTGCATCGTCGTGAGCATCTGCATACTTGCTCGCTGTTTCTATCATCTCTCCCAAATCAGTGACCTTGTCACACTTCAAGCGGTGACATAGTAGGCCAATTGGGAGTTCTTTGATGAAAGCTTCGATCGCGGTTTGATCGTTTACTCCTTCACATGAGTTAATGGTGTCGATCCATTGTCCGAGGTAATCCCAGCAAGTTTCTCCGGCTTTCTGGGTGCAACGTTGTAGGTCTCCAACCGTATAGGGCCTTCGATATGTGCCTTCGAAATTCCGAAAGAACGCACTTTGCATGTCATACCAGTTATGGATGGTGTTCTCCGAAAGTTCATTGAGCCATGATCGCGCCGTCTTCCGCAACATAAGTGGGAGATATCAGGTTGTGACCAAGCTGTTTCCGCCTTTGGCGATGCAACAAGCTTGGAAAAAATCCTGAAGCCATGTATCTGGCCGAGCAATGCCGTCGTAGGCTTGGATGTGCCTTGAGATAGCAAATCCTTCCAGGAATCTTGTAGCTCTGATGTGTGGTCCGAAGCACTTTGGGCCCACGTAGATGTCATCGTTTTCGTAGCGCCGCGCCTCTATGTTGGAATTGATCCCGTGTCTTGCGTTGTTCGGGGAGAGAGATCGTCCCAAATGCCGGCTGTGGCTGCGGTGCCTTGGAGCCGGACTTCGGCTTCTGCCACCACCTCCTCCGCCATGTCGTCCTCCTTGCCCTCCTTGGGAGCCGTTGTGATGACTGCTTGGTGGAGAGGGTGGGGCAGCTGAATTGTTTCCGGCTGATCGCCGGCCTCCGTCCGGAGCGTTATTATTCCGGTTCTGAGGAGGATCTTGACTACAACGAGCCCCCTGCCGGCTTATCCCAGCATGGTTTCCGTAGTTCCTTTGTCCGTCGTTCCCACCATGGTGAGGCTCAGCCGGACAGCTTGCATGTCTAGGAGGTGGCATTTTTTGACGATCCTCCTCCCGACATTTCTCTTTATCTTCTCCCCTTCGATCGTTAGACTCTCATCGGGGAGGGTTCCTTGAATTCAGTGCAGCAATGGCATCTTTCTCGGCTGCTGGAGCGACGTTGCTCCAGTTACGCGTAGTTTTGTGATGATGTCCTGATGATCCGGTTCTTGAATAATTGTCTTCCTGGTGTTCGGGGTGATGATACTGCGCCCGGACATAATGGGATCTTACGCCAGCCCATGCCGGATCTGTGCGACATTGGTCGGAATCCGAGACCAGTTTTTGACTTCCGGACAGGGCGACCTTTTGCTGCTCTAGTCCCTTGTTGAATAGTTTGATACCCAAACAGATCTCCTCCGGTCCTGGATTAGCCGATAGAATTTCTCGGGCCGCCACGGTGTTCTGTACTAGGGTTGGCTAAACCCAATCTCCATTGCTATCTTTCCGTGGCTTCCCCATCTCAACTCCAAAAAGGACGGCACGGACATGTGGGAATTGGTCGTCATCGGTGTGATGCTTCCGTGTCTTCTGATGCAACCGAGACATGTAGTCCTTAGTTGCCATGCGTTTCTTCTCCACCTCGATGTTTTTGGCTTCATCGAGGAGTTGTTGACGACGCGCTTCTAGGGCTTGGGCCCTTTCGTCCAGCTCTTCAGCAGAAAGTTCTGCAGCTGTAGGGATAGGTGTGGCTAATGCAGCATCGATGAGTTTACCCGCACCTTCGGTGATCACGTGTCCATCCACCGATTCTTCTTTTTTCAGCTCTTCTAGGATAAGTGCTCCATCCGAGTCTTCCTCGTATTCCTCGGTAATCACCTCCTCTGTCAGAGGGTCTTTTTCTGGGGTTTTGTTCTTCTTATTCTTCTTCTTTGCCTTCTTGGCATCGCCGGTAGCAAAGACGGCTTTGGGTCCGTTTCCCGGAGTCAAGCTCTGATCGGTACTTTCGGACATCTGGACCTCGGGATTATCTTCAACGTACATGTCATCCTGTGCTTTTGGAGAGTGTTCCCCGGATCCTTCATCCATGGCTTCTCCCTCTTCTGCAGCTTTGGAGTTATACTCCTCTTCATATTCCGCGGAGAACTTCCGGAAATCTGCTGATGTCATAGATTCATCCGAGGATGCGGGAACGTCGGCGTTTTTTCCAATTGCCTCCAGCACAGAGTCGGTGTTTTCTCCAGCATCGGCAGAGCCGGATCCCACGTATCCGACAAAGTGCGACGCGTGCTTCCCGAGGTACCTGCGGCTTTCGTGATCAGCCATGTCGAAACTTTTGATGGTCTCGAGGATTGCATCTGTGCTTTCGCCTTGTAGTATCATACGTCTTAGTGTGTACCTCAGGAAAAGCCTGTCTGTCCCAGCGTCGTCAGAGCCGGAATCAGTGTTATTGTTATGCTCCTCCTGAATTTCGATTTCCACGGGTGGGTCGATCTGGGATCCGGCTTCTCCAGGGAGATCCACTCCAGATTCGACTTGGACCGCTAGGTCTTCTTCAGGCTCGGATTTCTCCACTATCTCCGCAACTGGTGCGGGCTGGGTGGGATTAGGGTTTTCTAAGATTTGGAACTCTGCCGCCTCCGCGGACAAAGGTGACCCGGAAGATTCTTCTGCCTCTATCATCAACGCTGGGGTGGGTTGGGCAGGTTCAGTGAAACCGATGTAAACATTGATCTCGCCAAAAGACATGATTGTGTAGGCAGTCACGGCCTCCCTAGCCGGAATCCAGGTCTCGTCGAGAACAATGAGAGGGACGTCGCTGGCGTAGAGGATGCGACCTACGGCGATAGTCTCGCCGATTCCGATTCTTGCAGATTCCGCTCGGAACGCAGATCCGAAGCTCACTTGCCCCACGGTGGGCGCCAACTGTCGTCGGATTGAGGACAAGTACACCATGAGGGGGTCCTCGAGGCGTGCGGAAGAGAGGGCTGTGAGACGTACGGTGTTCCGGGATGGTGAGCACACAAGTTTACCCAGGTTTGAATCCGCCGGCTTTGGACGGATCCTACTCCTGCTAGCAATCCAGTAATACGACAGAGCCGGAATATGGGTTACAAGGGTTTCGCCTGTGTGAGTTGAGGGTCTAAAGTACTGGGTGCCCTAAAGTCTCTCCCTAGGTCGGCTTATATAGATATCCGGCCTAGGGTTTACAGGAGGGATCTATCCGGCTACGACTAAGAGTCAGTTACAGAGTACATCTTGAACTACAAGTAACATTATGGGCTTAAGTCGGTAAGTCTTCTGGGCCTTCCTGTAGTCGGATTGGACTCCGTCTTTCTCCCTAACTGGGCCACCCGTGAAGCAAAGCTCTAACCCAAAGTGGACCACCCTGGTCAGTGAGGAACTATGAGGATACCCGGAAAGTATATCCCCAACACTTGATTAATAAAAGTTCCTTCTCTAAGTTGCTTGATCTCGAATCCAAGAAAGAACCGTAATTCCCCCATCATAGACATCTCAAACCTGTCAGTCATAAGCTTTGAAAATTCATCATTAAAAGCTTTATTAGTATAACCAAAGATGATATCATCTACATATAGTTGGCATACGAAGATCTCCCTCCCCCCCAATCTTCTTAGTAAAAAGAGTGTGATCGATTTGCCCAACTTCGAAGCCATGATCTAACAAAAGCTCTTTAAGGTGCTCATACCACGCACGTGGGGCTTGTTTAAGGCCCTAGAGTGCCTTATCGAGTTTGTAGACATGGTTCGGAAAGTTAGGATCCTCAAAACCCGGGGGTTGCTTTACATATACCAACTCATGTAGAGGACCATTAAGGAAGGCACTCTTGATGTCCATTTGCTGCAACTTAAAATTGTTATGGGCAGCATAAGCAAGAAGGATACGGATGGACTCAAGGCGAGCCACTGGAGCATAGGTCTCGTTGAAGTCAATGCCCTCAACTTGAGAGTAACCTTGTGCCACAAGTCTTGACTTGTTCCTCACAACAATGCCATTCTCATCTTGCTTGTTTTTAAATATCCACTTGGTGCCGATAACATTGCGGCAATCTTTGGGTTTCTCCACGAGTTTCTAGACTTTGTTGCACTCGAAATTATTCAATTCTTCATGCATAGCAATAACCCAGTCTGGATCTTCAAGAGCTTCAAAGACCTTCTTAGGTTCCACCATAGAGATATGAGCTTGATGCTCACTAAAACTAGCCAATTCTCTTCTTGTAGAGACCCTTCGTCGAAGATCACCAACAACCTTGTCGAGGGTGTGACCCCTCAACTCATGGTTTCGATCAGCTCGAGCCTTGCGACGAAGTTCAATAATTTTTTTGTCTCTTGGAGGAGTAGATTCGTCACTTCAATCTTCATTTGAAGCATTTACTCAACCTTGATCAGGAACTGGAATATCAGCAGCAGATGGTGGTGACGCGTGCCCTTGAGGTGAGTCAGTTGCCATAACCGGAGGCTGCTGAACTAGTGAGACAGGGCCGAATAAGCCGGCCGATGGAGAGGCCGGATAATCCGGGCTAGGAGTACTTGTATCAGCTTCATCAGGATGCCTGGGACTTGCTTGAACTGGCTAGGGGCCGCATAATCCGGGACTTGCCAGAAAATATGGCCTGGAGCTTGCATTGATATCTTCACCACCAGGAGCAAAATGGTCAGCTGGAGCGGGGTGGCCGGATAATCCGGTGTCCACCGGATAATCCGGCCTGGAGTTTTCTGGAATGCCTTGACCTTCAGCAGTTGATTGAGATGGTGCAGAATTTGCTCCCGTGGTGGGAACATGTTGTGCATGTGTAGATGAGGGCTCTTCATGGGAAGAGCATTGTCCTTCCCGATCCACCACAAGGGGTTCCTCAATGGGGCGGAAAAATCTCACGCCCATTCGTCTTATGGCATCTTGGGTTATTTCAACATCTGCATCACAAACACTAACTTGCTCCACACGGGAACCGTCATTTTCCTCGAACACCACACTACAAGATTCTACAACAGTTCCGAAGAGCTTATTGTAGACTCTATAAGTGTGGGATTCGGCACCATTACCAACAAAAATATCTTCTAGAGCCTTAGATTCAAACTTAGATAAATGAACTCCCTTGATAAGAAAGAAACACTTACACCAGATACCCGAAAGTATGAGATGTTTGGCTTGTTACCGGTAAGTATTTCATACAGAGTCTTGTCCAAGATCTTGCGGAGGTATAATCGGTTGGATGAATGACAAGCAGTAGAGATTGCTTTAGCCCAGAAGTTATATGGAGATTTAAATTCGGCTAACATTGATCTTGCCATATCCATTAGAGTTTGATTCTTCCTCTCGGCTACACAATTTTGTTGAGGGGTGTACGCAGCGGAATATTGATGTCTTATCCCCTCTTCACTTAGGAACTCATTTAAGGTATAGTTCTTGAACTCAGAGCCGTTATCACTTCTTATAGCCAGAATAGGGACATTGTGTTGACGTTGAACCTCGTTGGCGAAGTTGATGACTGTTTGTTGAGTTTCACTCTTCAACTTGAAGAAATAAACCCAAGTGTATCTTGAGTAATTATCAACAATCACTAGACAATACTTCTTCCCACCGAGGCTTGCATGAGATGGAGGTCTGAAGAGGTCCACATGAAGGAGCTCCAAAATCCTTTTTGATGAGATAATAGTTTTCCTTCGATGAGGTGAGTCATGCATTTTCCCTTCAACACACGCCCTGCAAACACGATCTTTGGCAAAGGAGACATTTTCTTTTAGTCCAAGGATGTGGCCTCCCTTGTGGAGACTTTGCAAAGTTCTCATATTGACGTGGGCTAGTCGGCGATGCCATAACCAACCCGCGTCGGCCTTTCCGAAAAGACACATCGGGCATGTAGTGGTTTTCCCCGAAAAGTCCACCACGTACAGGTCATTTTCGACATATCCCACGAAAGCGACTTTTAGAGACTTGCTCCACAAGAGTACCACCAAATCAGCATCAATATAAACTGCAAAGCCCATCTTACCGAGGGCGCGAACTGAAAGTAAATTGTACCCGAGGGTCTTAACAAGCATGACGTCCACGAGAGAGATATCGTGAGCCACGACAACTTTGCCGAGACCCAATACCTCAGATTTTGACTTGTCACCATAGGAGACGGTTATGTGATCAAGGTTTGGCCTCATCTCTGTGATGATCTCCTTGCTTCCGGTCATATGACTCGTGCACCCGCTATCAAGTACCCATTTAGAACCACCGGAAGCATAGCCCTGCAAGAAAATTACTTCTTGGTTTTAGGTACCCATTTTTCAATGGGTCCTCTCATGTTAGTAACAAGGGTCTTGGGAACCCAAATAGACCAAGGAATGTAACAATCATAAGGGCCTACATAACTAGCATAAACATCACCATAATAATCACAATATAGTTCAAAGTTAGGATTGTTGACCCCTGCAAAACCATCATAATTAGTCTTGTCATTGGTAATGTTGCTAGTCTTTGGTTGAGCAGTCTTGCTCTTCTTATTCTTCTTGTTTTTCTTGTTCTTTGTCTTGGGGATGTAACCAAGACCTTCTTTACTATTGTTTGTCCTTTCCTTGCTCAGTATCTCATCAATAACTTCTTTACCTTTATGTTGAGAACTTCTTGCAAGGTCTTCTTTTCCAGAGGATGAAGTGGAGGTACCTGGCACATCATACCGTTTCAGTTGAGTTTGGAGATGGTCATGAGACTCATTTAAAGTAGAATGATCACTCTTCAATGCCTTGTGAGCACTTTCAAGATTATCAAACTTCTCCAAAAGTCTAGCATGAACAGCCCCAAAGTCAACCTTTTCTTTCTTTAGTTTCTTTACCTTGGCAAGAGCATGGTCACATTCTTTGATGAGCTGAGCCACAGCTTCTTCCTGTGACTCCTCAATGGATTCGAGTCTCTCTTCCAATGCTACTCGAGCTTCCTCTTCCTCTTCCAAGGCATTCTTCAAAGAAGCTATCTCCAAGGCATCTTCTCTTTCAATTCTGCCCTTTTCTTCAAGAAGATCTTCGGCTTGAGAAAGTTGACTCATAAGAGCATCAAAATGGAGTTTGTGCTCACCTTGCAGGTTAGTGAAAAAAGTATCCAAAGAAATAACTTCTTCTTTCATTTTAAGACTGTCATGATCAGCCATATCCAAAATTATGTTAGTCTTAGGAAATGAAGAGCTAGAAGTCGATACCTCGAACCCTCTTACCATTAGGAAAGTGACGTTGTTGTTGATGACGTTCTCGTTTGGTGAGTCGAAGAGAGATGAAGGAGTCGATATGGTGGCTATAGCAGCCACCTCGCGGGAACTATCATCATCCTCTTCATCTTCACTTGCAGAGGAGTATTCTTCTTGTGCAACTAAGACGATCTTGGGTTGCTTCTTGAAGGGGCCATTCTTCTTAATAAATGGCTTCTTCTTAGGTGCTTTAGATTTCTCTTTAAGAATGAGCCTGCCACCATTGTCTTCTCTATTTTGATACGGACACTCGGCTACAAAGTGCATTCTATCTCCACAGTTGTTGCAAGTTCTCAATCTTGGGCCACTTTCTCTTCTTCCATTTGACCCGTTCTTGCGCTCAAGTTCTGACTTGGCTTTGACAGGGTCCTTCCAAAAGTTCCTTGCATAAAACGCCATGTACTCACCATGAGCACGTTTGACTTCAGCGGGGCAGTCCATGGAGGCCCCCTCAAAAGCTTTTTCATCTTCCTCTTGCTCAACAACATTGGCTTTGAGAGCCACATTAACACCCTTTTGCATTCCAATGGCCCGAGCATGGGCATCTTCAGCATTCTTTGCTGCCACTTTGAATGACGCCATTTCTTGCATGACTTCATTGGATGTCATTTTATGGTAGTTATGTCTACCTTGCAGGCTCTTCAAGTCCGTTGGCTCGAAAGGCATTAAGGCACTCACATATTTTCTTTTTATCCATGCATCATCAATGTGAGTGACCCCATGCTTTCTAAATGTTGTTGCGATGCCCTTGAGTCTTCTATACATGTCCTCATGGTTTTCACCATCCAACATGTAGAATCCCTTAGCTTCATTACTAAGGGCATCATACATGTTCCTTCTCATGCTTTCATTCCCAATAAAGAGATCTGTAAGAGCATCCCAAGCTTCTTTAGCTGTGTTGAGATGTTCAATGTGTGGCATGTCCTTGGGACCAGCACCCAGCTGTATCATGTGGAGATCAGTGGCATTCAACTGGCTATCCACAACTTCTCTTCTTGTTAGGTTGGTTTGATCTCCAATATGAAGAACCTCTTCAATAATCCTCCAAAGTTCAATAGAGGAGCTGCAAACATGAGATTTCATTAAGAATTGCCATTGATTGAAAGAGGATGAAGTGAGCTTGGGTGGATCACCCCTATTGTTTATATGAGGATGAGGGATAGGTGGGTCGGGGGAATATACGTGGCGAACCTCACTATATTCCTCCTTACCACTTCCCTTCTTGGAGGTGGAAGAATTAAGTTTTTCACCTTCCACATCATCATCCTTGGATCCGGTGTTACCCTTTTCTTTAGATGATGGTGTGGCAGCCTCAGAGGAGGATGGAATTGGGGCTATGGATGATGTGAGGCGAGCAATCATTTGATTCATCTCCTCCATCTTGGCCTCAAAGGATTTCAACAAGGTTGTTTCCAACATCTTGAGATCATCCATTGTGACCTTATCCACAGCATCATTTCCATCATCCTTGGTACCCATACTACTCTTAGGCGGTTAAGCCCGAATTAAGAGCCGGGGCTCTGATACTAGTTGAAATGGATCGTATGGGCACCTAGAGGGGGGGTGGATAGGTGATACACCAAATTTTAATACTTTTTCAATTTTAGGCTTAACACAAAGGGTAAATTCTCTAAATAAACTATTAGGTGGAATTTCCCTATATGCAAACCTATCTACTAGCGAGTAAAGAGCGAGTGGAAGAGGAATGGGTAAACTGTAGTGAAGCATGCGGAGACACATGATTTGTTTGATCGCAGTTCCTTCCTTGTTAAGGAAAGTACGTCTGCGTTGGAGTGGTGGGCGGTACTAAGACCACCACGCCACAATAGGCCTCACCCTGTTCTCCGATGGATCCCGCGACCAAAGGCCTGATCCACCTTTCCACTATAGGTACCCTTCGAGGCGGGCACCGACGCCTTTACAGAACTAGTGGGGAAACAACTCCACAAACAACTTGGAGGCTCCCGAAATGACAACAAGCTGCCACAAGAACAAAGTTATCAAATACAATGAACAAGATCTAGGTATTGACAAGAATACTAGATCAAGGATTTCTCCAAGTGAATGGAGAGGAGTTGAAGCGCTTGATTCGTGATGATGATGATGATGATGAACTTCTTCTCCTTCAATTCCCCCAAAGATCAAGACCTTCGGATGGTTGAAGTGGGAGATCGAGAATGAGAGCTCTTGCACAATATCTGGACAATTTTGAATGAATCAAGATTTCTGAATGTTGGGGAAGAAGGGGTATTTATACCCCCCTTCAGAAACCAGCCATTGGACACTTTGGGGGCCGAATTATCCGGCCCAAGTGAGGGTCGGATTATCCGGCCTAGGGAAAACACCACCCCAGACTCGGAATATCCGGTAGATAATCCGCCCCCTATCAGAGCGTCGTGCCGAGCTTGCCCTTGATCAACTTCTGGGGGCCGGATTATCCGGTCCTACGAGAAGGCCGGATTATCTGGCATGGGGAGGAAAAACCGCCCTAGTTCGGATTTTCTGGGAGAAAATCCGACCGGATACCGAGCAACGCGCCTTGGCTCCTTTTGCTCAACAACTGGGGGCCGGATTATCCGGCCCATGCGACAGCCGGATTATCCGGTCTGGGGAGGAAAAACCGCCCCAGTTCGGATTTTCCAGGGGAAAATCCGACCGGATATCGAGCGACACGCCTTGGTTCCCTTTGAGCAATGAGGTAGGCCGGATTATCTGGCCCTTGGTGGGGCGGATAATACGGCCCCCCTCAAAGCTTCCTACACACTTAGTGCACATGAATAATCTCCACAGTATTGTTATCTAACACGCAAAACATGGGAAAACATGAAATGTTCTTTCAAGCATTTGCAAGATTTTTTCGAGAAAAGAAGATCCAGCTGGATGCTGCCTCTGTAGCCCACCCCGCATCGAACGGACAAGTGGAAAGATCCAACAGATTAGTATTATCCGGGATAAAACCATGGCTCATGGAGTCGTTGCAAATATCAGAGGGGTGCTGGATAGAAGAACTACCAGCGGTACTATGGAGTTTAAGAACAACTCCAAATTGATCAACAGGCTATACGCCATTTTTTCTGGTATATGGGGTAGAAGTTGTACTACCGGCCGACATAGAGCATGATTCGCCAAGGGTCACCCAATACATAGAAGCCAAAGTGCGTGAAGCCCGGCAAAATGATGTTGATCTGCTGGAAGAAGCGAGAGAACTGGCCTTGTCCAGATCTGCCATATATCAGCAAAATCTCTAATGCTACCATAGACGGATAATAAACCCCGAGTTTTCCGGAAATGTGATCTCTTACTTCGGTTGGTGCAGTGTACTGCTGGCATGCATAAGTTATCTCCTCCATGGGAAGGACCTTTCATTGTAAGAAAAGCTTTGCACAATGATTCCTACTATCTTATTGATGCACAGCCACAAGAGAAGAACAAGGCGGACAGGTCTGGAGAGGAATCTAAGCGTCCATGGAATGTAGCTCTGCCTCGTCCATTTTACACCTGACAAAGAGGTGAATGCATCTGAATTACTCATATGTCGGTATGTATGTCGGAAATGAGCTTCTTCGGAACCCCTAGCAGAAACTCGGAGACTGCCTTAATAATTGTTTTTCATGTCTTTATTTCTTATATATGTCGGCTGGCTTAAGTTGCTTATACCTTAGCCGAATTAGTAGTGTGTAAGCACCAGAAACCTAACTCTCCGACTTTGCTGTTGTCCAACAAGAATTGGCTTCATCGTAAGCAAGAGAACAAGTTTGGAATCGCAAAGCACATGAAAAACGACTAAGGAAAGGAAAGTAATTGAGGTGACATTTGTTATTCAGACTAACCCTATATTTACTTTATCTATTTTGCGTCAGATTATTTTGAGCTAATCTCAAAGTTTCAAGTATTGTTAAGTCAATTTTTTGAACCTCGGAGTTGTAAGTCAAAAACCAAATCAAGGTAGACGCGAGTCGAGTCATAAAATTGGAGGAACGAGAAAAGGAAACTCGGAGACTTTGCCCAAGTTAATCCGGCATTAAAACTTAGTAGCAAAATATGACAAATTGTAGCATAACAAACCATTGTGCATAGATACAATTCTACCTGGCATACCGGGGATCTCATGAATTTCGTTAAGTGTTTACTAGCTCAAGGAGAAGCAGATGGAGCCGAATCATCGGTCGAGGGAGGAGGTACCTTGGCATCAGTAGGTGAAGCGCTAGTCCCAGCCTCGTCCTCGGGGTTAGCCTCCTCGTCCTCTGGGTCTTCAACATCATCGCCAATCTCGGAGGCTTCCTCCTCATCCTCTTCACACTCAGCACCCTCAGAGATATAGCCATCATCAACAACGTCGAGGTAGCTTGGACCCTCGTTCCAACTATGGCAGAAGGCATATTGGATAAGCTTTTTGGCATAGGCCTTGCGCTGAGAAATGCACTCTGGATCATTGGACCACTTAGATCCGGTGCGCACGCGATCAAGCAAGCCTAGGTCCAGCTCTTCATACCAAGAGAGAACAAAGTCCAGTGTTGTATCAGCTCCGGCTCGCGCTGCAGATTCCCGCCACAGGTGCACCTGGGTCTCACACTCCATCAGCTTTGCTATAAAAGCAGTGCTTCCTTTGGGACTGGTTCAGTGGGCCATAGGGTGTTGAACATCCGAATTGCTGCCGGCATAATATATGCGCCATAGTTCTTCATAATTCCAATGCAGGCAGCGAGGCTCACCAATAGATCCTCCATATCATAAGAAATACACCCGGTGGCAGGACCAGTTGGAATACCCCACTGCTGGCGAGACATGGCCACATTAGCAGAAGAAACAGAATCACTTTCTGGAAACTTGCGTGTGAGCACAACGGGTAGTATCAATGAGTAAAGGCACATAACCCGGAGAAACAAACATTGGAGGAAGGAAAAGTACTCACGTGCGATGTGGCTGAGAAACCGAGTTAGCTCGTTATGCACATCTACATTTCTGGCCTGGAGATTCTCGTACTCGGAGGTCACCAACTTAAGCGTTATGTTGGCTTCCTGCAGCAAGTACTTATCCTTGGAGATTTGGGTCTGCAGCCGCTCTTTATCCTCAGAGAACTCCTGGTCACCCTTGTCCAGTTCGGATTTGTGGAGATCCTTGAGCTTCTGGATTTCGGTGTTGAGCCGAGTAATCTTAGTGTCCTTGAGACGCAGTTGAGCAATTTCATCATCCTTTTTTTTCATCTCGGCCTGGTGCTTCCCTGTTTGCTCGAGAAAATGACTCATCATGTCAGGGATGGGCACGCAATCTCGAAGTGTAACTACAATAGTGGGTTGAATCGGTAGGGCCAAGGTATAAATATCCACCAAGTCATGGAATGAGCATATAATGGCTAAGGGAACAAGATAAATTACCTTGGATCTCAGCAAAATTCTTGCGCATGATGACATTTTCAGCCTTAGCCTCGGCTACATAATTCGGATAGTAAGTTAATACAGATAGAAAACGACTAGAGGGAGCGAAAATGCAAAGGTATTAAGCAAAGAAATTTACCCTTCTTCTGGTGATTAACCAACAATTTGCCGTATCTAGCGCAAAGATCTTTGTATGAGTCCAGCAGGCGCTAGAACTCAGCAGTTTGGCGATTGGTGGTGATCTGAAACAAGCCAATGTTAGTGTAGAAATAGCAAGAAAGATATTCAAAGTCTACAAGATCCGGTCCAAGTGGAACTTAACCCGGCTCTAGGAGTGTGGATATTCGAAGTCTACAAGATCCGGGCCAAGAGGTACTTAACCCGGCTCTAGGTGTGTGGATATTCGAAGTCAACAAGATCCGGGCCAAGAGGTACTTAACCCGGCTCTAGGAGTGTGGATATTCGAAGTCTACAAGATTTGGGCCAAGAGGTACTTAACCCGGCTCTAGGTGTGTGGATATTCGAAGTCTACAAGATCCAGGACAAGAGGTACTTAACCCGGCTCTAGCTGTGTGGATATTTGAAGCCTACAAGATCCGGGCCAAGTGGAACTTAGCCCGGCTTTAGGAGTATGGATATTAGAAGGATATAAGATCCAGGCCAAGTGGAATTTAACCCGGCTCTACGTATGTGGATATCTAAAAATACTAAGGACTTACGCTAATTATCTAGGAGCATCCGACAGAGTAATAAATTACTCCCTCGGAGGCTTGGGGACTAGTGGACATATCTATAAGTGTTTGCATACATAAAAGGCATAGCAGAAAAGGGATTACCTCCATCATCCGACAAGCAAGGGTGATGGCCTTGGTAGTGGAGTTCATTTGAGCGCTGAACTCCGCCAGACCAAACTTCTCCGGCAGGTTGTCCTGCGAGTTGATAAACTTGGCGTCATTCCAATTATTGACATACTCAATGAGCATCGGGCTGTAACTCCCCCCTCCCCCGCTGGCTGACTGGGTCGTCACCAGGCCCTTGGCATGGGCCTCCCGCCTCGTGGACTGAGCAGCAGCTAGATTGGTATGCAAGGTCAGTTGCTTGCTGCTCTCAGATCCAGCAGTAGAAGGGCTGGAGGTTGAATCCTTGACTGGCGCGGTGGCTTTCTTACTTTTGCCAAACGACTTTGGTCGCTGAAGAAGGGCTGAGGTTGCTGCTACGGACTAGGCTTGAGAGGCCAGCTGAAATATGTTCTTGACAGACACAGTTGATCCAGAGGTAGCAGATGAAGGCTTCTTCTTGGAACCTGGCTTGGTTGTAGTTGTTGCTGATACTGGTGCTGGTGCTGATGCTGGTACTGTTGGTACTGGTATTGGTGCTGCTGATGCTGCTGGTACTGGGGCTACTGGGCTTCTGGTGCTGGTGTTGCTTACGCTGGTGTTGCTGATGATGTTGGTGTTGATGTTGCTGATGCTGCTAGTATGGGAGAAATTGGAACAGAAGAGGAACTTGTCTGGGGTGGTGCCGATGAAGTTGGCACCTTAGAGCTTGATGGTTGTGGTGGAGCAGAAAAGCTGGGGATATCCAGCATCGACGTATCCTCGGCTGCTCCACTGCCCCTTGCATCGACGTTGCCCTCCTCATGGCGAGGTGGCCTCTGATCCGGCGCTACCGCGGAATCTCTAGAATAGGACTCAGCGAGCGAATGTCATCGTCACCGGGGGGAGCTGGGATTCTCTAGAAAGTCTTGGGAATAACCCTAGGAGCGTTGTAGAAACGTAAATAAACAAGTCAAAGAAGGAAAGAAAGGAAAGTAAAAGGCAAGAGAAAAAGGAGCAAGACCCGGAAATGATCAGGGAAAGAGAAGTGACTTACTCAACCGAGGTTGGGGGCTACCGAGGTTTGGGCGTTCTCCGGATAGTGCTCTTGGCCACGGGATTGGCCGGACCCTTTACCCCGGGCTTCTTCTGCCTTTTCTTGGGCAGGGGCGCCTCCGAAGCTGCGGCCGAGGTAGACGGACGCTTCTGGGAGGTGGCAGGAGCCAGATCGTCCATGGAAAATGGGAGGGACCTCGTGGACCTGACCGGCTGGGTTAGCTGAAGATTCAGAGATAACCGGAAACGCGTAAGAGATGGGCACCAGATCAAGTACCTCCATAACCTCAACATCAGGGTCATCGTCATCCGGCCAATCCCTTAGAGAAGAGTCCTTACCAGAGGTTCGCTTGGTGTTGTTCAGAGTAGGCAAGAACCTCTCCAAGATCAGGCTCCTCCGCGTCCGACTCTGCGCGGTTCGCAACCCATTTGAGGGCAGGCTCCTTGCTGTCCTCAACTGTTTGCTGGAGAAATAGCTGAGAACAAAAATACTAAATGGTTAAGTTAGGATGATATCCGACGTATCGCAAGACTTGGAAAGAATGCTAGGAGAAGAGTATACCTTGGGAGGAAAGTTGGCCCGGTGAAGGGTGCAAGCCCACACTTCCACGCCTTGGAGAACTCCTTCTCGATCTTAAAAATGGCCTTAACCTAGAGAAACACCTTGGCGTTGTTGAGCTTGAAGGAGGAGGTCCGGGTTGGGTCAAGGGGACCGCTCAAATAGCAGATCTGGTGGGAGCGCTTCTGAAGGGGGGAGACCCGGCTGTGAACAAAAGTGATCATAACATCCTCGATCTGCAGCCCCAACTTGACCAAATCCTTGATCCGGTGATCCACCTGATTCGCCAGGGAGGTGGGCCACTTCGGGATTTTCTCCCACAAGGAGGTGTCTGGGACACCCATCTTGAAGGGGAGCAGCCGGATTAGATCTTCGTCTGAGTTGTTCCTGACGTATAAGAAGGTCTAGGCCCAGCCTTTACATGATTCAAGGCAGGTAACCCGAGGAAAGGCGGAGTTCTTGTAGGGAGAGATCGAGGCTCCACCGCACTAGGTCAGATGTTTATCAGCAGGGGCAAGATGAAGGTCTCGGACAATGTTTTTCTCAAGACTAAAGAACTTGATCCATAGTTCTTTGGTGGGCCAGGGGCCGACGTATCCCTTTATGCCGGAGACAAAAGAGGAATGACATGTGATTGCGTTTCGCAGGAAGCTGGTGAGGCTGAAGCTAGTAGCTGGAGATGAAATCATGGAAGAAATCGGAGATAGTCAAGCTGAAGCCGCGCTGAAAATGGGAGAGAAAGACGACGAACTCGCCTGGGTTTGGAGAAAGGGCGATTTCCTCAGTGGCGAGGCGGCAGGTGACGCCTGCAGGGATGCGGCAGGTCGCATAGAGCCAGTCCAGATCGTCCTGGCAAACGAACATGCCCACCCAGGCGCGGTGCTCATGAGCCTTGCCTTCCTCCTCCTCCTCAGCAACAATGGCGGCCTCCTCCTCTGTCATGGCTAAATCAAGCTCTTCGAGGAAGTAGTCGAAGAAGTAATACCTGGCGGTGGGAAACTTGGAGGTACATGGCCCCATGACGGAAAGCTTGAGCAGAAGCGGTGGCGCGATCGCAAGGAGTGGCAAGGCATTGCAACGGCGGTGCAGCCTAAGGCAGAAGCAGCAGCAGTGGCGGTGGCGTCACTGTAGAGAAGAAGGGGGCAAAGGGTAGGGGCGCATGCGAAGTGGGGGAATTTCCCCAAGAGACGCCCCTGCCCCCTATTTAACCACGCCTCAGGGGCGCGTAGTGGGATCGAACGTTGTGGCACAACTGCACGGTGTGGCCGTGTATTTTCCAAGCGCACCAATCAGCATCATGCCACAACAAGGGCCACAAGGAGCAGAGGATCCCACGACACGACATTATGATACGGTTAACAAGGGGATGTCGCGACGTGACGCGCACAGTAGTTATTCCTGACAATCAATACAGTAACCAGTGTAGTAAACTGGCGTGGCCCTTAAAATGAGGCAAAGTGATGATTACCCTCCACGTAGGACGTGGGGAAGTGTATGAGAGAAGGAAAGATAACCCGGATACACAGACAAAAACCCGGCCAGCGAGAAATAACTCGGATTGAGCCAAGGGAACGTCGAGCCAAAGAGATCAGGTTACCGAATAACTTGGAAAAGAAAGTGTTGATCTTGATAATTGGAACCTGTTGTGACCTTAATAGCTGAAGTTGCTAAGACCGCACCAGCTTTGGGTACTAATATTGAGGGGATACCCCGGGTAGGGTCACGCCAGGGTATAGAGTCCGAGTTAGCTGAGGTATGGCACGGTCAAAGCAAGTGATGGTTGGGTCTCCTCAAGGTAGGCCGACTTATGGAGTAACCCGGCATGGAGGGCATCCACCTAACACTAACCCCGCTGACATAAAATGTATGTCGGCTATACTTGATTTGCCTATATGCAGGTACCCGTGTAGCCGAGTTAGCCAAGCGCTAGCCGGGCTACCACTTGGATTCCAAGAGAAGGAAGGAATCTCACGTTGGTCAAAAGGTGGCCTCTGTCCACTGTAGTGTGAGCAAAGAGAGCAGAGCGAAGGACCAGCGGGGCGTGGCCAACAAAGGTGATGGGGGAAATGTCGACTGATGTAGTCTGTGTCTGGTGACGCAAAAAGACATGGGGCTCGCGGAGGGTTACGTCCATAGTCCGTACTAGCCGTTTAAAGTGAATAAAAAGGCATCTAGCTTTAACCAAAGGGCATATTCGGGGAATATGCCTCCATGTATGCCCTAACTTTGTAGCCTGGTCTCCCCTATATGAGGAGGTCCAGGGCCTCCATAGAAGGGGATCGATCATTCTGTCTTGGTAGTACTCTAGAGCATTGTAGTGGGGAGTAAGAGAACTAGTCTCCTTCTCAGGAACCGCTCAAGGTGCCCTTGTAATCCACCATTTATAGAGGGAAAATACAAACTTCTGTGTGTGAATCACCACACTATCCCTCCCTAGATTTCTCTAGTGCTCATTGGCCCCATCTATAGCCTATCCATGGCATCTGTCATGCCACCACCATGACAATGTCTTGTTTCTCCGAGGCAATCCCAGATCTATACCTTTCCCTCGAACAGGTTGCACTTTAGAAGCCGCTCTACCTCCCCTATAATTATCCTTCCCTTCTAAACTATTGTCCATCTTCTTCCCCAGCTCCCGATATTCCTGGGAAGGGAGTGATTGATGCCAAAATGATACCGCTATACTGCTCTTCTATGCCAGCCTCATCATCATTCCAAAATCCTGCTGCGATTATTGGGTTGGTTTTAGCCGCAACTGGGTAGCCATGATTGATCTCGCTAGTCATCTTGGTCCCGGAAAATCATTAGTACGCGTTTGGTGAATTTGTATACTGGTTTAGGTCCTGTCACTCGAAACTGCCGGGTTTCGGTGTACACATGTAGGTTTCTTTTCGTATCGAATGGCCATTACCAGGCTATTTAAGATACATATTAATTGGTAGTGAACCTCAGATGTCCACCCGCTGCAACAAGTGGTTCTACAAGCTCTCATCACGGTGTTCGATAAGTTCATTGCCATCCTAGACATGGAGCATTTTTTAGGGGACGATACATGTAGTGTACTTAAGCAAAGTAATCTTGCCCAGAGAAGCTATATGGATGTTGTGTGGCCGGATGATATTATCTTTGCTGTATCAAATGATGGTTCTATTTTTACATGGTGGCAATCCCTTCTAATACGGTGAGTTCAGTACCAAACTGTAGTTACTGCTCTCTTTTTTTACTTGCTTCTGTTACAGTGTTTAGCACAGCACGAACTAATCACTACAGTACATGTTTGTTGTCTGTTGTGTGGACTGGACAGGTGTTGATGCAGATCCTATGAAGGTGTCCAGGACCTAACAATAGACGAGGACGAGCACACTGTGCCAAATGAAAATGTCAACGGCCTAGATTGTGGCTGCGTAGATTTTTGCCCGCACTGGTTCCTAGATTATTTTAGGCCAACACTAATGTGCATACATATCCAGGGCAAGCGAACCACTTCCAAGTAGAAGATTAGTCAACAAGGTAGGACATTCAAAGTGTATCCATTGCTTCGGTGCCATATCTTCCAGAGGGTAGCAGCCCAATGCAGCAGTAGCTACCACTGTGACCTTCCTCAGCCAGAGAGGGTTCAAAGCCATCTCCGACATGTTTATCTCTTCCTGGGTCTGAATCATGCCCTTATTGCGTTTCTGAATAATGGTGTGATGCATGCCCCTCACACCAAGCACGTACCATTCGGGAGGTTAGGATTCATGTGTACATTGCTTCTGATCGCCTAAGTTTCGGATACTAGCTATATGTCTGTGGATTGGATTCTTCTACCTGTTTCTAATCGGTCAGTGCCAGAACCTGTAATCGGAGGGGCCGGCAAGTTCAGCACACATGCGTCCATGTGGTTCGTGCCTCATCTTCTAGGCTCAAGATCTCCCCGACGATGGCTCCTGTTGCTTGAGAATATATGATGTGAGGCTTTGGTTCTTGCTACTTATAACTTATATGGTGGTATGATACAATTTGATTTCCCCCTCTCACTCCTTTTACTATTATTGTTGGTTTCACATAGCCTTTGTAAAGCTCAATGCATTCAACATTTCATCAAACCGAAACTTTGTAAGTTTGAACATGTGCTACTTCTGCAGTACAGAGTAGTATACCTTGCGCAACTGGCTCCTCTAATGTTAGGGAAAAGAAAGAAGAAAAGTCAGGGTGCTATAGCTTAATAACCTCATTATAATCTGTAATTCATTATTATATGTAATTGTTGTAGACATAAAAAGCCAAGACTAAATTTTATCACACCATAATTTGGCTTGTACGTAATAGTAACTCAATACTACATAATACTTCCATACCGGTTTAATGAGCTACGTACCTACATAATACCTCCATCCCAAATCTTAAGTTTTTTTTTAAAAGTCAAGCTACAGAAAGTTTGACCAAACTTTTAGAAAAAAATATGGGTTATCCCAATAAACATGTATGGAGGGAGTAACATAGATTTGCATTATACTCCCTTCGTCCCAGAGCTTAAGGCTTATTTTTTTTTTGGAAAGTCAAGCTACGAAAAGTTTAACCAAACTTTTAGAAAAAATTATTAAGAACTACTATGTATGATATTATATAGATACCATGGGAAAATATGTTTCATGATGTATCAAACAATATGAATTTTGTATTGTAAATATTAATATTTTTCTCTAAAAACTTGGTCAAACTTCACGTAGTTTGACTTTTGAAAAAAATATAAGCCTTAAGCTCTAGGATGGAGGTACTACAAATTAATTTTACGACATTTAGGCCTTAATTGTATTGTTTGGAAGAAGGAAAGTTAGGATCTGTATAACTTGTTTCTTACCAAAGATCGAGGTAAATATAGTTTTAGTCCCACTTCTCTCACCCAGGGTACAAATTAGTCCCATATCTTGCAAAGTGGACAAAATCAATGCCAAAACATGCATCCCTCGTGCAAATCAGTCCATTTCAAACAAATTTGAGCGTATTTGACCAAATTCGTACACGTTTAGCTCTCCTGAAAGCACATTTTTGTGATTGAGACAGTAAAATAGTACCAGCCTGTAAGTGGTGTCCTTCCACGACTTCTATTACTTTTGAAAGTTCATGTAGAATTTTTGCGAATATTGATGTCGTTTTAGCTTAGTTGAACACCGTCATTTGCAATGCTCACGTTAACTAAAACTACACATGTGTGCATTTCACTAAATATTGCATCATCAATTGCCAGTTAGCTGAAATCTTAAATTTGATTATTTTCTTATACACTTCATAATCCATATGCATCAATTGTTTTATATGTGACAATTCAACTTGGGCATTGCGAAGTACGTTGAATCAGCACATGGACATAAGATGTTCACATATCATGTCAATTTCCCAAGATTTTAGCTTTAGCACATGGGCTTTTCTGTAAACAATGATGCCTTCGTGGTCCCATAAATTACCCTGTCCTCACTTTTCTTATCTTATCTTACATCTTACAACTATATAGTGTACTAAGAACTTTAAACACTGTTTGTTGAATCAAGATTATCAAATCCCAACATTGCTTGCGATTGTATCTTCTTTTCCATTATGGGATCTAGAAGATTCTATTAATAGTCTTTAGCACAATAAAATTTATGCACAAACCCCAAACACATGTTCCCAAAGTAGCTAATAAAGGTTGAAATCTACATTATATAAAGCACAAGAACCAGATATACACCCAATCATTTATGGATCTAGCTCAGAAGTATAATTATTTTTTTGAGCTTTACCTATTACTAGTAAGTTGCACGTGCCCTGCACGTGAGACTCAGATAATATAGACGTCTGACATGTAATCACTATATAAAATTATAATAGGTAAAGTAAAAAAAATTGATCAACTCAATAAAGTATGGGTGTATATTTGGTTCGTGTACTTTGTATATCATGTAGAAGTTAATGATTATTAGCTATCTAAAAGTTGAAAATTTTGGTAACATGGTCTAGAGAAACAAGGGAGAAGATTCTAGAATGATGGAGAAGTGTGTTTTTAGGTTTGTGCATAGCATTCATTGTGATGAAGACTATCAATAGAATCTTATAGATGCTAGAATGGAAAAGAAGATCCAATGGCTAGAAATTTTGGGATTCACGAGTCTTGATTCAACGGTTAATATTCAAAGTTATTCATACACTATATAGTGTTAAGATAATTTTATAGTGATGATATAGCATACTTCTATTATTTGAGTCTGACGTGCAAGGAAGGTGTAACTTACTAGTATGGACTAACCCGCATAATTGCCTGGTAAGGACAACTCAACATGGTCAAATTTTCTCAGTTCATTCAAATTCCATCCAATCCGTTTGAAATAGACTAAACTGCGCCCGGGGTGCAAGTTGTGGGGCTAGTTTTGCCCCATTTACAAGATGTGAAACTAATTTGCACCCTGGAAGTAAGAAGCAGGACTAAAAGTGTAGCTCCTTACCAAACTAGCTTTCCATGGGCATAGAATTGACAAAGCGAAGATAGAGCTTGTTCTTATAGGGACTCGACCGCGTTCTGACAAATCCTTGCAACGTGTTTGTTGTAATTTTGTGGGACCTGGTTGTGTCTCCTTGTTTTCTTCTGGTCCTTTCTATAAAATATACCCATAGCTTCATTAATATAGATCTTGTTCCATGAAAAAATTAATACAAAGCTCATCCATGCAAATAAAATAAAAATACGGAGCTCGGATATCCGAATTACAGTACGACCGTACCCTAGGTGTCTAGGACTAGGGATCCAGGTCGGTCACAGTCTCCTCCAAATTAACTACTCCGACCGTACTAGGGAGTACGGAGTCGGCGGGTCACTGTCTCCTTGAAATGCAGCTGAGGAGCGCACACTCGTGTTAATTAATCCAGCTTTTCCCCCTTGCATATTCCCTCGCCCCCTCTAGTGTGTCTTCCCCTTCTATTCCTGGCATCTTCCCCTTCCGCACCACGCGTCACCGCTGCCACCTGTGCCACTTTCAGATTCTCTTTCGCGTCTCGCTCAGGCAGTTGCCCTCATCAATTTCCCCTCTCTTTCGAAACCCCTGTCGTCGGATTGAGGACAAGTACGCCATGAGGGGGTCCTCGAGGCGTGCAGAAGAGAGGGGTGTGAGGCGTACGGTGTTCCGGGATGATGAGCACACAAGTTTACCCAGGTTCGAATCCGCCGGTTTTGGACGGATCCTACTCCTGCTAGCAATCCAGTAATACGGCAGAGCCAGAATATGGGTTACAATGGTTTCGCCTGTGCGAGTTGAGCGTATAAAGTATTGGGTTGTGCCCTAAAGGCTCTCCCTGGGACGGCTTATATAGATATCTAGCCTAGGGTGTACAGGAGAGATCTATCCGGCTATGAGTCGGTTACAGAGTACATCTTGAACTACAAGTAACATTATAGGCCTAAGTCGGTAAGTCTTCTGGGCCTTCCCGTAGCCGGATTGGACTCCGTCTTTCTCCCTGACTGGGCGGCCTGTGAAGCAAAGCTCTAACCCGAAGTGGGCCACCCTGGTCAGTGAGGAACTATGAGGATACCCGGAAAGTATATCCCCAATAGCAGCCCCCGGAGGCCTCCAAGATCCAAAGTCGGATTCATCATCGTCTAGCTTGATCTTCGTCTTTCATAATCTTGAAGGGTTCCTGAAACTTCACAACAAAAAATATGATCCGAGTCTTTAAAAATAAGTCAGACCTATCAACAGGTTACTCAGATTTTCCAGCTCGATTTCAAACTAAGCTGGAACTTGGTTTCTAACGCCACCTGACACAAGTCATGGTCAAGTCACGTCATCTGACAGGCATGCCGTCAGCACGACCGTTGGTGGGTCCGCGGTTCGTGGAACCGAGGCGTCGTTTCAATGCGTGCATGGAGATCGAGGCGACGCAATCATGGCGTGGGTCCTTCCCAGTTCCTTCCACGATGCGTGGCGGTTACACTATAGCATTTGCACGAATCTTGGCGCAGTTACGTGGATATAAGGGGTTAGGATTTTCTCCTTCTCCTCCCACCATTCTTTGCCTTTTCCTCTCGTTCCCATCTCCCTACGCGCACAAAGCTCCCCATTCCTCCCCCACAGAACTCCCAGCGCCGCCCCTTTTAGGTCATCTTCTCGCCGGAGAAATGGCTTCATCTTCTTCCTCTGGCTTGGCGGCGGCGGCGACGGCGGAAGTGGTGGTGGAGAAAGAGAGCTTCCGCGGGATCTGGATTCCTTGCGCTCTCAACGAGGAGGGCCTCAAGAACGTGGAGAAGGAGGGGCTTCTCGCTGCCGGCAACTGGCGGAGCGGCTTCGAGGAAACTGTCCCCAACCCGCGCGACGGCAAGCGGGTCCACTTCGGCACCCACCTCGATAGTGGTTTGTCATTTCCTCCCTCGGAGTTCTTCTCCGAGGTGATTGATCATTACCGAGTTCAACTCCATAATCTTCCTCCCAACTCTCTTTTAGAGATGAGCGCATATGCTTCGTTGTGTGAGGGATTTCTCGGCACTAGGCCGAGTTTGACTCTTTTCTGGTACTATTTTCATGTCCAGAGAAACTCCATTACCGCCGGTGTTCCTTATATCAGCGGCACTATTAGTTTTTCGCTTAGACGCGACCGCGCATATCCCAAAATTCTAGCTAGTGACTCGGTCAAAGAATGGCCAGCCACATTTTTCTATCATAAGGATATTCCGGCTCCCAGTAAAGCCACTGCTCTGCCGGCTTTTGTCGACGGAGCTACCACGGCCCAATCCTCTTGGGACGAGGCTGCTTCGGCTCTCACCGACGATCTGATCCTCGCTAAGAGGCGGATCGAATATTTGATCAAGCACAAGGGTCTGAAGGGATCTGACTTGGTCCAATGCTGGGTCTCACGTCGGATCTAGCCCCTTCAGTACCATGGGGATCGACTGATGCACTCCATCACGTCATCCAAGAAAGATTCCCTTAGCATCAGCCCCAAAGCCTACACCACACAGGGTTATATAAGCCAGATCAAGTGGCTGATCAAGGAGCGGATCGAGAGGAGAATCCTGGAAGTTTCTCTGGATATGCACACGGCGGAAAACCCCGTAGTGCCGGTAAGTTTCTACAGTACACCTTTTATGTGTTTCAATCTTTGAGTTACATTGCAATGCTGATATGTTTTCTTATTTTCAGCTTGCTGACCTCCCCGAGTCGGAACTTGCTCCGCTCGAAGGATATCCTCCTGAGTTCTCTCAGGAGACAAAGGTGGTCCCATTGTCGGACCTTGCGCTCAAGAAGGTGCGACAGTGGCTGTCGGCACAAAGGAGGTGCCCGTTGTGAAGAGGTAACTTTCAATCAAAATTCCCGCCTTTGTACTTTAATCGAATTTCTTTCTGAGATTGAATGTTTCCAACTTTATTACATTCTGAGAGCAAAGCCGCTCGTCAAGGGCAAAGGGAAAGATATTCTTCGAAGCCGCTGCGGCAGACGAAGCTTACCATAGCTTCTCCTGCCGTGGCTGCTCAGACTCCTGCCCCTCAACCTTCAACAACACCGGTGATCTCCCCGGTCGCCGCAGAAGATCCAGCTCCTTCATCGGAGCATGCGAACCTTGAGTCGAAAACTGACGTCACCATGGGTGAGTCAGATTTAGATAAGGGTGAACCCTCATTGGGTAATGATCCCTCGGCAGAAACCTTCGCCGAAAACCTTATCAGCAATCTGGGACTTGCCATGTTTGGCCTGTCCCGGAAATCTGCAGAAGAGATCCAGCGGCTAGCCAGGCAGTTCCTAGAGAAGAGAAATTTATCTGCCGAAGAAGCAGTGCAAGAGGCAGAGGACGTCAAGTTCTCCGACCTTCTCTCCCAAGTGCGCCTTCGCGACGAGAGGATCAGAACTGGTGAGCTTCCAACAGCTCCAGTGATTCCTCTGACTCTTGCCGAAAAGGTGGCCGCTGAAGTGAATGCGGGTTTGGATAAACTCACCCGCGAGCAATATGTAAGTCGGAATTCCAACTCATGTTTTTCCTTTATTTTATACCATATCCTTTAGCCCCCAAGCATGAAGTAGGATATATAATCCGGGTTTATGCTTTATTAGGATGCCAAAGAACGAACTAGTGTAGCCCCCAAGGCTCGTGCAGATATTAGCAAAAATATTAGCCTGAGTCTTAAGTAGCTTTCTAACTTTGGGTATTCTGACTTACAGAAAGTGTGTTCCTATAACCAGGATTTATTGAAGAATGTCTGTGATAAGAGGAGAGAGATCAAAGCTCTATGGCTTAAAAATGCTGAACTTAAAGTAGCAAAGGATGAAGCCGAAGGTAAACATTCCGAGATTCAAACCTTGCCTTTGTATTTCAATGTCGAATTTTTCTGAACTTTTGTTCTTTTTGGCTTACAGCGCTGGTGAAACAATCCTGCGCCATGATTGAAGAGGCTGAGAACCTCAAGACCTTGGTGGTGGAGAACAAGGAACTTCGCTAAGAGCTGAACCAGCTCAAGGCAGATCATGAAAAGAGCATAGCTCAAGTCCTTGAATCCTCCTCCATGGCTACTGAAGAGCGTGATCGCAAGATCGCTGCTCAAGATAAAGAAATCTCGGATCTCAAGAATGAGCTTAGCAGAGAGAGGGACCTTTCCCAGGCGCTTCGGGATGAACTCCAAATTCTCCGGGAGGAGAAGACCAAAATTGACGACGTCATTTTTGGTACGTTGCATCTGTCTGACTTATCTTTTCTTCGACTTTCTTCAATGTCGGATATTTCTTAACTTGTTTTGTATATAGGTCCTCTGAACTTGACGGACTCCACCTCTGCTAAGCCCTGCACCCACCGGCTTACCCAAGTTGGTGACCTGCTTCATGACTTCCGTCAATCCTTTGACGACATGAGCAAAGCTCTCTAGATTCTAGACATGCATCGCATGTCGGATTTTTAGGTGCGGGACAAGGAAAAGGAAATGCCGCAGCTCGTTCAGGATTGGAACATGTCCTACGCATGATCAGCAGCGCGGAACGCTCTCACCATGGTCATGAGCCACCATGGAAACATGGAGATATGGAAACTGACCAGAGGGTATTCTACAGTGGACGAAGATGGCCAGGAGCAGGATATCAAGGCCATTATGGACTCCTATGCCGGATATGGGTGTCATGTAGCTGACTTGACCAGCTACGATACTCCATTCTTCAACCACGTGGACACTCCGCCTCCGCCTCCAGAAGAAACAGCAGAAATTTCCGACGATGAACACACCACCTCGGATGTGGACATCTCAGAAAGATATCAAGGCGACGTATCCAGCGAGCCGGCAGCTCCTGCATCTCCTCCTGCATCATAGATCTGAAATTTTTGTATTATTCCGGAAAAACATGATGCGTTTTTAAATATGCAATACTTTAACTTTGCTAGTGCTAAGCTTTTGATCTATTCAGCACTTTTTGGCTTTAATTTTTTTTTTGTGTGTGCCTAAAATGTTTACATCAGCACTTGTATATTTTCGTCTTCACTTATCATTTATCTGGCTTTCCTCCTCGTCCCTTTCGCGAGCTCGCTAAACCTTCTGCCGGAAACTTTGTCGAGGAATGGAGCTCCATTGCTAAACCAGTTTAAACTCGGAAACAAAGCCGGCTTCCAGTACCAACAATTCACTACTCGGAAAATGCCCGCATCCAGCAATCAGACAAATAACCAAAGTAAAGACTAGAAATTTTAGAGTTATACCCGAAGGTAGCAATTTTAGAATCGGAAATCTAGACTAGAACGAACATGAGCATAAAGTACTTTCAAGCATTCTGGGATTTTCGACTATGACATGATCATTTGGAAATAAGATGGTAAAAACTTCTCAGAAAAATCTTGAGGCAACCAAAACTTTTATTTCTCACAGAACATGTACATATGTATGATTACAAAGAAGGATAAACTAAGAATAAAAGGGACGTAGCTGAGCAATATTCCATGGTCTGTCTAACTCATTTGGATTTGTACTACCTCCAGCTCTCTTTCTCTTCTTAGTAGCGGGTCTTTCTTTGGCTGGCCTCATGTCAGTTAAGTAGTACGATCCATTGTGCAGTACTCGACTAACTAAGAAGGGCCCTTCCCATACTGGGGAAAGTTTGTGTTTTCTTTGTTGCACAAGCCAGAGAACCAAGTCACCTTTATTGAAAGATCTATCTCGGACTCTCTGGCTATGATACTTGCGTAAATTTTGCTGATAGGCTATAGATCTCATTTCCGCAACGACACGAACTTCTTCGACTAAGTCGAGATCATTTTGTATCTCGGCATCCTCTTCAATATACACGGCCACTCTAGGAGAAGTATGAATCAAATCACTAGGAAGAACTGCTTTTGCGCCATAGACCAAGAAGAAAGGTGTGTATCATGTTGACGTGTTTGGAGTTGTTCGTAAACTCCAAATTACAGAGGGTAATTCCTCTGCCCAAGCCCCCGCAGCACGTCGTAGTGGTGCTTCGAGTCTCGGTTTTAGGCCTTGTAGGATTAAACCATTTGCTCTTTCGACTTGTCCGTTAGCTTGTGGATGTGCGACTGACGCAATATCAAGCCGGGTATTTTGCTCGTTGCAGAATTCAGCCAATTCTCCCATAGAGAAGTTACTCCATTTGTCCGTGATAATGCTATGCGGATAACCATACCGGATTATAACATCCTCGACAAATTTTTTGGCTGTTGCTCCATCACAACTAGTGACGGGTTTAGCCTCAATCCATTTGGTGAATTTATCCACCATCACTAAGAGGTGAGTAAATCCACTTGGAGCTCGTTTAAATGGTCCTACCATATCAAGCCCCCAGACCGCAAAGGGCCATGTTATAGGTATTGTTCGCAGGTGATCAGCCGGAACAGGAGCCTGCTTGGCGTACTTTTGGCAGCCTTTGCACGTCTTGACTAATCGTTAGGCATCTGCCTGAGCTGTAAGCCAGAAAAATCCGTGTCTAAAAGCTTTTGCCACTAAAGATTTGGCTGCAGCGTGGTGACCACACTCGCCTTCGTGGATTTCTCTTAAGATTTCCACTCCTTCTTCTGGAGATACACAACGCTGAAAAACCCCAGAAACACTCCGTTTATGGAGCTCACCTTTAACAATAGTATAGGCTTTTGCTCGTCGGATAATCTGCCGGCTCAGCACCTCGTCTTCGGGTAATTTGCCATCTACCAGATAATCAAGGTAGGGTTGAGTCCAGCTAGGAATTACAGCCAGAACTACTATCAAAGGTGAGTCGGATTTGGTCGGATATTCCTCATCTACTCCCTTTATTGAGGGAACTTTGAGGTCCTCTAAAAAAGCGCCATCCGGGACCTCTTTCTGTGCAGAACCTATCCGAGATAGTGCGTCTGCTTCCTCATTTTCTGCTCGAGGGATGTGTTGAACTTCAAACCCTTCGAACGATTTAGATAGATCATCCACGACAGCTTTATATGATGCCATGTGTTTATTTGCATTACAAATATCCGACACTTGCTGAGCAGGAAGATCCGAATCTCCGTAACACATCAAACGTCGGATGCCAATGTCCTTAGCAATCCGGATTCCATGCAGCAGTGCTTCATACTTGGCAATATTGTTTTTCGCTGTGAAGTGGATCTGCAACACGTATAAAAGATTATCTCCTTGGGGTGATTTTAGCACTACGCCAGCCCCCGAGACCCCTCGAGCCTTAGACCCGTCGAAAAAGAGGGTCCAATATTCCGACTCAGGGAGGATCATGTTCTCCTTCGTCTCTGTCCAATCAGCGACAAAGTCAGCAAGGATCTGGGATTTGATTGTTGTCCGAGGTTTATACTCAATATCAAAAGCTGAAAGCTCTATGCCCCATTTGGCGACGCGTCCTGTGGCGTCACTATTGTTGATTATATCTCTCATGGGAGCTTTGCTCACCAAGGTAATTGGATGCTCTTGAAAATAGTGCCATAGCTTACGAGATGCTAGAAAAACACCGTAAGCTAACTTTTGCTAATGAGGATACCGCTGTTTTGACTCTGTCAGGACCTCACTGACAAAGTAAGTCGGTCGCTGCACTAGGTGTTCCTGACTTTCCTCTGGTCTCTCCACCACCATGATGATATTGATGACCTTATTGGTCGCAGCAATGTAAAGCAACATCGGTTCCTGAGGTTCTGGCGCAGCAAGGATAGGAGCAGATGAGAGTACTCTCTTCAGATCTTGTAGTGCAGCTTCAGCTTCATCAGACTAGACAAAATCCTTGGTCTTTTTCAGGAGTTTATATAACGGTGCGGATCTTTCACCAAGCCGGCTTACAAATCGACTGACCGCAGCGATGCAACCAGTTAATCTTTGTACGTCCTTCAGGCGAGTTGGCCTAGAAATATTGAGTATAGCCTTGATTTTGTCTCGGTTCACCTCTATGCCTCTTTGAGACACGATGAAACCTAACAATTTTCTGGCTGGTATTCCAAAGAAGCATTTCTTCGGGTTAAGCATGATGTTGTATTTTCGTAGATTGGTGAACGTCTCCTCCAAGTCGGAAATCAGTGTTTCCTTCTTTTTGGACATCACCGCGATATCATCCACGTATGCGTGTACATTGCGTCCCAGTTGGTCGTGGAGGCAACGCTACATCATGCGCTGGTACGTAGCTCCTGCATTCTTCAGCCCAAAGGGCATCGTAACAAAACAGAAGGTTCCAAAATGGGTTATGAATGAAGTTTTGACTTTGTCAGATTCCTTCATCCGGATTTGGTGATAGCCGGAATATGTGTCGAGAAAATAGAGGAGTTCCGAGCCTGCCGTAGAATCGATAACTTGATCAATTCTAGGCATAGCGAACGGATCTTTTGGACAAGCCTTATTCAAGGTAGTATAATCAACACACATCCTTAAATCAGTGGTGTCCTTTTTAGGGACCATTATAGGATTGGCCGACCACTCAGTGTGGATGACCTCTTCTATGAATCCGGCTAACTCGAGCCGTGCTAGTTCCTTAGCTATTGCCTTACGCTTTTCGTCGCCAAACCGTCGTAGGGACTGTTTGATGGGTTTAGCGTTCAGGTTTACATTTAGAGAGTGCTCGGCAAATTCCCTAGGTACTCCGGTCATGTCAGATGGCTGCCATGTGAAGATATCTTGATTTGCTTGGAGGAACTTGACGAGCACGCTTTCCTATGCGCTACTTAGTCCTACACCTATCTGGGTCACCTTGGAGGGGTCATCATCCTTCAACGGCGCTTTCTTCATCTCTTCCGATGCCTTGAACTCCCGATTTGGCTTTGTCACCTCCTTCTTCGTTGCGCGCATCTCGGACGGATCTATGCTCTTCTTGATCTCCTGGTACTCCTGGGCATGCAGCACGGCTTTGGCAAAGGCGGCATTTCCATCCTTGCACTCTCGCGCTTTCTTCGGGTCTCCCTGATGGTGATCACGCCGTTGGGACCTGGAATTTTCATCATATTGTAAATGTAACACGGACGAGCCATAAAAGCCTAGTAAGCCGGACGTCCGAATATAGCGTGGTATGCGCTCTTGAACGGGACCACTTCGAAGGAAAGTGCCTCCGTCCGATAATTCTTTGGAGTTCCAAAGCTAAAATCCAAAGTAATCTCTCCCAGGGAATTACCTTGTCTTCCTGGGACAACTCCGTGAAAGATCACAGAGCTATGGTTCAGCTGGGTTTCCGAGATCTTCATCCAGCATAGCATTTTGACATAGAGAATATTGATGCTGCTACCACCGTCCATGAGGGTCTTGGAGAAACCATAACCGTCAATAAGTGGGTTGACGATTAAGGCGTATTTTCCTTGCCTGTGCAACTTAGGCGGATGATCAGCGCAGTCAATTGTGATTGCCACTTCCGACCAGTCCAGATATTGAGGGACAGCCGGAATTGTTGCATTGAGCTCGTGGAGAACTGCTTTCTTGACCTTTGCTTGTTGATATCCGAGGAAGGTGACGTAAGTGTCCTTGGTGGGAAAAGTCTTCTTACCCTCCGGCTTGGGATTTGAAGCATCAGCCTCCTCCATGTCATAATCTTCCTTGGTCTCTTTGTCCTTTTCGTGATTTTTCTTTCCCTTCTTCCGCTTAGCTTTGTAGCCCGCGGTATCATCTCTCTTGATGTCGTCATTGAAATGACATTCAGCGTTGGTGTGGGATGAGCCCCCATTGGCGTCTAGGTGATGCACACATGGGTTATTGGCAATGTCGGCCCAAGAGTAGGTTTTGCCTGGTTGCTGTTCTCCTCTACCTTGGACCCTTGAAGTCCCATAGCCACGCCCGCGGCCTCCGTCGCGTCCTCCTCGTCCTCCAGACCCGGAAACAGTAGTAACCACTTCTGTTTCCGCGTTGGGTTTTTCTTCCGAGGTATTTTTGCGCTTCTGAGCTTGTTGCTTTGGGTGTCTTGCCGACTGAGGCACAGCTAGGACATTGAGTAATCCCTCTGCATCGTCATCAGCATCTGCATACTTGCTCGCTGTTTCTATCATCTCTCCCAAATCAGTGACCTTGTCACACTACAAGCGATGACGTAGTAGACCAATTGGGAGTCCTGCGATGAAAGCTTCAATCGTGGTTTGATCGTTTACTCCTTCATAGGAGTTCTTGGTGTCGATCCATCATCCGAGGTAATCCCGGCGAGTTTTTCCGGCTTTCTGGGTGCAACGCTATAGGTCTCCGACCGAACAGGGCCTCCGATATGTGCCTTCGAAATTCCGAAAGAACACACTTTGCATGTCATACCAGTTATGGATGGTGTTCTCTGGAAGTTCATTGAGCCATGATCGTGTCATCTTCCGCAACATAAGCGGGAGATATCGGGTTGCGACCAGGCTGTTTCTGCCTTTGGCGATGCAGCAAGCTTGGAAAAAATCTTGTAGCCAAGTATCTGGCCGAGCAATGTCATCGTAGGCTTGGATGTGCCTTGAGATAGCAAATCCTTCCAGGAATCTTGTAGCTCTGATGCGTGGTCTGAAGCACTTTGGGCCCACGTACATGTCATCGTTTTCATAGCGTCGCGCCTCTATGTTGGAATTGATCATGTGCCTTGCGTCGCTCGGGGATAGAGATCGTCCCGAATGTCGGCTGTGGCTGTGGTGCCTTGGAGCCGGACTTCGGCTTTTGTCACCACCTCCTCCGCCATGTCATCCTCCTTGTCCCCCTTGGGAGCCGTTGTGATGACTGCTTGGTGAAGAGGGTGGGGCAGCTGAATTGTTTCCGGCTGATCGTCGGCCTCCGTCCGAAGCGTCATTATTCCGGTTCCGGGGAGGATCTTGACTACGACGAGCCCCCTGCCGGCTTGTGTCAGCATGGTTTCCGTCATTCCTTCATCCGTCGTTCCCACCGCGATGAGGCTCAGCCGGACGGCTTGCATGTTTAGGAGGTGGAATTTTTTGACGATCCTCCTCCCTACGTTTCTCTTTATCTTCTCCCCTTCGATCGTTAGATTCTCGTCGGGGAGGCTTCCTCGGATTCAATGCAGCAATGGCACCTTTCTCGGCCTCTGGAGCGATGTTGCTCCAGTTACAGGTAGTTCTGTGATGCTGTCCTGACGATCCGGTTCTTGAATAATTGTCTTCCCGTCCTTCGGGGTTATGATACTGCGCCCAAACGTAATGGGATCTTACGCCAGCCCATGCCGGATCTGTGCGACATTGGTCAAAATCCGAGACCAGTTTTTGACTTCTGGACAGGGCGACCTTTTGCTGCCCTAGTCCCTTGTTGAGTAGTTTAATACCCAAATGGATCTCCTCCGGTCCTAGATTAGCCGATAGAATTTCTCGGGTCGCCACGGTATTCTGTACTAGGGTTGGGTAAACCCAATCTCCATTGCTATCTTTCCGTGGCTTCCCCATCTCATCTCCAAAAAGGACGGCACGGACACGTGGGAATTGGTCGTCATTGGTGTGGCGCTTCCGTGTCTTCTGATGCAACCGAGACATGTAGTCCTTAGTTGACATGCGTTTCTTCTCCACCTTGATGTTTTTGGCTTCATCGAGGAGTTGTTGACGATGCGCTTCTAGGGCTTGCGCCCTTTCGTCCAGCTCATCCGCAGTAAGTTCTGCAGCTGTAGGGATAGGTGTGGTTAATGCAGCATCAATGAGTTTACGCGCACCTTCGGTGATCACATGTCCATCCACCGATGCTTCTTTTTTGGCTCTTCTAGGATAAGTGCTACATCCGAGTCTTTCTCGTATTCCTTGGCAATCACCTCCTCTATTAGAGGGTCTTTTGTCGGGGTCTTGTTCTTCTTGTTCTTCTTCTTTGCCTTCTTGGCAGTACCGGTGGCAAAGACGGCTTTGGGTCTGTTTCCCGGAGTCAAGCTCTAATCGGTACTTTCGGACATCTGGACCTCGGGATTATCTCCGATGTCCATGTCAGCCTGCGCTTTGGGAGAGTGTTCCCTGGATCCTTCATCCATGGATTCTCCTTCTTCTGCAGGTTTGGAGTTGTACTCCTCTTCATATTCCGCGGAGAACTTTCAGAAATTTGCCGACGTCATAGATTCATCCGAGGATGCAGGAACGTCGGCGTTTGTTCCAATTGCCTCCAGCACAGAGTCGGTGTTGTCTCCAGCATCGGCAGAGCCGGATCCAGATCCCACGTATCCGACGAATTGCGACACGTGCCTCCTGAGGTACCTGCGGCTTTCGCGATCAGCCATGTCGAAACTTTTGATGGTCTCGAGGATTGCATCTGCGCTTTCGCCTTGCAGTATCATACGTCTTAGTGTGTACCTCAGGAAAGGCATGTCTGTCCTAGCGTCGTTAGAGCCGGAATCAGTGTCGTTGTTATGCTCCTCCTGAATTTTGACTTCCACGGGTGGGTCGATCTGGGATCCGGCTTCTCCAGGGAGATCCACTCCAGATTCAACTTGGACCGCTAGGTCTTCTTCAGGCTCGGATTTCTCCACTATCTCCGCAACTGGTGCGGGCTGGGTGGGATTAGGATTTTCTGAGATCCGGAACTCTGCCACCTCCGTAGGCAAAGGGGACCAAGAAGATTCTTCTGCCTCTATCATCACCGCTGGGGTGGGTTGGGCAGTTTCAGCGAAACCGATGTAAACATCGATCTCGCCAAAAGACACGACTATGTAGGCAGTCACGGCCTCCCTAGCCGGAATCCAAGTTTCGTCGAGATCGATGAGAGGGACATCGCTGGCGTAGAGGATGCGACCGACGGCGATAGTCTCGCCGATTCCGATTCTTGCAGATTTCGCTCGGAACACAGATCCGAAGCTCAGTTGCCCCACGGTGGGCGCCAATGGTCGTCGGATTGAGGACAAGTACGCCATGAGGGGGTCCTCGAGGCGTGCGGAAGAGAGGGGTGTGAGGCGTACGGTGTTCCGGGATGGTGAGCACACAAGTTTACCAAGGTTCGAATCCGCCGGCTTTGGACGGATCCTACTCCTGCCAGCAATCCAGTAATACGGCAGAGCCGGAATATGGGTTACAATGGTTTCGCCTATGCGAGTTGAGGGTCTAAAGTATTGGGTTGTGCCCTAAAGGCTCTCCCTAGGACGGCTTATATAGATATCCGGCCTAGGGTTTACAGGAGAGATCTATCCGGCTACGACTAAGTGTCGGTTACAGAGTACATCTTGAACTACAAGTAACATTATGGGCCTAAGTCGGTAAGTCTTCTGGGCCTTCCCGTAGCCGGATTGGACTCCGTCTTTCTCCCTGACTGGGCCGCCCGTGAAGCAAAGCTCTAACCCGAAGTGGGCCACCCTGGTCAGTGAGGAACTGTGAGGATACCTGGAAAGTATATCCCCAACAACCCCAATCAATGAAATACAGACGCTGTCTTGCGATGGCGTCAGCGAGCAAGAATAGTGAGCATGATTCTAAGATTTTTCACGACATGTTTACCGAAGACCCATTTGAAGAACTTATAACCTGATGCGACGTCATCACCGCCGCCAGCCTAATCAGTTTGTCCAAACTTTTTCTTGAATCTGCGAAATCTAGGGCAACTCTGGATGCTTCAATGCCCTTTTGCCTCCCATGTGTTCTTCATTCCCTCTTGACGAAGGGACCTCTAGATTTCTTGCATTACTTCAAAATTGATAGCTTCACATTCAAGATGTCGCCGCTGGACAGGTTCTCCTCCGATGCTATGGTACCAAGCTATACTTCTGTGCAGTGGGTAGGCGCCAATGGAGATTGGATTGCTATGGCTAGCTTCAGAGGCAAGTTGGAGCTTCACATCATGTGCACTCGCCGCAAGATTCCTCTCCCAGCATTGTCGTCCAAGCAACCGACCAACCAACCACGTTCTTGTTGGATAATGATCTTCTAGTTGTATTGCAGAAGATTGCTATTTGCCAAGTTCCCACAGTTGTTGGGAGATATAAATATTTCTCGCTTGTTGCAGTCTTCAACATCAGAATTGCCATCCTTCAGGGCGGTGATGATGGATGGACAGTTCTTCCACTTCCTCTTAACCAAACCCTGAGCCCTTACAGTTACAATGATGGAATTACCCACGACGGCCTGGTGTTCGCCACAGCTCTGTATGGCAACAGTCATGTTTGGGATCCTCTGCATCCTAGTAATTATTCCTTCATATGTAGTGTACTAGCTTAATTACTCATGAGCCCAAGCTATTTTACTGAATTGACATATCGCTTAAATGAAAATACGAGTAGTTATTTTAGACTCTATGAATTGCACAAACCATATGATTTCTGTAGGATTTTTTTCTTATAGGAGACGTTTAATTTGTCAGATTGAATTATGCATAGTAGATTTTTTTGGATGTCTTTTAGTTCATTCGACGGGAATTTAAGATCTACTTGAAGCTCCTGAAAAGACTCCATTCAATGGTTTTCCCTGCAATATAATCCAACACACCGCAATCCTGCAGGAGTATAAATGGACATGCAAATGTAAAATCATGTGTCTTTCCTATCCTATGTTTTCTACATTTGCATGGGTTTTCGGCAAGTTCCCTGCAAATGAACCGGTCAAATTTCTTTGCTTTTTTAATAAAATGAGCCAAAAATTGCTCGTCTTGTTAAAAAAAGATGAGTCTGTTCTTTTGAAAAATTTCCCTATTATATAATGCTTTGTTTCCTTTGTACGATTGTAGGCTATAGTTGTTTTTCCTATGTTCGAGCTACTTTACATGCAGTTCAATTGGAAGGAAAATTTTCTATAGTATTCACTATATCATGCTACCGGAATCATAAGTTATGCACGCTGCTACCTTTTTCAAGGTCCTACGCTGGTCTTGACGCGACCAGCTATCGCGGATGAGTTGGTGGATTCATTTCTTAATGCTACCGGAGATGAGCATGAATATTTTTTAGTTTTTGGTGATTAGCAAGTTCTGCAGATGGTTCTAGACTTGTTCATATATATAAGCTTGGCACTTCTTATGATCCCAGTTGTCTTACTTGTCATTGCCACCATCGTACGGGTGCTGCTCATCCTCGTGTTGTACACTGCGGTCACACTATCTCCACTTATATTTCTGGGTTTGGCTGCTTGGTGTTCTCAATGAACAATGGTTAGGTTAATCAAGCTAATCCATGGGAAAGGATTGCTGACCATGGATCATATTCTCTTTTCCTTGGAGTGAAATATCCGATTATCAAGCCCGTAGGCAGTGCAGATCTTAGCTCAGGTTATTTGACGAGAAGCTACTGTGTCTACATCATAACAATGGCAGCATGGCTTTCTAAAGAGTGGCAACCTGAATTATATCGCTTCAGTCTAAGTGGTATAGACTATGGTGTTACTTCTAAAATCAATGTCCTTGAGGGAATTAGTAACCCTCGCTTCTGGACAGGAACGGTGAAGCATCCTCTTTGGTAAATACCAACCTTCATGAACGCCCTCGATTGGAACTGTCCTCATGCTTAACTAAGAAACATGACATGTTGTTATAGTACATACTGATGCAATCCATATGTAATACTTGGTACTATAGTTAGAGAAATAGTTCTCGACCCTATTGAACTATTTATTTTGTTTGGTTGTCTAAAGTCATCATCTTTCAACTTGTTGGTCTCTCTCCTTTAAAACATTTCCTTGTATCGGTACTATGTTTAGTTACTTGTATGAACTTGACTATATTATTTTGGACCTTTAGCATAATGCACTTTAGTCCGCCGATTCTAGAGTTCCTTTAGAAATTATGGAAATTTTAGCATCAACAGGATGTTACGGACCACATGTCATACACTTTAAGGAACAATCACCTCAATATTTATGTAAGGGTCGTACTCTATGTAAACAACATTTCCTTCAACGACTCTAGTCTCATGCACTACTCTTTGGTTAAGCTGATGTGATGAGACCATATTTTTTTAGAGATTTATCTTATCTTATCTTACCACTATATAGTGTATGATTAACTTTCAACATTAACCATTGTATCAAGACTAGCAAATTCCAACGTTGCTAACCCTAGAATCTTGTTTTCCATTCTAGCATCTACTCGCTCTATTACATAATATAAGATGTTTTAACTTCTGTAAAACGAATGTATCTAGATGACTTTTGGTGTGTGGTTCACTCTAAACCTACACGCTACTTTGTGTGTACTAAAAGATGTCTAGATACATTTGTTTCACAAAAGGTAAACCATCTTATATTTTTTAAAGGAGGAAGGAGGAGATCCTATTGATAGACTTTAGCACAATGAATGCTATGCGCAAGTACAAGAACCAAATATACACCCCATACTTTATGGAAACGACTCGATATTATAAATTATTTTCTCAGCTTTACCTATTACTACTTTATGGAGTACAATTTTATATTGTGATGATATGGCATTCTACTAGATAGCATTGGCATGCTAGACTATCTAGCTAATTGAAGTTTCCTCGATGCTATAGTACTAGACAGCATTGGCATGCTAGACTAGCTATCTAATTAAAGTCTCATCGATGCAGTTGCGCCCTGCAGCAGAAGACTGATGAAGGAACACACAAAAAACTCCTCGTTCATAGAGCCATACCATATTCCCCATATTCAGAAGCATTTGGTATCGTCTCTACTGCTTGCTTCACTCATTTTCCTCACCATCTCGCCCGCAGCATCGGTCCTTCCAGGACGCCACCCCTCTCCTCCAAAACCTCCCAACAGGCATAGATTGATGCGCCTCGCCCCCAAACCATCGCAATGCGATGGCGGATTCGGGGCCCAACCGGGGGTACAGTGGATGGAGCAAGATCGGCGCCGACGTCTTCGATGAGATCTCTATGCGTATGGACACTACCAGCACCGTCCGGCTGGCCGCATGCTTCAACGAGTTGAACCTCTGACTCACTAGTGGAAAAGGTAGCAGATGCCTCAACAACAGTTGCGGGACATTGGTCGCCTACCGTTAGGTCCACAACCACAAGATCATGTGCGCACATGGCCCTTGCAACTACATGGAGGATGGTTGCATGTTCACCACCTCGCCAGTAGCGCTCCTTGCCTACCTCAGTGAATCTCACTCGATGAGGGTGCGTAGTTTCTGCTACATTAAAACATCCAGGTACACCTCTAAGCCTATGCTGGCAACAGGCCTGTGGACAGTAGATATCATTGGATAATGGGATGATGGTACTGTGTTCACGGTGCGATTTGACACACGCCAAACGCTACACGTCGTATCTATCGTATGCGTCAGGCCGACGGCGTGCTTGTCGCCATGGTACATGGTGAAGTTTTGGTCATCGATTGTGATTGAGTGAAGAAGGATAAAAAATCGGGTTATGTGCGCTGGAGAGCACCACGTCGCCCAATGGCATCATGTTCGATGAGCTGCAGTGGCTCCTGCCGATGCCGATGTGGCACCTCGTTGCTCATTGACCGTCGGTGTTCACCCTGGAATACTGTCTTCGCATTAACAGGATTCATGAGTGATATAAACACATCTTAATGTTTGTTGGACTATTTGAACTGCTAAAAAGACTTACTACATGTTCTTAGTAGTTGTTCTTAGGAGTATTTTTATGGAATTCAACTAATGATAATGTATTTTGTAGTAATACCTACTGTATCTACTGGTACTTATCATTTTGGGAGATGTGGTTCCTGGATTAAGGTAGTTCTAAGTATTTTCTATGGAGTTCTTCCTCTACTAATCTATTTTGCAATAATAACTATGTATTGGTACTTGTTCAGATCGACCAATGAAGTGCAGAATATGGTCTCGCTTTACTTTTGAATCAGGCCTTGCTACATCTATTGAATTTCAATGTGTGCAATGATGAATCTGTCAATTATTGTTTGTGTACTGCTAATTCGGTTAGTTTGAAATGTTGCTGAATTTGTAACGTGCTGCTAAATATGAACTGGAAATCTGTCAAGTGCTGCTAAATATGAACTGGGAATCTATCGATATATTTTCAGTCTTATTCTGTACTACTGAATCTTTTAAATGCTACTGAATTTGTCAAATGTTCTATAGTTACTATTAGTACGTACAATACAATATTTTGTATAACTAACTGTGATGTATTTGTACTTGTTTAGATCAAGTGCAGCAGATCATCTTGCTTTCCTTTTGAAATTTGGTAACACATGCATTGATGTGAGAAGGAGGCATCCATAGAAAAGTAGACTTGATCACCGATTTTGCTTGCTCCAATGATCGAGTGTTCAGAGAAAAGGGCAAACTGAATATGTCACCTTGAAATGCTGCTCAATATGTCCAACTACCGCTAAATGTGAACTGAGATTATGTTGATATTTTTCTTTCTTATTATGTACTACTGCATCTTTCAAATGCTACTGAACCAATCAAAAGTTTTGTTCGGTATTTGTTCAGATCGATCGGTCGAGTGCAGAATATGGTCTCGCTTTCCTTTTGAATAAAGCCTTGCTACATCTATTGACTTTAAATATCTGCATTGCTAAATATGTCAATTCTTTTGGTCATTCTCTGTGTACTGCCAACCGGTCACTTTTAATGTTGTGCTGACTCTGTCAAGTGCTGCTGAATATGAACCGGGACTCTATCTGATATTTTTACAGTGTTATGATGTACTACTGGATATTTTAAATGCTACTAAATCTATCAAATGCTCTGTCGTTACTATTAGTAGAATATTTTGTAGAACGAACTGTGATGTACTGGTACTTGTTTAGAAGTGCATCAGATTGTCTTGCTTTTCTTTTGAAACGAAGCATTGTCACAATTATGTAGATGAGTCTTGGGCTGTTTCGGTTGCATATGGGCGGTCACACATGAATTGATGTAAGGAGGAGATATTCATAGAGAAGCAGACATGATCGTCAGTTTTGCTTTCTCTGATGATCAAGTCTCTTCGGAGAACAGACCAAACTGATCGTGCGCCAAGGTTTTTTTAGCTGGAACAAGAACTGGTCCTATCTGTACTGCTATTAAATTGCAAGCAGGAAAGTTACTAAATCTCTCAAATGTTCTATCATTGCTATTACTAAAGCATTTTGTGGAACTAATACCGATGTACTAGTACTTGTTTAAATCAAGGGCAATAGATAGTCTTTCTTTTCTTTAGGAACATGGCCTTGTCACAATCTAGATGAGACTTGGGCATTTTGAGTTGCATACGGGGGTCACACATGCATTAATGTGAGAAGAAGGTACTCAAAGCAGACTTGATCATCAGTTTTGCTTGCTCTAATGGTCGAGTGTGTTTTGGTGAAAAGGACAAACTGATCGTGCGACAAGGTCTTTAGAGATGAAACAAGAACTGGTTCTCTCTGTACTACTATTGTATTTCATTGTCTGTATTGCTGAATTGGTCACTTTTGAAATGCTGCTGAATTGGTCAAGTGCTCCTGAATATGAAATTTGAATCTGTTGATAATTTTCCTACCTTATTTTGTACTACTGAATTTTGACATGAATATCTACCAAAAAGAATTATCGCTTTTCCCCCTCCCTCTCTGAGGTCTCTATTTTGAATCCGTCGAGCACATCACAATGCAATTTTTATTAACCAGGAGAAGAAATCTAGTAGCCCATTCGGCCCCTCTTTAGCCTAGAACATTTTAATTCAGTCTTTTCAGGATCAAGGGACTAGTGACCATAGCCTAGTGAAATTAGAGGAAGGAGCCCATGGAGCATAGCCGAGAACATATTAATTCGGCCTTTTAGGGGTCAGGGGACTGCTAAGCACGACCCATTGAAATTTGAGAATGAAGCCCATGGAGAATAGCCTATGGAGTATAACCCACGTAGAGAAGCCTATGTAGAATAGTCAAACTCTTTTTAATTTGGCCTTTTGTGCATTTCCCCCACCTCTCAAATTAAAATGAAAACTCCGCCTACCCATGTTTTTAAGAAAATACTCCACTATGTGGAATTTTATAAATTGAGATGCCAGGACCGCTTCCCTTTTATATTTTAAAAGAGATAAACATAGACACACAAAATATTTTTAAGAAGACTAATACATAAGCTGTAGTACTAATAAAAGTTTAATGATATTTATTCTATAAATATATTTGTTGTAGTGGCAACGCACTTAGGTATGTTTATTTGATTTGAAGGTCTTTTGTTCGAATCACATGTATGTGTGTATCTTGGGTTTACATTTTTTTCTAGCAATATCACATTATAAAGAGGCTGACATCACGGACCCACCAGCATGCAGCGTCCCTCGAGTTTTTTAGGGTGGGTTCAAAAAAAATTAAATACTTGTACAGAGAGGCTGGCATCAGGGATCCACCAGACAGAACATACAAGGCTACATCGGGGACCCGCAAATCAGAATATACCAGAGAGGTTGACAGAAGGGCCCCAGTAGTAAGACCATACATGACTGCCATGGTGAAAACAGCGGACGCGGCCGAAAAAAAGTCCATCATACACATGTTGCACTTATAGAGAAGCTAACATGTCAGACCCAGGCCCAAGCATAGCCCATGAAATTAGCCTATCAGCCCCAAGCATAGCCCAAAACCTTCCAATTCGGCCTTTTTGTGGTATTGTGGCCACCGACCATAGGCCATACAATTTAGGAGTGAGCCCATGGAATATAAGCCATGACAAATAGGGCATCCACCCCGAGTTAGCGCAGAATATTTTTAATTCGACATTTATGAGAATTTTTTGTACTCGGAGACTAACATCTGGGACCCAAAACAACAGTCCAACATACACACGTTTCTTTCAAATAGAGGCTGTCAGCTGGGAACTCACATAGACACGTTTCCTACACAAAGGAGGTTGACATCTGGGACCCAGCAATTTCCCAAGGTCAAAACAGCGGACATGGCCAAAAAAAGTCCATCATACGCACGTTTCATTTACATAGAGGCTAATGTGTGGGACCCAGCAGTGCGACCTTATACAGATGCTGCATTGAGCAACGTTGCCAATTCGAAACAAGGAGGTGTGAGCGAGAAAAATTTCAGCATACACATGTTTCTTGTAATGAGAGGCTGAAATGGGGGACCCAGCTACATGAGAAAACGACAGATTCATCGAGCAACACTATCTAGTTCAGAACAGGGTAGAGCTAGAGAAGAAATCATACCCATGATTCTTCTAATGTGAGGCTGACATAAGGGACCCACCAGCCTGTATAAACGGTTGATGCAGCGAGCAACGCTATCAAGTTCAAAACACGAAGGAATGACCGAGGGCAAAAAAATCCATCATACACATGTTTCTTCTAATGAGAGGATGACATGTGGGGCCCAGGAAGTTGATTAAACGGTAGATGCATCGAGCAACACTATCAAGTTCGGAATAGGGTAGCGTGAGCGAAGGAAAAAATCCATGATACACATGTTTCTTCTAATGAGAGGATGACATGTGGGTCCTAGGAGGTTGATTAAACGGTAGATGCATCGGGCAGTGCTATCAACTTCGTAAAAGGGTAGCGCGAGTGAAGGAAAAAAAATTCTATCATACACACGATTCTTCTAATGAGAGGCTGACATGTGGGACACAGCAGCCTGACTAAACAGCAGACGCATCGAGTTCAAATCATGGAGGCGCGACCGAAAAGTATGGTCCGCTAGAGACATTGACGTCCGGGACCCACACGCCTCAAAAGACTTTGGTGTGTCAGCATCGCACGAGGAAATGAAAATCTTGCTTCTGCCACGCACCAGCCGAGCTTCCTCCATGTTTTTAGCGGTTCTGTCGTAGTAGAGGGCCGCAAAACCGGGAAAAAAAACTCCATCGGCCACGGTCGAGCCGAGAAATTCGTCGCGAAACACGCGCCTTCTACGACGACCGTCGGGCCAAGTCGTTGCGAAAGGAAACATTTCTTGTAGTGGAAGCACCACAAATATAGTTACTAAAAGAGAAAAGGTGGTTCAAATTGGTATCTCCATTATATTTTTGAGTACCCTAATAGCCCGTGTAGCCAGATGAATCGTGTTGCTATTGTAACACCCTCGAATCATCCCTATGCAGATTTTAGCGCTTCCTGCCAAACGCGCGTAGAAACGATTCAAGGACGCGCACTAGGCACTTGTGTGCGGGTGGAAAACGAAGTAATACCATTACACATTAGTCCACGATGGAACCCACAGAACATTTATATACAACAATGACTCTATGAGCAAAGATTACATATATACAATACAAAGATCCAAATAACCTTGAAAACGATACAATATCCGAGAATGGATAAGATGCAAATGGGGCTAAGAGCCCTGAAGAATAACCAATGGCATCCATTACCCTGCTCAGGCCAACCCGGAAGGGTAACCCTGCTAACGACGTCGAACTTATACCTGTTAAACAAAAGGGGTGCCGACAAAGGGCAAAGGAAAAAGGGAGCGGTCAGTACTGAGGTCAGTACACAGCGAGGCTAGAATTCGGCGGCTCTCGCCTACATAGGTATGGTGGACGGAAGCGGCAACGCAGCATGCACTAAACAACCTATAGTGACTTGATGCAACTGTCGGCTATTAGAGAGAGATAAGAGAGACCTATTTGGGACCAACCTGATACTAACAGCAATCATACCCATGCTGGTATTTCCCCCTCGAGACGATTTGGCAGTTTTATTCATTCCATTATAGTTGCAGCACTTACTAGTCAGAGATAGATAGCATAGGCCATCCTGATATCATAAGCAGTGGGTAGTTTTAGTTAAACATTCTATTGTAGTTTCAATACTTACTTGTAACATCCCAAAACTTCAATCCAACCTTATCAAGATCCAAATCATCAAAATTAGGGTTAACAAAAACTTTGCCAAATTAAAAATGAAAGCATTCATGTGTATGTGCATTTAATTTAGGAATTGATTTGAATTGCCATGGTTCTATGATTCTTTGGTTGTAAAATGTTTGTATGGTCAATTAAACATCATCTAACTCTTTCCCAAGGAAAACCCAAAGAAAATCAAATCAAAAACAATTAAACATAAGGAATGGTCATTTTGGTCATGTTAATCCACTACACTACTTTGAGTGTTCCTAGCACTCATTTCTCAACAGAACTAATTCTAGATCTTTACACCCCTTGCTAGTACACATAATGAGGTACCAAGACCCACTTTTTGATCTGCTAAAAACCTTCAAATACTTATTTTAAATGGCATGTAAAAACTGAATTCAATGCATATGCCTAGATCACCCCTTTTTCAAAAACCATCAATTTGAGCTCCACGTTCAAAACCCTTGCAACCAGAGACTACCTAGTATTAGTGGAGATCACTCAAAAAATTTGAAACCAAAATTCAAACATTGGTCTCTTGCGGCCATTTCATCAAACAGGTGGCAGACACAAATCTTGCAATTTCCAAAACACTATAGTGAGCAGTGGATTTGGTCACCATATGGGCCTAACTTGGTCCCCTTGTCCCCCCAGCTAAAACCCCGGCCCTATCTCTCTCTCCCTCTCCCCTATCTGCTCCAGTACCAAGCCGCCCGACGCCATGCGCCAGGTCGACCACGGACAGCTCGCCTCGGCCCGTCCCGCGCTCTCCTTCGCTCGCTGGCAGACAAGCGCCATCACACCGCACCGCCTCGACCAGCCCCCGACCAAAATCGAGCGGAGGACCAGCCGCATTTGCTCGCGCCCATGCCTCTATCCGCCATGCCGATCACCCCGGAGCGCCGCGCCCGCCAGAGAAGCATCGGCCTCGCCAAGCCCTAGCCTTGTGTGGCAGCACCCGCAGCAGGCCCAGCAACCGCCTAGACATCCTCGTTCGCCGCCTCGCGACCAGCAGCCCGGAGGAACCGCGTCGAGCACCGCCACCCTCGCTCAGTGCACCGCACGCTCCCGACCAGCATAGACCTCGCCTTGCTGCACCTTTAATCCCAGAGGACCGCCGGGGGACAGAGAATCTATCGCCGCCCTCGCCCATGCCGAGAGAGCCTCGCATCGTCATCACCGATGACCTCACCGGAGCTCGCTCTGCCCTCTCGTCGACCCTATATAAAGCGGCCGCCCCAGCCTCTTTTCTCTACACTCACTCACTCCCCACCTCTCTCTGAACCTTAGCCACCTCTAGCCGATGCCGCTCAAGCTCTGTCTCGCCAGAATTGGATCCAAAGCTGCCGCAGCAGGAGGAGAAGGGCGTCTGCGATTTAGGGCACCCCAAGCTCCGCCACAACCGCGCCTCACCTAGCCGTCATCTGCCAGCCCGTTTTCCCGCCTCACCGACCTTGCTGGAGCCCTGGTATGCCCCCAAGCGACCCCCACCACCGCGTCTAGGTCAATCTCTCGTCGGAGTAATCCGTCGTCGACGATGACTCTCCACCGTTGGATCGTCTTTAGATTGTGTGGCCCAGGATGCTCGATACCATTTTGGTGTTTCTGTGTCGCTGACACTGTGGAGCCCGCATGTCAGGCAGCCCGTTGCGCTCACTGTGCGTAGCTGGGCCGGCCCAGTTAGTTCCCGCGCGTGTTAAAGATACAAATTTAGATTTTTCCATTTAGAGTTAATCTAGTTTCTGTCCACTAGTTTAAAAATCAATTCTGGGAGTTGGACAAATCCAAATTGCATGATACCAATTGTGCCTAAAAGGCATTGAAATTATCTATCAAAGCCCATTGGATTTAATTCAATTAGAGTTATAGATCTCTCCTAGTAAAAATAATAAAACAAAAGCATTTGCACCTTGCAACATTTTTATAAAATCAACTAAGGTAGATTTTGAGTTGATTCCAACTCTCAAAATTCACATTTTATCATACCTATCTGAATATGTAATAATATTAAGGTTTACATGTAGTGACTTTGGACTAGTACCAAAATAATGCTATATAGGCATTTCTAGTCACTTTAAATCATTAAATAAGGAACTTAAACCAAAGTAATTATGATCCAACCCTTAAATCACATTACCACATGTTAGAATATGTGGTGATGACATGTGTCCACATGATCCCATATTTTAAGTGGTGAATATTAAATCTTGGTTAATTTTTCAGTGAGTAGAAATTACTTTTCTAAAATAGAAGGAGGAAACTAGTTAATGAAACTTGTGATGCTTATGATGATAATAGATCATCAAATGTGTGCCCTGTAGTGCTAATTTGACTAGTTAAGTATTGTTTGGTGATTGTGTACTCTGTATGTATTTATAGACGATAGTACCGACCAAGCTTTCGAGGAGGAGGAGTTCTACCAAGAAGAAGAAGAAGAAGAAGAAGAAGAAAACTTCAACCAGTGCACCAACCAAGGCAAGCCACCATTAACAATGCAAGCTAACACTTGCAAGTATAATGCTTAGAAAGCTAGGATTAAACTAGATGGTTTAGCAAAGATGCTTTAGGCATGCTTTGGTCACACTACTTTGACTATTAGTACCCCAAGCCTTATTTACAAGATTTACTCCCTTTAGTTTACACAAAGTTCTTTACTTGTTTTGAAGGTAGCATAAAGAGTATAAACTTGACCTATTTAGAATCCTTTAGATGTCATTCTATGGCGTGAGATTGAACCCATCTTTTCCACCTTAGTGAACACTCTTAACTTAGTAGTTTAGAGAAGATCAAAAACTTGAGTCACTTTAGATGGGAACACTTGGTGAAAATGAATTATGAAAACCTTGGAATGATGAGTCATTCTATTGAGACGTTTAGACATGGGTGAGAAATACAAATGGTTTATGATGATGAAAATGATAAGGCATGAGCCTTAACCCTTTTATAAAACTGATGGTTTGATTCGGATGCGATACCATTCCAAATTTACCGTACAACCACATTACCTGAATTGGGTAAGGCTTAGCTAGAAATTTATATGCATTAGTATTAGTTCCCTCGCGGGAGAGGTTTGAGCTGAGGCTACCTCTCATGATGTCCACCTATGTTGTGCCCAAGATGACTGATGGTCATGGTTGGGAGGCCATGCTCATAGGAGAGGTGCTTATACTAGGGTGTGTAAAGGGAAGGTTATGTTTGATTATCTGCATACTGAGTATGATGATTCAGGGTTATCCCTAACAGATGTATCGAATCTTGTGGTGAAAGTGTACCACCTCTGCAGAGTGTCAAACTATTTGAATAGCCGCGTCCACGGTTATGGACAGTTGGAATGGCCATATTGTTTCGTTGTCAGATGATTTTCAAACAACTTATGAAATGAATGATGAATCTTGACTTGACCACAACAGGGTTGTTTTTATGACAATAGCTTCCCCAACTTAAGTGATTCTAGAGTTTTACCTTATCTTTCTTTTCTTCAGAACTCAGCTTAGGTTTCAAACTTAACTTTATAGTTCCACTTAGATTTAGCCCTTTAACCTAGAATTATATTACTTGTTAGAGGTAGTTTGCAAGTACTTAAAGAGTACTCATGGCTTCTGTCCCTGGCTATTCTCATGGCCAGACTATGAAGGAGACTATCAAGATGATGGTCAGCAGGACGGCTATGATAACTAGGACTATCTGCCTTCATCAGCATTACCTGTGCCCCTGAAGATGGACCCCACCGCTACGCTTATCTTTTATTTCCGCTGCTTGTTGTATTAAGACTAGATCATGAGATCCTTATTTGTGTAAGACCTTATGTATGGTGTGTAATGGATGATGTACTGTGATATCCAATCCGTTATGTCTCGCAAAAATGGTAATCCTGGGATTGCGAGGTATGGCATAACGGGCATCTAGGATTAAAAATCCGGGTGTTGACATTACTAGTCAGAGATAGATAGCATGAGTCATCTTGATATCATAAGCAGTGGGCAGTTTTAGTTAACCATTCCATTGTAGTTGCAATACTTACTAGTCAGATACAATTAGCATAGGACATCCCAAATCCAGCAGTTGTTGGCACTTTTATTTACTCATTTCGTTGTAGTGAAACTGATTACTAGACATGTCAAAGTCAAATTTATAGGACTACTTTAGTTATAGTTGTCTATGATCGAGATATTGTGCTCCAAATCGTCCATAACCGCGGACACGGCTTTCAGAAAGATTTACCCTGTAGGGGTGCACAAATAGCAACACACACACGATCAACCTCGGGAAGAACCAAGTAAAAGCAACGAGGCCTCACGACAAAGCATTCACAGGATTCATAAATCATTTCAGGGAGGCACCCCACTAAGCTACCCGCAACAAAGTTGGCTGCCTCCGAGAGAGACCCAGGGTTTGTGATAATGGTTGTAAACGACTGGGAATCCGAAAATGTGATTGGGCTTGTCGATACCGTGAAAACATTCCACATTCTAAAAACAGTACAGGTGCGCCACGCACAATCGTAAATAAAGCAGTAAAGCATGACATAAGTACAGGATAGTAATAAAGCCCTAAACTAGTTTGTGGCCCCAAGAAATAAAGTGTGAATCAAGCTCAGGCAAAGGAGGATTCATAGAGTCTCCCATATGTGGATAGTGTGAATAGTCAAGGAACAGGTATCAAGTACTCGAGTCCTACGGGACACAAGTGAGCGTGGAAGAACCAAATATTAGCTATTGCCCACCGGTGCCTCTGCATTAGTTATATCTATTCCCAGCATTTTTATTATCAGTTGAAATTAAAGTCATGATCATCTCCACGATTAAGCATGTGCCAACCTTCCAACAACGGTGCAAAGCAGCACTCACATATGGTCTCCATATTTAATTTAGGTGAATCATCTAAATACCCCAAACAACCACAATATGTATGCAATAATAAAAAATTTAATATGCATCGATATATAGATGATAGTTTATAAAATAAGGCTCGGAAAAGGGGTCACACATGTCGGATCGAAGAACTCAAGGCTTGGGGTTTGGTCTCGATCTTCGGACTTCGGGAACTAGGGGTTCGAAAAGGTTCGGGTTCGGATCCGGGGCTTCGGGGTTTCGGCGTCTTCAGGTCACGCAGGTCCGTGACAGAGATCTTGCAGATCCGTGAGGGAGATCTTCAAATTCCACGGTGCCTGGGGTACACGGACACGGAATGGAGTGGCACGGTAAGAGAAACAACAGGACCAAAACACCTAAACCTTCTCCACATCACCACTCTGTATGGTCACCTTCAAACACCAACTAAAGACCACCACACGTTGTCTCAACTTGATTCAGGCATCCACCCAAACACCTTGTTCGCATCGAGGCTCGAGGGACAGGGAGAGGCCCGTGGAAGCCCTGGCCTCTGCGCGACCAGGGACGACGTAGAGCCGGCCGACGCTGACGCACAGTAGAGGAGGTGTGTAGCACGGAGGGCACACTGCAGGGTCGTCGCTGAGGGGGAGGGCCGGCGGTAGTGAAGCGGAGCTCGGGGCCAGGTCAACCACGGCAAGGTCGTGGCGAGGCGAGGAGGCGGTTGTCGGCGAGCTTGGAGGAGGCGAAGAGGAGGCAGCGCGGGGGAGAGGCGCTCACAGAGGCGGCCAGATGCGGCGGTGCCTGGGTCGCTGCAGGGCAGGGAGGCTGAGGAGCCTGGGTAGCAAGGTCGGCGGCTCTCTAGCGATGGGGGTGGCGGCCGACGAGGGTTGGTGAGGAGAACCCAGCGGCACTCGTAGTCACAGATGTTAAAGACAAGGGTCGGTAGCGCAGACGTCGAGAATGGCGGCGAGACGATACAGCGGGGATGTGTGGGGATCTCGGAGAGGAGGGCGCGAGGGGAGACGGCGGGGAGCAGGGCGAGGGGCCGTGCGTGCAGCGGCGTGCGAGGTGAGAAGAGGAGAGCGGCGCATGGTAGGGGAATCGAGACGAGAGGGGGCAGGGGGATGAGGAAGGTGGGGTCGGGGAGCGTGGCGATGCGGGGTAGACGCGGGGGGAGTGGGGTTGGTAACGTGGCAGGGTCCTGGGGCGTGCTTGCGTGCGCTACGCGCACGTTGCCTTGTACTGCGACGTGGGTTAAGTGGGCCAAGTCGGGAGCGTGTGAGCTATGGGGCGAGCGTGGTCGCACGAACGCATCGCTGCGCGCGGGCTGGGTCGTGTCGGGTGCAGTGGCCTCGCGCGAGGTGTGGTGTGCGGCGGCGAGCGAGTGGAGGGGTGTGGTGTGGGTATGGTTAGACAGCTAGGGTTTGTCTGAGTAAATGACGCAAAACTACAATATTTGCGGCAGTCTTAACACTAAACTATCACAATTGCACGAGTTGACATATAAAGACCGCTTTTGGGGCAGCATCCTGACATATAACACTGATTGTGCAGTTTCCTCCGCCTAAACAGTTTTTTAACAGATCGGGTCCACTGTCAGGTCCACGTGGCAATCAGGGAAACACCTATTAGTTTTGGGCCATTTTGTAAATGTATGGAAAAATCCATTGTGGTTGACGTGACGTCCTCAGATCTTTTTTTTTCTATTATATTTCTATTATTATGTCGTTTTGTTTCTTTCCTCCTCCGAGCTGCCTGGCTGGCATGCTGCATATAGCTCGCAGCGAGCCATGCGCACCACCCGCAGCACGCCGCCAAGCTCGCACCTGCAACTTGCCGCCGCGGGCACTGCCGCTCGCCGCTGCATGCTCACCACCTCTCTGCCACGCGGGCACCTTCACCTCGCCGCCGCGGGCACTGCCTCCCGCCGCGCTCGCCGCCGCATGCGCACCACCCGTAGCTCTCCGCCACGCGCGCACCTGGAGCTCGCCGCCGGGGGCATTGCCTCCCGCCGCACGCACATGTACTGGTCGCCGCAGCATGCGCACCACCCACAGCTCGCCGCCACATGCGCACTTGGACCTCGCCGCCGCGGGCACTTTCTCCCACCGTGCGCACACCTGCCGCGCGCCGTCGGACGCGCACCACTTGCAGACCACCGCCGCGTGCGCACCACCTGCAGAGCATGTCGCCCCTTGACAACCCGCCAGCGTCCAAAGGAACAACCGAGCTCCGGCGAAAGGGCGTGCGCGAGCTCCGGCCACACGCGCGCATGCAGCTCGCCGCCGCGGGCCGTGCCTCCCGCTCGCCACCGCATGTGCATCACCTGCAGTCTGCCGCCGCGTGTGCACCACCCGAAGCTCGCTGTCGCGTGCGCACCTGCCGCTCGCTGCCGTATGCGCACCACAGAGCTCGTCGCTGCATGCGCACCACCCGCAGCTCCCCGCCACACGTTTAGACGAAGACAACCACAAGGGAGAATGCCGGCGGCGAGGTAGCATGGGTGCAGCTAGGTAGAGAACGCCTGCGGCAATGCAGATTTTTCTTTTTCCATTTTAGATGGCCGAAGATTTTTTAGAGAGAGAGATCCGAAAATTTACAAGAAGACCATAACTAACCGTTTTATCAATTTGACTGTTTCTCATGCCACGTGGACCCGACAGTGATCCCGATACGTTAAAAAACTGTTTAGGCGGAGGAAACTGCACAATCATTGCTATCTGTCACGATGCTGCTCCAAAAGCGATCTTTATGTGTTAACTCGCACAATTATGATAGTTTAGTGTTAAGACTGTCGCAAATGTGGTAGTTTTGCGTCATTTACTCCGTTTGTCTAGATCTTTTAGGGTTTAGCCCGGTAGTAGGTGGTCTAGCTCGGTTAGGCCTCTGGCCTGACAGGCTAGACTGCCTCCCGGGGATTTATAAAAACGCGTTTTCTTAATTATTTGATTTTGTTTAAAACGAAACATTTGTAAATAGGTTTTTAGGGGAACCAAAAATCCGAAAGAGATCGGGGGTTTGATTTTAAATAAGGACAGGGATACTTAGAGAACAAAGATAGGCTTTTCGAAAATAGTTTTAGGAAAAAATATATGCAGACATGAAGATGCTCAAATGCAATGTGGCTTGATGACATAAGCATGCAGTCATGGTGATGCACAAAAGAGAAACAATAAGCGATTTTCTAGTAGTGGTTTTACCATGGTGCTACAATTCGACACCACTAACAAGGGATCTCGCCCTCGAGATCTGCCTCATGGTACGGGGAGGAAGGCTGATGGTCGAACTCTTCTCGCTTCGTGTAGATCCTCGTGACACCACTAATAAAGATTATTGCTCCATCTTGAAATTGACGACACCACCAACAAGAGGTCATTGTTCGCTTTCATCGAGAGAACACTCGGGAGAAACAAAGACGAAGGTAAAGGTCTCAAAAGGTGAGGCCACCTTTAACTTCCAAGGAAGGAGTTGAATTGCTTGATCTACTGATTCAATGTACAAGAGCGAATGATAAGAGTAGTGGTATGGTAGCTACTCCATCCCGCACTCAAAGCATTACTTTGTACATGAACAAAAGAATCGTGCAATCAACTCTCGGAGTTCAGACTGAAGATCTCGATAAGCGATGTCCGGAGAACAAAGGAATGATGTAGGCTCTTCATCGGATCTGATGTCGATGATGTCGTCGTGTTGGGGACCACCGGAAGACTCAAAAGAAATCATATAAAAAGACACAATGATTAGGTTCCGCAATGGTTCTATTGGCATGAACAACACATGCTCAAGGTATACTCCAACTTCACCAATGCTCATCCTTCTCATAATGTTTTCAACGATGGATATCCGTCAATGTGCAGATACAGATAAAGAGTTCAAGAACCAAAAAGATAGGATGAAGGGTACAACAAACATGATACAGATTGATAATTGTAGCTCCACCATTATAAATAGGAGGAAGCGAAACCCTGAAGGTACGACGGAAACCCAACCACGAGAAATCCTAGACTCGAGGACAAGATAAGAGATACGTTTCAAAACACGCAAAGGTGAGAGGAGAATAGCATAGAGGTAAGGAGTAAAAGTAGACCTAATCAGATCTATCCCACCGATGTTTCCAAAATAGTTTTGACACTCTACTTCGTCCGTTAGCTAGGTTATCCTACAGGCTGGACGAGTAGGGTATCGCAACTGTTGGGCTCTGATACCACTTTGTAACACCCTCGAATCGGCCCTATGCAGACTTTAGCGCTTCCCGCCAAACCCACATAGAAACGATTCAAGGACGCCCACCAGGCACTTGTGTGCATGTGGAAAACGAAGTAATACCATTACACATTAGTCCACGATGGAACCCACAGAACATTTATATACAACAACGACTATGAGTCAAGAATACAGATATATAGTACAAAGATCCAAATAACCTTGAAAACGATACAACATCCGAGTACGGATAAGATGCAAATGGTGCTAAGATCCCTGAAGAATAACCAATGGCGTCCATAACCTTGCCCAGGCCAAGCTGGAAGTGTAACCCTGCTAACGACATCGAACTTATACTTGTTCAACAAAAGGGGTGCCGACAAAGGGCAAAGGAAAAAGGGAGCGGTCAGTACTGAGGCCAGTACACAGCGAGGCTAGAATTTGGTGGCTCTCGCCTACATAGGTATGGTGGACTGAAGCGGCAGCACAGCATGCACTAAACAACCTATAGAGATTCGATGCAACTGTCGGCTATTAGAGAGGGATAAGAGAGACCTATTTGGGACCAACCTGATACTAACACCAATCATACCCATCCTGGTATTTCCCTCTCGAGACCAAACGAGGAAGTCAAACCAAGGAACTCACATAGTTGGCAGTTTTATCCATTCCATTATAGTTGCAGCACTTACTAGTCAGAGATAGATAGCATAAGTCATCCTGATATCATAAGCAGTGGGAAGTTTTAGTTAACCATTCTATTATAGTTGCAATACTTACTAGTCAGAGATAGATAGCATGACTCATCCTGATATCATAAGCAGTGGGCAGTTTTAGTTAACAATTCCATTGTAGTTGCAATACTTACTAGTCAGATACAATTAGCATAGGACATCCCAAATCTTGCAGTTGTTGGCACTTTTATTTACTCATTCCGTTGTAGTGAAACTGATTACTAGACATGTCAAAGTCAAATTTATAGGACTACTTTAGTTATAGTTGTCTATGATCGAGATACTATGCTCCAAGTCGTCCATAACCGCGGACATGGCTTTCATAAAGGTTTACCCTGCAGGGGTGCACAAATAGCAACACACACGATCAACCTCGGGAAGAACCAAATAAAAGCAATGAGGCCTCACGACAAAGCATTCATAGGATTCATAAATCATTTCAGGGGGCCACCCCACTAAGCTACCCGCAACGAAGTTGGCTGGCTCCGAGACAGACCCAGAGTTTGTGACAATGGTTGTAAATGACTGGGAACCCGAAAGTGATACTGGGCTTGTCAATACCGCGAAAACATTCCACGTTCCAAAAATAGTACAGGTGCTCCACGCACAATCGTAAATAAAGCAGTAAAGCATGACATAAGTACATGATAGTAATAAAGCCCCAAACTAATTTGTGGCCCCAAGAAATAAAGTGTGAATCAAGCTTAGGCAAAGGGGGATTCATAGAGTCTCCCGTATGTGGATACTGTGAATAGTCAAGGAACTGGTATCAAGTACTCAGGGCCTACAGGACACAAGTGAGCATGGAAGAACCAAATATTAGCTATTGCCCACCGGTGCCGCTGCATTAGTTATATCTATTCCCATCATTTTTATTATCAGTTGAAATTAAAGTCATGATCATCTCCACCATTAAGTATGTGTCAACCTTCCAACAATGGTGGAACAACAACGACGCAAAGTAGCACCTGAGTAAGCAACTACGACTCGCAAGGCCGACTGTCTATCAAACAACAAGCAATAGGATGTGTCCAAGGCAATATAGAGGCTGTAGAGAATATAAATGGTGCACGGAAACTAAAGCATCACAACAAGGATAGCAATAGATCAACAGGAGGAAGTAAAGACTATAAACGCAAAAAGGGGGAGAATGCTCGCCTGGGAAAACATTGCCGAAGGTTCATCCGAAGATCGGGTCGACACTCGCATCAACTCATCGGCCTAATCCATGAAGAAGCAATGCACTAAAAGAAACACTGGATGCACTTTTTAATACTATGGCAGAAGATCAAGAATGATGCATGTATGATGGATGACATGGCAAATATACGATGCGACTAGGCAATATTAAGCGGAACCAGGGTCCCGACATTTAATTAGAAGGTTCAAGTCATTAAGATACCCCGCAATTTAAATATTGGATTAACAAGTCAAAATATGTCATATGTTCGCTACATAAATTTAAAAGGAGCCAATCTAAGAGTAGAAAAGCCCACAGATGGTCTCCATATTTAATTTAGGTGAATCATCTAAATACCCCCAAACAACCACAATATATATGCAATAATGAACAATTTAATATGCATCGATATATGGATGACAATTTATAAAATAGGGCTTGAAAAAGAGGTCACACATGTCAGATCGAAGAACTCAGGGCTTGGGGTTTGGTCTCAATGTTTGGACTACGGGAACTAGGGTTTCGACGGGGTTCGGGTTCGGATCCGGGGCTTCAGGGTTTCAGCGTCTTCAAGTCACGCAGGTCCGTGACGGAGATCTTGCAGATCCGTGAGGGAGATCTTCAAATTCCACGGTGACCTGGGGTACACGGACACGGAACGGAGTGGCACAATAAGAGAAACAGCAGGACCAAAAGACCTACACCGTCTCCACATCACCACTCTGTATGGTCACTTTCAATAACCAACTAAAGACCACCACATGTTGGCTCAACTTGATTCAGGCATCCACCCAAACACCTTGTTCGCGTCGAGGCTCATGGGACAGGGAGAGGCCCGTGGAAGGCCTGGCCTCCGCGCGACCAGGGACGACGTAGAGGTAGTTGATGCGCAGTAGAGAAGGTGCGTAGCACAGAGGGCACACTGTGGTGTCGTCGCTGAGGGGGAGGGCCGACGGTGGTGAAGCGGAGCTCGGGGCCAGGTCGACCCCGACAAGGTCACGGCGAGGCGAGGAGGCGGTTGTCGGCGAGCTTGCAGGAGGCGACAAGGAGGCAGCGCGGGGAAGAGGAGCTCGCAGAGGCGGATAGATGCGGTGGTGCCCAGGTCGCTGCAGGGCAGGGAGGCCGAGGCACGCAAGTAGCAAGTTCGGTGGCTCACTGGCAACAGGGGTGGCGGCCGACGAAGGTTGGTGAGGAGCACCCAGCGGCGCTCGCGGTCGCAGATGTTGAAGACAAGGGATGGCACCGCAGACATCAAGAACGGCGGTGAGATGACGCAGCGGGGACGCGCCGGCCCGTTTACTTAAGGGGCCGTGCCTGGGCCTCGAGGCCAAGCCCACGTGCCGACATGGCACGACCCGTTACCTTAGCGTGCCGTGGTGGGCCGTGCCGTGCCAGGCATGTCGTGCCGTGGGCCGGCCCGTTGGCCAGGTATGGGTAGACGCGGGGGGAGTGGGGTTGGTAACGTGGCAGGGTCCTAGGGCATGCGTGCTTGCGTGAGCTACGCGCACGTTGCCTTGTACTGCGACGTGGCTTAAGTGGGCCATGTCGAGAGCGTGTCAGCTATGTGGCGAGCGTGGTCGCGTGAACGCATCGTTGTGTGCGGGCTGGGTCATGTCGGGTGCAGCGGCCTCGCGCGAGGTGTGTTGTGCGGCAGCGAGCGAGTGGAGGGGTGTGGTGTGGGTATGGGTAGGCAGCTAGGGTTTTCTCTAGATCTTTTAGGGTGTAGCCCGGTAGCAGGTGGTCTAGATCGGTTAGGCCTCTAGCCTGACCGGCTGGACTGCCTCCTGAGGATTTATAAAAACGTGTTTTTCTTATTTACTTGATTTTGTTTAAAACAAAACATTTGTAAATAGGTTTTTAGGCGAACCAAAAATCCGAAAGAGATTGGGGGTTTTATTTGAAATAAGGACAGGGATACTTAGAGAACAAAGATAGGCTTTTCGAAAATAGTTTTAGGCAAAAATATTTGCAGACATGAAGATACTCAAATGCAATGTGGCATGATGACATGAGAATGCAGTCATGGTGATGCACAAAAGAGAAACTACAAGCGATTTTCTAGTAGTGGTTTTACCTGGGTGCTACAGCTATCTTCCACGGGCAAGGTTTCTTCGCACCATTGGAACACTTTAATTTGCAAACGGCCTCAAACCTAGAAGTAGTGTTCTTCATTGGAACACTTTAATTTTCAAACGGCCTCAAACCTAGAAGTAGTGTTCTTCTTCCTGTTAACATCAAACTCCCCCTTGATACAAAACTACTAAAATGAGGCCCTGAATTCATCAATGGTGCTAAATATTGTGCCCACTTGTATGACAAGGTTCTCAGAATCATGTTTTATCACTTGTTCATCAAGATCCTCATCATCAACTTCGATGGTTGCCTCGGCCATTAGTATTTCCCCTATTTCACCAGGATACTGAGGTCTTGGTCTACAAGACTGCTTTTTGGTGGACTGGGTCATGGACGCCGGGCGCTCCTCCATATGTTGGTAAAGTGGCCTTCTTTTTCTTTATTTGTCCTTGTCCGGCACTGCTTGTTGTCTCCCTTGCACCAAAGCATCAAAGTTGAGCGCCTATCATGTTGAGGTCGTCTGTCCTCTCCTTATAGAAAAGGTGTCGGCCTGGACCTTCCTTTACCAAGGAAAATAGAGGGCGCAGAGCCGCTGCGCCCCTTGTCGGGACCTGCCTCACTTGGTGGCCACTCGGTAGGATTACCAATGAGCCCTGGAACATGCTCGAGAGCATCCAAAGTTGGGCGGTCTGGTGGAGCGCTGCAAAGAGGGGAGGGTCTTCCTCTAGAGGATGTTTCCCCGCGAAGTGGGGCCTCGCGAAGGGCCACCCTCCCCAGCAACCAATCAAGGCATCGCAACCTCTTGAAGGCTTGTCTTGGCCAGGCACTGGACCTGCTAACTGCTAGGTCGTGGCACCCCGGTCGTCAGGGCCCTGATAGTAGCCCCGGGGCGCTTGGCTTGGACGTGTCCTCTAATGGACTCGAAGGGGCAAGCGGCCTAGGACTGTTAGTGGATCCCAGCGCTCGCTCAGTCAACATGGACCTACCATGCCCGCATCCTAGCCATGGATTTGAAGCATTTGTGTGTTCTCCACCGCAAATCTTGAGCACATCGCCTCTTCCCCGGGAGTTGTTCCCACGACACGATGGCACGTGGGGCCTTGCAGTTATCATCGTGTGCCCGGCACAGCGACATGTCTTTTCAACTGGCCCCATTATATCGGAGCGTGGGCACGTGATCTTCTCACTCCACGCCACTATTCCCCTTCCTCTTCGCTACACGCTCGTGCGAAGGTTTATCCCCCCAATGGTGCCCAAGTGCTTCTTAGCCGCTGAGAAGGGCAAGGCCTTGTGGCGGCAGTGGAAGAAGCCCCTCCGACCAAGTGGAGCTGGGGCTGGCCGCGGAGCAGTAGCCTCGTGACACACTAAGGCCGGCGCGCGCCCTCGAGGATGACCTCTATCAAAGCCACACCAGAGGCAGGGAGGGACACTCCCAGGAGGTGTGATCGAGTGTGCGCGGGGTGTAGCTACTAGAGCCACCATTCTGGCTCGAGGATTAGCCCAGCCCGAGCGCCTCCCGATCTAGGATCAAGATTGAAGGAGAAGGCAGACCCGAGCAGGTCACCGACTTCGTCCTTGTCCTGAAGGACGATGGCTGGTATACCAAGGTACGGTTCCCATCATGCTTCGCCCTTACTGCAGGGGCCCATCTCCGGGGGTCTGTGCAGCTGAGGCATTCAGGAGGCAGCGACTGATGGTCCGTGGGACTCGAGGGTCCAGGCGTACCTCACCTCTGGTTGGAAAAGCTTCGTCCACGACCATGAAATCGGGCGTGGCTCGGTGCTGAGGTTCCGCTATGACGCGTGATGGTGTATGACCCCATGTCGTGCCGTACGGATTACCCCCGCCATCTCTAAGAAGGTCAGGCGCTCCGGGTCACGGCCACAGCCATGTCATCATGGTCTGCGAGCTTTTGTTAGCGTAGGGGACATAGTTACCTCTAGCTTCCTATCTCGTAGACAAGGTTTGTAAGGAAGACTATTATGGGTGTATGTAAGTGGATCTTCGCGCTTGTCCCTTCTCCTTTTGCATGTTTACGTTGTAATGCTTGGAGTTTGAGTGTCCATTGCATGGAGCCGGTTCGGCGGAGCTGGCGGTGGCTAGTGTATCGTCTTCCCAAGGCGGTGGGCCTTGTGAGCCTCCCTGTGAACCTTCCCAGGGGTTGGCGTCAAGAGAAAAGACCTTGCAAGGGGGGCTTGCGGAGGCCGCGCCCGGTCAGGTGGCCTCCGGAGGCGGCGTCAGGAGACAGAGCCCTCGCAGGGCGCCTCTGGGCGGTGATCTTGCTCGCTGCACCGTGGATCGTGCGCAGTGGCTCATGAGGAGCTTCCACGTGTTTCTGAGTCCAGCCGTTGGGATGGTGCTAACCTCTCGAGGCTTGTGCGCACTTTCATATCGCGAGCCTCCTTCCGGGGGAGTGTCGCTAGGCAGGAGCCTTACCATTGGTGAGGTAGTTTGTCGTTCGACCATTTTTCGGGCCCGCAAGTCCTGCGATTGCGGCTCTAGAGGGCTTTGCCTTATGCGCCCCTCGTAGAGCCTCTCGAGGAGATGACTGTAGAGGATACACGCATGCAGTTGATGCTGAAATGTGCCCCCGTGACAGGCTTTTGAGAATCAGGGATCATAGGTGAGGTGACCTACTGCCAAAATTGGGCCACAAGTTCAGGGCTGGACACTTTAGATCCTGCAGATTTATGGCTGCTGGAGGGGGCGTATCTCCTGAGCCGCCCAGAAGCCTCTCGAGGAGAAGGTCGTATGGCGGATGCTGGTCCTGTCAGCCCCCCGAGGAGGGGGTCATTGGTCTAGCATGGGGATTTTTGAGTTTTTAAAGGCTAGGAACTGTGGGTGAGGTAACTTACAGCCAAGGAACGGGCCATGAGTTCAGATCTCGACACTTTAGGTCTTGGAGAGCTTAGGTCGCGGAGGGGCGCTGCCTCACGAGGTGTCACAACGATATATTTTTGGTCAAGAACCGTGGGTGAGGTAACTTACAGCCGAGGAATGGGCCGTAAGTTCAGAGCTCGACACTTTAGGTCCTGGAGATTTGGGCAGCTGGAGGGAAGTGCCTCACGAGCCGACAGGAATCGTGGGTAGGTAACTTACAGCCGAGGAACGAGCAATAAGTTTAGGGCTTGACACTTTAGGTCTTGTAACTTTGGGCTGCTAGAGGGAAGTGCCTCAAAATTCGACAGGAATCGTGGGTGAGGTAACTTACAGTCGAGGAATGGGCCGTAAGTTCAGAGCTCGACACTTTAGGTCCTAGAGAGCTTAGGCCACATAGGGGCAGAGCATCACGAGCCGGCGCGCGGATAACACTTTTTAAAGACCAGTAATTGTGGGTGAGGTGACTTACAGCTGAGGAACGGGCCATAAGTTCAGATCTTGACACTTTGGGTCCTAAATTTTGGCTGCTAGAGGGCTTTGCCTCGCGAGTTGCCTCGTAGACCTTACCAGGAGAGGGCTGTCGGGCAAAAAGCATGTGTCGCTAGGGGTCCATACAGGCGCCACGCGAGGGTCTGAAGCACCAGGAACCGTGGGTGAGGTGACTTATGGCTGGAACTAGTCTGTAAGTTTAGAGCTCGACTTTAGGCTCTAATGTTGACAGGGAGTGACCCGGTGATGAGTACCGCACCTAGCCCCTGTTCGTGCGGTGTATGCGAGGGAACCCTGGCGACACGGTTTTTGGAGAAATGCCTTTCCAAAGGAAAAACCAAATAGAAAAGCATGCGCGAAGCACAAGATCCAAAAAGTCGCCAGCAGTTCAAGCTTATTACAATGCCACCGTGGATCGCACAGGATCTTACAGGAGATGCAGTTGTAAGGGATGAGGGTTTTTCGAGGGTCACCTTCAGAAATTCGTGGAGTCAGGCATGTCGTTTGGAGAGGCTTGTCCACCTTCCAGCAGCACGATCCCCCTGTTCAGCCGGTAGCTCAGTTGCCACCATGGGGGTAGTTGGTGTTGTACGCGCGCTGGGTGCAGTCCATCGAGAAGTCCGGAGCCCCCAGGCCATTGTTGTCCTCGTGAGCCAGCCTCCCTGTTGCTCGGGAGGATGGGCGGGGGTGGTCCTGAGTCCCTCTTGAGGGTGCGGGCGCCGGCCGCAGCCAACTCCTCGCGACGTCGGAATAGAGCTGTTGCTTCCCTCTTAGCCATGGCATTTCCGTGGGCCATCATCTGAACTTGGCCAGCATGGGGTAGCTGAGGATGATGTTGTACTGGAGGCCGATGTGTGCCACGTCAATGTCGATGAGCTCGGTGTGGTAGTTTTTGTCTGTCCTGAACGTGACGGAGAGGTGCACCTACCCAATGGGTATGGTGGATCCGTTGGTCACTTCGGAGAACGACATGGTTGACATCAACCTGTCGTATGGCACCTGTAGTTGAGCGAAAGTCTCGATGGAGATCATGTTCAGGCCTGCACCTCCATCGATGAGGGTCTTCGCGAGTACGGTGTTGTTCATAGTGGGGGTGCAGATCATGGGAGAGTGCCCACGGGCCTGGTGGAAGTGGGGTGGTCACGGGTGTCGAAGGTGATGGCGCATGGGACCACTTGAGCTTCGGGGATGGAACCCCTGGTCTGGCATCCACGACCTCACGAGTGAGTAGCTTGAAGTGTCGGTTGGATGTCGAGGCCTGGGAACCACCAATAATGTAGGCTATGGTGCCCTGTGGAACTTGGTAGCCCCCGGGATCCTCGACATGCCTTTCTCCTACGGGCGAGGGTGATGTTGCATGATGTTGGCCTGGTGGCCTATCAGAGGGGGGTGGCGGCTGCCGGAGTTGTTGTTCCAGCGCTCACCAGCATGGTTGCTACCGCTCGAGCTACCTCACTCACCACTCGGTCTTCCCCTCCTCTATTGATGCGCATGTTGTGGAGCTTCTTGAGCTCGTCGTAGTCGTCGGTGGGGTGCCCCAGTTTCTTATGGAGGTGGCAATATGATCTGTCGTCCAGCTCTTTTTCGCCATTCCCCTTGCAAGGACTCTTCCGGTCTGGCTCTGTGGCCAAGACAGCGGCGGTCTTGCACTTGGGGTCCTTGTCCTTGCCCTTGGATGACCTTGAGGCCTTGGGGTAGTTTCTTCCTCGACGAGGCCAAATATGCTCACAACCTCCGCTCTCACATTGGATGCCAATCTTCTCCCTCATATTGACGTCCTTCACACCCTCGGAGAAAGTGGTGATGATGTTGGAGTCCGATATATTTGGGATCTTGTTGCGGACTCGGCTGAACCTCTATAGGAACTTGAAGAGGGTGTCTCCAGGTTGTTGGCGTACCTGACAGAGGTCATAGTAAGTGAGTGGGCACTTGTAGGTCGCCTTGAAGTTTGCGATGAATTGGGAGCTGAGCTCCGCCCATGGGTCGATTGATTCCTCGGGAAGGTTTATCAGCCAGGTGCTGGCCATCTCCTTCAGACATAGGGGGAACCAATTCTCATGACGTGATCGTCTCCTTCCGCGGCCTCGATACCCATGGTGTAAAGTTACAGTAACTCACACGGGTTGGTTGTTCCGTCGTAGCGAGCAGGCATTTTCGGGTAGAACTTGTGGGGCCAGACCACGTGCTGGAGACCTTTGGTGAGGGCGAGGCAGCTGTTGGCTTGGACTGCCTTGCTGTTGGCGAGGGCCGCGCGGTTCTGCTGACCCATAGCAGCGATTTCCTCGGCGAGACGGTCCGGAAGCTGTTTGCGGGTGGTGGAGTGACGTTGTTGGGCTTGGGGGCACCTTCACCGTGTCAAGGCGGGAGCGAGCCCCCTAGCCCCCGGCGCCCCGTCCTCGTCTCGAGCCTCTAGGCCCACTTAGGAGAGGGTGGCAACGTCGAGGAGTTCGACTATCCGATCGCACCACCTCCCCTTGCCTAGCTCGGCCAGCGGGTGGTCCAGGAGCTCATGCACCATGTGCCTAGTAGCCTCCGGGGTGAGATGCCTGGGAGTGGCCACGTGATGACGCGGTGTGGGAGAGCGGTGTGGCGCCTCGCGAGGAGAAAGGGAGCTCCCGTGACGGGTGGTAGGAGGAGCCCCCCTCATCCTCTGTCCATGGGGACTGCTAAGAGGAGGTGTGCCACAGAGGCGGCTCCGTCTGGGCCTTGCTCGCCGTATGATAGAGGGCTCACTCAGGACAGGTCTCGTTGCCAGCCGACATGTTGTCGAGGTTGATGAAGGTCATAAAATCGTGCCTCAGCCCCCTACCTAGTGTGCCAAATGTCAGAGATTTTCCGGTGAAGGAAACTAGGGTCCAACGATCCGTTGGTTCGAGAGGGGGATGAACATGCGGTTCTGAGGAAACACGGTGATGGCAGTGGCAGTGGAGCAAGCACATGACAGAGAGGTGACACGAGGTTTTTTACCCAAGTTCGGGACCCTCGTGAGGAGGTAAAGCCCCTACTCATGCTTTATTGTATTTCTCGCGTGCTTCGCGAGGGTAGAATGGAGGGTGAAAGTCTAGGATTTTAGATCTCAAGGATCGACCCCCTCTGAGGTAGGAGAAGGGATCCTTATATAGGGTGGCGTCGGGCCTCTTCCCCTGGTCCATGGGTGGGAAGGGTCACCACACTGTCGTTCCTTGAGGTCCTGTTCTACATGACTGCTTTTTGGTGGACTGGGTCTTGGACGCCGGGCGCTCCTCCTTCTGCTGGTAAAGTGGCCTTATTTTTCTTTTTTTTCCTTGTCTGACGCTGCTTTTTGTCTCCCTTGCACCAAAGCGGCAAACTTGGGCGCCTACCATGCTGAGGTTATCTGTCCTCCCCTTGTAGAAAAGGTGTCATATCGGAGCTTCCTTTACCGAGGCGAATAGAGGGCGCAGAGCCGATGCTCCCCTTGTCGGGACTTGCCTCGCCTGCGGGTTACCCGGTGGGATTACCAATAATCCCCGGAACAAGCTCCAGAGCATCCAAAGTTGGGTGGTGCGGTGGAGCGCTACAAAGGGGGGAGCGTCTTCCTCTAGAGGGTGTTTCCCTGTGAAGCGGGGCCTCGCGAAGGGCCGCTCGCCTGGGCCCCCTCTCGAGGCATCATGACCTCTTGAAGGCTCATCTCGGTCAGGTGTTGGACCTTCTAAGTCATGGCACCCCGGTCGCCAGGGCCCTGAAAATCATGTGAGTTGATTGACCCTTATCACTTATCAGCACAAACACTAACACTAACCACTCCACATTATTATTTGGGAGCTATAAATAGCATCCATATCATAGTGTGATAAGGGTGGGAAAGCAGGTCGATATCCCGACCCAAAAAACCAGGGCCATTGGGCCAACTAGGTTGGCCTCATACAAAAATCGGGATGGTCCTGGGTGACCCGTCGGGTCGACCTGGTCGACCCACCTCTACTATTTGGACTCCATTAGTAGGACTCAATTGGTTGTTAGTTGATGGCTAGACACTACCCACATATCCACGCAAGGGTCCATGTTATATCACGTCTTCTTCCTCTCTCCCAGGAGGCGGCGACGACCCACTCCCACCATATCTCCACCGGCGAGACCATTGGTACCCTTTCCCTCCGCTTTTCATTCCAGTGTTAGGAGGGAGGGGACCCCATTCCTTCGTTCTTGTCTAGTATACAGGGTTAGGGCTTGTCTGTTGTGGTGCACCCTTAGGGTGGTGGTAGCGGCATCTAGGCAAATAAATTTGTGTCAACTCTATTCCCACACCTGCAGTGACCTTCATAGTGGCGTCTTGGAGTTGATGCAAATGTGTGTTGCTCGATCCTTCATATTGACGGCTTGGTCTTCTCGACATTCTTCAGATCTGGCGAGATCTATTTCTCAATGTGTCACTAACATTCGTTGTTATCCGCAATGGCGCTAGAGGCCGGGGCGAGGTGGTTCCTCTGGAGCAAGGATGTTGGTCCGGAGGTGGTGGATCTACCGTTCTTCTTCGACTTCATCGATGGGACGCGGTGGAACCTAGTTTAGGACAGCATGAGGACGTTCTCCGGTGGACGTGTCACAACAACATGTGCATTGATGCGTGCAATAGGCCTATTCATCGACTCACAAAGCATCTATTGCGATGGTGATTTTTGGATCTTGCATTGGTGGAGGTTAGGCGTCTCTTCTAGTGTGCATCTCAGCGGCGCTAGATCTACGCGAGGGCCGCTGGCTTCGATGGTTGCAGGAAACTCTAGGAATTGTTTTGTATTTCTATATCTCCTAGGATTTCATCTGCAAACTCAGGATAAATAATTTATCTCGTTATGTCTTTTAGTTTTCACATGAGTTGCTTCTTGTAACTATATTTTCGATTAATGAAATACGTGGTTTCTCTTTAAAAAACTAGTTGTTAGTTGATTATTTTGTTGCATAACTAGCTAATTCATTTTGATATCTTTCCATCGTCTAGCTTAGTTTACTAATTAGTACACTCAATTAGTTAACATTTATTGAACACGTATGTAAGGCTGATCGTAATATTTCTCCTATAGTACTTAGTATCATCTAGTAGTACTATAGTCTTATTGTATTTAATTATTTTTAGAATCTCAATACAATTTTGTGTACAATATGTATTTGATATTAACTTTTCTTATTACACATGCTATGGTATGGTATTTTATTATGATACCACTAGAACCTCCCTCTTTATTAATTAATGTGACACGTTATCAATTTGCCAAGGTGGCATGCATGATACCTCTTATGATACTACCACTATGGCTAGCCTAAGTTGTGCGGTGGTACTAGTGAGATGAAATCAGCGGTTGCATGGTATAACCCCTGATATATTTTAGAGGGTGTTATAGTGCATATACATAAACAAAAATGTATACAAGTTATAATTTATGGGTCGATCCAAGATACCCATCGGAAAAGTGAGGCCGCTAACTTTCGAGAGATGGCTCGACCCGTGGTCCTCAAAATTGGCTTTGAGGCTGAAAGTTCCGGGGCCAAGGCCAAGGCCGGATCGTCCCGTTCCCATCCTGATATAATGTGACTAAAGACTCATAATTCTTAATCCTCCTCAACGTACGTGATCTATGCCAGCTCGATCCTCCATTTATTTCCTCATGAATTGAGTGTTGTTGTCTTTTTCAATAAGTTTCCATACATGATGATAGGTTTTCGCCTCTTTGGTCATTCCAATCTTTTCTAAGATAGGGCAAAAGATTTACCCTAATCTATGAATTAAGCATAATAGAATTTCTCAGTTAATTAATGTAAAATTGGGTGTACTCCGCTACAACACCACATGCGGACTATCCCAAAGCATGCAACTCCCTGACCGCATAGGTGGAGCCACCAACTATCTCATCCCGCTACAACAACAAACACTCGACACATGGATCCCAACAAAGCATAGGAAACCCCAGTAAAAACACATGCACAAGATATCGGACACATGAACAATCCTTCAAGTTGTTTCGGACGTTTTCCTTGTGCCATAACTCTTCTTGCTTAAGCTCCTAAGATATTCCTTTACCTTCTTGACTCCCATCATCCTCCCCTAACAGGAATTGATCTCTTTGCAAGATACAGGGCTAGTTGCCTCCAAACTGGCAAGTAGGCCACTGACCTCTTTTGCAAAGAGGATCTTGGAGCCAACGAAGACAAGCGAATGGTTGGGCTCCAATGCTGGTGGCATGAAAGCCACCACCGACGACCCAAACAAGTCCACCTCTAGGTTCACCATCGACAAGGGAGGAGCCAACTTCTCACACAAATATTGCAGCTCGGGCATGACCATTATCATCGGAGCCATGATCCCAACGATGCCCTCGCTCTCAGAGACGGCCGACACATGAGGCTATGAGGGCATGGCACGGGCAATAAACCTCCATAAAGTCTTTCATCTCAAACGTTTGTTGCACTGGCATTGAGCTTGAACGAAGGAGAGCCTTCATTTGTGCCAAGAGAAGCCCTGCCCTCACTAGGAAACTCTCAACCCTTGCGAGGCAACCATGAAACTACAACCGTAGCAACCTAGCCTCCTTGGCCAGGGTAGGCTACACATATCTAGTCTCTAGGGAGGAAGAGTAGTAGGATGTCGAAGTGGTGAAGGCTGGTTGACTGGCCTCTTTCCATGACAAGGATGCATAGCAAAGTGTGAGGGCAAAATGCCCTCATTCATTATTTTGGCTAATGTTGATACCGGAGCTAAAGTATGGACTAATGTTATCTACTAGTGTTTACACATGTTTTAGTCCACAAGAGATGATGAGAGGTGGTGTTACAATATCCACAAAATACACAATCAAAATCTATGTCTTTTTCCCCAAAAAATTCCAAATTTTCTCAATTTTCTGCATGTTTCGGTGGCCACCGGGAATTTTTGGCGTATGCTGAATAGGGTCATAGACCCGTGTTTCGGCGGCCGTCGGGAATTCTTGGTGACGGCTCAAAATTTCCAACCAGGAACCCGGTCTCGCCAAACTTATCGCTGGAAAATGCTTTCCTATATATATTCCCTCCATCCGCATGGGGAGTAGTTGGTTCCTTTCCCTATGTTCCTCCCCACGCCCCAGCCACCATTGCCACCACCTCCTTCTACTATGTCCTCCCCTAGCCTCTTCCAACCACCCAAAATCCCACAAAACTTCACTCAATGTAGATCGGGTTGTTGGCAAGCTCTTCACCAAAGAAAATCTTGTTCCTTGGACTGCATTGGGAGATCGGGGGCTTCTTCCATGTTCTTATTTGGGGTCCATCTTTTTTCCAAATTGTGGCAAGGAGAATCATGTTGGAGTCTGAGGAAAACAAGCATAGTGAGTATAGAGGCTCTGAGGCACAGCTGGCATAGAAGTCTGACGGAATGAAAAGGAAGTTTGATCCTCCTCCTCCTCCAAGGGGCCACACTAGTGCTCGCCGAATTACCAAGCTATCTTAGCAAGCTGTTGCAACTCCGGGTAGCTCCCATGCAGCGGGGGTGCCCTCTCCATTAAGAATACATTAGGTCACGGGAAGTCTCAAGCCGAGAAGGGCAATAACCTTGGTCCCACTCCGGAAGAAGAGGTACCAACTAAGACTCACTATGTGTAGAACATGCATAAGTCGAGGAGGACTAGGCGGATGAATCCCTATCACTTTCATCAGAGGACCTATACCGGTGCTAACTTGCAGGTCTAGACTCAGACCGGACGTAGCTTTGGGATGATTTCTACTCCCAGAAGGATCTCATGAAGAGTGGACTCTATGTTCCCCCCCAAGGCTATCAATGTGGATCACTATCAGAAAAATGTCAATAGGAATTTTCACTATATTGATGAGGCTCTACAGAAGATGGATGTGTATGATATCGTCATGATCAATGAGGTCCTTCAGCCTAGGCTCATTTGCCAGTTTCATTGCATGGTGTTCTTTCACTCTGATGTTGAGCGCTCCATCACCTGGATGACAGACCCTTCACCGTATTCCATCACTTTTCCTCAATTTTGGGAGGCCTTGGGCTATGGGGAATGCAGGACAGCTGGTTTTTGTATCCACTCTATGAATCTCGTGAACTCTACTGCCATTGCTCATTATTATCCTGAGGATCCAAGTTAGCCTGCACCTAGTATCTCTCGCATGTACTACTATTACTATGCCCTCACCAAGCTATTCTGGTGCAACCTTGTGAGCAAGGCGGGTGATGATGCGAGCTAATGTGGCTATCATCGCAACTTGTTATACTATTTCCACCCCGATCGGCTACGCAAGATCAATGGTTGTGACTTCATTTATAAAGAAATCCAACGGGTCATAGAGAAGCACATGACCCCCAACTACTATCAGTTTATTTAGTGTGTGCTCAACACCTTCACCGATCAAGGCATGAACAAATTATGGCATGTTCCAATGGATCTGTTTACTATTTCTCTCCATGGATACTTTGTGGATCTTCCCCACATGTAGGCCTCTAAGCATAGGACCAAGACTATACATGACCATCATCATAGGGCTTCCGGATCCGGATCCTCTAGCAGCATCGCTCGTCCTAACAAGAATGGACTTTCCAGATTATTCACTTCCTTATTTTATATATGCTAGAGATCTTATGATGTTGCCACAAGAGCCTAGAGATCATCCAGGAAAACGGGAGGAGACACAATGATTTTCTAGAGGATAGAGGGTTACCAGATCCTGATGATGGCACTAACTTGGTTCTGGTTCCCTATGTGAACCATGCCATGCCTACCATTCACGATGACATGTACCAGGGTGATGACTTATGTTAGTTTGCATGTTCTCCTACCATAGATATTGAAGAAGAAGAAGAGGATGATGAGGATGGTGCGGATGATGAGGATGAGGATGAGGATGCGGCTGCTGCTCGTGCTCGTGCTCATGATGACTCTCACATCCCATTTTGAGCGCTAGCATCGCCTTATATTTTGTCCCTTTTGGAGTTTGGTTTCCAAAAGGAAGAGAGGAGAGTAGAGTCCTCTTAGGCTACGGGTTCCTTGCCGGGTTTTTTCGAGGCCCGTTGTTTGCACAATCCTTGCCTTGCTATTTTATTTGGTTCTTATGGCTTGTGTGACTATTTGATATTTCTATCGAACCATTTATATTTGTGTGGTGTGAGAGTAGAGTCCTCTTAGGATACGGATTCCTTGTCGAGGTTTTCTAGGGTCCATCGTTTACACAAGCCTTGCCTTGCTACTTTATCTATTTCTTATAGCTTGTGTGACTATTTCATATTTCTATCGAACCTTTTATATTTGTGTGGTGTCATGGGCAAGTTTGTATTATTTAAGTATTTGGATATCCTTATGCTATCATGTTTACTTATTGCTATATATCCATGCCTTTAACTTGTCTATGTCATACTTGTTACCTAAAGATATTGGGGGAGCTCTCCATACTCTAATTGTTGCACTATCCATTCAAAATAAAATTCAACCAAGTGCGTATTTTATGGGGGAGCTCATCTAATATTTTTCATGGGAATATCTTTCTAATCTTATCATAATATCCTATTGTGGCTCTAGCTCGGTTTGTCATTATTAACCAAATAGGGGGAGATTGTGATGGGAAAATGCACTCATCCATTATTTTGGTTAATGTGGACACCAGAGGTAAAGTGTGGACTAATGTTAGCTACTAGTGTTACACAGGTTTTTGTCAACAAGAGACGATGAGAGGTGCAGTGAGAACCCCCATTCGCTGATCATGAGAAGAGCCGGTGTTTTTGTTTCATTACTTACCTTTTATCATTTGAGTCGAGTAGGAAACACCACACTATTAAGAGGGACGGTCGGGGATAAAAAAACACCATAAAACATCCTAATACCACTTAACCACCACACCCACCTGAGATTAGCCAAAAGTCTAAATGGAAAAATAGGCTCCTGAAGGGTTTCTGGAAAATCGACAAAATTCCTGGTCCCGCTGAAAATCTAGCCGGAAAAGTTCATCTGCCACCGGAATTTCTCGGCACATGTCGAACCACCATACAGACGTGTGTTTTGGCGGGTCGCCAGAAATTCCTAGTAAGGTTTCCGGCCATCGGGACTGGTGCCAGAAATTCCCGGCCAGGTTTCCGGCTCGGCAAGATTGGTGCCGGAAATTTTTGGCCCAGAATCCGGCCCCGCTGAACTTACTGCCGGTTTCGTCGCAGGCTCCCCAAAACATCTAGTTTTCCACCTAGGGTATAAATACCATTCCATCTCCACTGATAAGGTTAGGTCAATCATTCATATTCTTTCTTTGAGCTCTCTCTCTCACTCACTCCATTGCTGAAAAACCAAAAGCTTGAGGATCTCCCATTCTACCCAACCAAAGCCAAATCCATTTGTAGAAAGCAAGAGGAGGTCCTGATCTATGTTTCCACCAAGACATATGCCATCCCCTTGATTTTCATCGAGTTTTCTTGTTACTCCTGGGTTCATGGGAAACCCTAGGAGGCTAGGGTCGCCCGGAGGCTTTCGGCTTGTGATTTGCCCCGAGGAAAGTTTTTGAGGGTTTGGAGACTACCATAAAGTCTACCACAAGAAAGTGAGCTATTCCTTCGTGGAATAAGCTTGGAGAACAATATGAGCCTTCGTGGCGTTGGAGAATCCTTTGTGGGACCTCACACTTCTCCAACGTTACATACCTTCTCCAACGTTACATATCTTTGTCTCCACGTGCTTCAGTTTTTCCTAACCGATCTCTTTACTTGTGTTGTTTACTTTGTGATAGCCTTTGTGCTTGAAGTACCTTGTTTCATCATCTAGGTATCCTCAACTAGTTTTCAATTAGGCATACTTATATTTTGCAAAGCCTAAAACTTGCAAAAGATTATAAAGAAATTTGTATAAACCTATTCACCCCCCTCTAGGTGAACCATCTTACCCTTTCACAAAGGTGGATAGGACACCACTAGGCCTGACAAGGAGCTCAGCCATTGTCAGGCCTTTAAGCACACGAATGCATGGTGGCCGGATCAGAGGCAACGAGAACACTGTATCAGATCTCTATAGGTTGCAGCACGGTGACTAGGGAAAAAGCAACAAAAACATCTCCCACTTAGCTAGGTGGGGAGGAGGAAAGGCATCTATGTTGGTGTGGGCAAGGCTGAGAAGCACAAATGACACATGGAGGGTGTGTCCTGCCATCCCATGGCAATATCCTCCTTGCGGCCTACATCAGGCTAGGAAGCCGAAGTTGACACCACGACCTCGACTTAGGAATAACGTCCTGCCTTGCCTCCACACCCATTGGCAGTAGCTCGGAAAATGTCCTTATGTTGGCTGATGTCATCACATAGCACGACTGATAGGGGCACCTCATGGACGAATTGTTGGTCGCGGTGACCTCGGGGATGGCCATGGGTGTAGGGATAATGGCAGGGTAGGGGGATGAAGCGGCCATCGAGACGGGTCTATGGCCATGATGAGGGCAAGATAAATAGCCACCAATAGCTAAATCATCCTTGTGGGAGGCCAGGATAGCCATGGACAACGTGGTCGGGGAAGTTGAAGGTGGAGCTGGAGCAACCAGCACGGGTGAACCATTGAGGCAGGCGTCGATCACATGCCCAGGGAGACCTCCAGCACATCCAAAGGCCCGCCACCTTCCTGGATGGGGCAACACAGTGCCGGCGTGGCCAATAGCACCTGATCCAAATTAGCTCGAGTAAGGATGCTCGATCCCTCCATCAGCTTTTCGGCTAGAGGGAAGGAGAGAGTATCCAAAGAAGGGTTGGATCTAGGCATGGAGGACGCGGGGGTGGTCGGAGTAGGGAGATCCTGCTGGCGAGGGACGCACGCTCACACGGGGATGGGTGAGGATGCGAGATCAGTTTTCTCATGTTTAGACTATGGATATCCCTGTTGTTGGACTTTGTTTAAAAATAAGGCATAAAGCCATATATTATCTGGAACTAGCCCTTACACTATGGAAACTAGACTCCTCTCTGCGCCCCCGAGCGCGGTTGGAATTAGGACGCTACTGAGAAAGATGGAGTAAACCACTAGTCCGAAAATGCTATTCCAACGCATGCGCTAATCTCTACATGTTACTGTATTCTCTTCATATGTGCGTTACTTCATATATTTAGTCAGCACAACATGCGGACGTGTTACGTGATCTTCGTGATGTCATGTCTTTGCGGGGTCATTTCACCGTGAACCGAGATGTACACACAACGTGCCTTTTCACGCTTCATATTGTCCTATTGCATCCCCTGGGGTGCAACTAGCAAGCAAAACATTTGATGACATGGTCACAAGAGTTTCTTAGTGTCTGAATTGCCCTCTTGATTATGTCGGTGATCGTATACATGTTGTGTGTCGATTATCATATACATGTTATGTTCCATAACAAGTTACTTATACACGTTGGTGAAGAATGACCGACAAAGAATGGCGTGATAAATCAAACAAAATAGCTTTACTATAGGACATTGATGATAAAGACGAAGCAAATTGTCTGACATAAAACATGCTATTTCCTTGGAAAAAGAAAACTACTTTAATTTCTTCACCCAAATCGTTGTACGGTGGACGCTGAACCGATGCATAGGTTGTCTGATAAAAAGAAGTGGACTTCAGAAAGAATTAAATTAACTTACAGAGATACAATACATGTTTCGAATGATGGACTACGAAAAAATCTAAGAAACCCAGTAAAGCAATAAACCGTAAGGTCGATGTCATTGCTATCCTCCAACTGGACTTTCCCGTCATGCATCCCGTATTCCTCCAAACGAACACGTAGTGCCAGATGAACTACTTCTAATATCTTGTTCGACCAAACGTGCATGCTATCAGTGGTTGGACTGGAGCCAGTGCTGGATGTAGCCAATAGTAAATGGAGGTTCAACGTCGAACCGTTCCCCTACTAGATCGCTTCCCAGAGATGCACCTTCGCAAGCAGCAGATTCCTCAATCTCGTTCTCGAGCATGTCCTATGTGTATGAAATAGCCAACAGAGGATAATAGGCTCGAGAGTATCGAAAGCACCTTCATCGACTGAACGTTCGTCGACCTCGGGCTCAAGCATGTTATGAGCGTAAACAGGGGCGAGCAAAGGATCTATAGGCTCGAGAGGACTCAATACTGCGTCGTACGACTTAGCTAGGTGGAGTTGACGACCTAGCCCAATGCTCGTTAGCTACAGATACCTAACGGCGTAACTGTCTGCTCCCTCGCAAGACCAAAAAATCGTCGCGGCCGAAGTCCATCAACATGTAATGAAAGAATTTTTGATGCATTTGAAGTCAAGGGACACCGGAGTGCCTTCAGCAGCCCCACTTTGAAAGCTAAGGAGCTAGTCCAGGACCGCCGATTCAAGCGTAGCCCACTGAGGACTACGCAAACGATGCGAGAAAATCAACCGCACGTGGGGTGACCGTCGAGCCACATGGATTGGTTGGAGCGGCAGAGGGACCATATATTTTTCTTGTACTAAGACTAAAACTATGTGTCCAGAGAATATTAGGAAGGAGGCTCGAGTACTTTTTGCATTGCAGTTTTTTTAGCTTTCACTGAGTTGGTTTCATAGGATGGCGATGACATGCAGAGCGACCGTCGTGCGTCACGTGCGTGTTAAGTCCGTCATTCCGAACAATCGAGACGTGCAATGCAAAAAGAGAATTACTTTCTACACAGAAAATACATAAACGTAAAGTAAAGAATGAAAGGCTAATTAACAAATGCAAACGCGAACAATAAACGTTGACACAGGAGAAACAATCTCATCCAAATCAAACAGTACACGCCACCACATCACAACAAATTTACCTTACACGCATACAATGAAGTTAGGACCGAAAAATACGCAGAAAATACAGGATAAACACAAGGTTTTTCCATTACACGCAAACGATAAGCCGAAGAATACACACCATCATAGCACATCAGATTTTCTTTGCACGCATACAATGAAGGTAAAACCTAAACACACGTAAACAATGCAGGAAAAAACCCAGAACTTTTATTCCACACAAACACTAAACTCCAAGACGGTTGGAACGACTTCTCATTCAACGCCAACAATAATAAACATACAAATAGCGCAATAGATTTCCTTTTCATGCACACAACAAAGCTACAAATACAAAAGAAATATACGACAAACACACACCTACGATACAAAAAAGTGGCAAGTTGGCCACCGCAGAGATACTACGGCGGCGCTCGTGTAGCTCCTATCACCACGAGACAAAGGTTGATCGCCGTGAAGAAACTTCGGCGGCAGTCGTGTATCTCCTGTCGCCAAGAGACTTCGTCACCTGATGTGGTCTGTGGAGCTCTTCCCGCCGACCCGCCATCTTATGGTGTCGCCTACTGAACTCTTCTTGCCTAAGAACCATTTTCTGGTGTGGCTCGTGGATCTCTTCTCGCCAAAACTCTAGCCTCCGTGGAAGCATGAACAGAAATATCGCGAGGCTCTAAGCCATGACAGAAAGGTCGAGAATCTTCCTATTGTGTTTGGCCGATCATTGGCGACACGCAGAGCAGCACACACAGCCCATTCGTAGAAACGACGGAGTAGGTTAACCATGCACTACTTCCCGCCGTTAACGTACACACATAAAAAATCAGCGAAACATGGAGAAACCTATACTAAATAGAGAAAGAGAGAAAGTAGACATAATACTTTGTGAATGAGAGAGCTATCATGACGTGTTTTATAACCGAATGAGAGGGTAAGATGGCGTGAGAGGGAAGCTCTGACCCGCCTAAGAAACTCTACACTGGTAGCTGGGCTTCCGGCATGAGAACTCGTGGCCGGCTAGGTTCTATGACATTACATCGGCTATGAATGGGTCTCACTATATGATATCGTCGTGACAACCCACGTCATCTATCATCTATGCTGATAGCTAGCCCCACGGCTGCGAAAATCCGTGCTCGACACGGGCTTACGGCTCCACGTTGGTTCCTGTTGGGCCCCATGTCCGCGAGAAACCGCACCAGATATGGGTTTATGTAGCCACGTCATTTCCGTCGAGCCCCATGCCTGCGAGAACCGTGTCCTGTATGGGATTACGGCGCCACGTCGGAGGATGTCGGGTCCCATGTCCGCGAGAAACCGCAGCCTCGGTATGGACTCAAGACACCACGTCGTCTCCCGTCAGGCCCCATGTCCGTGATAAACCGCGGCTGACATGGGCTTACGGTGCCACGTCAGCTCCATGTGGGCCCCATAACTGTGAGATTCCATGTCGTGTCTGGGCGGGTACAGAGTCGTGTCACGGATAAATCGCCTCTCACATAGCACGGTCCTGCACGTGTACACTGACCGTGGGCCCATGTCCCGTGTGCAGTCCACCATCCGACAACGTGGGGTACAATGGTGTGCGCGAACATGTAAGCACCAGGAAATCTTTCGCCCTGGACTGCAGCGGGTCCCGTCTCACGGGATAGCAAGGATCCGTTGCGACATTATGCATGTTCATTTCTACGTCCATCTAATGTCTCCTAAGTGCAGGAGATTAATTGTAGTACCTTTCAATAAGAAAAGGTTGTCGAACCCACGAGAAGCTAAAGGTATTGGTTAGCAAGTTTGAGAAGTAATACAATGAAAGATGTCGTGGTTTGTGTGTTTGGTTTGTAGTTTGTAGTAATGTAAATTGCTGGAAATAAATTGTAATAGATAGATGCTCTTAATAAGAGAAAGCCCAATTCCTTATGCAGCAAGAGGATAAGCTGAAGTGTGTACTTATATGTGATAAGTATTCCCAAGGGCAGCATGGATTTACTTAGCATAAACATTTCTACACAATATGGTGAATATTTTGTCAAGTTTATTTCTCTTAGGGCAGACCCTATTTTAGGTGCATCCATAGATATGAGCAAATACACCCCTTATGATGGGTCCTAGAGCCATTTTCATGGAGCCTAGATTTCTACATGTCATCTCTAGGCAGGTCCCGTCATCCGATGTACTAGGATCTGCCCTCTCCTAGAGTAGGAGAATACTTTTGCCTCCGCTGCCGGCTCTCTATAAATCGTGGGAAAATATGGCATACTTTTTTAGCAAAACAGAGGTGTGTGTAGAAAGGAGGGGACGAGAACACGCTCGATGGCTAAACGAGCCATGGTAGCGCTGCCTAAGAGGGGCACGTGCCACCTAACATCTTGGTTCTTGTGGCCTTCCACACTTGATTGTTTCGCCCAGTTATCCTTCTCCTAGTGAAAAACTGCCGAGGGATTTTTCCTTCGATTTATTGACATCGAGAAGGTCCCTAAAATAGTAAAATACAAAAAAGGAGGTTTTCTGCCTCCCAGAAATTATATACCAAAGAAGGGGACTTTGTAGGAAAGTCTCATAAATCATCTAAAAATGTATAAACAAAGGTAGAATCATGCAAATAACATTCTAAACTAATCATATATGTGTCTATTATGATGATGCAAAATGCACGTATCAACTCCCCCAAGCATAAAACTTTGCTCTTCCTCGAGCAAATAAGACAATAGATCACACCATGTATCAATGAGCTTATGGTTGATAAAATAAAATAAAATATGAGCATGGCATCATCAACTTATGCATATTCACTTGTCTTAAAATATTTATAGATTAACAACCATACAAATGAGGGCAACATAGATATGGGATCTAGCAACTACACCTTACTTTTCAACAACAATATCCATTGTATGTTGGACAATTGAACTTGCCTCATTTTGTTTTTATTCGCATGGTATGATATTTTGATATCCCTTTTTGAATTTTCAAAAGATAAAATCTCATAGAACAACTAGTTAAAAGAAGATGATTTTGATAACAAGATAGTCACGAAGTTTAACTTCGTCGAACACTTTCATAAGTTGAATGATATAACTTAACAGTCTTTTTCCCTAGTAACTAATATAAACCTTATGCATGGATATTTCAATCATGTCATATACTCTATTCAACCTTTGCCTTTCACTTTTCATGGCTAACTGAATCCTCAGGTGACTGCCTTTTCATTCACTTTGCCATAGAGCATATGTATTGAAATATCCATGACCCTCAATTTACTCAAAGATTACCAAGTTAAACAAGAGTATCTCATGTCCCCTTGTTATCATCCCTTCCTAAATTTTTATTCTACAAAACACATCTCTATTCCAAATTCAGGATATATATATTCCAGTTGCTAGGATCTTTCCCTTTTTTGCATGCTTTTGTTTATTGAGAGAAATTCTATGCTTGTCCAGCATACTCAAGTTAATTTAGTTCAAGTCAAGATATAACTGAAACCTCTAAATATGACACGCACATTTGCATGAGTGTTATCCATAGATCTCCAAACAAGAGAATCGTGGATGACACCATACCTCATATTTTCATTAAAAAACACTCAACCAAGTGAAAGGGTAATTTCCCCTATGTGTGGTTTTGGTGATTAATGACAATCCCTATGGACTAATATTTTCATTGAGTTTTATATGAAGGAATATTACATAGGTCATGCTTGTAGTACATATGTTGGATTGAAGTATGCATGCCATGAAGATAAAGATATACCTTGAGTTTTGGCATCAAGATCATCTAATTGAAGAGAAGAATATGATATGTTCAAGATCTTGAGAGTGTGATCTCAATAGAAGAATTCAAGATATGGCTCTAAGTCGGTGTCATGATAGCCTCATTAGTTGAGCTATGGTTGACTAAGATTTAGAGCATGTAATCAAATGAATAATTCTTTATGTACCTCAAGATATTGAGATGGAGCATGAGAATATACTTGTTTCACCAATATAAAGATTGAAGAGTGATTTCAAGTTGGTCAACACATGAAGCATAAAGAATGTACCACATGGATCTTGTGGTATGGTAAGCCTTGTCATTTATGCATCATGAACTAACACATGATATATGTGCCTTTGCGTTTTCTGCATGGGATAGGTATCTTTCCATGGGCATGCTTCAAAAGTGAAGATCTCATATAGCCCATGAGAGGATGACATCAAGTGGTGATCATCATCAAGGTTGGGAAGAGAAAATTCAAGATAAGCATCTCAAGAAGATCATTTGCTTAAAGCTTGCCGTCCATATTATTGATAATTTACATGTTAAGACGTGTCTTAATGAAGCAACCCATAGTGGTGTATGGGGGAGAAAATTATGAGTCTTCACGAAGCAACAATGATCAAGTGATGCATTTTGGCTTGGATGGAGCTTGAAGCATTGTCATCAAGATCAAGCGGGATGCGCAAGGCAAAGGTATGTCCTTGCTAGGTTTTCCTTTTACCGGTCTCGAGGTGTTTGTTGGGATACCGGGCTATAGGATAGATAGTCGCACTATCAAGAGGGCTTTTGGTTGGGTAACTTGATCACATTGTCTTTGGGAGCTCAATTCTTTGCATACTTTGCATCTTCCTATTTTTTTGTTCTTGGTGTTTCTCCATGTGAGGTTCTTGAGCTTGTTGCTAGCTCTTCAACAAGCCCAAGTTCATCAAAAACGGAATTTGTATGCATTTTCTATGGCGTTTTCGAGTTTGAAGGTTTTACCGGTTCTTCTCACAGGGAGGCTTCATACCTTTCTTCATTTGGTTCTACCCTCCTTTGCTGTACTATAATTTTTTTCATGCACCATATTGTAGAGCATGTTTTCCTCGTCAAAACAAGCCCAAGATCATCTAAATTGGAGTCCGGATGCAAACGTTATTGTGTTTTTCGTGAAGTCTGTTTCATCCCGCTTGTGGGTCCGGTTCAACCGACTCCCACACCGGACAATCCGACGCCAGCGCCGGTTTGACTGGATCTAAAACCGGATTTTCCGGTTTTCGTTATCGAGTCTATTCCGAGTTGGCAAACAGAGATTTTTTGGTTTTTAGGCCGGCCTGGGGACCGAGTTTCCCGGTTCTGGGGCCGGTGCAACTGACTTTGAAACCGAATTTCGTTGTTTTCTCTCCAACGGCCATATTTGCTTTTCCCTATAAAAGGGGTTCTTCCCCTAGCGTTTTTGGATGTTCTTGAGCATGAATTGACCTCCATTGTTGACCCTCTTAAGCTTGCTTCCTCTGCCTTCCCTCCTATGATTCTTGCATCTTTTGAAGGCTTTGGAAGAAGAGATCTAGATCTACAATCCCCACCAATCAATTCCTCCTCTAAGTGAGGGGAACCCATTGGATCTAGATCTTGAAGTCGTTGGTTGACTTCCACCATTGTTCTTCCTCTCTAATTCCTCCCTAGTACTTGTTGCTTTGGTGGGATTTGAGAGTGAAGGATTTGAACACCCTTGGTGTTCTTGCTTTGCTTTCTGAGGATGACTAGCGTGAGCGCACTCTTCAGGAAGCACGCGTTTCGGCCGCGCGCACGTTTCTGGCCACTCGGCAGTGCGCGTATATCCGGCCGCACAGCAGCCCGGCACGTGGCGTGTGGAAGTTCACCCCGTGCGTATTTCTGACCGCTTAGTGCGTGTATTTCCGGCCACACGATAGCCCGACACGTGGCTAGCTGCTCATGCAGTGCACGCGACGAAAGGCAGTTTTCACGCAGTGCAACAAGGCAGTGCACGAGCGGTGCAACTCGTTTACTGTCAGGACACCGCGCAGTGCACTGCGCACTAAGGCAGTGCAACACAGAACAACAAGGCAGTGCATGGACGGTGCACTGCCTGGACAGTGCGTAGTACACTGCCAGGACACCGCGTAGTGCACTGCGCACTAAGGCAGTGCAGCACAAAACAACAAGGCAGTGCATGGATGGTGCACTGCCTGGACAGTGCGCAGTACACTGCCAGGATACCACGCAGTGCACTGCGCACTAAGGCAGTGCAACACAGAACAACAAGGCAGTGCACGGACGGTGCACTAGCTGGACAGTGCGTAGTACACTTCCTAGAGAACACGCAGTGCACTGCAAACTAAGGCAGTGCAACACAGAACAACAAGGCAGTGTATGGACGGTGCACTGCCTGGACAGTGCGTAGTACACTGCCAGGACACCGCGCAGTGCACTGCGCACTAGGCAGTGCAACATAGAACAACAAGGCAGTGCATGGACGGTGCACTAGCTGGACACCGTGCAATGCACTGCGAACTAAGGCAGTGCAACACAGAACAACAAGGCAGTGCATGGATGGTGCACTGCCTGGACAATGCGTAGTACACTGCCTGGACACCGTGCAGTGCACCGCGAGCTAAGGCAGTGCAACACAGAACAACAAGGCAGTGCATGGATGGTGCACTGCCTGGACAGTGCGTAGTATACTGCCTGGACACCGTGCCATGCATTGCAACCGAAGGCACCGTGTACTAGACCAAAAGGCAGTGCAACCTATGCATCAAAGGCAGTACAAGAAAAAAGTTCGTCGAAACATATCAAAAATGGATCTAATTTTGAAGATCTGGACGTGACTAGCAAGGCTGTGAGAACGGATATCGATTTGGACTCTTTGTTTGAAAGATATCGCAATTTTCATGTTCAAATCTACGAAAAGAAAAGGAAAAACGACCTGCGACCCTCTCCGCATCCACCATGTGTTGCACGAGAGAAGGCTGGTACAGCGCGTGAGGCACTCCACGCCCGCCACGTGCAGGCAGCAGCAGCGACGCGGCGCAACCTCCTAGGCGCGTGCCCTTTTTCTAGCCTTTCTGTTGCTTTCTTACATAAGTGTTGAGCTCTCCATTACGATTTGTTTGAGTGAGAGACCGTGAGCTTGTTGCTCTTGGAGGGTGACCTCCTAGTTGGCTTGGTGGTTGGTTCTGCGGTGTCCTCTTCATGGAAGATTGTGAAGAGACCCAGGCTTCTCCTTCGTGGAGCTTGTAAAGTGGTTGTGGAGCTTGCCATCTCCAGGGTGGAGGAAACGCTAGCCATAAGGAAAGGGCCTATTCCTTCATGAGATAGACTCGGAGAATAAGGTGAGCCTTCGTGGCATTGGGAAATCCTTCGTGGAATCCCACACCTCTCCAACGTGACGTACCTTCCTGCAAGGGAACACAGGAATACATCTTTGTCTCAGTGTGCCTCGGTTATCTCTATACCCGATATTACTTTCCTTGTGATAGCCATCGAGCTTGAAGTACTTATATCTTGCTTATCACTTGTGGTATATTTATCTTGTGTTATCTTGCTTAGCTTAACTTCTTGTTGGTGCACTTAGTTGAGCCTAGTGTATTTAGGCTTTGTGCTTGTAAAATAACCGTTAGTTTAATTCTGCATTCTATCAAGCCAAAATCGTAATAGTTTTGAAATTTCCTATTCACCCCCCCTCTAGACGACATCTCTATCCTTTCACCAAGGATACATGATGATTCTCTAAGATCTCTTTAACCACTAGGATAATCGATACCTAATAGATAAAACCATACTTCAACCTAAAAATCATGACTAGATGCAATACGATGAATTAAAAGGCATAAAAGACTAGGTGAAACTCCCCCAAGCTTAGAGTGTTGTCGACATGTCTTCCTCCTTGACATTGTTTTCCGCGTAATAGGTGTCCCACTCCTTGAGCTTCCAAGGATAGGGCCTCCCATTGTAGAAGATTGTGGTGGATCGCTGAACTTGGTGGAGCCAGCCTCAGCAATTTTCTTAAAGCGATATTCATACTCACAGTTCTGGTTCTCCACATCCCACATGAGAGCTTGGAAACTGAAAGTAGTGTCCTCCAAAATCTAAAGCCTTTGTTCCATGGTACCCTCTTGATTTAGAGCCTTCACCTCCTCCACAAGAAGCACCCCCTCCTTGAAGGTCAAGGTCTTCCAAAGAGCCACCACGGAGTTGAGGTAGTGATTCACCACTACCTTCTTATTAGAGTCACCTCCTCCTAGATTGGATCCGGAGCTTTCCATGGCTAAAAGATGAGAAGACAGGACAAGAAAACGAGGTTTGCTTCGAAAAGACTCGACACGAGATTGTATTGGTAGAGAGGGGTATGACAGTTTTTAGGGTAAGATGAAGAGTTGGAGTCAAAAACGAGGCAAAACGGAGTTGGGAGGGTTAAAAGAGACAAGGTGGTGTGTGTAGTGGTGGGGCCCGCTCCACATGTCCTCTTTCCCTCTTAGGGGCTCTGTTTCGTCCAATTCTTTCGCTGCACGCCTTAAATTTCCAAAAAATAATAAATTTCCTCGAATATCACGATATTCTGAGATTATTACATATCTGAAAGTTACTTTTTATTGATTTCTAGAATCTGGTAAGAGATATTTCTTTGCAGTCATGTCCTCGGGCTTCTGGAGATTTAGCTCCTCCACCTTTCCAACGATTTCTTGGCATGCAATGTAATGTTTAAGACATTGTCCATTAACAACATGAGGTTTAACTTTGTTGTCTCCATGAAGGCGGATGGCTCCGGAGAGGTACACCTCCTGCACAACTAATGGATCCTGCCATTTTGATGCCAACTTCCCTGTAGAAAACTTGAAATGAGAGTTGAACAATAATACTTGATCACCTACTTTGAAATCCTTTCTCTTTATTTCCTATCATGCTAAATCTTAACTATTTCTTTAAACAACCTAGCACTTTCATAAGCTTCATTCCTCCATTCATCTAGTAAGTTTAAATCTATAATTCATTTTTCTTCGGTTGTCTTAAATTCAAAGTTTAGTTGCTTAAGATCCCACCAAGCTTTATGTTCTAATTCTACTGGGAGATGACAAGCCTTACCGTATGCCATCTTGTAAGGAGACATACCCATAGGATTTTTAAAAGCAGTTTTATACGCCCACATAGCATCCTTTATCTTAGTTGGCCAATCAGATCTAGACATGTTAACTATCTTTTCCACTATGAGTTTGATTTCCCTACTATTTTGTTCAACTAGACCACTAGTTTGGGGATGGTATGGAGATGCAACTCTATGATTAAGACCATGCTTTGCTAGAGTTTTTCTAAGAACACCATCTAAGAAGTGAGAACCACCATCAGTAATTAAAAATATAGGTACTAGAAATCTGGGAAAGATTATGTCCTTGAGCATCTTCATTGTTGTAGCATGATCTTCACTTTTGGTTGGAATTGTGATGACCCACAAGTATAGGGGATCACAACAGTCTTCGAGGGAAGTAAAATCCAATTTATTGATTCGACAGAAGGGGGGACAAAAAATATTTATAAGCCTTAACAACTGAGTTGTCAATTCAGGTGCACCTAGAAACAATCTTGCTCACAACAGTTTATCAGTAGCAACAGTTTTGTAGTAGTAATAGCAAAGTAAAAGGAGTGAAAGTAAAGACAGTAGTAACAATTGCAGCAAACAGTAGGATTAAAGCATGGTAGGCATAGGGATGGATGGACGGGCGTTGCATGGACAAGACAATTCATATAGCAATCCAGATATATGACATTTGTAGATAAATAAGATAAAGCATCCAAGTACTAAATAATCATAGGCATGTGTTCGATATATAGTCAAACATGCTCGTAATGAGAACTTGCACAACATCTTTTGTCCTGCCAACCCGTTTGCAGCGGGGCCTCAAGGGAACTACTAGCAATTAAGGTGCTCCTTTTAATAGAGCATCGGAGCAAAGCATTAACAATCCGTAAACACACGTGATCCTCATATCACAGCCATTCCCTCCGGTTATCCCAATTATTGTCACTTCGGGGCCTTCGGTTCCAGACAACAATATGTGTATACAACTTGCAGGTAAGATCATAAACAATACTATCATCATGAATCAATAACATGTTCAGATCTGAAATCATGGCACTCGGGCCCTAGTGACAAGCATTAAGCATAACAAGTTGCAACAAAGTCAAAAGCACTAATAATAAATACTAGGCACCATGCCCTAACAATCTGATGCCATTACATGAACGATCTCATCCAATCCCTACCATCCCCATAGCCTACAGCGGGGGATTACTCACTCATGGATGGGGGAATCATGTATGGTTGCTAGAGAAGCGATGGCGATGATGATGGTGATGATCTCCTCCAATTCCCTGTCCCGGCAGGGTGCCAGAACGGAGTTTCTGGTTCCGAATCGCGGTTTCTGGTGGTGGCGGCGCAGCGGAACTCTATCTGGAAAAACGTCGAACCCCCGTATGTTTTAGGTTAGAGGGCTATTATAGGCGAAAGGAGAGATCGAGGCGGAGTCCGAGGTGGCCACACCCCCTCCTGGCACGGCCTGGCCTAGCCCGCGCGGCCAGGGGGTGTGGGCCCCTCATGGCTCCTCTTCGTCCCATCTTCTCGCTTCGTGTGTCTTCTGGTAAAATAGGAGTTTTGTGATATTTTCCGAGATTTTTCCTGAAAGTTGATTTCCTGCACAAAAATGAGACACCAAAGCAATTCTGCTGAAAACAGCATTAGTCCGCATTAGTTGTATCCAAATCATACAAATTAGAGGAGAAACAATAGCAAAAGTGTTCGGGAAAATAGATACGTTTTGGACGTATCAACTCCCCACAAGCTTAGCTTATTGCTTGTGCTCAAGCAATTCAGTTGAAAACTGAGTGCGATAAAAGAAACTTTCACGAACACATTTGCTTCATAAGATGTATATATTCTCAGCATATGATCAAATACTTAGGCAATCCATGATAAAGAGTATACACATAAGTTTACCTAGTGGTCATGCAAGCTATGAAGAGATTCCAACTCATTAATAATAAGTAACATGGCACATAAGAATATGCAGGATTGTAGTGCTCATAACAAGGTATGATAAATTGGTATCTCGCTTGCCTTTATTTGGAGAAAAACATAAATGCCAAGGCACCTCTGAAGTTTAAGTGAAGATTAGAAATAAAAATATCAAATATACAAGTGTCAAAGTTATGCCATAATTAACCGTGTTTTGGGAAAAGCACATTACACTAAGAATGACAGCTATGCTCTCAGGAAGGTGCTCAAAGAATAAATGGTGACTCAACATAAAGGTGAAAGGAAAAGATTTAAAAGTTTGAAAGGCTTCCAAATGCTAAAAGTATGGTACTCATTAGCTTTGAGCTCTCATTGCCCCTATCATAAGCATCTTTTAGGTGATTAAGGTTAAAGTGAACAAATATGAGGATATGCTTCACAGGTTATAAGTTGAAATCTCATGCCCCTTACTTACGAAGACCGAACCTCATACTACTCAACTTTAGTCACGAGTAAGTTCTTATCATTGTAAGTACATGTGTATCATAGAGAATCGCCAATGGTTGGGAAGCATTCCCATATCAAAATGACAAGGCAAGCAGACAATGAGCATCTCAGCGATATTTTTATTTGCTATTTGCATAGGTTTTATTAAGGATGCTTCACAGATTGCTCACTATGGTTATGCTGCAAGTTTCCACCATGATTAGGCATGGCTTAGGCTAGTGGCCCAGGCATTTCTCTAACACATATACAAACTCCATGAGCTTGCAAGCTCCCCTTTTATTTCACACCGCCGGGATCCATAAGCAAAAGAACATGATATCAATGAAATAAAGTGCATGTTGAAAGCGTACCCCGTGGTAACATGGTTCTACTAATTCACAACTTATAAAGCGCGATCATATACGCAACATAGATGGGCACAATGGTTCAAGTTTATTAAGTGCAAGAAAAGTAAAGTGTGTCATCAAGTTTGTGAGAGCTTTACTGACTAATTTTCTCAAAACAAGCAGACATTTTAATTGGAAGAAAACAGAGCATAATAAACATGCAAGGAGTAGCAATGATGCTAATAGGTAGATATGGTGGACTCTTTCGGGCAACTTTGGTTTTAGGGAGTTGGATGCATGAGTAAAGGTTGTACTCAGCACAAGTGAAGGCTAGCAATAGAAAGGGAGCGACAATCAAGAGAGCAGTAACTATCATAATCATGCTTGCGACAAAAAAAATTAATAGTGGAATAAAAGTGACACAAGAACTCTGAGGCAAAATAAATCATCGAGGCTTAACTGACCTTTTGTTTATTCATATGCATGCGTGAGCATGTGCCAAGTCAGTTCAAATAAAACATTCAGAGGAGGACACCACAATGTCATACCAAGTTATGAATAGAACAATGCAAGCAAACAGTTATATGACATGTTACGAACTATAATGGATTGGAACTGGTCATAAGAAAGAAAGGACCACTAAGTATCCATTAAATAACGTACACCTTACATAAACATACTAAGCATGCTCACAATGACGAGTATATGTACAAAAATGAAAACAAATAGAGTTCGTACCAGCCTCTTACCACACCTTGAGTTGTCACAAATCATCATTGCCTTTCACTTGTGTGACTTGAATAATAAGATAAATCCAATCTCCAAGGAATCTCTAAGGACCGCTAAACCCTGCAACGAACTTTACAAAACCAGAGAAGAACAACACATATTTTTTGGGTTTTCGATTTTTAAAGGCAAGAACCAAAAGGAAGAACAAGAAAAGCGAAATCTTTTTGGGTTTTTCAAATATTCAAACCAAAGCTTAAAAGGAAGAAGCAAACCAAGGCTAAAAGACAAAGAAGCAAACAAAGAGAAATAACGAAAATATTTTTGGTCTTTTTGTGTTTTGGAAGGCAGAAATAAAGCAAGAACAAAAACTAAAAATAAAATGAAACATGGATATGCAAATTACCGACTGAACATGATAAGTAGATGAGTGTGATGTCGGTATACCTCCCCCCAAGCTTAGGCTTTTGGCTTATGTGGGTGTCAACCCCAACGCGGGTATGAACTCCAAGATGGCGGGTCATCGTAAGAATGATCATAGTTAGGCCCTTGCGAAGAAGAAGAAGAAGCTCCCCAATCATAGGCAGGCTACTGGTACTAAGACTCCCCCTCATTTGAGGGCTGGACCGAATCATCAGTAACCTCCCTTCTAGTATCCTGCTCTTGCTAGGAGAGCTCCCCCAGATATGTATCGAGCTCCTCCTCAGTGAGTGACCATCCTACCCACTCTCCTTTGAGAAGCTGCTCCCTTGGGAAATCTCTGCATACAAGTCCATGAGTGGTGTAGGTCGCTCTCTAATTCTTTCATGCGAACCCCACTGTGGTACTTTAATAGCTGCACTAAAATCTTCAAAAGGGAGATCGACAGCTATATTGTAAATTTTGTAATGAACCATGGGGTTAGGCAAGGAGCAAATAAATCGAAAATCCTTCACCACACACATAGTTAGTTTCACATACTGGTAAGGTTCATCTCCCACAAAATGCTTCAATCATGCATTAGCAAGTAAAGTACGGAAATCTTGAGAAATCCCTGCAGCCTTCATGAATTCTTGGCATGGATAGATATAAGGAAAGACTTCCTCCTCACAGTGAACCTTCATAACTTCGGGCACCCTTAATTCATGTTGGTTGAGTTGGTGTTCATTCATCTCCTTTTCTGAAATTTTAGACAACCATCATACAAGTGATTACAAAGTGATTTTCAAAATGAAAGGAACTACTTATAGGGACTTGTAAGAGGCCTAAACATGCATCAAAACAATTTTTCTAAGCATTGAACAAGCTTACAAACTCACATAACTTGTCACCTATAGTAGCAAAATACTCAAGATATAAACCACTAATCACAAATCTACTTGGACAAACGGAGGAGTCACATATCAGAGAAAAATGTTCCAAATCTCAGCAGCAAAGATGGGATCAACAAGGAGATCGAAAATCGCGAGCAAGAACAGCAAGAATGCGAGTTTGAGCAATGAACTGGTGTTTTCTCGGGAGAGAGAAAGGAGTGGCAGGAGGGAGAGTAAGTGGAGGGCCAGGGGTGGCCCACACCATGGACAGGCGTGCCCCTGGTGTGGCCGCTCCACCAGGTAGTGTGCCTGCCTGGTGGGCCCCCTGGGTCACTCCAGGTACTTCTCTGCCCCTCTTTTGACGTAAAAATTTAATATGAATTTTCTGAAAAAATCTGAGACACTTTATTTTTTAGGAATTTTCAGGTATTGATGGATAATTTTCTAGCAGAAAGATGATTTTGGAATGATGCAATAACAAAACAAAACTAAAACTTCAGAAGTTCTAAGACACTTTAATATGCAAGCAACTAGCAAAAGAAAAGTAAACTAAGTGAAAACAAAAATCAAAATGGATAAACTAAAAGTAGGCAATGATAATCATGGTGAAAGCATTATTTTGTTCATTAAAATCCCTTTGTTAACAAGGTTGATCAGGTCTTGTTACCAAAAAAAATTTATATGAAACAAAACTTTGAATTCCACTAAATGATTATGTTACCTCAACCTTGATAGCAATAGTCCCAATCATAATAGTTTCATATTTTTCTCGTGGTATGGGACAATATATTTATCCAACTTGGATGCCCTCAATATTCTCAATTGAATTTAAGCCATAATTCCTCTTGGGGAAATCGATAGTATGCTCCTTGTCATTAACATTAAAAGTTACCTTTCCTAGATTGCAATTAGTAATAGCACCTGCAGTATTAAGAAAAGGTCTCCCAAGAATAATAGACATACTATCATCTTCAAGCATTTCAAGCACAACAAAGTCAGTTAATATCAAGCAACTATGAGCCACTTGAACAGGAACATCCTCACATATATCAACAGGAATAGTAGTAGATTTATCAGCCATTTGCAAAGACATATCAGTTGGTATTAATTTTTCCAATTGAAGTCTCTTATACAGAGAAAAAGGCATAACACTAACTCCTGCTCCCAAATCACACAAAGCAGTTCTAACATAGCTATTTTTAATAGAGCATGGAATAGTTGGAATCCCTGGGTCTCCAAGTTTCTTTGGAACCTTACCATTGAAGGAATAATTAGCAAGCAAAGTAGAAATTTCCTCATTAGGGATCTTGCTTTTATTAGAGACAATATCCTTCATATACTTTGAATAAGGAGGTAGTTTAATAGCATCAGTTAAAGGAATTTGCAAAAATAAAGGTTTCATCCACTCACAAAACATATTATAGTGTTTGTCTTCCTTTGACCTGTGTTTCTTATCAGGGAAAGGCATAGGTTTTTGGACCCAAGGCTCTCTTTCACTACCATGTTTCTTAGCAACAAAATCTTCTTTAGCGTATTTAGTATTCTTAGTGTGCCTTTCAGGTTCTTCTTAAACTTTTTCTTTATCAGGAGCATCATTTTCTTCATTACCACTTTAAGTTTCAGCATCAGAGACAGATATACTATTAGGATCCTTAGCAGGTTCAGAAAACTCTACAATAGTTTTATGTTTCTTTTTTCTTTTCTTAGGAGAAGTACCTCTATTTTCAGTTTGTTGAGAATCCTGCTCAATTCTTTTAGGATGCCCCTCAGGATACAGAGGATCCTGAGTGGCAGCACCACTTCTAGTTCTAATTTCATAAGCATGTTTTTCTTTAGCAGCATTCACTAACAAATATTTTTGTACTTTAATAAGCTGATCAATTTGAGTTTGAACCATTTGGAAATGTTTAACAAGCATTTTAACATCATTAGAGGTTCTTTCCACAATATCCTTCAACTCAATAATAGCTCTAGAGTTTTCCATTAAATGATTTTGCACTCTTTTATTAAAATTATCTTGCTTAACAATAAAAATATCAAATTCTTCTAAGCATTGATCGAGAGGTTTAGAATAAGGAATATCACCTTCATCAAAATGTTTGAAAGAGTGTACCTCAATAGTGGATGAGTGGGAGATTGGCTTACATAATTCTTCTATACGAGGTAAATTCGTCACATCTTAAGATTTAATACCCTTCTCCTTAAGACATTTCTTAGCTTCTTTCATCACTTCATCACTTAGTGCAATCACTCCCCTCTTCTTTGGTGTTAATGTTGGCTCAGGCACAGTTAACTCAGGTGTAGTTCACTCAGGTGTAATTGACTCAGGTGAAGTACAGTCATCATAATTCTTGCTTATTTTAGCCATTAATTCCTCAGCTTCTTTGGGAGTTCTCTTCCTGAAAACACAGTCAGCACAACTATCCAGGTATGTCCTAGATTCTTCAGTTAGTCCATTATAATATATATCGAGAAGCTCATTTTTAGGTAATGGACATTTGGGTTGTGCATGAATCAAAGCACAAAACCTTGCCCATGATTCAGGCAATATCTCATTTTCTCCCTGTTTAAAATCAAAAAGTTCCTGCAAAATGGCATGTCTAGCACTAGGAGGGAAATATTTCTGAAAGAAAGTACTAATCAAGCAATCAGGGCTATCAATAGATCCAGGAGGTAAATTATTAAACCAAGCTTTAGCTTCTCCTTTCAGTGAAAAAGGGAAAAATTTAGCAAAAAGTAGGTGTGCATCTTAATATCATCAGAAAATAGGCCACTCATGGTAGAAAGCTCAGTCATATGTGCTACAGCACTTTCATTCTTAGTCCCACAAAAGGTTCTTTCTCAACAATGGTTATGTAAGATAAATCAAGAGAGAAACCATAATCCTTATATTTAATGTTTATGGGAGATGTAGAAAAGTTATCATTAGGAGATAATTTGGGTTTTATAGTACGCCTCTCAAGGAGACTCTTAATAACACTTTTACCATGAGTATTTTAACATTCTTTAATAAATTCATCAGTCATTTCTATATATCCGTCTTCAATATCATAACTCTCTATAGACTCAGGTGAACTGACAGGTGTAGTAGTGTCCTCATTAGGAGTTTCAGTATTTCCAGCTATAGTTCTAGCAATCGTAGCATCTAGGAAAGGACCTATTGAACCACTCTTATCAAGCATAGTAGAAGCAGCATCATAAGTATCAGAAGTTTCAGATTCAACAGAAGTAGCAGTATGTGTAGCATGTGTATGTGGTGGTGTAAGGAGCTTACTCATCACAGATGGTGAATCAAGAGCAACAGAGGTGTTTAAAACCGTACCTCTCCTTGTAGTGGATGGTAATATAGGAACCTTGCCATCACGAGATTACCCATGATGAATGGATGGTAGCGAACAATAGTGATTCCAAGTGAACTTGATAAATAGAGCTATGCTCCCTGGCAAAGGCGCCAGAAAATAGTCTTGGTGACCCACAAGTATAGGGGATCGCAACAGTCTTCGAGGGAAGTAAAACCCAATTTATTGATTCGACACAAGGGGAGCCAAAGAATATTTATAAGCCTTAACAACTGAGTTGTCAATTCAGCTGCACCTGGAAACAATCTTGCTCGCAGCAGTTTATCAGTAGCAACAGTTTTGTAGTAGTAATAGCAAAGTAAAAGTAGTAGTAAATGTAAAGATAGTAGTAAAAATTGTAGCAAACTGTAGGATTAAAGCGTGGTAGGCATAGGGATGGATGGACGGGCGTTGCATGGATAAGACAATTCATATAGCAATCAAGATATAGGGCATTTGCAGATAAATAAGATAAAGCATCCAAGTACTAAATAATCATAGGCATGTGTTCCATATATAGTCATACGTGCTCATAATGAGAACTTGCACAACATCTTTTGTCCTGCCAGTCCGTTTGCAGCGGGGCCTCAAGGGAACTACTGGAAATTAAGGTGCTCCTTTTAATAGAGCATCGGAGAAAAGCATTAACAACCCGTGAACACACGTGATCCTCATATCACAGCCATTCCCTCCGGTTATCCCAATTATTGTCACTTCGGGGCCTTCGGTTCCAGACAACAATATGTGTATACAACTTGCAGGTAAGATCATAAACAATACTATCATCATGAATCAATAACATGTTCAGATATGAAATCATGGCACTCGGGCCCTAGTGACAAGCATTAAGCATAACAAGTTGCAACAAAGTCAAAAGCACTAATAATAAATACTAGGCACCATGCCCTAACAATCTGATGCCATTACATGAACGATCTCATCCAATCCCTACCATCCCCATAGCCTACAGCGGGGGATTACTCACTCATGGATGGGGGAATCATGGATGGTTGCTAGAGAAGCGATGGCGATGATGATGGTGATGATCTCCTCCAATTCCCTGTCCCGGCAGGGTGCCAGAACGGAGTTTCTGGTTCCGAATCGCGGTTTCTGGTGGTGGCGGCGCAGCGGAACTCTATCTGGAAAAACGTCGAACCCCCCATTCGTTTTAGGTTAGAGGGCTTTTATAGGCAAAGGGATAGGTCGAGGCAGAGTCCAAGGCGGCCACACCCCCTCCTAGCGCGGCCTAGCCCACGCGGCCAGTGGGTGTGGGCCCCTCGTGGCTCCTCTTCGACCCGTCTTCTGGCTCCGTGAGTCTTCTGGTAAAATAGGAGTTTTGCGATATTTTTCAGGATTTTTCCTAAAAGTTTATTTCCTACACAAAAATGAGACACCAAAGCAATTCTGCTGAAAACAGCGTTGGTCCGTATTAGTTGTATCCAAATCACACAAATTAGAGGAGAAACAATAGCAAAAATGTTCAGGAAAGTAGATACGTTTTGGACTTATCAAATTTCTTCCATCCACTTTGTAACATAGTCCACTTCAACCAAAATGTGAGTATGTTTTGTTTTTTATGAAGGGAATGGTCGCATAAAGTCAAATCCGCACACATCTAATTGTACAAGTGGCCGCAAATAGTTCATAGGCATTTCATTTCTCTTACCAATGTTTCCACCTCTTTGACATTTATCACAAGATTTAACATAGTTCGCACAATCCTTAAAAAGAGTAGGCCAATAAAAACCATATTGAATACTTTTGCAGTGGTGCGGTCTCCTGCGTGATGTCCTGTAACGACCTGAATCGGTAGGATTCGAAGTCTCTGTGTTTACAGTGCTATCCCTGGATCGAAGCTAGCACACACAGTAACAAAATGAAATACCAAGATAAACATACATCATTTTATTACTCATCGGTAGATCCAGAATTTACATAATACAAGTCGCAAAACATATAGTGGTTGGCTCACTTTATAGCAAAAACATAATCGATAATCTTGGGCACCATCAACGCCATAGGGCTTGTTGAGTATAGGCCCGTGATCCTAGTCGTCCTCACTCATCATCAGATTCACCTTGCAACATGACACGTTGCAGCCAACAAAGTTGGTCAATACATTGAATGTATTGGCAATACACCACCTATGCCTATTTCTACATGCATAAGGCTTTATATGGAGACCATATGGTTTATTTGCGTACTGCCAAATTTGTAAAGGTTAGTACAGCTTTCTTTATCCTACTTTGAAAATCTTTGATAAAATAATATAGGGTCGAGAGGCAAGCGAGGATTTCCACCAAGCTACCATCCCTCAACCTACCACCTGGCACCCTACCAAGTATCCAAAAATCCCACCTATGAGCGATTCCCACGATCATAGGGTTTAAAAACACCACCTATACCGATTACACGGTCATAGGGTTTCACCTATACCGATTCCCATGGACATAAGGTTTTGAAAACTCACCTATACCGATTCCCATGGACATAGGGTTTTGAAAGCGTTTTGAAAACAGTGGAAATCCTTCAGAGGCTTCAGTCTTCAATCGCTCAAATTTCTCATAACCAGGAGCACGGATAATCGATTAGATCATACACTCTGCAGAGGTTGTACACTTTCCCCACGTGTCAAAATCCAATCCGTTTGTTCAGACTCCATTCATGGATCGTGAAGAAGTCTTCCATGGAAGCCCCCTATGCATGTACACGATCCGCCCGCTACCATGATCTGAAGACCCCTCTCCAATGGTGGTACCGATGCAAGGGTTTCCCTCCATGGTTAACTAAGCCAGGGCCCATATAGCATGTGGCTGTACTGGAAGCTCCTTCGACTGAAACATGGAAGATCACTTTGAACCTGGGCGGTGGTCCCCACCAATTCCTAGGTATGTAGAGCCATTCCTTTTAGCATAGTAATAGTTTTTCACACAAAAAATAATAATTTACCTAGGGTATCAAGGGAATACTTGTGTGGGGTAACATATAAGTTTATAACTATTCCACGTCATAACTATAAGTTTGCAAATCGCATAGTTTGCAAATATACTTGTGCCAAAATACTACTACAACATACACATGAATACTACCATTTGATAGACAAAAGCATGCATTATTGAAAACATAGGTGATGGAAATGAAGGATGGTATAACTTGCCTTTTTGGATAGAAGAAACCCAATAATATCTTTCAATAATTTATTCTTGATATAATATATATCCTTGATAATTTATCCTCAATTATATATATCCTCGTCACTCTTCGTGGAATCTATCGCAAATAATATCGTACTATAAATATGCACACAAGCATATCATTCCAAAAATGAAAATATGCAATGAAGGTGAAATCATGGAAAGTATACAGAAACTCCAAATGAAACTTCAAATCATTTTTATAGTCCTCAAGATAACCATAAAGCACTACAAGTTCAAGGCATGCGCATAAAAGCTTTAAATCCCTATTTAACCGTGTTACTTTAGGATTCATAAAAGTTAGCTTAATTGAACTACTAATTTTGTGATATCCGACTTTTAACGGTACTTATAGATTAAGCAACTCTTAAATATATCAAGGATAAGCTCTAAATTAACCTGGGTATTTTTATAATTAGGATTATGTTCATACTTAATCTAAAGAAATGATTGCATATGGTTATGGACAAGGTTATAAAAAATATCAGATTGTATTTGTGGATAGGTATGATCATGGGGTACAACTTTGTAGAAGGAATTATATTGAAAAGAATCATGGAATTAAAGTTGTGACAAAAATAGTCGATATCTCCCATTTAAATTTTGAATATTTTATGATTGTCAAAACTTGTATCTAGTAGATTCATTGGATTCTATATTTCCTAAAGATTCTAGGAACATCTTATTTGCAAATTTTGGACAAGTAGATCAAAACATATGCATTTTAGAAGGTCATAGCATTTTCTGTCCTAAATAACGAAAATAGAAAATAATTGACAAGTGGCATGATTTTAGTGGCTGGTACCCCTTCAGTTAAGTGACACAACATGGTGTTTTAGATCAGGATCCAATGGTCTAGAACAAAGATAGAAAGGAAACAAAAACAAGTGATGATGCTCATGATCGGAAAAGAGTTCTCCTAATGTGTTGTGCTTTGAGGCCAAGTGGCTCAAAGAGCCCAGGTTTCGTCAGGTTGTGAAAGAATCTTGAGAGCTTGCCAGGACGCAAACTCAAAACGGCTCGCTGGCGGGGAAACTAGCATTTGTCCATAAGCAGTTGCACAGATGGGACAAAACAATATTGTAAAAATCAAAAAGGAAAATAATAGAAGCCCAAAAGTATTTGGAAAAGGTGGCATCTGGTCCGCTTACAGATGACACTATTTTGCAATAGCATGAGCTTGCAAGGGAGATTGAAGAGCTGCTCGAACAGGAGGAAATTCACTGGGCCCAACGTAGCAGGCTTAACTGGTTACAATTTGGTGACAAAAACACTACTTATTTTCATAACTTTGCAAATGAGAGGAAGAGAAGAAATATTATTAAAAAGCTCAAGGATGATAATGGTAACTGGCAAGAAGGTTGTCCTTCCCTTAACCCAATGGTTTCGCAATATTTTGCAGGTGTGTTCTGAACAGAAATTGATGAGCCGGATCCAGATCTTCTCGCTAGCAAAAGTGACTACTCCAATGAATGAACATCTGATGAAGCCATATTCTACTGAAGAGGTAAAGAAAGCCCTCTTCTCAATTGGAGACATGAAGGCCCCGGGGATGATGGTTTACATGCCGTGTTTTTCAAAAAATGCTGGAATATTTTGGGGGAAGCGATTACAGATAAAGTTCTTGAGGCGATCAATAGTAAAAATGTTCCCCCAGGTTGGAATGACACAATTATTATCCTTATTCCCAAAGTTGAAACCCTGGAGCGAATTACCCAATATAGACCAATTAGCCTTTGCAACGTTTTGTACAAGATAATTTCTAAAATGATTGCTTTTAGACTAAAACATGTACTCGATGATGTTATATTGCCTTTCTAAAGTGCCTTTATCCCAAGAAGATTGATCACCGATAATGTCTTGCTAACATATGAAAGACTTAACACAATAAAGCATAAGAAAAAAGGAAAATGGGGATATTGTGTTGTTAAGCTAGATATGCATAAGGCTTATGACCGGGTGGACTGGAACTTCCTAGAGAATATGATGATTTAGCTAGGGTTTCATAATGACTTTGTGACTCTGTTGATGAGCTATGTCAGATAGGTGACTTACAAGATCATATTCAATAATCAAGAAACCGAGTCTTTTATACCCAGCAGGGGTTTGCGCCAGGGGATCCTTTATCTCCATATTTGTTTGTGCTTTGTGCAGAAGGATTATCAAGTCTTCTGGCTCATAGATAGGAGGTTTGTGGTATGGAAGGTGTTAGAGTCTGTAGAAATGCCCCATCAGTCTCGCATTTGCTCTTTGCTGATGATTTCCTAATTCTTATGAAAGTTAATATGACTAATGCAATCTCATTGAGATAGATTCTTGATCAATACTGTGCAAGCTCCGGACAATTGGTGAGTCAGGCAAAGTGTAGCATATTCTTTAGTCCTAATGTGGATCCTACCGTCCATGTTGAGGTATGTACTGAACTCAATATTATGACGGAAGCGATATCTGTAAATATCTTGGACTACCTACTCTATTTGGCGCAACACATAGTGAGATCTTTGTTTACTTATTGGAAAGAATTATTAAGAGATTGGAGGGTTGGAAATAAAAATTCCTATCTATGGGTGGTAAGGAGATTTTATTGAAAGCAGTAATTCAGCCTATTCTAGTTTATGCTATATCTGTCTTTAAGATCCCATTGATCTTGTGTAAGGATATAACAAATGCTATAGCGGCCTTTTGGTGGGGTGACACTGAGGAAAAAATTGCATGCACTGGATGGCTTGGTGGAAAATGTGTATACTGAAGAAAATCGGAGGAATGGGCATAAGAGATATTCATGATTTTAACCTGGCAATGTTGGCAATGCAAAGCTGGAGACTTATAACTAACCCATATTCTTTATGTGCTTAGGTTCTCAGATCTGAATATTATCCGGATGGGAATCTATTGAAGGTTGGGCCAAAGCAAGGTTCTTCGTTCACCTGGCAGAGTATTATTGTGGGGCTTGCAACTTTTAAAAGAGGGCATATCTAGAGAGTAGGGTCGGGGGAGAAGATTAATATTTGGGATGATCACTGGATCCCTAGTAGCCTAGACCGAAAGATTCAAACCCCAAAAGGTAATACTACTCTGAGAACGGTTAATGAGCTTATTGACGCTGACTCTTTTAGCTGGGATAAGGAGAAAATAAGGGATATTTTTCATCCCCTAGACATGGAAAGGATTATGAGAATCCCGCTGAGCACAAACCACAATGAGGATTTTATTGCGTGGCACTTTACAAAAACATATTCTTTCTCAGTTCGGTCAGCATACTACATTGAGTGGAACCATTGTCATGGTAAAAGAATGTTCAACAGTAAAACTGGTTCTTCTTCGCGTAACCCGGTGTGGGATATTTTGTGGAAGTTGAATATACCGAGCAAGACTAAAATCTTCGGGTAGAAGGCGCTGCATGCTATAGTCCCGAGGTATTCGATCCTCACAAATAGACGTATTCCAGTCTCTGGCCAATGTCCGGTTTGCTTGCAGGGGACGGAAGATGTTAGACATCTGATGTTTACCTGTAAACGAGCAAAACAAGTGTGTTCTGCTTTAGGCCTTCTCAACGTGATTGATTCAGCTTTAGTTGTTGACCGGTCAGGCTCAGTAGTCCTGGAGGAAATTCTCTGCAATAAAGCTCTAGCTACTATTAATCATGGTGGACTAGTAAATATTTTTCTAAGGGAAGCGATTCTATGTGGAGCCTGGTATATTTGGTGACAGCGTCAAGAATTTGTAAAAGGTGAGAAAATTGTCACGCTAGCTTTGTCAGCCTTCTCGATTCAGGCGTTGGCCAGTAACTACAAAGCTTCTAGTACCGAGTGTGTAATCCGGGATGTTAAGTGGAGTAGACCCCCTGCAAATACCTATAACCTAAACATAGATGCATGCTATGTCCCTAATGGTTCTGGATCCGTGAGTGCTATTCTACGTAATTCAAAAGGGCAGGCAGTTGCAAGATGTAGTGAAGTTCTAGAACACCTTCTTGATGCTACTATTGCGGAGGCAACATCACTTTTGAAGGGACTACAGATGATTGACCAGCTGGGGTGTGTCTCTGTCATTGTCGAGACTGACTCTCTTGAGCTTGCACAAGCTTACAATGGGGATATTGAGATATGGAGTCCATACACGGCGATTTTGGCGGAGTGCTTTGTTACTGCTCATAGGATTGGCCAGATCACGGTTCATCACTGCTTCCCGGAAGCTAATTCCTTAGCTCATTTCCTTGCAAAACATACTTTTGAGACGAAGGTTCCTGTAGCCTGGGAGCATGATACTCCTAGCATCATTAAACCTCATGTAATAAACGATGTTAAATCTATGCATGTTTCACACACACTCTTTTTCCTTATCAGGATACCTAAGGGACTAAAAGTTTTTAATAAGGTGGCTTGTAGACCTAATATATGATGTTTAAAAACAAATACTCACAAAGTTGTAGCAGTAGTTTCAGTAGTTAATTGGATAGTCTCCGGGCTGGTTGAATATCCGAACGTCCTAGAAAACTATAGCGCGCAAACTTTGCTGGGCTTGGTCGCTCTCGGTGAGGCTCCACGTAACAACAATATAGAGACCGACAACAACCTTCAGAATGACGAACAACTGTCAGGTAATCCATCTAGGAGGGTCTCCGGCTGTGAATCGAGTAAGAAAGCAAGTCAGGAAAGTGCTCGTGACCAATATAGGAAGAAGGGAAATGAAACTGGGGCCTTACTCCCTCTGTACCGGGAGAAATAGACAAAGGCATCGTGGCGGCCGTCGGAGCTCTGGTGAGAAATTTTCCCTCCACGAGGCAGCCCTTGGGCTTGGACTTTCTAGGGTGGTGTTAAGAGTGGAGGGGAAGCTCTAGTGCTCTTTATATAGACAGGAGAGGGAGTTGAGCGGCCGGGAGAGGAAGATAATCAGATTGCTCATTAATGGTAATGATGGCCACTTCTCTTGATTTTAAAGTGCATTCAACTGGGGTTTTAATGCTCTAAATGAAACCTCCACCGAAAGATAAATAAGTTTCGTGTTGAAGTCAAAGATAAATAGTTAATAGATTAGTGGAATTTTGGAGGGGAAGAGATATAGCCATGAAAGTTAGTTTATTTAAGTTCATGGGACGATGACGACCACGCTAGGTCGATTCCTTAGATGCGTCAACAAATTCAGCCCAATAAGAAATAGGAAGAAGGAGAAAAGAAATATATAGAGAGATGGTGCTGGCTTGACTGGGCCGTTTTGGGCTGGTCCGGTCTGGCTGGTCTCTTTGTTTTTTTCCTATTTTGTTTCTTTTCTTTTTAATTTCTATTTTAGGTTTAGAAATTCCATATAGTATCAAATCTATATCCAAAATTCCAGAAAAATTCCAATTAATCAGAATAGATAATTAGGACTTTAAGAATTATTCTTCTTGTCTGATATAATTTTGGAAGTTTTAAAATCCTTTACATGCCTTATAAATTCCCTATAGATTTTAGGGTTTTATAAATTCCCATAACATTTGTATAGATCCAAAATGCATATGAAATATATCTAGATCATTTCCAAACAATATATTGAGGAGGTCATTTTATCCTCTTCTCTTTTATTTTATTTCATATATGGAAATGAACTTAAATATATTAAAACCCAAAATGCAACAAGACTCAATAAATCCCAAAGTAAATATTTTTCCAACGTGTTTATTATTATTGGGGAAATCATATTATTCCCTCTCTTAAATAATTTAAACATGTCTTGAACAAACATTCAAATGCAACAAGATCGAATACCGAAGTTGGATTTTCTCAACATCTTTCAAACCAAGATTTATAATTTGGATAGTCATTTTAATCCTCTCTTGAAAGTCTGAAACAAGGTTTGAGAAAAGTTTAAACTAGTCCATAAAGTTCTAAATCCTTCTGAATTTCATCTAAGTCAATGTGAAACATACAACATTTATTCGATAATTTATTTTATTTAACATTCCAAAATTTTGGGATGTTACATGTCCTCCATAAGGACTATCGTGACAATCTCTTACGATATCCTACTACTCAAATTCAGGCACGCAACGTCTAATAATACCATCCACACTTTTCTTATAAAGGAATGGATCGTCCCAAAAGTAATGTCTAAGATCATAGAAGAATTTCTTTCTTTGATGGGAGTTAAAGTGTGGTGGCATGACTTACCAACAATAAAGTTTACATAATCAGCAAACCAAGGGGATGCAACTCTAGCACTAGATACATTGATGTTTTGCAAGTTGTTCATTAGCAAATCTATCATTAATAGGAATAGGATCTACCGGGATGTTTGCCATTGTAGACAAATGATCAACTACCGAATTATCCTCACCTTTCCTATCAACAATACGAAGATCAAATTCTTGTAGTAAAAAACCATCTTATCAATCTAGGCCTATCATATTTCTTGTTTATGATATATTTAATAGCAGAATGGTCAGAGTGCACAATGACTTTACAATCAACTATGTAAGGTCTAAACATATCACATGCAAATATCACTGCTAGGAATACTTTTCTAGTAGTAGGATAGTTTATTTGGGCACCATCAAGTGTTTTACTAGCATAGTAAATAACACTCAATTTCTTATCAACTCATTGGCCCAAAACAGCACCTACATCATAATTCCTAGCATATCACATGATTTCAAATGGTAGATTTCAATTAGGATGTTGAATTATAGGAGCACGTATTAAAGCATTATTTAAAACATTAAATGACTCTACACAATCATCATTCAAAGATAATGGCACATCCTTTTGCAAAAGGTTAGTAAGAGGCTTTGATATTTTAGAGGAATCTTTAATAAACCTTCTATAGAAATCTGCATGACCAAGGAAACTTCTTATACCTAGGATATGGTAGCTTCTCTATGGCTTATATCTTAGCACAGTACACTTCAATGCCTCTTCCTGAAACACGTTGTCTAAGAACAACACCTTTTGTCACCATGAAGTATCACTTTTCCTAGTTTAGGACTAAGTTTGGTCCTCACATTGCTATAAAACTTTGTTAAGATTGAGCAAGAAGTTATCAAAACAGGTACCATACACAAAAAAAGTCACCCATGAATACTTCCATAATTTTCTCAATATAATCAGCAAAGCATTCATGCATCTTTGAAAAGTAGCAAGAGCATTACATAAACCAAATGTCATTCTCCTATAAGCAAAAGTACCAAAAGGACATGTACAAGTTTTTTTCCTGGTCATCCTTATGCATAGGAATTTGAGATAAACCCGAGTAACCATCTAGATAGCAAAAGTGTGAATGTTTTGACAATCTTTCTAGCATTTGATCAATGAATGGAAAAGGGTAATGATCCTTACAAGTAGCTTTATTCAGTTTTCTGAAACCAATACAAATTATATAACCAGTAACAGTAAGTTGAGCTACAAGTTCATTTTCATCATTTGTAACAACAGTGATTCCACCTTTATTAGGCACACAATCAACAGGACTAACCCATTTACTATCAGCTATGGGATAAATAATACCTGCCTCAATGAGTTTGACCACCTCTTTCCTTACCACTTCCTTCATTTTTGGATGAAGATGGTGTAGAAAATCAACAATAGTCTTTGCATCTTCTTCCAAGTTAATTTTATGCATGCATAAAGCAGAGCTTATACCTTTCTCAAGTCATCAAGTGAATAGCCAATAGCTAGCCTATGAGCTCATAGTAACTCAAGTAACTTGGATTCTTATTCAACTGAAACTTTAGCACTAATAATAATAGGATTTATATTCTTTTCATTAAGGAATGCATATTTCATATCTTCAGGCAAGGGTTTAAGTTCAAAACTAGGATCTTCCTTTGGTGTAGGTAATTCTCCTAAATCATTATGTGGAATATGTAATTGTAATTGAGGTGGTTATTGAGATAATATTTGTTCTAAAGTTTCTTTTTGTTCATCACTAAAAGGTTCCTATTGGTTAAGCACATACCGCTCCATCACGCATGATGAAGCAACTACAATAGAAGCATAAGTCTCCACTATATCTTTAGCAAAAATTTCCTTTTCTAAATGCTTGTCGGTAAAGTTGGAAAAGTTAAACTATAGTTTTTATCCAGCACATTTAATGAATACTTTTTATTTAGGTAAACTAATTTCAGCACCCATAGTAGGTAGGAATTTTCTACCACATATGACGGTACAAAATGAATCTTGGGAACATGTACTATAAAATATGCTGGGTATTTAATTTTCCCTACTAGTACTTCAACATATCTAACCATACCAAGAGGACAAATATATTATTTATTAGCAAGTTGGATAGTTATACCTATCTCTTCCATGTGTATGGGATCAATATTAGGCTTGATTTCAAGATACACAGAATATGGTATCACACTTATACTTGCTCCAATATCACAAAGACTGTGATAACATGAAGTTCCAATAGCACATGATATAATAGGTTTACCCACTTTAGTGGTGTTCCCTTGAATTACCTTGTGGAATCGATACATAAATATACATCACATGGATTTTCTTCATTTAGTTCCTTGGTGGCCAAAATTTGGTGTTGAACTTCAATTTTTTCATATGGTTCACTACATCTTCTAGAACTCTTATTTGCACAGTAGTGAGTAAATTTTCATTCACTTTTCTTGGATATGGAGGAGCTTCAACATATTCTTTGATCTTGGTAGATGATACTTGATTAACCTATTTAATAAGTTTGGGCACCACAAAATAGTGTTTAATAAGCTCAACATAAGCATCAAATCCATTTTGAGGCACAACAATATGATTATCAAAAGATTTAGTAACTTCTACTAAAGCACAGGGATCAAGACCAAACCTATTGCTTAATTCTTCAAACAATATAGAAGTAGAGAAATTCTCTGCACATGAATATTCATATTCTAAGCGGGGTTCGTTGCCTTTGTCAATATCCCATTTATCGGTATTTTTAGAAATAGTATCCAATAAGTCACATACTTCTTCTTCACTTATATGAGTAAAACTTCCTCTAGAGGATTTATCCAGAAAGTCCTTATGATGTTGAGTCAATCTCACATAGAAATTGATTAATCTAATGTTTTTAGAAAGATCATGACAAGGATTCTTATGAAGGTGTTCCTTTAATCTCCCCCAAGCTTGAGTAATACTTTCCAACATGAGGCCAAAAGTTATAAATATGACAACGATCATCATAAGATTCTTTAGGAGTATAATACTTGAGATAGAAAGCCTTCTTTAGAAATTCTCAATCAAGATGATATTTATCATCCAAAGATCTAAACCATTTGTGAGAATTACTAGAAAGAGATAAATATAATAACTTCCATTTCACTTCATCATGAACAATACAAGAAAGTTTAAATAGAGAGCACATATCTTCAATCATTTGTATATGCTCCTGAGAAGTCTTACTTCCATCTACTATAAAAATTCATTTCATAACCCTTTTCGCAATACCAATAGGGATTTGATATGCCACTTATGGCTCAGGAGGTTTATCAACCTTGGTCTTAACAGAGTGAACATATTCATATAGAGAGAGCTTCATATTTTCATGACCTAAAAATCCATGACAAGATAAAATAGAAAATAGTAAAAACAGTTTTCAAGTTTCCTTAAGAAACGGCGCTCCCCGGCAATGGCACTAGAAAAGTATCTTGATGTCTCCCAAATACAGGAGATAAATTGTAGTACCTTTCAATAAGAAAAGGTTGTCGAACCCACGAGGAGCTAAAGGGATTGGTTAGCAAGTTTGACAAGTAATACAATGAAAGATGCAGTGGTTTATGTGTTTTGGTTTGTAGTTTGCAGTAATGTAAATTGCTGAAAATAAGTTGTAGTAAACTAGACTACTCTTTGCACCCCCCCCCCCCCCCCCCGGGGTAAAGTTAGAAGGTAGATCGTGCGGTGATATATTGAACTATATTTGCGTAAGATAGATCATCGTTGTATGGCAGAACATGCAATGATATATCGCATTACAATTCCACCCCAGAGCATAGCTGCTAGGCAGAACATTTGAAGAAATGGCAGAAAACGTTTTCATCTAGGGTCGATGACATATCGCATTACATTTGCACCCTTGAAGCACAACTGTTAGGCCGAACTTTTGATGAAAAGGCAAAAAATGTTGATGTCCTAGGTCACGTCAAAACAGGAAGTTCAACTCTTTGCCTATGAAACCAACATCCTGATGGAGTTGTCAGGAAGACCAAATCACAACAAAAGAATGAAGGAACAAAGACAAAAGTCAGAAATAGTGCTAGAAGATGACAATGCAACATTTTTCCTTATTAGTGCCAAATTAAACAGTTTAAAAAAGGGATTCAGACAAAATGATGTAGACATCTTTTAGGATATAGCTGAAACTGATCCAACATACAAAGGTCATAGATTAATAATAATTCTCCATGTTAAGCAAAATACCAAGTTCTTCCTCGGTGTGCTGCATGCAATCCCGCAGAATGACGCACATTGGCTGTCTTTATGGTTCCACCACATATATCCATGAATATTTAAAATTCGGAGTCCTTCAAAAAATAAAATAGCTGCAAACAAAGTGTAGAGTTAGAGGTTGGATTATTAACACAACTATTAAGAAGTTAGGTGAAAATGCTCATGTTCCTGTGAAGGTCAAACCTTAAGCACCACTTTTGCTTTTCATTGTAGGACATCCTAGTCTAGCTAGCATCTAGAGTCAAGAGTAGAAGAAACATATATGTTCATCAGTTCTAAATAAAGTCAAACGACTAGAACCAATTCTCCACCGATAAAATTCATAAGTGGCCACGATGCTCTTTACACTCTCGTGTGCAAATATCCTATTCCGGATCAATTAGTACATGGACAAAATCACGTGATTACCTGAAATTTGTGGAAATGGTGTCGAAGTTCCAAGGAAAACCATCATGACAGCGGGTGCCTGGCATGCATATGAGCACAATTTACAGCTAATTAGTACTATACAGAGCTGAATCTGAAGGCATATTGGGTTCAATTTCATATAGTCATATTGGGTTCAATTTCATATAGTCAGTAAATTCAGAGAGATAGCAACACATGGACAAAGAAACCATATTAACGATGCTTACATCAATAGATGTGTACTTCTTACGGTGCACATGCAAGTTTCTAAAACCAAATAGACAGGGTTGAGGCGAGGATACAGGAAAATCACCTGGACACTAAGAAGCGCCGGATGTCCTAAAGTCGAGGACACACCGGCCGCTCGCTTAAAGTATACGCGCCAGCCGATATGGAGCCAAGAATGTGTTGGCCGCCACTGTGGATGCTACTAGTCGTGAAACAGCGTGACACCCCAGCCGTAGTGATGCCGCTGCCACTACTGCTCACCACGGAGAAGCATACACGGTGGCTGCCATGGAGCCAAGGATGCCCGGGCAGACACTGATGATGCTGCTCCCCGTGGAGAAGGAGACACGCTGGTGGCTGGCTATTTTAGAACTGAAGAAACATCGGACGCCACAGCTGCTACCGCTCGCGTTCGAGAAGGAGAACCGTCAGCCGCCATGGAACTGAGGAGGCGTCGGACACCACTGCCACTTCTGATCGTGGTAGAGAAGGAGATCCATCAGCCACCATGGAACCGAGGATGCGTCAGACGCCATGTCCACTATAGCTCGACATGGAGTAGGAGACACATCGAACGCGGCTCGATTTTCATCCGTCCTGGTAGCTAAACGGTAGTGTGATTTCCTGCGCTCACTATCAGCCTGTGTGAACAAAAACGCTCGCCATCCAAGCCACACATTTGACTCCCTATAGACTACACATAGAGAACGACTAAGGAAAAATCAGTGAAGGACGGATCATAATGGGAGAAACATAGGAGGGTGGCTCACCTGCTGAAGCTCCAATATGGTGGACGCTGCCAAATCGAACCCCTCAAACCTTGACGGAGGCGCCTATCACTACTCGATTTTGCTGCCGAACCTGAACTAGTTGGCCGACTCCTCATGGCCTAAAAATACGGGAAAATCTAACACATACCCTTACGAAGTTTGAAATAAAAATAATATGGGTACAAAGTACTTGCGAGCACCTCTAACAGTTGTGAGTGGTGGATCTCGTTTCCATTACATGTGCTAGATGAAAAGTCACAGCGATGCATGTCAACAATAGAAGTTGATGAGGAACACCTACATTAGAAAGATATAGGTGATGAATCTATTAGGTAGCAAAGTGAAGCATTTTTTATATCCACTACACAAAAATTTCATAGGACGAAATTAGTCCATATTGAAAGTGTGTCACAAAAGAAACCCCATACAGAACATTTATGTTGTTATGGTTGGGTAATTAATAGCTGCAAAGCATGGCTACAATTATCTGCAAATATCGAGTAGGCGCGGGCAGGACACACAAAAAGATTGCATTCTGTGATCTAGTACCAAACGAAACAAACATTTACATCTACACAGTAGCAGGCATACCAAAATCTAACGTGCATCGTCTACTAAGATTTTGTAAGGAATTGAACCTATTTTAAGATGCATACTATCTACACACAAAAAGCACAGAAATGATAGGCTAGCACATAAATATCCGGGTACTACAATGTAGGAAAGAACATCATGCTAACATGTTGAAGCGTAAGAACTGAACGTTTCTTGGCGAAACATAACACCTCTTTAATAGAAAAATTTCACCGGAACGCAAAAAAAATCAGTAGTAAGCATCCAACAAAAGAAGTGAACGAAATACAGCTGAGAATGGAAAATAGTCAATCATCTTCGTACAGCAGATGCGAGGGAGAAGCATACTTGCGTGTGGGAGTGAAGCAACAAGCAGTAAGTTGATGTGGCTCCTGCTCTAGTAGTCCACATGTCATCTTGGAGGGGTCCCGTTTGTCTCGCCGTTGATGCTCGCTCGCCTACCATCAACTGACCTGCACAGAAGAAGACGTCGGGTGTACGCACGCTATGACGCTAAAAAATCGGAATGAGGAAGAGGAGAAGAACCATGATCTAGTAAAAGGGAGGCGGAGAGGGGGACTCACATGGGAGGCGAAGAGGGGGACTCACATGGGAGGAGAAGAGGAGGAATCAGTACTTGCGAGCTGCACCGCACGCATCTCTGTAGCTGCCTCAAATGCTCCAATTTGGGGAACCTATGGAGAGGATGAGGGGCGAGAGACAAAGAGAGCGGAGGTGGAGGAGGGAGAGACGAGGAAGGCCGCGTACCTATGGAGAGGATGATATCCGATAGCTCGATGGATGGCGCCCCTCCTTGATGACTGCAAGAGTCTGAAGTAACAAGATAAAAAGGTTTGTAGCTAGTTTCGAAATAAAGATATCGATCCCACAGGGAGCTGGAGTCTCAAGTCTAATAATTCTTGAAATAATTATTGTAATAGAAATGCTAGATAAAGTTCTAAGTAACAAGATAAAAATGTGAGTATTGTGTAAAAAGGTGTTTTTGAGTTTTGGATATAAGTACAATAATAAAGTAAAGTAAACAACTAAGTATAGAAAGTAAGTATCGCATATGTAAGAGAAATTGGAACTGCAGTAGGGAAAAAGCGTTCTCATGGAGTAGCGGATACACCACTAGTATTGTAAAGATTTGAGATAAAGCATATCATCATGAACATTCTCAACTATGTATGTGTGGGAGGAACTCTGTATTTGGGCGGATAGGTAACAACCACTGCTCACATCATCCTCATAACCACAGCAGTCAGCAATCGACATCAATCGAATTACTGTGCTAGTAAGGGACGTAATATCGTAGGATGTATCCCATGGCATGGATAGTGTTCCGTGAGTTTTCTCGGTTTCTCAAGTTGATACGTAAGAGGTGCGAACAGCATTATAGTCACTGTAAGTGCTAGCACACCTCCGTCTACCAACAAGTTGTTCCCTCCATCAAGTCTCCACGAGAGGCAAATATTGAGAGGTCGACTTCTCTCAATATCAAGATGTAGAGAATCTAACATGTGGTCATTGCGATGAATAACATAATAAACTTTATCTTATTTCAATCTCATATTAGGGTTTCTTCATCTCCCCAAGAACTAATGATCTACTCAGACATGGAGGCAATCAACATCATAGCAATGGTAATGGAAACAATCATAGATGAATAGTACTTATATAAATCCACAACGAGTATAGGAATTACAACAAGATCTAGACAAGATGTAGATGGGATAGATGGAGATGGTGGTGATACAGTGGTGGATGATGAAGATCGATGTCTTAGCCTCCCGGATCTATGCAGGGCAAAGATGGATCCCTTGTGGATGAGTTCCCCCTCCAGATGCCTTCTAGAGGTGAGGTTTCTGCGATTTCTAGATGTTCTGTATGTTGTCTCTTTGAACCAATTGCACGGGGTGAAACTATTTGATGAGGCAAAGGCGGCGCCAACTATACGGCCAGAGCTATACGGGCGGAAGAATTGCTCTGGTCGTATAGTTGGTCGTTGGGCTCTCTTCCTCCCTTGTTCTCTTCTGGTTTTCTTCTAGTATTATTAATATTTCCAAAATAAGTGATTTACGTTGTTTTTAAATCCTTTTCTCCACAGTACAACTGCTCCAATAATTGTATCCATTGGATCAATCATCTGTCCTGATCCTGGTGAAAACAGAAATAAAATATGCGTGCAAGCGCCATAAAATACCAAGATCCTACTCTACAATGCAAAATAATAATGTGAAACATGATGCAAATATGCACTCATCAACTTCCCCAAGCTTAGACTCTTGCTCGTCCCGAGGAAGTTTTTAACTTAATGGATATGATCCTCATATTCATGAAGCTGAGTCGATAAAATAAATGAGGCAATTGCAGCATGTGTTTATCATGTACGATACAGGGGAATAAGTTCATGAATAGTACCTTACTCGAACCATCTGAATAGTATTAGAAGGCTTCCACACCTTAGTTATCAATAGTTCATAAAAGATAAATCTCAACATAGGATGTGTTTGGTTCGGTGGCTATCCACTGGGTGGTTAGTGGTAGTCACTTTTTAGGTGGTTGCCATCCGTCTATTTAGTAGTGTAGGGTGCTTGAGGGTAGCTAGATTTTTAGTATATTCTCCTCAAAAACTGGTTGAGGCCAACCAGCAAAAAACTGGTAGTTGAGGCTAACCATGCGCGGGCGAGTCGCTGGAGTCACCCGCGAGAAGTTTTGGGGTCGGTCACCTCGCCTCGTACGGCTGGGCGCGCAGCAGCGGGAGGCAGTGTGAAGTGCGATCGCGGCCGGGATCCTATGCCCCTGATGGATTAGCTAGCTTCCTTTGACTAATCGATTAGCTAGCTCCCAGAATAGGAAAATGGCTAGCTAGCTTCATTATCTAGATCCGTGGCTGCACAAGTTATACCAATTACGTTCATAAATATTTTCTTGCTACAAAGTTGTTCTGATTTCTGAATCAGTCCGTTTAGTCTAATTTCATGCTATATTCTAGAATTTTGTATTGTAGATGGACAACAAGACAAAGAGTCTAATTTATATCGCAATGGCACATAGTTTATCTACATGATGACATTGGTTGTTCAATAAAGAAAAAGAAAAAGAAGAGAGACCATGATTTGAAAATATCCTAGTATATTTTCGAAGTGTGATATTGGAGTTCCGGTTGATCTATGTAACCAAAACCTCATATTGTGGTGGTATTCTCACCATCTTAACAAAGAGGTGAGCATATCACCCTAACCATTTTTCAGCCATTAATCGAAACACAAATATGGCTATCACTAACCACTTTCCTAACCCACTCAACCAAACAAAAAATGGTTACCCATAACCAGGTGGTTGGGGGTACCCATAACCACCTTTTCACACCCACAAACCAAATACATCCATAATGTAAAAGAATCCAGTTCAACCGAATGAGTTAACGAGGTAATCCCAAGTGTTTTAGGATAAACGTATTCACTTGGATTCAAAATCGCAAAAGTGTCTCTTTGTCATACTACAATATAGTGGTATATGCCTATTTGCTCTTTACACATTCGCTCTTTTTCTTCTTTCTTTTTCTTTTCTTTTGCATATATGCTTACACTTTTGTTTTAAGTGTTGTGCAAAGGAGCTAGCCATATATTCCACCTTATGTAGGAATTCAAAGTTCAACGATCTCAATTATGAAATTCCAACTATATATGAAGCATTCTTATGACTTGGAGATTCTACCACGACTTGTTCTCACTCTATTTGGATAGCACTTTCATTTTCCTTTGTTTAAGGTTTCTTTTTTTAAAACTTAATTGTATAGATAATTTTTCTTTGTGAATCAAACCATATACTTACAGCGTATTGCCCAAATTATCTTTATATGTTCCATTAATACCAATGATGTGGAAGACTCCTATTGCTATCATCAAGTGCAAGTAAAATCATACTCAAGTCATTCATATATCAATAAACAAACACAAACTCAATGTTGCTCCATATATAATAAGAAACTCGGAATCTCATAAAAGGGATCAACTATTCCTGAAGGGAATTCTAATGATGCAAACTTTATTTCTAGTTTGAACTAATGCAAAAATAATAATAATAACTTATAAAATAGATTACAAGGCCTTAAAGATCTCCCCAAGCTTGGAATCAAGCCAGGCGTGATTATTGTAGATCACTGTGGCACCATGGCATGTGGTATATTCTCCTCATGGGCCAGCCTGAGGCGGAGGGATTGATTGACAGCTTCTAATTCCTTAACACGCAACTTATAGAAAAGATTGTTCCTCTCCAGCACTTTCACTTGTTCTTTAATGAACTCATTGTTATCCTGAAGTGTTTGTAGCGCTTTAAGACTCATGGCAAAACCCGCTTTAGTTGTCCGCTTGATATCTTCATCAAGTTTATCAAGATAAAGTCGCAGCAATCGAAGGTGTTTGGGTGTCCCTGTAACATCCCAAAACTTCTAATCAAGTTTAGCAAGTTCTAAGCACCCAATTTAGGGTTAACAAAAAATTTTATTAAGAAAATGAATATGAATGCATGTGTGTTTGCATTAGTATAGAATTGAGTGTATATGCCATGCTTGATTGCTCTAAATGATATGAAATGGTTTAAAGATGAATACTACATCATCTAGACCATTTACAAACAAAAGCAAAAGAAAAAGAAACCAAAAATGAATAAATAAAGCAAATGGTCATTTTGACCAAAATCAACCACTAGGTCACTTTGAGTGTTCCTAGGAGAAGATTTCTAACAGAAACAATTCTATTTCTTTTCACCCCTTGCTAGACCAAGTAAAAGTGTATCAACGCCCACTTTATAAACTTATAAAAACATCTAGCAAATCAATTTAATGGACAATGGAAAATTGAATCAATTTCATATGTTAAGATCACACTTTTTCAAAAACCTACCAAATCAATTCCCCTTGACCTATCCAAGCAAACTTAGACTCTCAAGCTTAACTTATGATCACTCAAAAAATTTGAATCAAAAATTCCAAAGTATCTTTCATGCGGCCATTAACACAAACACCTTGTCTACACAGAATTAACCTCTGCCTAACTTCACTGTTTGCCACAGTAAACCTCGACCATTTGGTCCCCTCTGAGTCCAACCAGCACCTAGACCAACCCCCCTTTGTCGTGCAGCACAGTGGAGCGCCGCCTGAATTCGGTCATCGTTGGTCGACCACGGCCAGCTCGCAGCAGACCGCCCCACGCCCATCCAGGATCTCTAGGAGCTACGCCGCACTCTACCGCCACCCCCTGTCTAGGCCACAACCCACTCCAAGCCATGGACCACCCTAGTCGCACCACGCATCGCCTCTCTATGCCATGTCCAGAGCACGCCAGCGCACCGTGCACGACCAGCTCACCCATCTCGCGCCTTGCGCTCACTACGCACGCGTTGCCTCGCCATGATCACGCCACCCTGGCAGACACCCCCGTTCGCCGCCGCGTGACCCGCAGCTGCCGCACGATGCCGCAAACACTTCTGCCGCCACTCAGGACACCGCACGCTCCCGACCAAACCGCACCGCCCCACGCCGCTCCATTAAGCCTGTAAGAACCGCTAGGGAGCACCGCACCATCCTACGTCCTTGCCCATGCTAGTAGCCGCCTGTAGCGACGCCATAGTCGAGCTCACCGCCACACCGCTCGGTCCCCTCGCCGTGCTATAAAAGGAGGCCACCCCCGCCTCCATTCTTAACACCAATCCACTCCCCACCTCTCACTGACATTCCCCCACTTCTTCCCGGAGCAAGGCGAGCACCACAGTGCCGGAATTGCACCGAAGTCCGCCATTGCTGGAGGAGAAGGGCGCCGTCGATTCTGACCACCCCAAGCCCTGTCGTGACCGCACCTCGCCTTGCCGTCGTCTACCACGTCGATTTCCCCCGTCGCTGACCCTAGCTGGATCCCAGGTGAGCCCCGTGAGACCCTCACCGCCGCGCTAGGTTAATTTCTTGTCGGAGCTGTTCGTCATCGACGATGACGCACGACCGTTAGATTAGATTTTGATTGCACGGCTCAGATTCGCTAATACCGTTTCGCGTTAGAACAGTCACTGACTGGTGGACCCCGTCTGTCAGTAGCCCACTGCGTTGTGCAGTGCAGCTGGGCCGGCCCGTTTAACTTCCCACGCTGGCCTGGAAATTCAAATTATTGTTTTTCTATTTTAGTTTAAACTAGTTTTTGTCCACAGATTCAAAAATCAATTCAGAGAGTTTCACTAAACCAAATTGCATGATTCAAATTTTGCTAGAAAGGTAATTAAAATATCTATCGAAGCCCGTTATATTTAAATCATTTGGAGTTAGCGATAACCTATAACAAAAATAACAAGACAGAGACTTTTGCAACTTCAAACATTTTTCCAAAATCAACCATAATAGCTTTTGAGTTGATTCCAACTCTCAAAAATCACATTTCACAAGATCTATCTGAATATGTACAAATATTTAGGTTTGCATGGAGTGACATTGTACTAGTACCATACTATTAGGGCATTCTAGCCGCTTTAAATTGATTAAATAATAATCTTAAACTTTATAAAATGTGACCAACACTTTAAATCACATTCCCATGTATTAGAATATGTGGTGATGACATGTGTCCACATGATCCCATATTTTAATTGGAGAATATTAAATCTTAATTAATTTCAATGAGTAGAAATTACTTTTCTCAAATAAGAGAAATGAAACTAGTTCTTTATTTCATGTGATGTTTGTGATGATGCTAGATCATCAAGTGTGAGCCTTAGTGTGATAAATAGAAGTAATTAAGTATTGTTTTGTGATTGTGTACCCCATATTTATTTATAGACGATAGTACCGACCAAGGATACGAGGAGGAGGAGTTCTACCCCGAAGAAGACGAAGAAAGCTTCAATCACTGCACCAATCAAGGCAAGCCATCACTACTAAGCAAGTTAGACCTTGCAAGCTAACCCTTGCAAGTCTTAATCTAAGCAAGATTCCTTAGGCATGCTTTGGTTATACCAATTTTGATTATACCAATCCCAAGTTTTACTCGCAAACTTTATTACCTTTACTTTACCAAAGTTCTTTACTTTTGTTATAGATAGCATAAAGAGTATAAAACTTGGCCTATCTAGTGATACTTACATGTCATTCTATGACATGAGATTGAAGATTAGCACCCCTCATTAGTGAACACTCTTAACCTTAGTGGCTAGTGCTAAGCATAAAACTTGATCACTCTAGATGGGAATACTTGGTGAAAATGATTATGAAAACCTTGGAATGATGCTTCATTCTATTGAAATGATTTGACATGTGTTGAAAACACAATGGTTTGATGATGAAAATGTTGAGGCATGAGCCTTAGCCCTTTAACAAAACTGATGGTTGGGTTCGGATGCGATACCATTCTAATTTTACCGTACAACCACAATACCTGAATTGGGTAGGGCTTAGCCGGAAGTTTATATGCATTAGTATGGGTTCCCTCACAGAAAAGGTTTGAGATGAGGCTACCTCGTGAATATGAATGTCCACCTATGTTGTTCGTGGGATGGCGGTTGGCCATGGCTGGGAGGCCAAACTCATAGGGGAGGTGCCTATACTAGGGTGTGTAATTGAAAGGTTATGATTGATTATCCGCATACTAAGTATGATTGATTCAGGGTTATCCCTGACGGATGTATCGAATTTTGTGGTGGAAGTGTACCACCTTTGCAAAGTGTCAAACTATTCAAATAGCCGCGTCTGCGGTCATGGACAGTTGGAGTGGCCATACTGTTCCGTCGTCAGATGTTTTCAAAATGACTTGTGAATGGAATTGTAACTTTGACTTGATCACAACAGGGTTGTGAATATGAAAACTAGTTTCCCACTTAAGTGATTTAGACATTAAATTATCATTCTTTACTTCTGAACTCAGCTTAAGATAAATCTAGCTTTTTGCAAATAAACCTAGAGCTTAAGATTCCTATTAGAACTACCTTACTTGTCAGTGATAGTTTGCGAGTACTTAAAGAGTACTCATGGCTTTGTCCCTGGCTATTCCCGTGGCCATACTATGAGGAGGACTACCAGGATGATGGACAGCAGGATGTCTATGACAACTAGGATCATCTCCCATCGTCAGCATTGCCTGTGACCCTGAAGATGGAGCCCACTACTATGCTTTATTATTCCGTTGCTTGATTGTATTAAGACTGGATCATGAGATCCCTTATTTGTGTAAAACCTTATTATGGTTTGTAATGGATGATGTACTGTGATATCCAATCAGTTATGTCTCGAAAAAATGGTAATCCTTGGATTGCGAGGTATGGCATAACAGGCATCTGGGATTAAAAATCCAGGTGTTGACAGTCCCTAGGTTCTCCTTCTCCAATTCCTCAATCTTTAGCTCCAGGGCCTTCAAATCCCTCTTCCGACACCCATGATCGGTGTCAAGGAGCTCTATAGGGATGGTCTTGATCTCCTTGCCTTGGTCGTTGTTGCTCCCGATCTCCAAGGGAACCCTTTTTCTTGACTTCTATCCCTTGGTTGAGAGCCCTCTCGTGAAAATAAGAGGTAGATTGGTTTCTGTAGATTATGATTAGAGAGAGACAATGGTAGTATATAAGAGAGGTCAGAGGTTGGTAAAACTCGCGAGAAACACCAAATTATCGCCCAAGAAAAGAATCCAAATGAAACAGGGAAATAAATCACGGATTTGGAAGTGTCCTGCCGTGTAATGACCAACTATACAGGCGCGACCCGTATAGGTCCAGCCATATAGTTGGTTCCGGGCAGATATTTCTAAATATCTCGAGTCCAGGTCAATTAAATCACAACTTAGAACTAACAATAACATTTTTTTAATATATAAAAGAAATATCGAACGAAAAGTGTTTGATAGTTTAATGACCAACTATATGGCAGGAATTTTTGCTCCGGTCGTATAGTTGCGACCGTATAGATACAAACACGAAAATCAAAAGTGTCTGAGAGTTTAACGACCAACTATACGACCGGAATTTTTGCTCTAGTCGTATAGTTGCGACCGTATAGATACAAACATGAAAATCAAAAGTGTCTAAAGTTTAACGACCAACTATACGGCCAGAATTTTTGCTCCGGTCATATAGTTGTGACCGTATAGATACAAATACGAAAATCAAAAGTGTCTAAGAGTTTAATGACCAACTATACGGCCAGAATTTTTGCTCCGGTCGTATAGTTGCAACCGTATAGGCTCAGATATCAAAAACAATTTCACAAAGATGATACAGAGAGTTTAACGACCAACTATACGGCGGGAGATACCTCTCCGGTCGTATAGCTATGCCTGTATAGTTGGTAAAACCCCTCTAGAACTTCAGAAAAACACAAGGATTTCAAAGACAAAAAATTAGGAGTAAAATTTTTGAAAATAAATCACTTATTTGGATAAGAACACTTACCTTGCACTTACGATTTTCTTAATTGGGGATGAAAAGTTCTGCCCACAACAAGGACTCCTTCTCTTTTGGGGGAATTGATTTTAGTGCATTAGATAATTCCCGTAAACAAAAATCACTAGGACTAAAGTTCCTCTCAATAAGATTGGTGTCTTCCTGGGCAAACATGGACACTGCATCTAACATTTTTATTTCTTGCCTCTACATAATCTGCAACTCAAATTCTTGAAGTGAAAGAATCCAACGAATCAACCTTGGCTTATGGCCTTTCCTTTCAAGGCGTTCTTTTAAGCCATCACGATCCGTGTGAACTCTTACCTTTGCATCAACTATATAAGAATAAAATTTATCACAAGAGAAAAATACAGCAAACAGTTCCTTTTCTTCCTTAGGGTAATTCTTTTGAGCACCATTGAGAGTTCTACTAGCATGATGTATAATATTAAATCTATGACCAATATGTTGTCCTAGAGTTACTCCTACAACATCATCACTACCTTCACATATTAAATCAAAGGTTGTATCCCAGATAGGTGGTTTGATAATTGGAGCACGAGATAAAGCATTTTTGAGTTTATCAAAGGCTTCAAGACATTTATCATCAAAATTAAATCTTATTCCCATTTGCAAGAGGTTTGTCAAAGGTTTAAATATTCCGGAGAAATTTCTAATGAACCTTCTGTAAAAACCCACATGACCAAGAAAACTTATTATACCTTTAATATCCCTAGGTGGTGGCATTCTCTCTATTGCTTCAACCTTAGCTCTATCAACTTAAATTCCCTTACCTGATACCTTGTGTCCGAGGACTATACCTTCTTTGACCATAAAGTGGCACTTCTCCCTGTTTAGAACAAGATTATTTTCTTCACAACGCTGCAAAACTCTCTTGAGATTATCCAAACAACTAGTAAATGAAGTTCCACAGACAGAAAAGTCATCCATAAATACTTCCATTATAAGTTCTATAAAATCCGCAAAAATAGCAGTCATACATCGTTGAAAAGTAGCTAGAACATTACATAGACCAAAAGGCATATGTCGGTAAGCATATAAACCGTAAGGACTTATGAAAATTGTTTTAAGTTGGTTATCCGGATGAACAACTGTTTGAGAGAAACTAGAGTATCCGTCCAAATAACAAAAATGAGTATGGTTTGTTAACCTTTGTAAAGTTTGATCTATGAATGGTAATGGATAGTGATCTTTCCTGGTTTCTTTATTTAATTTCCTGAAGTCTATGCACATCCTGTGCCCAACAATAGTTCTAGTAGGTATTAGTTCATTGTTTTCATTAGGAACAACCGTAGAACCGCCCTTCTTAGAGACACAATGAACAAGACTTACCCAATAACTCTCTTTAATAGGATACAGTAGGCGTACAATGTGGGGTTCCCCGGATTTACCATCCGAGAAATCCCTGTTATGTATACATCCACGTTCCCATGATCAGTGAGTCGTGGAGCATAATCGACAAGTATCATTACAACATCCGAAACATAGAGAATATGCAAGACTTACATAAATGCCATTATGGCTATACCATCTTTAGCAGCGGAACACCATCACGCGCAGAGCCCAATCGAGCCTCAACCTACAGGCGACTGACTGGGAAGACGGCCTAGCTCGCTGGACGTCACCTTAATATTCCGATGTTGAACCTCTGAAAGCCTGGCCAAGCAAATAGCCAGGAACAATGCCATGAGTACTTTTGAATATACTCGCAAACCACCAAGATAAGTGAAACAAGGAAATGAAAAATTATGGTTGTGGCGAGATAGCTCTATCTAAGGTTGTTTGTGAAAAGCTTAGACTATCTCTTGTAGCTATGGCATCTCCATATCTTTGTTGAAAAAGAGTTTTGAAACATGCCTCAGTTTTATAACTCAAGATATCCCCATATCTTTGTTGGAAACCTTTTTGAAAACATTTTTGGAGTAAAAACCATTCTTAAACCTCTTTGACCACCTCTGGTCAAAACAAAACTTTCAAGCTCAGGTTCCCCCAGAACCTCCATTCTTTCCAAACAAACACTATTTGGGTACTCCTAGCCATCACCTTTACAACCGTCCTTGACCATGGACACGGCTATTCGAATAGATTATACTCTGCAGAGTTTGCGCACTTTCCCCACAAGAATCAATACACCGGGATAAAACCACGGCCCACTACCCACGGTAGATGGGAGTCCGGATAATCAAACCTAACCTTTCGCTTGTCGACCCTAGCAAAGGGTGCTTTTCCTTTTGGGTTTGTTCTCCCCGGCAACGAGTATGTGGCTCCCAGTCATAGTCCTGCCTTCTGTACACGCGTATACCCAAGCCGCAACTTGGCGTATACCTTAACTTGGTGACTCCACTTCCTACTGTACCGCCTAAGTCATAGCGTCCGCGGGAGACCCAATTGTTGCACCGGCACTCCTGCCAAGACAGGCTCACTCTTGCCGAAGCAAGCTACATGCTACGGATCCAAAGAACTGTTAGCACCTGCCCGGAATTCAAGGGATTTCTCCCTAGAAGCATTGTACAAGCTGCCTCGGCTAATGAAGACAAACTACGAGCTAAGCCCCAGCACCTGGGGTACTGTGGTTGCACGGATAAACATTGTTCCGGTAAAGGCGTAGAACATCCCTTCACTTTCTCATTTCTCATTATCATCATTTCTTTCGGTAAAACATCCGCTTGGAACGATGGCTCTTCCCAAGGGTTTTACAAAGCAGTTTTGAAACATTTGTAGTAGGATAAATCCCAAAACAGTTATTTTCTCAAAGCCCGAGTTTCCAAAGAGGTAGGATGCTAACCATGATACTCTCGTTCTAAAGGGATGAAATGGTAGGTACAACAGGGTGGTGCCACGAGGGACACAAAGTCATAACTTGGAGGTGCCAAGCTATTCGCGCAGTATTTATAAAACAAGACATGTAGGTAAATAATGTAATTTATAAGGGAGATACAAAGCAGGTAATAAAAGAGTAGGACAAGTATCGGAATTCGGGAATGGTGGCTTGCCTGTTATCATCAATAAGTCCCTGGACTTCTTTAGATAACCAAGAATACCCAACAATTAATAATAAGAAGTCCCTTCCTTCTCGTCGTCAAACAATCACACTATTGCCGTCATCGAGCATACATGCAAGCAGACAATACCACAATCAATACAAGGCATACATGCATCAAACCATACAGCAAACAAACATAAGGAATCTAACTTAACTTAGGGGTTCTAGAGAAGTTGGTTACTGGCAGTGGAATTACTAGATTGCCATAGAGGTGTGTTTCCCTTGGAAGATAGTTGTCTAGGTTATATACCAAGGACTTGTGGTGGATACTTGAGGTATGTAGGATGCCAATGTGTAACAATGACGTCCTTAGATAGGTCTTGTCAAGACAAGACCAGCACAAGTGGTTTCACTAGATTATCCTTTACCTAGATTTAGTTATGATTTTTATAGTGGAATAAACCCTAGTTTGAGGAAATAATTCACCAAAATTTATCTGGAGGCCCAAAAATTATTTACATGGGTGGTTAGGTAGTGTTTGATGTACTGAACCACCTAGAGGTGGAATCAAGTCAAAATAATTACCAGAATGCCCTCAGGAAACTTCCAAAGGAAGTTATGTATGGTTGTTCTCTTTTTCACCAGATTAATTATACAGAATCTCTTGAGTTGATTCCAAGGGCTTGTGGTAGGCATTTATAATACCTTTCTGTAGGAATTGGATTCACTCTTTTTGGAGTTGTAAAACTTCTGGAGTGATTTATTTAGTGAAAATACCCCTTACAGAAGTATTTTATTCACTGCAATTCAACCAGAGCTCAATAAAATCTGAGCTGCTGGGGTTTGATAGATTTTTCTGAGACACAACCATGGGAGTTGGAAAAAGGTTAATGCCTCATTTGTTTTGACCTAGAGAAATTACCTAAGGCAGATAATGTCTGTTTTTGTTATTTTGGCTATGGGCACACTACTGTTCACCTTGACATAGGACCTGTGCTAGATGACAGGTATATCAAATACCTTTCAGTAGAGCTTTGGTTCTCCCCAATTGGATATGTAAAACTCTCTGAGGAAATTATTTAAGTGACAAGGTACTTTTTAGAATTTGATTTATCATAGTTAAACTAGACCTAGTCTAGGATAACCAGAGGTGTTTTCTGTTAGACAAAATATGTATGTACCACCAAGATTTTGGATCTAGTCAAATTCATCTTTCTACAATTTTATTTGAATTTAAACCAAATAGCAACTCTAGCAGATCTGGTGGAAAAACAAAAGAAAAAGGTAAACTGGGGTGTATGGGCTTGATCTACGTGAGGAGATGGGCCGCCGAGCCAATTCGGCCCAGCAGGGGAGGAGTCGCCGGAGGGAGCGGGGTTTGAATCCCGCGGGGCGGGGCCTAGTGGTCAGCGAGGGCGGCGGGGTGAAGAGGTATCGGCGGCGGTGGGCCGTTCGATTAGATGGGGATCGATGGCCCTCGCTCGTCTTCCTTCTCGCGACGGGGAGCCAGGGAGAAAACCCTAGCAGCGGGCAGAGGAGGGGCGGGGTGGCTCACCAGGGGCTTGAGGGAGGTCGTGGAGGCGGCAGGGCGACGTGGTGGACGACGGCGAGCACGAGGATGGTCGGCATGGCGAGGATGGTCTCCGGGAAGCGGCTCGTGCGATTGTGACCGAGGGCTACCTCGTCAGAGCTCAACGGCGATGACGAAGGGGACGGTCCTGGGCAAGAATAATACCATGGTTAGATGTAGGGGAGGTAGGGGAGTTCGACCAGGTGACATGTAGAGAAGGGGGCAAGGGGGAGGGAGCCTTGCTCGATTTTTGGGAGAGGCTGAAGCTTCCCTTCTTCTTCTTCTGGGCAGCTCAGAGCAGGGGGAGAGGGAGTGGAGCTTGGGGGAAGTGAGTGGAGGAGGAAAGGGGGCAAATGAGGGGCAGGGGCGTGCTAGGGGTGGCCTCTGGCCTTTATACCGAGGGGAGGGATCTAGGGTGAGAATTCCCACTTTGGACATGGGGTAGGGATAGAGCTGGCCAGGGATTGGCCGAGAGGACGGTGGGAAGGGGCAAGAGGGGGATTTGGTCGGGCAGAGAGGGGTAGGACAGCCATGGCCATTAAATGTGGAAAATCTTGTAAGATTGGGGTTGTCTCTCTCTCTCTACTAGTCCAAGGGTAAAAGGGGGCAAGTGTTGGGGTGGAGCTAGAGTGCTCACGACCAGGGGAGTGTGGGTTGCTGTGGAGGAGTGCTTGACAATCTTTGGGGAGGGCTTGGTCTTGGTTTAGCTCAAGTGTATTTGTTTTGCAAGATTTTGATCACAAGAGAGCTTGTGAAGGAGCTCCAAGTTTTGCATTGGAAGGGATGGGGAGATGGTACTGGTAGGTATATGTGGTCAAGGTAGATATCCAGGAATTATTTGGGATTTTTCTGAAGACTTTTAGTTCCTTTAGAATCCTTTATTCAAAAAGTGCAAAAGTGAACTCTTGGAGTTCATTTGATATTTTTACATTGGTCAAGGTTGGTTTTTGGTGTGAGAGGGTCCCAGATGTGAATACACACTTAGGGGAATTTTCCCAAGATTTATTGAGGCTTAAAAGTATTTAAAACCATTATTTTGTTGTTTCTGCCATTTAGGAGAAAGGGCAAAAATAATTATTAGAGATCTTCAAAAATATTTATTTTTGAAGTGGGAATATGAAGTATGATATGTGGACCTCAATTGAGCCAGGATTTTGGGAAGTGTTTTGGCAAAAACCAAACTTTCCTTTATAGAAGGAGTTTTGGGAGATTTTGTCTAATAAAAGGATTACATAGATTTGGAGCCATAATAATTATGGATAATATTTGATAAATCTTGATGATCAAGGTAGGTGATGTATACAAGGTGTAGCAAGCATTTTCAACCTTGGGAATTGGAATTCCAACTTGAATAAGATGGAGAACAAGGAGTTGCGGATCTAGGGGAGATGTTATTTTTATACCACCAAAACCTTGTTGGATCTTGCAGCTCAGAGCTCACCTTGATGCAAGGGATAGATGGATAGCTAGACCAAGTCATATAGATGATCAAGGCATAGGGAGTTTGGATTGGTTGCATTTGAGGTGGTCTAGAAATGGTGGCAAACTTTGTTGGAAAAGAGGCTGCCATACCAGATGAGTCATGATGCATTATAACCCATGTGGGTTTAAGAAGCACAGAGATCCACTTGGAACAAGTGAAGTAGATTCTGATAGACCTATATGAGTAGAAAACAACCATACAAAGAGTTGGTACATAGAAGGTTGGATGAGGGTGTGAGCTTCTGTCAAAGTAGGCATGATGACTAGATTTGCAGGAAAAGTTATTTTCTTGCCTGCAAAACCATCAAGAACAAGTGAATTGGGGGATGATCTAACCAAGGGAAAATATGGGCATTGGTATTCCTTATGATGATTAACAAGATAGTTCAAGTGCATTTCCAAAAATGCACATGGTTTGAGAAAGGGGGGCATTCAAAAAGGTGATGTTGAAACAGTTTCCAGACTTAGTCAAACTTGGCAAATTTAGGGTTTTTGACTAGAGTAAGAGAGGGAAGGCTTTTGATGGATAGCAAGATACCAAGTATCATCAAGTGGATGAGGTTGAAGAGTAGATTGAGTAGAAGGGATCCATGCTTGATATTGGTCTTCATTGACTTGGAAGCTTCTAGAAGGGATCACTTCAGAATTGATCTAATTAAGGGTTTTAGATGATCACCTAGTGCCTAGAGATCAGATCCATCTTGTATTCTTTCTTAGGGTGTGGTGATTTGGAAACATCTTGATCCTAGTGATGAGCTCCTAGGGTGGCTCATACTACTTCCTAAGCAAACAAGTCAAGCAGCAGATCAAGGAAACTCATCAGACAGCAGATCAAGGCAACTCATCTTACAAACAAATCCACTACTACTAGGGTAACCATCAAGCCTAGCTTGAGGTGAGTATGGGTATTTTGAAGTGTTGGATTTGAATGAGATGATAGTCCTTGGTATCTCTACCAAGAGTAGAGTTCAGAGACTTTGGAAAGAGGTTTTGGAAACCTAGAGATAAGATTAGTTGAAGGTTATGTCTTGAAAACATAAGGAGGTTATATTATATATCTCTCCATAGTTTTGTCAATGGAAGCTACAATAATAGTTTTGGTTACATAAGCATCTTGGCTCAGGTTTTGAAATGCCAGAACATTTGAGAATATGTAAAATGAGCCAGGATAGTTTTGTTAAATAGCTTTTGTCAACTGAGGCTGAGGTGGGGAGTATCATATGGTATACACTCACATGCACAACTACAGACAAACAACAAGCAAACACTGCACCCATGAACAAGAAAAAGTTTTTGTTCCCCCTGATTTTTGCATTCTAGACAGTTAATCAAAGATGCTGAAATTGGGATGTTACATACAATTTCTTTCTTGCCAATTCTTTCATTTTAGGCTTTAATCTTCTATTAAATTCCGCAACTGGTTTAGCACCTTCTTCCATGAATATTCGATGGGAGACTATCATGGGACTAATGCCCTTCAAGTCATCCATTGAGTACCCAAAGGCTTGGCGATGCTCCTTAAGTATCCTCATGAGTTCTTCTTCTTCTTCTTCTCCTGAAATTTTAGCACTAATAATAACAGGGAATTTATTGGTATCATCTAAAAAACTGTATTTAAGATTATCTGGTAGAGTCTTCAACTCTGGGGGGTGGTAATTCCTCGTCCCCTCTCTTTTCTGGCTCTTCAAAAGCCTCATCAGTTGGAGATCCGAAAATGGGAAGTGAGTCAAATTCATCTTCTAGTTCTTCTAGGGACTTGTCCTCCATAACTATTTCTTCATAATTTGGATCTTCATTTATTTTTTCTTCTTGATTCCCAAAGAAAAGAGCCACCAGTTCCTCAATAGTTCTCTCTTCCTCTTCTTCTTGTATTTGTGGAGGTCTGTCATTAAATTTGGAAAAATGGAATTTATTTTCCGTTCCCCCAAGCTTAAGTGACACAGTCTCCTTCTTGAAATTAACATAGGCACATATATCACCCAAAAACTTCCTTCCAAATATAATTGGGCAAAGAGTGTCAGCTGGCATATCAACAACTACAAAATCGATAGGAAAGTTTTTATTGCCAATCGTGATAGTTGCATCTTCAACTACTCCCATTGGAATTCTAAGGTTTTTATTGGCTAACATAATTGTTATATCAGTATTTTCAATTGTAGCCGGTTCTATTTCTTCTTTTATTTCTAAGTAGAAATCATAATATATAACATTAACTTTGGTGTCAAGATCACATAAACCGTAATGAGAGGTTTCTTTAAATATGCAGGGAAGAATAGGCTTACCCACATCTTTTACCTTTGTTTTACCTTCAACCAATATGGAAGTCTCTACATCAAGTTCAACTATGTTACAATGTGAGTACATAGCCATAATTGCTTCCTTGGTTACCTCTTCATCTTTGGTTTCCTTCAGGTGTTCCACGACTTTTGGCATGCTTTCCTCTTCCCTCTTTTCCTGTACTGCCTTGATCTATTCATATTCAAAAATATGCTTTTAAGCAGTGTTAGGGAAAGGTACTTCATATATTGGTTCTACGGAGGCAAGTGTTGCTTTATCTTCTCTTTTATTTTCTGGTTCGGGTGGTGGATCATACTTGACCGGACCCTCCTTTGGAGCTTTAATATGTTCTGTAAAAGCTTTAATAACTTGCAACTCAAGATCTGGATCAAGATAAAGTTCCTTAGATAATTCTTTAACATGGCCTTTTTCATTATAATCATGAATACAATGATGCTCTATTTCTACGCCTCCTTCACTTCCTAGACCAAAATTCCATGAAACACTATGATCACGAATTCTATTAAGTAAATCCCAAGCTTTAGGTATAGGAAGATTCATAAAGGCCCCTTCCATGAAAGATTCTAGTTCAATTTTATTAGGTTCAATTAAACCGCCATAAAAGATATATAGTAAATACCATTCAGGCAAATAATGATGAGGACATAGTCGTCGTAAACCTTTAAATCTAATATAATCTCTTACTAGTCCTTCATTAGAACAATTCTTCCAGGTCATTATAATACGCCTGATTCCAAAAGATTTTGTTAATCGATAATATTTTGATAGAAATTCACAAGCTAGATTATCCCAAGTAGTAGTGGCTTCAGGGGGTAGAGATATATACCATGAGAGAGCTATACTTGTCAAAGTTTGACTAAAAGGTTTAACCCTTACCTCATCAGCGGTATATCCTGTCAATAGAAAAGTACCACATATATCTTTAAAGCATGCAATATGCTCATATGGATTAGGATCTTCTTCATCTTCAGTAAATTGCTTCTTATGTAGAATACTAAGTAGTACAAGATTTATTTCAAACCCCCTTGTCTTCTTATTGGAGTTGTCTCTTTTATAAATATCATAGGGCTTCCCAAAGTGGTTGAGTGGGTTAGCACTAGTCATATGCTCAAACTCCATCATGTTGGTGGAAACTTGTAACTCAAAACAAAATTTAGCAAGACAAAAATAAATAAGAAAAAACTAAAAGACCTACAGCGCTTAGCTCCTCGGCAACGGCGCCAGAAAATAGCTTGATGACTGCAAGTGCACAGATCGTTTATAGCTAGTTTCGAAATAAAGATATCGATCCCACAAGGAGCAGGAGTCTGAAGTCTAATAATTCTTGAAATAATTATTGCAATAGAAATGCTAGATAAAGTTCTAAGTAACAAGATAAAAATGCGAGTATTGTGTAAAAAGGTGTTTTGGGGTTTTGGGTATAAGAACAATAATAATGTAAAGTAAACAACTAAATACAGAAAGTAAGTATCGTGTATGTAAGAGAAATTAGAACTGCAGTAGGGAAAAGCGTTCTCAGGGAGTAGCGGATACACCACTAGTATTGTAAAGATTTAAGATAGAGATTATCATCATGAACATTCTCAACTATGTATGTGAGGGAGGAACTCCGCATTTGGACGGATAGGCAACAACCGCTGCTCACATCATCCTCATAACCAGAGTAGTAAGCAATCGACATCAATCGAATTACTGCACTATTAAGGGACATAATCCCGTAGGACGTATCTAATGGCATAGATAGTGTTCCGTGAGTTTTCTCGATTTCCCAAGTTGATACGTAAGGAGTGCCAACAGCTTTATAGTCACTGTAAGTGCTAGCATGCCTCCGTCTACCAACAAGTAGTTCCCTCCATCAAGTCCCCACGAGAGGCAAATATTGAGAGGTCGACTTCTCTCAACATCAAGATGTAGATAATATAACACATGGTCATAACGATGAATATCATAATAGACTTTATCTTATTTCAATCTCATACTAGGGTTTCTCCATCAGCCCAAGAACTAATGATCTACTCAGACATGGAGACAATCAACATCATGGCAATGATAATGGAAACAATCATAGCTGAATAGTACTTGTATAAATCCACAAAGAGTATAGGAATTACAACAAGATCTAGACAAGACGTAGATGGGATGGATGGAGATGGTGGTGATGCAACGGTGGATGATGAAGATCGATGCCTTAGCCTCCCGGATCTGCGCAGGACGAAGATAGATCCCTTGTGGATGAGTTCCCCCTCCAGATGCCTTCCGAAGGTGAGGTTTCTATGATTTATGGATGTTCTGTATGTCATCTCTTTGAACCAATTGCATGGGGTGAAACTATTTGACAAGGCGGAGGCGCCAACTATACGGCCGGAGCTATACGGGCGGAAGAGTTGCTTCGGTCGTATACTTGGTCGTTGGGCTCTCTGCCTCCCTTGTTCGCTTCTGGTTTTCTTCTGGTATTATTAATATTTCCCAAATAAGCGAGATACGTTATTTTTGACTCCTTTTCTCCACAGTACAACTGCTCCAATAATTGTATCCATTGGATCCATCATCTGTCCTGATCCTAGTGAAAACAGACATAAAATATGCACGCGAGCGCCATAAAATACCAAGATCCTACATCTACAATGTAAAATAATAATGTAAAACATGATGCAAATATGCACTCATCACCCCTTAGACCCCACCTCGCAGTCCAATGACCTTGGAGTCCCGTGGGAGACTCTGATGTCACGTGCAGATGTCAGACCCAGCTCCTTCATCTCCTTCAACTCCGTCTAGTGAGGATCAGGGTCGGAGCATGCCACCGCCGATCCTCACTGGGCAGGCTTGAAGGAGAAGAAGGAGAAATTCATTGGCCAGCAGTAGTCTACACCTACACCATGGTGCGGGGGAGAAGCTGATAACGTGAGGACGACCGGACGCGATAGTGGTCATGTTGGCTAGGGTTCGAGGTACAGGTAGATGAGGGCTAGCCAAGAATGTGGAGGAGCGACGTGCGTGGTGGTGCGAGGCCCTGAGAAAGGCGGGCGCGGGATGAGAGTCACGTGTACACGCCCGTCGTCGAGGAAAGAAACGGTGCCGGGCGGGAAGCGTGGATGGTGGCAGTTAGGGTTAGGGTTATCGGGGGGAGGTAGTTAGCGTCGAGAGAGTTTTAGGGTTTTGGCATCTAGGTAGAGGCGGGGGAAATGGTTGTGTTTTCGTCGCGTACTTCTTAGATCGTGTTTTTATACAGATTGGCGATTTTTTCGAGTCTAGAGGTAGGAGGGTGGAACTGTAAAATGTGCATCTCTTCGGTATATGTCTACTACATCTGTTCGACCCAAACCCAATGACGCGTGGGATCGTTTGGAAGGGAGCCCCACTGGTCAGCGACTCGGATCATTATAGGGTCGAGCCTCTTGCTGTTAGAAATTCTGCAATAGTGAATCTTTTGCCCTATCACAGGCGGGTCCCACCTCACGGGATAGCAGGGATCCGTGCAACGCTATCGTGTGTCCATCTCGACGTCCATCCCACGGTTGAAAATAATCGGGATGACGTGGATAGCAGTTTGAGCCGAAACAATCTAGCGCTATTATTTACTTCTGATAGATGCTCATAATAAGAGAAATTCCAATCCTCTATGCATCAAGAGGACAAGTATACTTATAGGTGACAAGCATTCCCGAGGGCGACTTGGATTTACTTAGCATAAAGGTTTCTATACAATATGTTGAATATCTTGTCAAGTTTAGTTCTCTTAGGGCGGAGCCTAGTTTAGGTGCAGTCATAGGTATGAGAAAATACACCCCTTATGATGGGTCCTACAACCATTTTCATGAACAAATAAAGGAATAATTAAGACATAAATGTCCCACCATAGCAGTAAGTTCATGGGTCTCTGATATATAACCCATCTAATGCAACTCTAAACATTGTAAAATGGTTTATGTCATTCCTTCCCTTCCAACCCTCATCATTGCATTAAAGTGCAGCCCTATGAGCCCAAATAGGTGAAGTGTTGTGCGGTCGACGTTCGCACATCACCATCATAGAACAACATAAAAGATAAAAACTTGACCAAATACTCATTGCATATTATATAGGAATCATTGCCAATTCATCATATCCCCCAGGAACATGGGGATCTACTCACAAATGTCAAACATTATATAGATCAGTGGCATATGGATTACAACACAATATTAAAATATAATCGCTGCCAAATAATGACAAGTTGACAATCACAATCATGCAAATAGCACTTAAATAATATCTAGGGTTCAATCAATCACAAACTATGAGGGGAACGAGGTCGATCTTAGAGATGGAGATGGTGATGATGTTGGTGTTGATGGAGATGTTGATGGATACCCCCTACGCCAAGGAGGAGTGGTGATGATGATGGTGTCGATTTTCTTCTCACCAGAGGCTCCGGTGCAGCAGGATATGCCCTCTCCCGGAGTAGGAGAAGACTTTCGCATCTGTCGCCGCCTCTGTAAACCGTGGGAAAATATGGCGTACTTTTATGGTGAAACGGAGGTGTCTGTAAAAAGGAGGGGACGAGATCATTCTTGTGGGCCAAATAGACCATGGTGGCACCGCCCAGTAAGGGGGACGCGCCACCTGACCTCTTTTTGTCCTCGTGGCCTTCCACACTTGATTCTTTCGCCCAGTTGTTCTTTCTCCGAGTGAAAAACTGCCTAGATATTTTTTTCTTTAATTTATTGATGTCTAGAAGGTCCCTAAAACAGCAAAATATAAAAAAAAGGAGGATTTTTGCCTCCCAGAAATTAAATACCAAACAAGAGGATTTTGTAGGAAAGTCCCGAAAATTATCTAAAATGCATAACCAAAGGTAGAATCATGCAAATAACATTCTAAACTAATTATATATGTGGCTATTATGATGATGCAAAATGCACGTATCGCCATCCCACTTCCATAAAGAATTGAGACAACGTGGGTAGCAGTTTGAGCCGAAACAATCTAGCGTTATTATTTACTCATGATAAATAAATAAAATTCCTTAAAAAGTTCAGCACCATCTTCCTTATGCATCCCTCGATGGTGTCTCATGAGCAAAGATCGATGTCGTCTCTAGGTCTCCGACGTAGCAAATCTCGTGTAAAAAAACTTCAAAAAACCTAGGTACTTGTAGAAGCAGCGGTCGGGAAGTCTTTGATAATGCCAGTGACAACGATCTCGAAATATCATCGTCCCGAAGAAGCTAGTACCGATAAGGGCCGAAATTTATCCTAGCTCTAGCCAGATGGATACAGGGACAACAAACTCGCAACTTACGAAAAGTTGTGCCTGACTAAGTTTTATCAGGCAGTGGCATATGGATTACAACACAATCTTAAAATATAATCGCTACCAAATAAAGACAAGTTGACAATCACAATCATGCAAATAGCACTTAAATAATATCTAGAGTTCAATCAATCACAAACTATGAGGGGAACGAGGTCGATCTTAGAGATGGAGATGGTGATGATGTTGGTCTTGATGGAGATGTTGATGGATACCCCCCCCCTATGCCAAGGAGGATTGGTGATGATGATCGTGTCAATTTCCTTCTCACCGGAGGCTCCGGTGCATCAGGATATGCCCTCTCCCGGAGTAGGAGAAGACTTTCGCCTCTGTCGTCGCCTCTGTAAACCATGGGAAAAAGATGGCGTACTTTTCTGGCGAAACGGAGGTGTCTGTAAAATGGAGGGGACGAGATCTTGATCGAGGGCCAAACGGGCCATGGTGGCGCGGCCAGTAAGGGGGACGCGCCACCTGACCTCTTTTGGTCCTCGTGGCCTTCCACACTTGATTCTTTCACCCACTTCTCCTTTCTCCCAGTGAAAAACTGTCTAGATATTATTTTTCTTTAAATTTATTGACGTTTAGAAGGTCCCTAAAACAGCAAAATATAAAAAACTAGAAATTAAATACCAAACAAGAGGATTTTGTAGAAAAGTCCTGGAAATCATCTAAAAATGCATAAACAAAGGTCGAATCATGCAAATAACATTTTAAACTAATCATATATGTGGCTATTATGATGATGCAAAATACACGTATCACCATCCCACCGCCGTAAAGAATCGGAATGACGTGGGTAGCAGTTCGAGTTAAAACAATCTGGCGCTATTATTTACTCATGATAAATAAATAAATAAATCCTTGAAAAGTTCAGCACCATGTTCCTTATGTATCCCTCGACAGCGTATCGTGAGCAAAGCTCGATGCCGTCTCTAGGCCTCCGACGTAGCAAATCTCGTGTCAAAAAAACTTGAAAAAACCTAGATACTTATAGAAGTAGCGGCCGGGAAGTTTTCGAAATGCCACCGACAACAATCTCGAGATTTCATCGTCCCGGAGAAGCTAGTACCGAGAAGGGCCGGAATTTATCCTAGCTCCGGCCAGATGGAGACAGGGACACCAAACTCGCAACGTACGAAAAGTTGTGCCTGACTAAGCTTCATCAGTCAGAGGTGGAACTTGAGGACACCAATACCCGAGCAAACCTTGAATGTTGCCAGGCGTAATGACCTGCAATCGATTCCAAACTCTAGTCCGTTGACGCTCCTCTAGGAAAGAACGTCAATTTAGAGCGGGTTGAAAGACCTTTATTCTCATTGTTGCCGATACTCTTACGCCAAAGACGAAAAACTCGAAGACTCTACGAGGAGCGATCATCCGATCCGAGGTTCTCCCATCCTCCAGCCGTCTCAGCGCCCCATGGAGGACAGGGGAACTAGCGGCGTCGGGCGGACGAGGTTGACTCAGATCGCTTGTTTAGCATTGTGTGAGAGCCCCTGTAGAATAACATTACGTTTGCTCACCATAATAGGTTTTTGCTTGATATTGGACATTGCTAAGGGCGAGATTTTTGTGCGTGCGCGCGTGCCTGGCTTTAGAGAGGTTAGGGCATCTCGAGTGAGCCGACCCAAATGGTCCTCCCGCGTCTGAATCGGTCTCATCGAACGCGAGTAGTGGGTGCGCCCCCTCCAGCGACACGACGCATCCAAACCGGCGCGTATGACTTGACCCATCGGGCACCAAATTTGGGCAACAGTTGCGTCGCGGCGACCAGCGCACAGACCGTGCAAGTGTCCTCGAGTTGACAGCTTGGGCCCATATATGAGTGAAACATTAATAGTAATGCTAGCTTTTCATTAGATTTGACACCGCTTGTTAAAAAAAGGCACAGGTTGACAAAATAAAAATGCCTATACTACTGTCTGTCTGTATGGCTACTCGTCGACGTTGTTGTGGTTGCCGTTGCAGGAGGGTTCATCCCCATCGATCGTCACCCGCTCCACCTCGATGGCGCACCATTGGAGTCGTTCGACGGCGACGTTGCGGCAGTGCTCAGCGAGGCTGCCACGATCTTCCGCCTCGGTCGGTGCCCTCTAGCGCTCCGCCTCCGGGAGGGCCAGTGCCTTCTCTAGATCGGTTGTCCAGTGGTCCCTCGCCGTTTTTCTAGCAAGCTCCTTCGCCGCTGCTGTCATGGCTATCTCCTGCGTCGCTGCCGTCCTGGCAAGCTCCACCTAGCGCGTTGCCAACGCTGCTAGCTGCTCTTCCGCTGCACGGTGCTCCCGCACCTCGCGCCAGACGCGGTCTCTCGCCGCAGCCCTACGTTGCAACCTCTCCCAACTAGTCATCCTAGTTGGAGGCCTACTGGAGCCGGCATCATGGTCGCCGCCTCTCCAGCGTGATGGCCACGGCCTCGGTCTCGGCCATGCCATTGTCTGCCTCCTCATCCTCCTCATCCTCCTCCACCTCCGTCTCGTCCCCGTCGATGACCGCCCAAAGCGGTTGCCCCTTGGCGGCATCCACCCAGTGGTCCTCCTCCTCCGTTGCCGTGGCGAGCTCGTGCTCTGCCATTTCCGCCGCCTTGCATCTCACAACAGTGTGTCCGAGCTCCGCACGGCGACCTTCGCGGCCTCCCTGGCGACCGACTCAAGCGTCGCCATGTTTGCCTCGTGGCGGATCTTGCGCAAGGCCGCTGAGGGGGACTCCTTGGCCACCGCCGTGACCGCCTCCTTGGCTACGACATGGTGAATCTCGTGAACCGCAAACTAGGCGGACTGCCGCACCGCCGCCTCGACCACCTCCTCCAGCGCCTGCTCGGCCACCTCGCCTTCGCGCTCAAAAAACGCCCACCTCCTGCTCAGCGAAATGTCGGGTCAGCTCGGTGGCGTGCAGCTCCACATCCTCCTCGGAGGGTTGCACGAAACGGTTGCGGCACATCTCCCTGATCTTCATCTAGTTGACGATCTTGCGGCAAGGCATGGCTGACGTTTGCAGGTGCTTTTTGGTGGTGCTAGGGTTGGTGTTCATCGTCAGGTAGCGGCCATCTTTTGTAGAGCGTGGCCATGGCAGGAAACGGCTAGCTAGGCGAGGGATGTTTCCGTCCGTGGGAGGGAAGCCACGCGCGGGAAACGAGAACAAACGAGGGCGGGAAACAGCGGCCGCGCCGGCAGCCGGCGATGGTGATTGACGATGTCCCGTCGCCATTAGAGCGAGGTCGCCAATCCTTGACAACGGGCAGGGAACGGTCAAAATGGTTGGACCGCTGGGCGCATCGGTCGGCCTTGCAGGACCGCGACCCATTTTCTGTCATGAGCCGACCTACCCAGACAGAAACGGACCGTTTAGGTCGCGGTTTGTGTCGGTCCGCTGGAGATGCCCTTAGCGCCCAAGTACCGTATCTAATTTTTGACTAGTGGTTATAGGAGTACATTTTTAATGAAGTTTTACTGCTCATATAAGATAACATACATTTTGCAAACACTCCAAACAGGATTTTCCACCTTTAATTTGTTCCGCTGAAATATATGTAGTACGTAGCTTTATTTCTTGTCAAGACACGGGTAACCGACCACAATATATTACTGTAGCAAAAGAAAGCGGGGGATCTCAACAAAAAGGATGGTGCTATTCTACACGCCAGCACAAGTGTACAAGTGTTGCGAGTATAACAGTTCCTCCACGAGCACAGGTGCCACTTGATTTGATACGTACCCGTTATTCTCGTGAATGAAAAGACCAGACGTGTCACTTTGTGGGTCAACTTGGTTATCTGAAGCTAACAGCATACTAGCACTGAAGCAAAATTAAGATTGGTTGCCGACAATTCCCACAGAACATGATTCCAGACCAGAATTTTTGGACAAGGTTCTACCATCTGTCAGCTCTGCAACTGGTAAAGGTCACAAACACAAACAATGGACACAATTCCACTCACTCCGGTTTTAAAATAGATTTCATAAATTTGTCTTAGAATTTGGATGTATCTGTATAAACTAAATAGTGTCTAGATACATTCAAATTCAGATAAATCTACGACATCTATTTTAAGACGGAAGGAGTACGTCAATTAGTTTTAGTTTAGATAAATTTTATTCAAAGTTTGTAATATATCTCCAAAATTTAAATAAAATCGCTATGCACCTTTGAATTTAATTTCTTTTTCAAAAAAAATGTTGAAGAGACGCGGTTGGAAACTGCTATGCTCCAAACACGGCACCACGCGCCAGCGCCCTAGGTCGCTCGATCCGACTCCGACGCTGATCCTGGACGCCGTTTGTTTTTTAGAACACGTGGGCTTTATTGATCACATAACCATAATGTCATTACAAATAAACTCCCTGATACAATCGGGAGCAACACCACGCGACACCAAACAAGAGTTTTCGCAAAGCCTAGCTAGTGAGTGTGCAACAAAATTCGCACCTCTGAAAACATGTTTGAAAGTACAAGACAAAAAGTTACACGCCGAGTGCTTGATGTCTTCAGTTACAGAGCCCAGAAGGGATCGATCAGTCTCCTTGCTTAACACTCGTTGGACGACAGATAGACAATCAGAAGCCATAATCACATGATCAAAGCCTTCGTCCTTTGCAAAAATGATAGCTCTACGCAGCGCCAAAGCCTCTGCAAGTTCCGGCATTGTTACCTCATTAACGTGCTCGCCGCATGCAGCTAAGCACGAACCAGTGTGATCCCTGATGACAATGCCAATACCCATTCGCCGCGAGGAGGAGAAGATTGCCGCATCCACATTTACAAGCACCGCATCTTCCGGCGGCGGAGACCATTTGTGGCTTGATGAAGAGGTCTCACGCATGTGGTTAGTGACAGGTTTAAAAAGCTGTTGGACAATCATCTCAATATAAGATTTTACCTTCACAGCAACAGACCTAGGATGCAACATAAATTCTTCCTCACGAGCCTTGTTGCGAGCGTCCCAAATATGCCACATAGCTGTCATGACCGTGGTGATCTCAAGCTCAGAGCCCCTCTCCAGGAAATCTAGGACCCACACCCTAGGCGAGGTGAACTGACTTCTACCCAGGTGGACCATATACTCCTGCCTGAGATCCCGCCAAATTTCATTAGCATACTGGCAGAAAAGCAGAGAATGTTCCACCGACTCACTCTGACCACAGAAAATGCAAAGATCCGAAGCTGGGATACCACGATGTTGCAGTTGGGTACCACATGGTAAGAAGTTATGCGCAAAGCGCCAAAGAGTAATCTTCATCTTTCCCGGTGCCTTAGCGGACCATAATTTCTTCCACAATTTCATGTCATTCGAAGCTAAAGATGAAGAACCATTCCCATTCATATTACGATCATGCCTGAACTGGTCCGATCTAGCCAAGTTGTATGCAGATCGTACCGTGTACACACCAAAACGATTATGTGGCCAAGAAATAAAATCTCCGCCGCCATGCCGACTGATTGGAACCTGTAGTATCCTCGTAGTGGTGTCCTCATCAAAAATGGAACGAAGAAGATCCACATTCCATGTATGCGAGCTTGAAGAAATCAGTGTATCAACAGTCTGATCCTCTGGGATAGCTACCCGAGGTCGTAGCAACTATGGAGAGAGAGCAGGTATCCAATTATCCTTCAAGATTTTAGTTTTCATGCCATTGCCAATACCCAGCGAACTCCCTGTACTAGAAGTTTCTTTCCATGCATAATGCTTCTCCAGGTATACGACGAGGAACGAGTGGTCGAAGCATCCCAGAAATCACAATCAGGATAGTACCTAGCCTTGAGCACCCTAGCACAAAGGGAGCTAGGATCAGTAAGGAGACGCCAACACTGTCTGCCCAACATTGCTTGGTTAAATAACTCGATGTCACGGAAACCGAGACCACCAAGATTCTTTGGGGTAGACAACCACTTCCATGAACGCCAATGGAGCTTCTTCTTGCCGTTCTCAAATCCCCACCAGTAATTAGCAATAGCTCTTCTCATATCTTCGCAAGTAGAGATCGGCAAAAGGAAACCACTCATAACAAAAGTGGGTATGGATTGTATAACAGCCTTCAAGAACACTTCCTTACCCGCCCTAGATAAAGGACGATTAGACTGTCCACTCATTCGCTGCCACATACGATTATTCAAATATTTGAAAGTCCGAAGCGGGGACCGGCCTACATCAGTAGGCATTCCGAGATAAGAATCCTGCAAAGCTTCGGTTTGGACTCCAATCAACTGCATCACCTCATGCTTGACACCCACCGGACAATGTGGCCCAAAAAATACTGATGATTTGTCCACATTAATTTTCTGGCCCGTGCCATCACAGTACTTGCCTAGCGTTTCCTTAAGAGCCATCACACTCTTATTATCACTGCGCGAAAAGAAAATACTGTCGTCTGCAAACAGTAAATGTGATATAGGAGGGCCAAGTCGACCATTACGAAGACCTTGTAGCTCACCTTGAGCCTCCTTTTTTTGCAGAATACAGGATAATCCTTCCCTGCATAATAAGAAGAGATAGGGACTAATGGGATCCCCTTGTCTAATGCCTCTCGATGGTACCACTGGATCCGTCAGTTCACCATTTACACGAACGGCATAACGAACAGTGGTGACACACCGCATGACAGTTTGTATCCACCCCTGGTCGAAGCCAAGTTTTTTAAGACATCCATGAAGATAATTCCACTCAACGCGGTAGTACGCCTTCATCATGTCCACCTTCAGAGCAAAGAAAGGTCTCTTTGCATGTTGTTGTCTGATTGTGTGCAAACATTCATAAACAATGAGGGCATTGTCGGTGATGAGGCGCCCCGGCACAAAGGCACTCTGATTTTCAGATACAACCATCGGCAAAATCAGTTTCAACCTATTTGCCAAAACTTTTGATGCAATCTTATACAAAACATTGCAAAGAGAGATGGGCCTGAAGTTCTTGAGATGGACCGGATTACTGATCTTTGGAATTAAAACAATGACCGAGTCACAGAAACCCTCAGGAATAGTCCCTCCCTACAAAAATATTTTAACCGCCCTGCAGATTTCATCCCCAAAAAAATTCCAATGGGTTTGGTAGAACAAAGCCGGGAAACCATCAGGTCCCGGCGCCTTCGTAGGGCCCATTTGGAAAAGAGCTATCCTGATCTCCTCATTTGTATAATCACGAGTAAGTTCAGCATTCATCTCCGACGTGACTTTGCATGGGATCGCATCAAGAACAGCATCAGCAGACAAGGTGGGTTCAGAAGTAAACAGGTCACCATAAAAGTTCTGAACCATACGTTTGATCTCTGAAAACTCATCACATTTCGAGCCATTTTTAATTCTGTTTGTCTTTTTGCGTGTTGAAGCCCTTGCATGAAAGAAGGCAGTATTTCTATCTCCCTCGCAAAGCCAGTCAATTCCAGAACGTTGTCGAGCCATTACTTCTTCTCTCTCAAAGAGTTCACAAAGCTCATGTTCCACCGAGCGGATTTCAGATATAGAACACGTACTGTCATCGCGCCGCATGGCCTTGAGCTTACGTTCCAATTTCTAAATTTTTTTCTTCACGTTGCCAAAAGAGTCACGACTCCAATTTTTCAGTGAGCTCGCAACAGATTGCAAAGTGGACCATGTGGAGTGGAGCTATGGCTGCCCCTCTCCACATTGAGCCCACACCTTCTCCAAAACGTCCGTATAATCTGTAGCCCTGAGCCATGCCACCTCGAAGCGAAAACCATGTTGGACAGGCGCAGTGTTCCGCAATTCATCCAAGGAGGAAAGGTTGATAGAGATGGCATAGTGATCAGACGCGGTAGTAATAATATTCTCGACCTGACAATTGTCAAACATTGTACTGAAGGCTCCATTAGCTACCGCACGATCAAGACGAATCTTGACATGATCATCCGCATCTTGGCGGTTATTCCAAGTAAATTTAGGACCACAGAAGCCCAAATCAGTTAACCCACAGTCATCAAGACAGTCACGAAACAACCCCATCTGTGTATCTAACCTGGCTTTCACACCCAAATGTTCATCCTGACTCAAAACCTCATTGAAATCCCCGCAACAAATCCATGGACCGTCCCATTCAGTACGTAGGCGTCGAAGGAGTGCCCAAAACTCGTGTCTCAAATCTCGACGAGGTTCGCCATACACAAAGGTTGCCCTCCACGGGGCTCTTGAATCAGAAGAAATTGTCACATCGATACAATGAGGATTGAAACCCTTCAACGACACATTGAATTCAGGTAACCAGAAAAGAGCGAGACCACCACTAAGTCCCACGCTACTAACAGCGAAACTACCAGAAAACCCAAGTGACCACATAAAATTCTGAGCTTTAGAGTCCTTCATCTTTGTCTCAGATATAAAGAGGAAGGAGGGTCGAAAAGTCCGTACAAGCCAACGGAGCTCGCCAACCACCGAGTCCGACCCTAGACCCCGGCAGTTCCAACATAAGATCCTCATTGCGTCCGGCGGGACTGCTGAGCAGTCGCCGCCAGATCCGCCGATCCTGAAACTGCCACGAGGGCATCTTTCTTTTGTTTCTTGTTTGATTCCGCCCCTTGCAAACCTCCCCCATCTGGTGTGGCCAAGAGGACAGGGACTACCACAAGAGTGCCTGGTGGTGTTTCAGCAACAGTAGCCCCATCCTCCTCAAACACCGTCGACACAGGAGGGACCTTCTAACGGTAAACCTTGCGCTTCTGACCACTGACACGATATGCATTATCATTTCCTAGAGCAAGAGCCTTCCCAGAATCAGCATTTTGCATGGTCTTAGGAATCCTTCCTCTAGCAGTTTTGGCCTTCTCCGGAGAGGTAGCCTCCCCAGCAACAGCCTTGTCTTTGTCACCGCGTGCAGCTGCACCACGAGACTGTGTTGACGGACCAGAACGTCCATTACCCGGCCAAGAGTCATGTCCACTTGAGAAACTCTGACCAGACGATGCACCAGAGTGCTTAAACTTGCGATCATCATGCACACACAGCCGAGGACCATGATAAGGCAGTAGTCCATCGGCATCTCTCTCCGCCGGCACGGGACAGGTCAACGATGAGTGCCCTATGATGCCGCAGGAGAAACAGAAGATCGGAAGCTTCTCATACATCACCGTGTAATAATCAGTCTCCTTCCGACTCTGAGAGTACACAGAAACACAACGCATGGGGGGATCAGTAATGTTGATAGTAATGCGTGCACGAAGGTATTCACCCCATGCCCGTCCTTTGGAATCAACATCCATCTTCTCCACCTTGCCAACACAACTGGCCAGCCCTTTACCACGTCCATCATTCATAAGACCGTAAGGGAGGTTCAAAAATCGAGTCCAGATAGTGAGAGAGTTGAAGCAATAATCTGTTGGCTTAATCCTGGGATCAAACTCCGTGAGAATGACACCATGTCTGCCCACTGTCCAAGGGGCACTATCCAGAACACGTAACTTGTCAGCCTTGCAAACAAATTCAGCCATAAAAGTATTGGCACCCATCGGCCTCATCTCCAGCCCTCTAGGGTTTCCCCACGCCGCTCGAAGGGTGGCTCTGATCGTCGAGATATGCAGACAGTTTGGAGACAGTACCTTACCTACCAACGCCCACTCAGGGCAGCCCAGATCAGCAACGTCTTCGTCCTCAAGAACGAAAGCGTTTGCCTCCTGCGAGGTCAGCTTCAACCGACCCAGCATCTCGGCAATGCCATCACCAGCCGCAGACTCACCGGGATCAGTGTTACACGTTGAGGAATGTGAGCGGGGCAGATCCTTAGAGCAGATCGCCACTTTTCCAGACGCCTTTGGGGCGCCTGACTTGGCCTCCAGCGATCTAGTCTCCTTTCCGGCCATCAGTCGCTCCCACGAGATCACAAGTGGGAATGAGGATGGTGTGTGGGAGAGGAATCGTGGGAGGAAACTGGGGATGGAGGCGCCGGTGGGCACCGCCGTCAAAAATTGTCGAGGAAGCCTGAGATCCGCAATCGCCGGAGCGGGAGAGGGAGCGTCAGGTAACCGACATAAGTCGTGTCCATCAACAGTTAATCTTTCCTGGACGCCGTTTAGGGGACGATGGAAATACTCTTAGCACAGCAATATGCAAAGGTAAATCAGTCAATAGCGTATTGACACCAGTTTTGCTACGTCGAGCAAAAGCGAATGGAAACACAAACACAAATAAAGGTCACATGTACGAGACCACACACTCCCTCTCGTCTCGCATGCTCTCCTCCTCCTTCAGGGCTGGTTGGCCCCTCCCCTCTCCCCTCCGGCGATGGCCGGCGGCAAGTAGGGCGAGGGTCCCCTCCTTGTATAGCAGTAGTTTAGGTTCTAATCTTGGCTTGATGTCGGTAGTGGGTGCCATGCCCGTAGAGAGGAGTGGAGATCTAGATCTGGGCGGTCAGATCTGGTTCGATTCTAGCCTTCATCTTCTTGCTCTCTTGCTCCCTCGGTCGGGGCTAGGAGAGGATAGAGAGGCTATGAACTCCTTGAATACGACCGTTGTCCGGCGCCTTCCCTTGAAGTGGAGTTGTAGTGCTGGGACTCTTCCTCTGGCCAGCCATGGTGGCAATGAGGGGAGGGGCCCTAGTGCTTCGTTTTTTGCAGAGGGTGGAAGGCGGGGAAGGCTACTGCTGCGCCTTGGAGACAAGTTCTCCGGGAGTCAATCCTCAGCGGCATTTCTCCGACGGCAAGCAGGCGTCCACGGCTGAGCTTCATGGCTGTGAGGCAGCCACTCCCTCCCTTTTCGTCGGCAAGCTAGCGAAGGGTGCTAAACCTCTAGGCCGTTGTGCCACATCGGAGGCTCTTCTACACCAAGACGGTGTGCCCCCGTCGATCCACCCCAAGTGGTTCCGTCCCCGGCGGTGGTGCTGACGACCGTTCTTGGCTGCATCATCTTTTGTTCGGTGGAGAAGGAGCGAGGCGAAGATCTGGGCTTGATTGCTTTTTCACTTTTAGCTCTAGGGTCTTCGGTGCATATTTCATGGGCTAGGTTGTTTTTCCATTTGTTTTTGAGGGTCTTTCTGTAATATTTGCTCCACCAAGATAATATAATGCAGCAGTCGGGGTCCTTCGAGACCCCTCTTCCTTTCAAAAAAAAAAAGTCACATGTGGCGGTGTGGAGCCCTGTCACCAGCCGGCCACAGGGATGGCTGGCTATAAAAACGCACCGAGACGCCGCCAGAAGCAAGCAAACAAACAAACAAAGCAGCCACGCCGGACTCGTAGCAGGTCTTAAACGTCGGAGACGGGCATCACCGTCCACCGTCTCTTCCTCAGGCAGGCAGGCAGCCACCGATCCGCAGATGGCCGCCGCCTCCGTGGTGGTTGTGTTCGACTTCGACAGGACCATCATCGAGTGGGACAGCGACGACTGGGTCATCACCCAGCTCGGCGCCGCCGACGCCTTCAACCGTCTTCGCCCCACCATGAGCTGGAACTCCCTGATGGTATGTTACATATCTTATTATCATATATACACGCAGATTTGTGCTTCTCCCGACTGAGGCGTGAGGCCCAACCGAAACTCGTCTTGATGTCTTCCAGGACAAGATGATGGAGGAGCTCCACGCACAGGGCAAGTCCGCCGTGGACATCCGCGAGTGCCTCCGGAGCGCGCCACTCGACGCGCACGTCCTCTCCGCCATCAGGACGGTGTCAGCATTAGGGTACATATATGCACTGCAGCCATTATGGATGGACGGATGCATGCCGATGTGTTCTTGGTTTTCTGACCCGGTGCTAGCTGGAGCTCTGGATCTTGATGGTGGTAGGTGCGCGTTGCAGGTGTGATCTGAAGGTGGTGAGCGACGCAAACGCCTTCTTCATCGAGACCGTCCTGGAGCACCAGGACATCCTCGGCTGCTTCTCCGAGATCAACACCAACCCTGCGCGTGTGGACCCCGACGGGAGGCTGAGGATCTCACCGTTCCATGACCCCACGAGTTCGCCACACGGATGCAGCCTGTGTCCTGAGAACATGTGCAAGGTATGGACAGTAGGATGACACATCAGTTCACCTGTTAATTGGCAGATTCAGTTACTACTTCACTTGCTGCACGTGGGTGGGCGACGGACAAAAGAAACAATACTGTATATATCAGGCAATATATTGATGTGCTCTGCGTTTAGAATCTTAGACATGATCCCCTACAAAAAGTAAGGAATCTTGGACAAGATTTGTTGTTAAACGACTAGTTAAGTAGAAATTATTTGTGCTAAAATCTTGGTGCAGTATTATTCATATAAAAATAGGTGTGAAGAATGAAAACCCAATATATATCATTCAGTGCAATGGTGTGCTCTGCATTTATTAGAATCTTATTATAGGCATGTGAATTGTTAAACGATTAATGATTAGAATTGTTTGTGCTGAAATTCCGGCACAATATTCATATGAAAAGAGGTGTGGACAATTAAAAATAACACCACAGCCGTGAACTAAATTTTTACCTACCATGTGCAGAGCAAGATCATCGAGAGGATTCAGGCAACAGATAGTGCAAAGAACAAGCACTTCATCTACATTGGTGATGGGAAGGGGGATTACTGCCCCTCCCTTAAACTAAGAGAAGGGGACTATGTCATGCCAAAGGAGAATTACCCCCTCTGGAATCTCATCAAGAGCAATCCGCAGCTTATCAAAGCTGAGGTTCATCCATGGTATAGTGGCGAGGAGCTCGAAACGATCCTACTTCAGTTGGTTAACAAGCTAATCACTCCACCTGCACAGGTACCCCAGTTGGACTACAAATGTGAGATGAGCACTCCAGTACCAACAGAAGTAGGTCACAATCAGACTCTCCCTGTCCCTAATTGATCCTTAACCGCATCTTACCTCCCAGTTATAGGCAAGAGTGTGCGACTATTTCCACATGCATCGACTAAGGAACTGTCCTTAGTCAGCATCCATCCTAGTATGTGATGTAATAAAAAAAAAGGCACTGTTTTTAATGATGGATTTTTCTGTACGGTATATCCCTTATGACATTGCTAGTTAGCATGTGATTAAAATTAAGAATCGAGACTTGCCAGTTAAGTCGGCAGCTTATACCTATCGAAATCTTCAGGCATTTAAAGTGTCCAATGGCATGTTTCAGTTGGTAAGTTCACCTGCTTCAATGAGATAAAACAATCAACAGTCAAACAGACTGATAACTATCTGGTAATGCAGATGCACCATTTTCAGTGATTGTATCTATAAATAGGTTTTACCTTAGCGCTTTGTATCAGCTTATGGAACTACCCATATATACTTGAAACCAGCTTCTGATCTCATAGTTTCTGTATGGGCGTGATCCACGGTGGCATTTCAGATTGTTGGAACAAAAGGCACGTAGCAAATAAATTCTAATATTTTGGATATCCATCTTGCGACAGGAATACGTGAATCTGGCCATTGATTTCAATCCAGCTACACCCTGGTTCCTTTTTTATTCCACGATCCAGTAGCATATTCCTAAGCCTATTAACATCATTCCATCTTCCTAAATCTGCATAAATGTTTGATAGCAATATGGAAGAAGAAACATCATGTGGCTCTAACTCAAACAATCTTTCTGCTGCTCTCTCGGCAATCTCGGTGTTTCTATGTATCCTACAAGATCCCAAAATCGTCCTCCATACAGATGGATCCGGGGTCAATGGCATCAGATTGATAAGAGATTCAGCCTCAGCTAGTCTTCCAGCCTTCGACAGAATATCAATCATGCAAGCATAGTGCTCCATCGTTGGAGTAATTCCATACACAGTGCTCAACAGTTTAAAGTACTTCCTTCCCTCATCAAGTAATCCTGCATGGCTACACGCTGAGAGAACACCTACAAATGTGATATCGTCAGGTCTTTTCCCATCATCCACCATCTGTTTGAATGCATCAAGTGCCTTATATCCATGACCATGTTGAGCATAACCACAGATGATTGTATTCCATGCAACTTGATCCCATGTTTCTGACTCGTAGAATAGCATCTCAGCATCTGTTATGTTCCCACACTTCACATACATGTCAACAAGAGCACCAGAAACGACTGAACTGTTCCAGCCAGACTTGATGGACCATGAATGAAGCTGGAGCCCACTGCCTAAGGATGCCATATCAGAGCAAACACTCAAAGAAACTGCTAGTGTGACATCATTAGGCCTTTTGTTTTCTTGCAACATTGAACGAAAACATTCAATCACCTTCTCAGCCTCCTCTGTTTTAGCATATCCTGACATAATCACTGTCCACGAGAAAGCATCTCTTTCTTTCAGTTGATAAAATACAAGACGTGCACTTGCAAAGCAGCCGGATTGTGCATACATGTCAAGAAGCATTCTTGAAACATCAGTATCGCCTTGCAACCCACTTTTAAGAAGACATGCGTGAACCTGAGTGCCATACCTCAAGTTTGTCAAGCTAGTGCAGCATCTCAAAACGCCTACATAAGTATATTTGTTGGTTGAAAAGCCTTCACAAGTCATCTGCTTGAAAATCCTCAAACCTTGCTCACAGTTGCTTTCGCTATAAAATCCGGAGAGAAATGTGTTCCACGAAAATGTGTCAGGCTCACGCATAAGCTCAAAAGCCACTGTTGCATCTTTAGCAGCACCAACTTTCACATACATATTTAGAATGGCATCGGCCACTAATTTCAGCATAGCAAATCCACCTTTCACAATATGTGCATGAACACAGCGACAAAGGTTTGCATCGCCAGTTCTTGATGCAACACCAGCAGTGCCGACAAATGTATATTGGTTTGGTTTTACTCCCATGTCAGCCATCTTCACGAAAAGATCAAATGCTTCACAAGCCATATCATGTCGACTGAAAGAAGAGATCATGGCACTGCAATGTACCACATCAGGTTCGTCTATCCTGACAAAGACTTCATAGGCCTCTTGAGCGGACAGACACCTCGAGTACATTTCGATAAGGCAATTGTTCAGAATATTATCATGTTCTAGTCCTCTCTTGATCACCAAAGCATGAACAGCCTGACCAGATTTTGCAAGACATAGTTCCGTACAGCATTTGAGAACAGTAGGCAAAGTATACTTGCTTAGCTCATCACCGGATTCCGCCAACTTACCTAAAACCTGCATGACCCTTCTGTAGTCGCCGTGCCGAGCATACTCATTGAGCAGAGCATTCCATGACACATCACTTAGTTCTGGCAAGCCCAACAACACCGTCTCGGCAGCATCCACCTCTCCACAGCTCGTGTAAGCTTCAACCAGAGAGGAACCAACATAGGGATCATCGAAACCTTGCAGCTTAACCGCCTGACCATGCACCTGATGTGTAAACTTGGAGTGCGAACCCACCGAGCAGGACTTAAGCACCGAAGCGAGTGTGAAGCCGCTAGGAGCAAGCCCTTGTTGATTCATCTGGAAAAAGAGATTCAGAGCCTCTTCAGATTCTCTCGCGGCAGTGTGAGCGGATACCATGGCGGTCCAGGCGACGGCGTCCCTGTGTGGCATTCCATCGAACACCCTTCGTGCGTCCAGCAGGCGGCCACACTTGCAGTACATGTTGAGGAGCGAGTCAAGGAGGAACGTGTCCGGCTGTAGCGCTGAGCGGAGCAGCCGCGCGTGGAGCTCCTGGCCGCAGCGGAGCGCTCGGCGGACGGCGCAGTCCTGCAGCGCCGCTGCGTGGGACCGGAGCTCATCGCCTTGCGCGTTGGTGCGGGAATGAGGATAGTGCACCGCGAGTCGCGTCGGCGGAGAAATGGCTGCCGGTGACAATAACGGAGGAGCGCGGTGGTGGTATAACGGATCGTGGGGAAGAGGGGATAGAGGGAGGGAAGCCATGGATTTGGCCAGCAAGAGACCGCAGTCACTTCCAAGAGCGACTCTACCGGTGCCTATATAAACAGGCCGGAACTATAAAAATCCGGCGGAGGTCCGCCAGAAAAGCGGTGCTCTAGCGGTGCCTCTAAACGGCCCGATCCGTTCTTTCGTTTACCGTGGCCCGTTAACCGCCTAGATTGCGCGCTACAAGTAGCGGCCGCTCGTTCAGGTGCGGGTCGAAGCCGGAACATTTGCCACTACCAACCCTAGCACCACTGCTCCGTCGTCGCCGGCAGCACAAACTCCGGCGAGCAATCGGGCGCATACCACCACCAGATCGGAGCTATGTCGTGCCGCTGCTGCCACTTGGGCGTTGGGGAAGCGCGAAGTGGAGGCTGGGTTGACCGTGATCGGCCCCGCGCCGCTGCGAGCGAGCTCACGAGGAGCGGAGGAAGCTCGTGCACTCGGAGGGGTGAAGAAGAGGGTGGCAAAGAAGTGGACAAACCATGGCATACGGTCTTCGGCATCGCTCCCCCGCTACGACGTGCCCCTAGAGCATGCGAGGACGGTCTGTAGGTACGCATACGCTGATGCGCCGCCCTTTGGAGAGGGGAGCTCGTGCGCTGCTCCTCCGTCTCTCCCCTCCTCCGACTACGGCTCGGACGAGTGGAGAGAACGACGCTGGCGAGGAGCCACTCGCGTTTGAGCTGATGTTGCACGAGTCCGAGCTCGCGCGTGAGACGAAGATCGTCCGCGAGCAGGTGAAATGGCGCTGGGCCATCGAGCTCGTCAACGCGCCCGTCGCCAAGGAGGAGGCGCACACCACCGCTAGCACCAGCAACATCGTCAAGCTCGAGTGAGAAGTGAAGCTCCTGCCGTCGTGTCTTGAACCTCTCGTCGCCGTCGCTGGAGCTCCAATTGGTCTACATCGCCGTCGTGCCCCTATTTATGTACACACGTAGCTTTTGGTTCGCTGGTTTGTAAATTAAGTACTCCCTCCGATCCAAATTAATTGACTCAAGTTTCTCTAGATTCGGATATATCTAGTACTAAAACATGTCTAGATACATCCGAATCTAGATAAATCCGAGTCAATTAATTTGGATCGGAGGGAGTACGAATTTGCTAGTTTATGCAACGATCATGCTTGTGTTCTTCCCCGGATTTTAGTTATCATTTTCATTTACAGCCACTGGCAGTTCAGTCGCATGTATCGTGTGTTTAAGGCACCGTTAGAGAAGACCGCCTACAAAGAAAGAAGGCGTAGCCTACTGACTACAGAAACTAATCAACAGCACATCATAAACATCCCGTACAAAGACAATTACTCCCTCCGTCTTAAAATAAACGTCGCACGATAAATCTGGACACTATTTTATATATAGATACATCTAAATTTTAATAAATTTTTAATATTTATTTTGAGACGGAGGGAGTACAAAGCTTAAAACTGCCTTCATCAGAGAAAAGCTTTAGCAAATGTAAAGTCACCAGTTACATCGTTGGCTATCAAAATTCTAATATCCGTAGCCAGAGCCACCATGAGAAAACTCACGGAACACCAGATACAAAAAAGCATTTGCTATTCATCATCGGCCAAATGGCTCAGCAACTTCTCAGCATTTGGTACGGCAAGCATACCGGAGGCATAATATTCATGCAATTACGAACTAAAATGAAAGGAAGTCAAGATTCATTAATTCAAGATGGTCCCAGTGCGATAACAGGAAAGGTACTCTACCATTACATAAGTTTTAAAGCAGATCTACATCTTGAAGTCTCTATTGCTTGTAACAAGGAACATGATATAGTTTATGGCATCACGTGCCAAGTTGAGTTAGCTACCAGTTACTACTAGATCCGTAAGCCTCGCTGGAGTCAGACCCACAGGTTGAAGATCCCAGGACCCCGCTACAACTCATCCTCGTTGAGCAGGAAACAAAAGAGATACTACTTCACGACATCATTAAGAGGCGGAAGTCGGAAACCCAAAACAACAACAGTCTTGCAGAAAGGCAGTTGTCCAGTGAACTCTCCAAAACGACTCTCCCCAGGTAAGCATTAGTGAATGTTTCCTTCTAGGCATCAAACTGTTTCTTCCATCTCGTCATCAGACTCTGGATTCTCTACCTCACTACCACTGCTCATGCCATTGGTTGACGGCAAGTAGTAGTCCTTAACTGAGCTGTCTTCAGCCTTGTACTTCACAAACTTCATCACTGATGCGTCTTCAGTTCCACAATCCTTCCTTTTCCTTATGCCATTCGCCATCGCCTTCATAGACTGGGCAGCAGCCATGAAAGCATTATCTGCTGTCTCCATCTCCACGGCTTCTCCATCCTCACCACCTTTTGTGTCCATACCCTCCCGGTGACTCTGCTTATCAATGAAGAATAGGTCAGCATCTGAATGACTCACCCTGCTCTGGTAATCATTCTTGCCCTCATCATGCATCAGCCTCTCCCTAATCCTTGAACAGTTCTCTCCAAACACTTTAAGCCCCTTATCTTCAAGATCTACAAGCCACTCTGTGAAAAACAACCATGTAGAACTTCAGCACTCACGCTATAAAACACGATCAGAAGCACCTGTTTTGTACTTCAAAACGACAGGCTCATATCCATCTTTACTTACTCAGAAAAGCTTGAGGTGTGATAGCGATTGGTTTGCCGAGTTGGTCAGTGCCAGCTTGACGAATAGCCCACCTAGTGAGGTAACTGGGAATGTTTGAAGTCGAGAAAGCATTGATATACGACATTGCCCTCCCTTGATCTCCTTTGCGCCTATCACAGATAAAAAATAATTAGAAGAAATTTTCTATCACCAGCCAAGTTTAGGTAAAACCACCTTTTATCACCTGGCATCATTGATGGCATCAATAGTTATGACCAATCTTGACCCAAAAATAGGAAAAAGGGAACTATCAGCTTGATCAACTTCAGCTCCACTGAGGAATGAATAATCCACCAAGATCAGAGCATCATAAAGGACACCTCTCACCAAGATTTCATCATCAGCGCTCTGGGTTATGCACCAGAAATCAATGAATAATATGTCAGAAAAAACAATAATGTGATCATCACAACTAAAATTGCATGAGGGGTGAACAATTAGTTCATTTCTTCTGAATGCTATTGGCACAATAATGCAAGAAACTGAACAAGAAGTCACTATTCAAAGACAAACGAGCATTTTGTGTACTTCATTCAGTAAATCTGAAAAATGCTGGTGAACTTAATTCATTAGCAAGGAACTAGCCTGGCCTGAACAACAGCTTATGGTCCAAGATAAGTAAACACGACAATAATTAAGCATTAGGTCAGACTGAAGTTTGCGAGTTTCACAGTTCACACTACAGAGCATAATCTTAGATGGTGATTATGATTCAAAATAGAAGGGCATAAGAAGATCATCACAGATGAGACTTCAACCTGCTGCACGTTGCAAAGATGATATTCAATTCCATCCCAATTAAGGCTCCTCGTGGATACATTAACAGCGAAAATGCATAGAAACACCATCTTTGTGAAATACAATAGTCCTAGTACCGTTCTTCTCTCTAGTTTCCACAAGATAAGAAAGACCCCTGAGTCCAAGCACAAACAGAGTACAAAGGAACACATTGCACAGTTCTTATATTTCATAAGATAATGTATGGTAATTAACTAACTCATGCAACAAATAATGGTAACGCACAAGCAGCCCTCACATTCCCATTCCTTAACTAAGGGACGAGCTAATGAAATTAATGGTTATTCCTAGATATTATGATCCCTGCAACTACGATATATACTCTGAGAATATAATGTTACACACTCATAACTGGTTTAGAATGCAGTAAGCAGCTGGTGTATTCTACTCCTTGGTTGCAAGCCTAATGCTGTATGCATAACAACCAAATAGCTCTTGGGTAAAGGAACACATACCAATAGTGAATAGACGGGCAGTGGAGCGTTCACGAGCATGTTCAGCAGGACTCCTGTAAAATCAATCAGTAAAACGAAACGAAATCACAAAACCTGAAGGTATAAGAAACAGTTCTGACATTGCTAGCATCAACTCACCAAAGAATTGCTGGTTCTGGAAGACCGAGATAGAGCTAACCGCCCAGATCCTTAGCTCCTTCTGCAGCTCAGAACGTGGTGCCCCTGGTGTGCCCTGCACCTTGAGGCAGAGCCTGAGCAGGAACGCCTCGGCCACCACCACCCCGGCAAGGAAAGTGACGCTGCAGCCTTCCTTCATGAGCTCCCGCCTGGCCTCCTCCCCGACAAGCGGGAAAAGCACCTGGAACGGGCACCGGTCCCTCGAGTTGCGCACGCTCCACACCTTGACCAGATCCCCGAACCCTGGCAACAGCGTCCCAGCGTCAGCGTTGACCTCGCTGCCGGCAGGGCAGCTGCTGCAGATGCTGATGTAGCTGAGGACAGCCTCGACGAGTGCCTCAATCTCCTTGCGGGGCTTGGTGGAGTGGAAGAGCTCGGAGACGACAGGAGCAAGGAGCGCAAGGGGCTTCGCAGTGGCGCGGGAGGAGGCGGTGAAGGCGGAGAGGAGGTGGAGGATGGAGCGGAGGTCGTCGGGGGCGTCGTGGAAGGTGAGCGCGGAGAAGAACCAGACGGCCTCGAGGGGAGGGTCCGGGTACGTGTTGAGGACGCGGGAGAAGAGGGAGCGGAAGTTGGTGAGGTCCGGGTCAGGGGCGGCGGAGACGGCGGCGAGGAACCGGGAGGTCGAGTCGCGGAGGAGGGACTCGAGGCTGGGGAAGTAGCAGGCGGAACCCATCGAGGGGAAGTCCACCAGGACGCCGGCGGCCATGGCGGGCGAGAGGAGGACGGGGGACGATTCGTTCGAATTGGAGCGGGAGAGCAGCCGGTGGGATTGAAACCCTAACCCTAGATGAGGAGGGGAGAGAGGTTTCGGAGAAGAAGCCAAGCGGTCGAGGGGTTTGGGTTGGTTGCGGTGGAGCTCCGAATGGTAGAGGGCCGTGGGGGTTTTGAAGATGCGAGGGAGGGGACGGGTTTACACTGACTAACGGGGCCCAAGAGTCAGTAAGAGTCTTGCAGAGCCAGAGATGGGGCGAAGGAGGCGAATGGCCTGTTTGGGCTTTACATAGCTTAACGGGCCATTAAGAAATCTAGTCAGACTGCGCGTTGCTACGCCCCTTTATTATTACAATAAAATGGTTAGATTTTATTTATAAATCTATAGAGATATAAAATACGGAACTTTATATTAAGTTACTCATATATCGGGTGTGTGCTAGACTATTTTCTTGTGTGTACTGGACTTGTAGTTGGTTCGAGTTTGGGTCTCAAGTGCATTGTTTCTGAATTAGGATGGTTTGATGGATAAATTTATTTTAATTGATCCGGGTCTACTTGGCTACTAAAATAAATTAAAACTTTCCTCGGGAAAAGGATCACAACGAAAAGCCCATAATTTTTTAAATGTTTAAGAAAAAATTACATATATAGAAGAAAAGAATAAGGCAACACTAACACTTAAAGAAATTTGGAGAGTACATATTTTTAAGAATTTTTGAACAATCTCAATGCACTTCTGATACTTATCTCGTACGCAAAATAATACTATAATTTGGTCTAGCGGATAAAGATTTAAGTATCTACGGCCCCTACTCCATGGGTATTGCACCAATACAAAGAACTCATCGTCATGTTTACCAAAAACTGAAGATACCATAATCTTGACAACATTTGATGGATGATTACTGTTTTTCGATTTCAACAACGCTGGCTTGAGCCTACCCACACGCGGTTGTAGGCTGCAAGTCGGCTCTACTTGGCTCCACACCTGTTTATTTACCGCGAGGGCTGATTCAGGTTATTTTGTTGTTCATATATATTCCCTAGGTCGTGAGGAAGTATGCCCATGCTTTTTCAACTATCTGAAAACAATCTGCTTGCTTGTGGCCAGCTTGTCAGATCTAATCACATTTGGTGAGAGATAGTTTATCACATACAAAAAAATAGGTGCCGATTCTGTACCCTAGTAAAACCACTCACTAACAAATTAGAGAGCAAAGATAGTACTACCTAGTGTATTAGCATCATTAGTAATAAACCGAAATTGGTATACATGATTTAGAGAAAGATAATCCATGTGATGGGCGAGTGTAAGTTTTAGGTGCTGATATATAGTGAAACGAAAAGTTAAGATGCTCTAGACATTAGTTTGCTTTCAGTCACTTAAATCGGCACTTTTCCCCATGGTTATTTCAACGAATGATTAGAGCTTTAATAAACTGTCAAGATACTGAAGCAGTACTCGAAACAACAAATCGTAAAGTATATGCCCAGCTAAAAGAATGTATCTCTACATTCTTGTTTTTCACTTCAGAAGGAAATTGTACCTCCGATGGAATAATATAACTTTAGCATTCTAGAGCCTGCAGATAAGAGAACTGGATGAAGATGGCAAGAAAGTATAAATCCCAAATAATAATTTGCCATGAAAAATATCACTTCATTGTTCCTCGTGTGAGTTCCAAGATTATCACGTCCATCAATACAGCCTAATCAGGTAAAAATATTAATACAGTTCTACAGGAACAACCGCCCCGCTGAGATTGAAAAAAATCTTTTCCAGCCAAAGCTGTCGTTGCCTTTATATGGTTTTTGCAGTCTGCCATCGTATCTTGAGTCTTGATTCTAACAGACACACCATAGGCCACAGGGCATGAGCCACCCCTGGGATCGAATTGTTTTAGTATTAATAAGGCCCTGAATTCAACAAAGAAGGCATGAGAGGCATGGGAAGGAGTAGTGGTGGAATACCTCTAGACACCACATGAACAGGTGGAGCGAGACCATGGGAGACGTCTGTTGATGGTGCGTCGGGGTATGGATCCATCGTCATATGAGCATAGTGTGTGTCGTTGCGTCTCGAATGTATGGTGGGTAGGCCACGGGACACCATCGCCGGCTCGCCGCCGCCATCTAACCGATGGGAGAGGGGCGGAAGGGGAAGTGAACGATTGGTCTCATACGTGTGCACTTTGTTGATCTCTAGTGGGAGCATCCGGGCCCAGTTAACCACAACGGGCCGATTTGATCTCGAGAGAAGCTTCCCTCAGGAACATTCGACCCAATGCGGGAATAGCAACAGATCTAATGGCCAGAAATGATTAGGAAGGACAATCAAATGGCCCTGAATTCAACAAAGAAGGCATGGGAGGCATGGGAAGGAGTAGTGGTGGAATACCTCTGGACACCACACGAATAGGTGGAGGAGCGAGACCATGGGAGACGTCTGTTGGTGGTGCGTCGGGGTATGGATCCATCGTCATATGAGCATAGCATGTGTCGCTGCGTCTCAAATGTATGGGGGTAGGACACGGGACACCATCGCCGGCTCGCCGCCACCATCTAACCGATGGGAGAGGGGCGGAAGGGGAAGTGAACGATCGGTCTCATACGTGTGCACTTTGTTGAGCTCTAGTGGGAGCATCCGGGCCCAGTTAACCACAACGGGCCGATTTGATCTCGAGAGAAGCTTCCCTTAGGGACATTCGACCCAATGCGGGAATAGCAACAGATCTAATGGCCAGAAATGATTAGGAAGGACAATCGGACAGCCAAAAATGCTGAGAGTGTGAGAGTGTGCCCTTTTTGTTCAGTTTTAATATCACTAATATCCTAGTATCTATTCTATACTATTATTTACACTCGCATCGTGCGTCGTTCAACTAATTTTTCCGTCTGCCCTCTTTGGACGATTTTGCCCCTGGAGTTTCGGACATATTACCTACCATGCCACCGACAAGTCAATAAACCACCGTCCTCTTCGCTCGTCGCTCATCGATGTTCCTCTCCCGCCGCTCGCTCACGGATGCCGACGCGACCCGACACCAGCACGTCTCGTCCCGCCTGAGCTCGAGCTCGCTGATGTCTACGCACTTCTATTCTTGTAGAAAGTTGTTGGGCCTCCAAGTGCAGAGGTTTGTAGAACAGCATCAAGTTTTCCCTTAAGTGGATCACCAAGGTTTATCGAACTCAGGGAGAAAGTGGTCAAAGGTATTCCCTCTCAAGAAACCATGCAATCAAGATACAAGATGTCTCTTGTGTTCCCAACACACCCGATACACTTGCCAGGTGTATAGGTGCACTAGTTTAGCGAAGAGATAGTAAAATACAAGTGGTATGGATATAATACAATCGTGATAGAAGATAGCTTGATGGCGTGGAAAAGACTAAAGTAAAACTAAAATAAAGATGGAAGCAAGCAAACATGTAACAGATCTAATTGCAAACGGTGTATCAATGCTTAGAAACAAGGCCTAGGGATCATACTTTCACTAGTGAACACTCTCATATAAATATCTTCTCTTTATGATACTACTCTTAACTACTCTCTGGTTGGACACTCTAATCGATGGTAGGGCTATAACAGCACACCTCAAAGTTCGCTTTCCCCATCTAGATAACCCCACACTGTCACCTTGAGCTCTAGATGGTTCCAACAAACACCACAATTTCATAGAGACATCCAACTCCAAATATAACTCATAACAAGTATTTGTAATCTCTAGCCTAAGTGCCACCATGGTGTGCACGTTGTCACTTTCACACACATGGGGAGAGCCAAAGATCTATTAAAGCACTCGAGTAGCAAGGTAGATCTACTTGATTGCAAAGCTCATGATCACAATATGATCATGCATAGAGAGAGAGAGAGAGATAAACACATAGCTACCGGTAGAACCCTTAGCCTCGAGAGAGAACTACTCTCTCCTCATCATGGGAATCAACAACGATGATGGAGATGGTGGTGGAGATCGATGGAGATGGCTCCGGGGGCACTTCCCCGTCCCGGTAGGGTGCTGGAACAGAGACTTTCTGTCCCCTAAATCTCCCCTTCGGTGGCAGCGGCGCTGCGGAACTTTTCGTGGATTTCTGATTGATGATTTAGGGTTTTTGCCTCGGGGGAGATATATAGGCGAAAGAGGCAAGGTCGGTGGCCGGCCAGGGGGCCCACACCATGCCCTGGCGCGGACAAGGGGGACCCGCGCCCAGGGTGGTGTGGCCACCCTGTGGCCCCTCTCCGTCTCGTATTCTGGCTCCATGAGTCTCCGGGAAAAATAGGCATAATGGCTTTTGTCCCGTCCAATTCCGAAAATATTCATTTTCTGACTTTCTGGAACCAAAAACAGCAGAAAACAGGCAACTGGCACTGTGGCTCTTGTTAATAGGTTAGTCCAAGAAATCATATGAAAAGTACTCCAAAGTGTGGACAAAACATAAGAAAGTAGATAAAACCAAGCATGGAACATCAAAAATTATGGATACATTAGCAACGTATCAACATCCCCAAGCTTAACTCCTGCTCGTCCTCGAGTAGGTAAGTGATAAAAAGAAAGAATAATTTTTGAGGTGACATGCACCATCATAAACTTGATCAAAGTATTTGTAAAACATTCAAAGTCGGGATCATAGTACTTCAATCATAACATAAAACACAAAGTTCTAGCAATAAGACAAAGAAACTATGATGCAACATGAAAAGGCATAAACAAAAGATTCATGAATAACAATGCTTTGCAAGACGTTTGTTTGTTTCACAAAAAGAAAACATAGCATAATAGTATTCAGCTTGGCCCTCATAGAGTAGCAAATATAAATGCATAGGACACCTACAAAGTTCATAAGAGTGACTAGATACAAATAGTTTAAAACAAGCAATATCAATGCTATGCATCAATCAACAAGTCTTGGGACAATGCACATAGAACTAAGAATGGCCACTATGCTCTCAAAGTAGGTGCATAAAGGTAGAAGGTGGAGACTCAATATAATGGTGGAAGAAAGGTCTTCATAGAAGGAAGTAGAGATTCAAGTTTCATAAAGAGCTTCCAAAAATTATGGTACTAAATAGCTTTCAGCTCTCATTGCCCCTATCATAAGCATCTTGAAGGTGATTAAGGTTAAAGTGACACAACTAACAGGATATGCTTGACAAGTTATAAACCGAAATCTCATGCCCCTTACTTACGAAGACCGAACCTCATGCTACTCAACTTTAGTCACAAGTAAGCTCTTGTCATTGTAAGTACATATGTATCATAAAGAACCGCCAACGGGGTACCCCTTGCACATGATACAGGAGCTATCCCATAATCAAAATGACGAGGCAAGCAGACAATGAGCATCTCAGCGATTTTTTTATTTGCTATTTGCATAGGTTTTTATTGAGGATGCTTCATAGATTGCTCATTATGGTGATGCTGCAAGTTTCCACCATGATTAGGCATGGCTGAGGCTAGCGGCCCAGGCGTTTCTCTAACACACATACAAACTTCATGATCTTACAAGTTCCACTCTTATTTCATACCGCCGGGATCCATAAGCAAAAGAACATGATATCAATAGGGTATAAAGTACAAGTGCAATGTTGAAAGCGTTCCCCATGATACATGGTTCTGCTAATTTCAACTTATAAAGCGCAATCATATACGCAACAAAGAAGGACCCAATGGTTCAAGTTTATTAGATGCAAAAAGTAAAGTGTTCCATCAAGTTCGTGAGAGCTTTAATCACTGGTTTTCTCATAACAAGTTTAATTTGAAAGATAAACAAAAGCATGAATATACTTGGAATAGCATATGCTAGTAGGTAGGTATGGTGGACTCTTTGGAATAACTTGGTTTAGGGAGTTGGATGCATGAGTGTAACTCATACTTGGTTATAGAGGCTAGCAAACGACTGGGAGCGATCAACTAAGAGAGCAATAATGGCCATAATCATGTAGAGAGACAAAACATCATTAATCAAAGCATAAAGTTATACTACAAGTTGAAAACTAAAGGATCATAAAGGCTATGGTGACTTTGGATAGTCATAACATGGTGTGAGCATGCGCCAAGTCAACCCAAATAAAACATCAAAGGAGAATACAACAATACTATGCTTTTAATATGCTAAAACAATGCATGATTCATCCAAGGCACATTAAGAAATCTCAATTGTTTATAACAAGTCATGATATAGAAAAGAATACTAAGCATAAAGAAAAAACAATATCAAGCATGGCATGACAAAGCATAGGCCACAGCCAAAAACAAGCTCTCTTTACCACTTAAGCATGAACTTTCCTACTCCTTTTCCATCCAAACCAAACTATTTGAAAACCAATGCATGAAAGAGGGGGACCAACCAATTTATTCAGCAAACTAAGAAAACCAAGAAAACGAAAAACTAAAACGAAAACGAAAAAGAAGACACTCCAAGAACAACACAACTATGCATGAACAATAAAAAATGAAGTGTTTGGAAGAAACTTGGGATTTTTATTGATGAAGAGGGGGATGCCTTGGGCATCCCTAAGCTTTGACGCTTGTACTTCTTGGATATTTCTTGGGGTGACACGTGTGGAATCCCCAAGCTTGATTTTTAGTCCATCCTTCATCTCATTACTCATTCCTTCCATACACCTGAAATTTTTCCTTCATACAAAACTTCACACAATCTTTATTAGCAACATTAGTGCACTCAAGATAATAAGTTGTTAGGTTCAGTTCTACCACCAATAAAACTTCCATTAAAACACTAGCTACAGTATCACTTCCCTCAAAAAGCTCAATTCCCCAAAAGAACTCAAAAAGGAACCAACAAGAAGCAAATGCAAATAATGGCAGAAATCTGTCAAAACAGACCAACAGGTAAAGACGAATTTTTTCGAAGACCTTATGTTGCTCAAATCGGAAAGTTTTTAACTAACGAAAGTTAGATAACAACCTGGGGCAGAAGCACAAAAATTCACGCCTCAAAAGGACGTACAGATATTTTACACTATTTTTTACGGTAAAGCGCATAATTCTGTTTCGGGACAGCAACTTTCTCAATCATTACTTCTCTTTTATTAGAGGTTACTCTTGGCACGAAAAGCAAATAAAAAGGATAAGGAGCGGTTATTACTGAAGTAATAACTTCCAAGACTCATCTAAAACTTTTGGGTTATCTCCCAATAAGTACTTTTCTTTAACGCTTTTAAGTTAGGCATGATAGTTTGAGAAGATGCTCACATAAGACATATGGATTGAAGTGAAAGAGAGCATCAAGAAGCAAATTGAAAGCACATTTAAGTCTAACCCACTTCCTATGCATAGGAATCTTGTAAAGAAACAAGTCATGAAAGCACAAAGCAACAAGCATAGTAAAGCAAAATAAGTGCAACTTCAAAACTTTCGACATAAAGAGGGGAAACTTAATAATGTTGAGATACATAAGACCATGTTTCCCTCTCTCATAATAAATTTCAGTAGCATCATGAATAAAATTAACAATATAACTATCACATAAAACATTCTTATCATGAGCCATATGCATAGAAGAATTAATACTCTCCACATAAACATAGTCATTCTTATTAATTATAGTGGGAGCAAATTCAACAAAATAGCTATCATTATTATTCTCATCACCATAATCATCAAATATAGGAGGAATATTGTAATCATAATTAATTTTCTCCTCAATAGTAGGTGGACTGAAAATATCATATTCATCATTGTAATCATCATATATTAGAGGTTTGGTATCATCATAAGCAATAGAGTAGCTATGTTCCAAAACTGGGGAACTAAAAAGATCATTTTCATAAAAGCTAGCTTCCCCAAGCTTAGACTTTTCCATAGCATTAGCAATAATGGTGTCCAAAGAATTCATACTAACAACATTGCTATTAGCATGCAAATAAATTTCCATAGGTTTTTTATTTTCTCTTCAAACACTTCATGTCCTAACTCAAGATAAATACTATAAAGCTCACTAATTTTGTTGTTGTTTTCCATTAAGACTAACTAGTGAAAACAAGAAACAAAAAGACAAAATTGCAGAATCTAAAGGAAATAACTTCGAGCACTCACACCGGAGGATGTGAGTACCTTTTACCTTACCTCCCTGGCAACGGCGCCAGAAAATAGGCGTTTGTCGTGGGAGGTTCTTCTTCTTTAATCCTCCGGTGTGAATACCTTTTACCTTACCTCCCCGGCAACGGCGCCAAAAAATGCTAGCGCGTGGTTGACGTGGGAGCTTCTTCTTCTTCAGTCCCCAGCAACAGCGCCAGAAAATAGCTTGATTTCTACGCACTTCTATTCTTGTAGATAGTTGTTGGGCCTCCAAGTGCAGAGGTTTGTAAAACAGTAGCAAGTTTTCCCTTAAGTGGATCACCCAAGGTTTATCGAACTCAGGGAGGAAGTGGTCAAAGGTATTCCCTCTCAGGCAACCATGCAATCAAGATACAAGAAGTCCCTTGTGTCCCCAACACACCCGATACACTTGTCAGGTGTATAGGTGCACTAGTTCGGCGAAGAGATAGTAAAATACAAGTGGTATGGATATAAGACAACGGTGATAGAAGATAGCTTGATGGCGTGGAAAAGATTAAAGTAAAACTGAAATAAAGATGGAAGCAAGCAAACATGTAACATATCTAATTGCAAACGGTGTATCAATGCTTAGAAACAAGGCCTAGGGATCATACTTTCACTAGTGAACACTCTCATATAAATATCTTCTCTTTATGATACTACTCTTAACTACTCTCCGGTTGGACACTCTAATCGATGGTAGGGCTATAACAGCACATCTCAAAGTCCGCTTTCCCTATCTAGATAACCCCACACTGTCACCTTGAGCTCTAGATGGTTCCAACAAACACCACAATTTTATAGAGACATCCAACTCCAAATGTAACTCATAACAAGTATTTGTAATCTCTAGCCTAAGTGCCACCATGGTGTGCACGTTGTCACTTTCACACACATGGGGAGAGCCAAAGATCTATTAAAGCACTCGAGTAGCAAGGTAGATCTACTTGATTGCAAAGCTCATGATCACAATATGATCATGCATAGAGAGAGAGATAAACACATAGCTACCGGTAGAACCCTTAGCCTCGAGAGAGAACTACTCCCTCCTCATCATTGGAATCAGCAATGGTGATAGAGATGGTGGTGGAGATCGATGGAGATGGCTCCGAGGGCACTTCCCCATCCCGGCAGGGTGCCGGAATAGAGACTTTCTGTCCCCCGAATCTCCCCTTCGGTGGCAGCGGTGCTGCGGAACTTTTCGTGGATTTCTGATTGATGATTTAGGGTTTTTGCCTCGGGGGAGATATATAAGCGAAAGAGGCAAAGTCGGTGGCCGGCCAGGGGGCCCACACCATGCCCTGGCGCGGCCAAGGGGGACCCGTGCCCATGGGTGGTGTGGCCACCCTGTGGCCCCTCTCCGTCTCGTATTCTGGCTCCATGAGTCTCCGGGAAAAATAGGCATATTGGCTTTTGTCCCGTCCAATTCCGAAAATATTCATTTTCTGACTTTCTGGAACCAAAAACAGCAGAAAACAGGCAACTTGCACTGTGGCTCTTGTTAATAGGTTAGTCCAAGAAATCATATGAAAAGTACTCCAAAGTGTGGACAAAACATAAGAAAGTAGATAAAACCAAGCATGGAACATCAAAAATTATGGATACGTTAGCAACGTATCACTCGCCTCCGCCTCGGGTTCCTCTACCATGCTCCGGCGGCGAGCTTTCCCTGATGGAGGATTTCAGGGAGGTTGAGATATAGATCCCACTATGAATTAATGATTGGACCGGTCCCCTCTTTTTTTCGAGCGGTGGGGGCGGAGCAGAACGACGGCCGAAGAGGAGCTCGAGTGGGTGGCGTGCATGGAGGATCCGAAACACTCGACTTGCTCTAGCCGACGATGCAGTAGAGGGCGAAGAGGTGGATCGGGTTGAGAGGAAGTGTGGGAGGACGGGGAAGAGCTCGAGCTAGGCCGGCCGGAGGAGAAGTAGGCCGGACAACTGCCGGAGGAGACTGCAGATGGCTACGCGCGTGCGGGCAGGAGGCGACTTCGTGCTGGAGCAGAGGAGACGGTCGTCTCACACAGGGAGAGAGGCCACGAGAGAGGCGAGGCCAGCTTTGCCCGTTGCCGGCGCCCCGAATCCACCGCCTCGCTCCTGACTCCCCACATCCCCCATCGCCGCAAGGCCCCGCTGCCGGACCTACCTCTGCCATCCGTACCGTCAACACCAACGACAGTTCTGAGTGACAACCGCTGACCCACTACTGCGCCCTGTGCCTCACCTCACCATCGTCCGTATCCCGAATGGCTGAAAATCACATCTACTACCGGAGGTGCACAACACCCACTTGATGCGCTCGATTAGTCTTTTTATTTGTCTAAACCGAATTTGCTGCTCTCCACTCCACTATTATTTCTATGAATCAATTATCTACTTCCGCTATTGATTTCATGCACACTCAAAGAAGGTAAAGACATAGATTAGATTTGGGCATGGGCAGCCCGGCCCGGCCCGAAAAAAGCCCGACGGGCCGGGCCTGGGCACCAGATTTGCGGCCCAAAGACCGCGCGGGCTGGGCTCGAGCCAGAGGAAAACGCAAAATAGGAAAAGGCCTGGCCCGACTGCCCGAAGGATTATGCGCTGCACGCGCCGGGCTCGGGCTCAGGTTTTAGGCCCGACAGCTGGGCCGGGCTGGGCTCGGGCCTGGGATTTGCACGGGCGGGCTTTGTCAGGCCCGGCCCGAGCCCGGCCCGGCCCAGAAAATGCCCAGGTATAACAAAGATAGAGAGAAAGAGGATGTGCTGGGAGAAGATAAGGAACCTGTGGTGGAGGAGAAAGAGAATGGCTCACCGGTATTCTTACTCTTTATTTAATGTAATATTTAATGGAGACCGTGTGAAATTCTTTTGTTTAACAAAGTACTACACCGAAGTATGAACCGAGATTTTAGGCTCCCGAGCATTAGTGCTTTGCTATTTTAAAAAAATCATCTTTATGAATTTTAAAAGAATTGGAAAAGAAATATCTGCACATAGCTAATAATTTTTCCAACAGATGCACACATTTTTAATTTCAAATACTTTTTATTTTGAGCTACATGAAAATGACAAAAGTGTAGATTTGTGATGTATATTTCAAATCCCAAGATTTTATCGGATTTTATCTTTTTATGTAGCCCACAATATAAAGAATTTCGTTAAGATTTTGCATCCTTGTAGAATACAACATTGACTATGTCCAGAATTATTTTTATTTTCTAAAAAATTTAAGTTTTTTTTATTTTTTTTAAATGAAGGGAGCACCGTAAGTCAGAAGCCAAAGACATTTTCTCATAGCAGTACATGCAACTGAACATAGACATAAACTTTTACAAGTTAGGAAGCATTGTCGGCAAACTATACAATGACGAGGAGAGACTACTCTACTCTAGCTACAAAACACCACCGTAGCGGGTAGCCTAGCAGCACGACTGCGTTATCCTATGTTCTGGACCTCCTTGGGGTGTTTAAATTTGTAATTTTTTGAATGTGCAGAAAGCTCGACACATTGAGAGTCAATAGAGACGTGGGAGGACAACTTAAATTGTAGAAAATAGTTTTGCTGAGATCACCTTAGGATGATCACAATGTCGTGCAACTTGTGATCTTTTAATAATAGCTTGCTTGCAACGTGTATCTAAAACACCGTTCTCTTTGCTAAAGTGTAGATATGGTGCCGAGGAAAAAAGTTGACAACTGAACAATTACTTCTGATCGTATGAATGAAAATCATGTGGCGTCATGTTTAAAACCTTATTTTGATTTTAGTTATTCCGTAACAACACACGGGTATTCAACTAGTATTATTAGTACGAATTTCTCAAAAAAACTATTATCATTACGAGAAATCTAACTCTAAGTCGACCTTGTTTTAGTCTACAGCGATGTCTGATGCGCTGGAGACTTACATTGAAGCATCAAATATCACCAATGCAATACGCCGCATAAGTAGTTTATGAAGAAAAAATCATATTGACAATAATGATGATGAAGAAGAAGATGGTAAAACAAGGGATGAAGAAGAAGCCCTGAATAAGGACAACATGAAAGAAGAAAAAGTGAGCGTCCTATCACATGTTAGCAGCCGCATTTTTCCTCATCTTTCGTATACATTTCTAGTACAACATGATACATTAGATTTTTATAATTTTTGTGTTTTAGGCAATATATACTAACTCATTCCCTGTAACTAAATTCCAGGTCAATACCAGGGCAAAAACAAAAGCATTCTAAAGGGCATCACCTACGAAGCTGGTTAGCTTGTATCCAAGTATGACAACAGTTTAGAAAGTAACGATACGGAAAGCCCATTACGGAGGTTTGTTTGACATAAGTGTTCAAAGTTGCAAGCGGATCTATGGAGGTACCTGATGGAATCTTTTGACCCTGAGACATGCATTATGGTGTACCCTGGCTGAGGATCAATCCCGGTACCAAAAGCCTATATTCACAAAGTTATCAAAATTCTGGATGGGAGGTGGAATTGTGTTATCAAGTGAATGTTTCTGCTACAGGATTCATGTTGGAGATATGCCCAAGAGGCAATAATAAAGTGGTTATTATTATATCTTTATGTTTATGATAAATGTTTACATCCCATGCTATAATTGTATTATTAGGAAACACTAATACATGTGTGTTTTGTAAACATAAAAGAGTCCCTAGTAAGCTCTTGTTAAACTAGCTTGTTGATTAATTGATGATCATGGTTTCCTGATCATGGACATTGGATGTGATTAATAACAAGGTTGTATCATTAGGAGAATGATGTGATGGACACACACCCATAGTAAGCGTAGCATAAGATCAAGTCATTAAGTTCGTATTGCTATAAGCTTTTAAATGCATAGTAACCTAATCCTTCGACCATGAGGTTGTGTTAATCACCATCACCGGATGGGTACTTTGATGACATCAAACACCGCTTCGTAACTGGGTGGTTATAAAGGTGTCATTGGGTATTCTGAAAGTATGTGTTGAAGCGCATGGACCAAGATTGGGATTTGTCCATCCATATGACGGATAGATATGCTCTGGGCCCTCTCGGTGGAATGTCATCTAGTTAGCTTGCAAGCATGTGACTGGGTCACAAGGGATGACATATCACGGAACGAGTAAAGAGTACTTATCAGTAACGAGGTAGAACTAGGTATGGAGATACTGACGATCAAACCTCGGATAAGTATAGTATCGCGTGACAAAAGGAATTGGTTTCGTATGTAAATGGTTCAATCGATCACGAAGTCATCGTTGAGTATGTGGGAGCCATTATGGATCTCCAGGTCCCGCTGATGGTTATTGATAGGAGATGTGTCTCTGTCATGTCTGCATATTCACGAACCGTAGGGTGACACACTTAAGGTTCGAAGTTGTTTTAAGTAGATATGGAATATGTGTTGGAGACCGAATGTTGTTCGGAGTCTTGGATTGGATTCGGGACATCACGAGGAGATCCGGAATGGTCCGGAGAATAAGATTCATATATAGGGGATCATTTTCTGAGTTAGGAAATGTTCCGGAGTGTTTGTATGAGGATTCTAGAAGGTTTTGGAATGTTCCGGAAGGTTCTAGAAGATATCTTGGAGTTTGCTTGAAAATCAAGATAGGGATCAAGGAGTCCTGGTGGGTCAAGACAAGGAGTCGTGGGGGAGGAGGACTCCTCCCCCCACTCCCCAACCCGCCGGCCATAGAGGAGGGGAGTCCTACTAGGACTCCCCCTCCCTAGGCGCCCTCCCTTCTTTAAATAGAGGGGCAGGGGCGCCCCCTCCTCCCCTGCTCTCATAACACCCAATCTCTGCCGCCTCTCTCCTCCACCTTTCTTCTACACAGGCATAGGCGAAGCCCTGCAGAATTCTCTACTCCACCACCACCACCACGCGGTCGTGCTACTGGGATTCCGTGGAGAAGGTCTACTACCTCTGCTGCTCGCTGGAACGGGGAGAGGAAGGTCTGCTTCGAATCCGCACGTGTGACCGACTGCGGAAGCGCTGCCGAATCGCGGCGCCGGAAGGATCGTCCACTTGACCGACTGCGGAAGCGCTGCTGGAACGCGACGCCAGAAGGATCGTCCACACGATCTTGAGATCGGCAAGTGATCGACTACATCAACCACGAGATCTAATCTCGTTAACACTTTCGGATCTACGAGGGTTAGTTCCTTTCTATCTCGTTGCACATGTCTAATAGATTAGATCTTGGATTTTATCTAGATTAGATCTGGGTTTTGTTCGTTCTTGCGGTAGAATTTTTTTGTTTTCCATGCTACGAACCCATCAATTCAAAGTATCTCTAGTCACGCTCCTCAGGGGGCACTGACGTGGGTATACCTTACAGGTACTCGAGTTTAACACATACGGTCCAATCTGGCAGAATCCCACGGTGTTACTGAGGCCCAATCAAGGATTCAGGTGACCAAAGGAGACTCCGACTACTTGTGATACACGGCAAGATCAAAGATAGAAAGTTCAAAGGGAAAAACCCTAACTTGTAACCGACTCGACCTGCTATCCCGAGACCTAGCTTATCTATATAAAGGCTAGGAGGGGGCGGCGAGGAGGACGATCACAACCCTAGTTTCCACAACCTCGCCAGATTGCATCTGTGCACCCCCTGTAACTTTCGACTCCCTCGATAATTCCAAGAGCAGATAAGCAGGAGTAGGGTCCTCTACGAGGCCTGAACCTGGGTAAACCTTGCATCCCTATGTGTTTGCTTTCTAGACGATTGATGCCTCCAGTGCTCCCTCCTTCTCCAAAACCCAAGTCCATAACAATGGGCATTGATGAGTTTAACCCTCGTCAGGCGCCATAAAGAGATATTGGACGCGCTGGACACTTGGAACGCCTAGTCGCGAACCCCATAGGCACATTCGGTCCAGCGTGGCCCAATAAATTTTCTCGTGCGCATGCCTCGTCCGTGCGCCATCAGGATCCTTCTAGACATGTCGGACACAAAGCACACGCCGCTAGATTGATGAGTTTAACCCTCATCAAATTGGCGCCGTCTGTGGGAATTGGGAGTGCTGATGTCGCGCCTTCTTCGGCCCCAGCAACTACGATCTACAACTCTACAACAACATAGATTCGCCTCCTCTTCGGCGCTTTCTACTTCACCGTCCATACGCTAGCCACACGTCCGGCTTTCGAGTCCGTGGGCGATGGGATCGGTCCGGCGATCGGGAGCTGATGGCTCAGTGTTGATGTAGAGCTCGTTGGGAACCCCAAGAGGAAGGTATGATGAGCACATCAGCAAGTTTCCCTCAGTTATGAAACCAAGGTTTAATCGAATCAGTAGGAGCAAGGAAACACCCCAAAGGTGTTGCTAGCTGAGCCTTGGCAGGGTGCACTACCGGTGCTACTAGCAACGTGGAGACCTGCACAACACAACCACAGAACTCTGTCCCCAACTTACGATGAGGTTGTCAATCTCACCGTGTTTGCCTTAAAACAAAGGATTAAACGTAGGAAGTAAAAGTTTGCAGAAAGTAAACACAAAGCGGTAAACAGTTTATAGATTGTATGTAAAGAAAAGGACCGGGATCCATAGTTCACTAGAGGTGGCTCTCCTTAAGATAGATAACATGCTGGGTGAACAAATTACAGCGGGGCAATTGACAAACATCGAGAAAGCAATACATGCATATACTAATCATATTGACTCCTTTGGAACTTGATTGGGCATTACAACATTATACATAGACCGCCATCCAACTTCATCTATGACTAATAATCCACCTTCAGGTTATCATCCGACCCCCCTCCAGTATTAAGTTGCAAACAACAGACTATTGCTTTACGAACTGCGTGTAATATAAACAATACGATTGTTCTATGAACAAAGGATTTTTGTTTTCTCCCTAGTAGCAACAACACATCTAGTACCTTAGAGATTTTTGTCACTTCCCCAGATTACCAGAGGCATGAACCCACTATTGACCATAAATACTAACTCTTGAAGTTGCTAGCATCTACTTGGCCAAGATAGCTACTAACAATGGAAAGCATGCAAGATCACAAATAACACAGACATGATAGAATCAATAATCAATCTAGAATAACATCTCAATATCCATCGGATCCCCACAAACATAACATGCAGAATTACAAATAGATGATCTTGATCATGAACGGAGCTCACAAGATCTAAACATGAAAGCACAAAGGAGGAGAACCAGCCATCTAGCTACTACATGGATCCGTAGTCCAAGGATAAACTACTCACGCATCACACCGGAGGCTTGCATGGTGATGAAGAAGGCCTCCAGGGTGAATTCCCCTCTCCGGCAGGGTGCCGGGAAGAGCTTCAGATCCCTCCCGATCTAGGGATGGAGATGACGGTAGACTCTTTCGTGGATTTTTGATCGGGTACTTAGGGTTTTCGTCACGAGGGCATCTTATAGGCGAAAGGAGAGGCTGAGGGGGTGCTGGGGTCGGCCAGACCACCCCCTGGCGCGGGCCAGGCCTGGCCGTGCGGCCAGGCGGTGTGGCCGGCCCCCAACCCTTCTCCGCCTCGTATTCTAGCATCCGATGACTTTCGAAAAAATAGGCACTTTGGCTTTTGTCCCGTCCAATTCCGAGAATATTCATTTTATGACTTTCCTGGAACCAAAAACACCAGAAAACAGGCAGCTGGCACTATGGCTCTTGTTAATAGGTTAGTCCCAGAAATCATATGAGAAGTACTCCAAAGTGTGGACAAAACACAAGAAAGTGGATAAAACCAAGCATGGAACATCAAAAATTATAGATACATTTGCAATGTATCAACATCCCCAAGATTAACTCCTGCTCGTCCTCGAGTAGGTAAGTGATAAAAAGAAAGAATAATTTTTGAGGTGACATGCACCATCAAAGACTTGAGCAAAGTATTTGTAAAACATTCAAAGCTGGGATCATAGTACTTCAATCACAACATGAAAGACAGAGTTCTAGCAATAAGACAAAGAAACTATGATGCAACATGAAAAGGCACAAACAAAAGATTCATGAATAACAATGCTTTGTAAGACGTTTGTTTGTTTCACAAAAAGAAAACATAGCATAATAGTATTCAGCTTGGCCCTCGTAGAGTAGCAAATATAAATGCATAGGACACCTACAAAGTTCATAAGAGTGACTAGATACAAATAGTTTAAAACAAGCAATATCAAAGCTATGCATCAATCAACAAGTCTTGGGACAATGCACATAGAACTAAGAATGGCCACTATGCTCTCAAAGTAGGTGCATAAAGGTAGAAGGTGGAGACTCAATATAATGGTGGAAGAAAGGTCTTCATAGAAGGAAGTAGAGATTCAAGTTTCATAAAGAGCTTCCAAAAATTATGGTACTAAATAGCTTTCAGCTCTCATTGCCCCTATCATAAGCATCTTGAAGGTGATTAAGGTTAAAGCGACACAACTAAGAGGATATGCTTGACAAGTTATAAACCGAAATCTCATGCCCCTTACTTACGAAGACCGAACCTCATGCTACTCAACTTTAGTCACAAGTAAGCTCTTGTCATTGTAAGTACATATGTATCATAAAGAACCGCCAACGGGGTACCCCTTGCACATGATACAGGAGCTATCCCATAATCAAAATGACGAGGCAAGCAGACAATGAGCATCTCAACGATGTTTTTATTTGCTATTTGCATAGGTTTTTATTGAGGATGCTTCATAGATTGCTCATTATGGTGATGCTGCAAGTTTCCACCATGATTAGGCATGGCTGAGGCTAGCGGCCCAGGCGTTTCTCTAACACACATACAAACGCCATGATCTTACAAGTTGCACTTTTATTTCACACTGCCGGGAACCATAAGCAAAAGAACATGATATCAACAGGGTACAAAGTACAAGTGCAATGTTGAAAGCGTTCCGCAGGATACATGGTTCTGCTAACTTCAACTTATAAAGTGCAAGCATATACGCAACAAAGATGGACACAATGGGTCAAGTTTATTAAATGCAAGAAAGTAAAGTGTGCCATCAAGTTCGTGAGAGCTTTAATCACTAATTTACACATAACAAGTTTAATTTGGAAGGTAGATAAAAACATGAATATACTTGGAATAACAAATGCTAATAGGTAGGTATGGTGGACTCTTTGGAATAACTTGGTTTAAGGAATTGGATGCATGAGTGGAACTCATACTTGGTTGTGGAGGCTAGCAAAAGACTGGGAGGGACCAACTAAGAGAGCAATAATGGCCATAATCATGCAGAGCGACAAACCATCATTGATCAAAGCATAAATTGATACTACAAGTTGAAAACTAAAGGATCATAAAGGCTTATGGTGACTTGGGATAGTCATAACATGGTGTGAGCATGTGCCAAGTCAACCCAAATAAAGCATCAAAGGAGAATACCACTATACTATGCTTTAATATGCTAAAACAACGCATGATTCATCCATAGCACATTAAGCAATCTCAATTGTTTATAACATGTCATGCTACAACAAAGAATACTAAGCATAAAGCCAAAACAATATCAAGCATGGCATGACAAAGCATAGGCCACGGTCAAAAACAAACTCCTTTTACCACTTAAGTATGAACTTTTCCTACTCTTTCCAATCCAAACCAAACTATTTGAAAACCAATGTATGAAAGAGGGGGTCCAACCAATTTATTCAAGAAAACTAAAAACCAAAAACAAAAACGAAAAAGAAGACGCTCCAAGAACAACACAACTATGCATGAAACAATAAAAATGAAGCGTTTGGAAGAAACCTGGGATTTTTATTGATGAAGAGGGGGATGCCTTGGGCATCCCTAAGCTTTGACGCTTGTACTTCTTAGATATTTCTTGGGGTGACACGCATGGCATCCCCAAGCTTGAGCTTTAGTCCATCCTTCATCTCATTACTCATTCGTTCCATACACCTGAAATTTTTCCTTCATACAAAACTTCACACAATCTTTATTAGCAACATTAGTGTACTCAAGATAATAAGTCTTTAGGTTCAGTTCTAACACCAATAAAACTTCCATTAAAACACTAGCTACTGTAGCACTTCCCTCAAAAAGCTCAATTCCCCAAAAGAACTCAAGTTTGGGGATGCCACCCGTATCACCCCAAGAAATATCCAAGAAGTACAAGCGTCAAAGCTTGGGGATGCCCAAGGCATCCCCTTCTTCATCAATAAAAATCTCAGGTTTCTTCCAAACACTTCATTTTTATTGTTTCATGCACATTTGTGTTGTTCTTGGAGCGTATTCATTTTTGTTTTTGGTTTTTGTTTGCTTAGTTTGCTTGAATAAGTTGGCTGGACCCCCACATTCATACATTAGTTTTCAAATAAGTTGGTTTGGATTGGAAAAAAGTAGGAAACTTCATGCTTAAGTGGTGTAAAAGGAGTTTCTTTTTGACTGTGGCCTCTGCTTTGTCATGTCATGCTTGATATTGTTTTGGCTTTATGCTTAGTGATTTTTTATATAGCATGACATGTTGTAAACAATTGAGATTGCTTAATGTGCCTTGAAAGAATCATCCATTGTTTTAGCATATTAAAGCATACTATTGTGGCATTCTACTTTGATGCTTTATTTAGGTTGACTTGACACATGCTCACACCATGTTATGACTATACCAAGTCACCATAGCCTATATGATCCTTTATTTTTCGACTTGTAATATCACTTTATGCTTTAATTAATAATTTTTTGTTGCTTTGCATGATTATGCCATTATTACTCCCTTAGTTGGTTGTGCTAGCCTCCATAACCAAATATGAGTTCCACTCATGCATCCAAATCCAAATAAAACCAAGTTATTCCAAAGAGTCCATCATACCTACCTATTAGCATTTTCTGTTCCAAGTATATTCATGTTTTTATCTATATTATGAATTAACCTTGTTATGTGAAAATTAGTGATTAAAGCTCTCACGAACTTGATGGCACACTTTACTTTTCTTGCCCCTAATAAACTTGAACCATTGTGTCATGTATGTTGTATATGCTTGCACTTATATGTTGGGGATTAGCAGCACCATGCTGTCATGGGGAACGCTTTCAACATTGCACTTGTACATTGTACCAGTTGATATCATGCTCTTTTGTTTATGGATGTCGTCGGTGTGAAATGAAAGGGGAGCTTGTAAGTCCATGGAGTTATGTATGTGTTAGAGAAACGCCTGGGTGGCTGGTCTAATCCATGCCTAATCATGGTGGAAACCTGCAGCATAACCATAATGAGCAATCTATGAAGCATTCTTCTTATTAAAAAAAGAGATAGAGATTGAGAAAATAAATAAAAAAAGATGAGAAACGAGGAAAGAGAGAAAAACGCACCATTTTCCCATGGTAAATAAGAAGATGCTGAGATGCTTATTGTGGGCCCCTCGGATTAATCATCCGAGAAATCCCTGTTATGTATATATATCCACGTTCCCATGATCAGTGAGCCATGGAACATAACCGACAAGTATCATTACAACATCCGAGATATACCGAATTACAAGACTTGCATAAATGCCGTTACGGCTATACCCTCTTCAGCAGCGGAACATCATCACGCGCAGAGCCCCAATCATGCCTCAACCTACATGCAACTGACTGGTAGGACGTCCTAGATCGCATAGCCGTCACTTCATCCTATTCTTGATATCTGACCAAGTTAATAGCCAGGGACAATGCTAGTGAGTACTTTGAATGTACTCGCAAACCACCTTAAGATAACAATAATAACAAGAGGATATGCATTATGGCTGTGGTAGTAGGAGGGCTCCAAGAGAGGTTCTTTTATCAATTAGCTTCTCTTGTAGATATAGCATCTACATATCTTTGTTGAAAACTTTTGTAAACCTTTTTGGAAACCTTTTTAAAAGTTTTGGAAACACTAGGATTGGGGTACCCATTTGTTCCCGTCTTCAGGTCGTCCCACGACCAAACTCATTTCTCCTCCTTCCGACCATCCCATGGTCAAAACCTTTCTCCTTTACGACCATCCCATGGTCAAAACATTTACAAAGCCATTTCTTTTCTGAAATCCTTTTTGAAAACGAAACCAGCACCGCTCTATAGAAGTTTGTCCAACTCATCCATAACCGCGGACATGGTTCGAATAGATTTACACTCTGCAGAGGTTGTACACTTTACCCACACCATCTGGGTACACTACCCTGATCTACACCGATCATGGGTCGACTAACTGATACATTGCAAATGTATCTATAATTTTTGATGTTCCATGCTTGGTTTTATCCACTTTATTGTGTTGTGTCCACACTTTGGAGTACTTTTCATCTGATTTCTTGGACTAAACTATTAACAAGAGCCACAGTGCCCTGCCTGTTTTCTGTTGTTTTTGGTTCCAAGAAAGTCAGAAAATGAATATTCTCGGAATTGGACAGGACAAAAGCCAAAGTGCCTATTTTTTCGGAAGTCATCAGATGCCAGAATACGAGACCGAGAAGGTCTGGGGGCCAGCCACACCACCTGGCCACGCGACTAGGCCTCGCCCGCGCTAGGGGGTGGTCTGGCCGACCCCAGCACCCCCTCGGCCTCTGCTTCCGCCTATAAGATGCCCTCGGGACGAAAACCCTAAGTACCCGATCAAAAAATCCACGAAAGAGTCTGTAGCCGCCATCATATCCATCCCTAGATCGGGAGGGATCTGAAGCACTTCCCGGCACCCTGCCGGAGAGGGGAATTCACCCTAGAGGCCTTCTTCATCACCATGCAAGCCTCCAGTGTGATGCGTGAGTAGTTCATCCTTGGACTACGGATCCATGTAGTAGCTAGATGGCTGGTTCTCCTCCTTTGTGCTTTCATGTTTAGATCTTGTGAGCTCCGTTCATGATCAAGATCATCTATTTGTAATTCTGCATGTTGTGTTTGTGGGGATCCGATGGATATTGAGATGTTATTCTAGATTGATTATTGATTCTATCATGTCTGTGTTATTTGTGATCTTGCATGCTTTCCATTGTTAGTAGCTATCTTGGCCAAGTAGATGCTAGCAACTCCAAGAGTTAGTATTTATGGTCAATAGTGGGTTCATGCCTCTGGTAATCTGGGGAAGTGACAGAAATCTCTAAGGTACTAGATGTGTTGTTGCTACTAGGGAGAAAACAAAAATCCTTTGTTCATTGAACAATCGTATTGTTTATATTACACGCAGTTCATAAATCAATAGTCTGTTGTTTGCAACTTAATACTGGAGGGGGGTCGGATGATAACCTGAAGGTGGATTATTAGTCATAGATGCAGTTGGATGGCGGTCTATGTATAATGTTGTAATGCCCAATCAAGTTCCAAAGGAGTCAATATGATTAGTATATGCATGTATTGCTTTCTCGATGTTTGTCAATTGCCCCGCTGTAATTTGTTCACCCAGCATGTTATCTATCTTAAGGAGAGCCACCTCTAGTGAACTATGGATCCCGGTCCTTTTCTTACATACAATCTATAAACTGTTTACCGCTTTGTGTTTACTTTCTGCAAACTATTACTTCTTTCCATTCGATATGTTTAATCCTTTGTTTTCCGCAAAACACGGTGAGATTGACAACCTCATCGCAAGTTGGGGACAAAGTTCTGTGGTTGTGTTGTGCAGGTCTCCACGTTGCTACTAGCACCGGTAGTGCGCCCTGCCAAAGCTCAGCTAGCAACACCTTTGGGGTGTTTCCTTGCTCCTACTTGTTCGATTAAACCTTGGTTTCTTAACTGAGGGAAACTTGCTGCTATGCTCATCATACCTTCCTCTTGGGGTTCCCAACGAGCTCTACATCAACATCGCACCAGCATTTTCCTAGCGCCGACACTGAGCCATCAAGCATTTTTCTAGCGCCGTTGCCGGGGAACGAAGAAGAAGAAGAAGCTCCCGCGTCAACCACGCGCCATCAAAGTCATTTTTCTGGCACCGTTGTCGGGGAGTCAAGGACATCTTCACAAGGGGAGTCCCTCATAACCAATCTCTTTACTTTGTTATTTTTGTTTTGCTTAGTTTACTTTTGTTTTGTTTACTTGTTTCTTTATCAAAAACATAAAAAATTTAGTTTTACTAGTTTGCTTTCTTATTTGAAAACACAAAAAAATGACTACTCTTGAAAACACTAAGTTGTGTGACTTCACTTGCACCAACAACAATGATTTTATGAGCACACCTATTGCTCCACATGTTCATGAAGCTACTTTCTTTGAGATAAAACCTGTTTTGCTCAATCTTGTTATGAGAGAACAATTCTCTGGTATTGGTAATGAAGATGCTGCTTCCCATCTAAATAATTTTGTTGAACTTTGTGAGATGCAAAAGCATAAGGATATAGATGGTGATATTATTAAGCTTAAATTGTTTCCTTTCTCTTTGAGAGGAAAAGCTAAAGAATGGTTGAATTCCTTAACTAGGAATAGTATTGATTCTTGGAATAAGTGCAAAGATGCTTTCATTGGAAAATACTATCCTCCTGCTAAGATTATATCCATGAGAAGTGAAATAATGAAGTTTAAACAATCTGATAATGAACATGTTGCTCAAGCTTGGGAAAGAATGAAATCTTTGGTAAAGAATTGTCCCACTCATGAACTGACTGCTTGGATGATCATCCAAACTTTTTATGCAGGATTGAACTATTCTTCAAGGAACCTATTGGATTCTGCTGATGGAGGTACCTTTATGACCATCACTTTAGGTGCTGCAACAAAACTTCTGGACAATATGATGGTTAATTATTCTGAATGGCATACTGAGAGAGCTCCACAAGGTAGGAAGGTAAATTCTGTTGAGGAAACCTCCTCCTTGAGTGATAAGATTGATATTATTATGTCTATGCTTGTTAATGGGAAAGCCCATATTGATCCAAATAATGTTCCTTTAGCCTCCTTGGTTGCTCAAGAAGAGCAAGTTGATGTGAACTTCATAAGAAATAACAACTTTGGCAATAATGCTTATAGGAGTAATTTTGGTAACAACAATTATAAGCCATATCCTCCCAACAATGGTAATGCTTATGGAAATTCTTACAACAATAATAGGAGTGCTCCCTTTGAACTTGAAGTTATGCTTAAAGAGTTTATTAGTAAACAAACTGCTTTCAATAAAACTATTGAGGAAAAACTCTCTAATGCTGAAAGAAATATAACATCTTTGGTTGAAGCTCAATCTTCTTTGAATAAAATGGCTGCTAAACCTGAAACTAATGAGAATCCCTTTGCAGCTACTATATACAAGTAAGAATTTATGAAAATGTTAGACTATTAGCTGAATTACATGCTAAGTGGGAAAGAGAAGATGAAATTGCTAGAAACATTAGTGTTTCTACTATCACCACCACTAGTGTTGAGGCTAGTAATAGTTCTACTACTTTAGATGATAATTTCGATTTTGATCTTGATGGTTGTAATATCTCTGAAGTTATTAAGTTCCTACAAAAGCTTGCTAAAAGTCCTAATGCTAGTGCTATGAACATGGCCTTTACAAAACACATTACTGATGCTCTCATAAAGATTAAAGAAGAAAAGATGAAACATAAAGCTTTAATTCCTATAAAACAAGAAGATGGTTGGGAACCCATCATTAATATGAAAGTGAATGACTTTGATTTCAAAGCTTTATGTGATCTTAATAGTAGTGTTTCTATTATGCCTAGAAGGATTTATGATATGCTTGATTTGCCTCCTCTTGAAAATTGTTATTTGAATGTCCCACTTGATGATAATGCTAAAAGAAACTCATGGGAAGTCTTAATGATGTTATTATTATGGTTAACAATGCCTATGTCCCCGTTGATTTCTATGTTTTGGATGTTGAATACAATGCTTCTTGTCCTATTACTTTGGGAAGACCTTTTCTTAGAACTATTGGTGCCATTATTGATATGAAAGAAGGCACCATTAAATATCAACTACCACTCCTGAAAGGTATAGAACACTTCCCTAAGAAGAGAGAGAAGATTTCTTTTGCTTCTCCTATGAAAACAAAATTTGGTTTTAATGCTTCTTCATTTGAGAACACTTGATTCTTTTTCTTGCTTCTTATGCCTAACTTAAAGGCGTTAAAGAAAAGTACTTATTGGGAGATAACCCAAAAGTTTTAGATGAGTATTGGAAGTTATTACCTCTGTAATAACCTCTCCTTATCCTTTTTATTATATTTTTGTGCCAAGAGTAACCTCTAATGAGAGAGAAGTAATGATTGGGAAAGTTGCTGTCCCAAAATAGATTTCTGTGCTTTACCGTAAACATTCGTGTAAAATCTCTGAACGTCTTTTTGAGGCGTGAATTTTTGTGCTTCTGTCCCAGGTTGTTATCTAACTTTCGTTAGTTCAACACTTTTTGATTTGAGCAATAGAAGGTCTTCAAAAAAATTCGTCTTTACCTGCTGGTCTGTTTTGACAGATTTCTGCCATTTTCTGCATTTGCTTCTTGTTGGTTCCTTTTTGAGTTCTTTTGGGGAATTGAGCTTTTTGAGGGAAGTGTTACAGTAGCTAGTGTTCTGATGGAAGTTTATTTGGTGTTAGAACTGAACCTTAAGGCTTATTTATCTTGAGTGCACCAAAGTTGCTAGTAAAGATTGTGTGAAGTTTTGTATGAAGGAAAATTTTCGTATGGAAGGAATGAGTAATGAGATGAAGGATGGACTAAAGCTCAAGCTTGGGGATGCCACGCGTGTCACCCCAAGAAATATCCAAGAAGTACAAGCGTCAAAGCTTGGGGATTTCCAAGGCATCCCCTTCTTCATCAATAAAAATCCCAGGTTTCTTCCAAACGCTTCATTTTTATTGTTTCATGCACAGTTGTGTTGTTCTTGGAGCGTCTTCTTTTTCGTTTTTGTTTTGGTTTTGGTTTTCTTTTGTTTGCTTAGTTTTATGAATAAATTGGTTGGACCCCCTCTTTCATACATTGGTTTGCAAATAGTTTGGTTTGGTTTGGAAAAGAGTAGGAAAGTTCATACTTATGTGGTAAAAAGAGCTCGTTTTTGACTGTGGCCTATGCTTTGTCATGCCATGCTTGATATTGTTTGGGCTTTATGCTTAGTATTCTTTGCTGTAGCATGACTTGTTATAAACAATTGAGATTGCTTAATGTGCCTTCGATGAATCAGGCGTTGTTTTAGCATATTAAAGCATAGTATAGTGGTATTCTCCTTTGATGCTTTATTTGGGTTGACTTGGCACATGCTCACACCATGTTATGACTATCTCAAGTCACCTAAGCCTTTATGATCCTTTAGTTTTCAACTTGTAGTATCACTTTATGCTTTGATCAATGATGTTTTGTCGCTCTGCATGATTATGGCCATTTTTTGCTCTCTTAGTTTGTCGCTCCCAGTCTTTTGCTAGCCTCCACAACCAAGTATGACTTCCGCTCATGCATCCAACTCCCTAAACCAAGTTATTCCAAAGAGTCCACCATATATACCTATTAGCTTATGCTATTCCAAGTATATTCATGCTTTTGTTTACCTTCCAAATTAAACTTGTTATGAGAAAAACTAGTGATTAAAGCTCTCACGAACTTGATGGCACACTTTACTTTTCTTGCCCTTAATAAACTTGAACCATTGTGTCGTCTATGTTGTATATGCTTGCATTTATTTGTTGGGAATTAGCAGAACCATGCTTTCATGGGGAACGCTTTCAACATTGCACTTGGTACTTGTACCTAGTTGATATCATGCTCTTTTGTATATGGATGTCGTCGGTGTGAAATGAAAGGGGAGCTTGTATGTCCATGGAGTTATGTATATGTGTTAGAGAAACGCCTGGGCCGCTGGTCTAATCAATGCTGACATGGTGGAAACCTGCAGCGTAACCATAATGAGTTGTCTATGAAGCATTCTTCTTATAAAAAAAGAGTCATATATTGAGAAAAAAGAGAAAAGAAAAAAAGATACTATGAAAAGAGAAAAGAGAGAAAAAAGCATCATATTCCCATGGTAAATAAGAAGAATGTTGAGAAGCTCGTTGTCTACTTGCCTTGTCATTTTGATATGGAGATTCTTCCGTATCATTGGGCAAGGGGTACCCTGTTGCCGGTTCTCAATGATACACATATACTTATAATGACAAGAACTTACCGGTGATTAAACTTGAGTAGCATGAGGAGCGACCCTCGTATATAAGGGACATGAGATTTCTGACTTATACTTCGTCAAGCATGTACACCATAGTTTGTTCACTTTAACCTTAATCACTTCAAGATGCTTATGATAGGGGCAATGAGAGCTGAAAGCTATAAGTACCATAATTTTTGGAAGCTCTTTGTGAGACTTGAATCCCTACTTCCTTTTACAAAAGGCCTTTCTTCCACCATTATATTGAGTCTCCACCTTCTAACTTTATGCACCTACTTTGAGAGCATAGTGGCCATTCTTAGTTCTATGTGCATTGTCCCAAGACTAGTTGATTGATGCATACTTTGATATTGCTTGTTTTAAACTATTGTATCTAGTCACTCTTATGAACTTTGAAGGTGTCCTATGCATTTATATTTGCTACTCTATTGAGGGACAAGCTGAATACTACTATGCTATGTTTTCTTTATGTGAAACAAACATACGTCTTGCAAAGCATTGTTATTCATGAATCTTTTGTTTGTGCCTTGTCATGTTGCATCATAATTTCTTTGCTTATTGCTAGAACTTTGTCTTTCATGTTATGGTTGAAGTACTTTGATCCCAGCTTTGATTGTTTTGCAAATACTTTGATCAAGTCTTTGATGGTGCATGTCACCTCAAAAATTATTCTTTCTTTTTATCACTTACCTACTCAAGGACGAGCAGGAGTTAAGCTTGGGGATGTTGATACATTGCAAACGTATCTATAATTTTTGATGTTCCATGCTTGGTTTTATCCACTTTCTTGTGTTTTGTTCCAACTTTGGAGTACTTGTCTTATGATTTCTTGGACTAACCTATTAACAAGAGCCACAGTGCCAGCTGCCTGTTTTCTGCTGTTTTTGGTTCCAGGAAAGTCAGAAAATGAATATTCTCGGAATTGGACGGGAAAAAGCCAAAGTGCCTATTTTTCCGGAAGTCATCAAATGCCAGAATACGAGACAGAGAAGGGTTGGGGGCCAGCCACACCACCTGGCCGCGCGGCCAGGCCTGACCCGTGCCAGGGGGTGGTCTGGCCGACCCCAGCACCCCCTCGGCCTCTCCTTCCCCCTATAAGATGCCCTCAGGACGAAAACCCTAAGTACGCGATCAAAAAATCCACGAAAGAGTCTGTAGCCACCGTCATCTCCATCCCTAGATCGGGAGGGATCTGAGGTCTTCTCGGCACCCTGCCAGAGAGGGGAATTGACCGTGGAGCCCTTCTTCATCACCATGCAATCCTCCGGTGTGATGCGTGAGTAGTTCATCCTTGGACTACGGATCCATGTAGTAGCTAGATGGTTGGTTCTCCTCCTTTGTGCTTTCATGTTTAGATCTTGAGAGCTCCGTTCATGATCAAGATCATCTATTTGTAATTCTGCATGTTGTGTTTGTGGGGATCCGATGGATATTGAGATGTTATTCTAGATTGATTATTGATTCTATCATGTCTGTGTTATTTGTGATCTTGCATGCTTTCCATTGTTAGTAGCTATCTTGGCCAAGTAGATGCTAGCAACTCCAAGAGTTAGTATTTATGCTTGATAGTGGGTTCATGCCTCTGGTAATCTGGGGAAGTGACAGGAATCTCTAAGGTACTAGATGTGCTGTTGCTACTAGGGAGAAAACCAATCCTTTGTTCATAGAACAATTGTATTGTTTACTTTACACGCAGTTTGTAAAGCAATAATCTGTTGCTTGCAACTTAATACCGGAGGGGGATCGGATGATAACCTGAAGGTGGATTATTAGTCATAGATGCAGTTGGATGGCGGTCTATGTATAATGTTGTAATGCCCAATGAAGTCTCAAAGGAGTCAAGATGATTAGTATATGCATGTATTGCTTTCTCGATGTTTGTCAATTGCCCCGCTGTAATTTGTTCACCCAGCATGTTATCTATCTTAAGGAGAGCCACCTCTAGTGAACTATGGATCCCGGTCCCTGTCTTTTACATACAATCTATAAACTGTTACTACTTTGTGTTTACTTTCTACAAACTATTACTTCTTTCCATTCGATACGTTTAATCCTTTGTTTTCCACAAAACACGGTGAGATTGACAACCTCATCGCAAGTTGGGGACAAAGTTCTGTGGTTGTGTTGTGCAGGTCTCCACATTGCTACTAGCACCGGTAGTGTGCCCTGCCAAAGCTCAGCTAGCAATACCTTGGGGATGTTTCCTTGCTCCTACTGGTTCGATTAAACCTTGGTTTCTTAACTGAGGGAAACTTGCTGCTGTGCTCATCATACCTTCCTCTTGGGGTTCCCAATGAGCTCTACATCAACATCGCACCAGCACTTTCCTAGCGCCGACACTGAGCCATCAGTAACCGATCAAGACTCTCCGGATGCCCACTCCAATATAAGTGCCTACCCTATGAGTGTTGTTCCCCTCAACACCGGGACGTCGGGTACCAAGGACCAACCGGAGCGCTTTTTCCACTTCTCGAGTGTGCGCTTTCGATGAGGGGCTCATAGTAACGCGTGGAGGCCCGCAGACCCTTCGTTCCTTCTCTAGGTCGATGTCCCACATGGACCCTTCAGGAGAAGGCCCACCCTCCAGGGAGTTTCATCCCCTGTAATAGTTGCGAAGCAGCTTATACCAGAATAGACAAATATCAAATCTAGCCCTGTCCCATTCCAGAGTAATGTGGTTGCACAGGGTTAAGTTGTTATAGCTAAACTGCAAATAACCGAGTGTGTTTTCGTAAACCTTTTTTCCTCCAGCTTCCCTCAACATTTTGTAAAACAAAACCTTTTTCTTTCTCAACATCTCTTGGGAGGTCCCACCTCACCAAGTTTTTATCATAAAACATTTGGTAAATTTTTTTCCGGGATCTTCCCATCCTCTAGCTTTGCTTTGGCTAAAATAGGGTCTCCAAAAGGGGTATGGTGTATTACACCATCTATCATACTAGGGACAAGTAGGTGTCGTCAAGGGGGTTGTACTTAGTAGTACCAAAGTGTAATAGTTCGGAGGAGCTAAACCACTACCATATATACATCAACATATAGTAAAACAATGCAGTTTTAATAAACACTAGATAAAACATGCATAAGTAAAACAGTAGGACAAGGCCTATGAGCAAGAAGGTGGCTTGCCTGATGATCAGCAATATGGAATATATGTCCCTAGACTTCTTCTTAGAAAACCATAATACCAATAATAATAACCAACTTCTTCTGGTCTCCGATATAATCGCGTCTATCGTCGATATGGATCACATGCAAGCATACAAAGGCCACAATCAACACCAGGCATACAAGCAACGATACATACAGAAAACAATGAACAATACAAGTTTACAAATCCTTAGGTCTTAGGAAGAATGGATTTAATAAGATTGGCCTTGTCTTGAAAATATGGAAGAAAATCCCCTTAGGATTCATAGCCGAGGAACTACCTAAGAGGGGTTTTGGACCAAGGACATATTCTGTATGATACCATTGTGTAAAAATGATACCAACAGATAGGAGTTGATAAAATGAAACCAACAAAAGTGGTTTCACTATTTTATCACTTTTCTTTAATTTCTTATGAATATTCTAGTGATAAAAGCTCTAGTTTTAGGAAATAATTCACCATAAAAGTTCTGGAGCTCCAAAAATTATTTCCTTGGGTGGTTTGGTATGGCTTGATGTACTTATTCACTGAGAGTTGGAATCATGTCAAGATAATTAACAGAATGCCCTCAGGAAATTCCCAAAGGCAGTTTTGGAGCTGTTTTGTGTTTTTCACCAAATTAAATCTACATAATTTTTTGATTCGAAACCAATGCCACAAGGTAGATATTTTTATTACCTCTCTGTAGGAATTGGATTCACTCTTTTTGGAGTTGTCAAACTCCTGGAGTGATTTATCTAGGTATAATACCACTTAAAGAAGTATTTAATTCACTAAAATTCAACAGAGGGTCAATAAATCCTTATCTCCTGGTTTTGGATAGGTATTGGTGGGCCACTTCTCTAGGAGTTGTAATGAGCCTAATAGATGCTGTAGATATGCCTAGGGAATTTTATAAAGTCATAAAAGGTATGTTTTTCTTATTTTTTATAGGAGTTTAACGGTTCCACTTGGAGGGAGGCCAAGGTCATGAGGTAGGTACAGGCAATACCTACCATGGGCACTTGGGTTTACCCCATTTGGAGTTGTGAAACTCACAGGGGGATTTTCATAGTAAAATATGATACATTTTAGTAGCAGATTTATTATAATTAATATGGGCAATAATTGAGGTAGCCAAAAGTACTACATGTTAGAGTAAACATTCAGTAACCCTAGGAAATTTAGATCTAGGCGAATGGAGCTGGTTTCCATTTTCAATTCGATTTAGACCAAATAGTCAAAACAGATCTGGAATAAAAGAATAAGGCAGAGAGGCTTGTTGGGCTGGGATCTGGAGGCAGCTGGGCCGTATGGGAGAGATCGGCCCATTCGGGCGGAGCAAAGCATGGCTCGGCCGGCCCAGCTCGCGCCGGTGCGTGCGGGAGGGAGCTTTAAAGCTCTGACGGGAGGGGCCCGCCGGTCAGCCGCCCGGGGCGGGCGAAGCGGTATAGAGTGACGGGGGCCGCTCGATCAAGTGGACATCGACGACCCCGAGGCGTCGTCTTCCCCACGACTAGAGGCGGTCGACCGAAACCCTAGGGGGGCGGCGGCGGGGCTCGGGAAGCTTACCAGAGGGCTCGCCGACGACCGTGGGGTGGCGGAGATGAAGCGGCGTGGCGCGACGAGTCCGGGGATGGGCGGCAACCGCCGGTTCCGCGATGGAGTGCGGCTCCCGCAATGGAGGCCGAGGCGAGCTCGTTGGAGCGGGACCGTGGCAATGGTAGAGGAGGTCCTGGGAAAAAATAAAGGTACGGTCAGATAGAGGAGGAGGAGGGGATCACCACAGAGTGACATGCAGCAGGGGAGGAGACGAGGAGAGAGAGATTAGCTCAGCTTTTGAACAATGGCCGAGAGGCCATTTTCTTCCTCTCACGGCTAAACCAGAGCAAGGGAGGGGGAGTGGTGTAGAGGGGAGGTGAGTGAGGAGGAAAGGGGGAAAATGAGAGGCAAGGGCGTGCTGGGAGGGCCTCTGGCCTATTTATCTCGAGTTGGATCGATCCATGGTGGATTTGGTCCAAGGAGAGGATGGGGAGGGAGCTGGCCTTCCATTGGACAACAGGGGTGGTGGAGAGGTCGTGGTGGGTACCTGTGAGCTGCTTAGGGCAGAGAGAGGGGGGTGGCTGCTGCACATTATTTCAAGGATATTTCCATATCTCTTTTTATCTCTCCTTCCAAACACTAGTGGACATGGGGAGCAGTGCCCTTCTACTGGGGTGCTCGACCAGAGGAGGGGTGGTGGGCTGGGTGGAGTGATGGAAGGACTTGGTGATGATTTTATTTTGGTCTAGGTCACTAATTCCCCACTTTGCCATATTTGATCAAAATGAGGCTTGTGAAGGAATTTTAATATTTTGCATTGGGAAATGTGGGAATATGGTACTGGTAGATGGGTATGGTTGAGGCACAACTCTAGGAATTATTTTAGGATTTTTTGAATATTTTAAATCCTCATTATATCACTTATTCAAAAAGTGCATAAATGATTTCTAGAAGCTCATTTGATATTCTTGAATTGGAAAAGTGTGGTTTTTGGTGTGAGATGGTCCCAAATGTGAATACACACTTAGGGGAATTTTCCCAAGATTTATTGGAAGATAAAAGTATTTAAAACAATTATTATTCCAATTCAGCCATTTAAGAAAATGGGCAAATAGAAATAATAAAACTCTTGAAAAATATTTATTTTTGAAGTGGGAAGATGGGGTATGATATGTGGACGTCCATTGAGCCAAAATTTGGGGAAGTGTTTTGGAAAAAACCAAACTTTCCATTGTGGAAGAAGTTTTGGAGATTTTGCCTATTAAAGGGATTAAATAGATTTGGGGCCATAATAATTTTGGATAATATTTGATAAATCTTGATGATCAAGGTAGATGATGTAGACAAGGTGTAGCAATAATTTGCAACCTTGGTAATTGGAAATCCAACTTGAATTAGATGGAAAAACAAGGAGTTGAGGATCTAGGGTGATGTTATTTCATACCACCAAAACCTTGTTGGATCTTGGAGCTCAGATCTCCCCTTGGGGCATGGGGTAGATGGATGTATATACCAAGTGATGTACATCAACATGGTATAGAGGTTGGAGGTTGATATTTCTTGAGTTCACCAAGACATGCTTTCAAACTTTGAATAAAAAAAGCTTGCCAAAGCAAATTATCAACTAGCCTTCAAAACCTTGTGGGTATAAGAAGCACAAGGATCCACTTGGAACAAGTGAAGTAGGTATTGGTATAACTATATGAGTAGAACACAAACATGCAAAGAGTTAGTCCATAAAAGGTTGGATGATGGTGTGAGCTTTTGTCAAAGTAGGCATGTTGACTAGATTTGCAGAAATAGTTATTTTCTTGCCTGCAAAACAATTAAGAACAAGTAGGTTGGAGGATGATGTAACCATGGGCAAGAGTGGGACTTGATATTCCTTAGGATGGTTAACAAGATGGTTCATATGCATTTTCAAAAATGCACAAGGGTTGAGAAAGGGAGGCATTCAAAAAGGTGATGTTGGAAATAGTTTTCCAGACCGAGCCAAATTTGGCAGATTTAGGGTTTTTGACTAGAGCATGAGAGGGGATTTTTTTAATGGGTTGCAAGGTACCCAAGAATCATCAAGTGGATGATGTTGAAGTGTATATTGATTAGAAAGGATCCATGCTTGATATTGGTCTTCATTGACTTGGAAGCTTCTAGAATTAGATCACTTCAGAGCTGATCTGGTTAAGGGTTTTAGATGATTACTTAATAGCTAAGGATCATATCCAGAGTGTATTCTTGCTTAGGGTTTGGTGATTTTAAAGTATATTGATCCCATGGATGAGCTCCTTGAGTGGCTCATACTACTTCCTAAGCAATCCAGTCAAACATCAGATCAAGGCAATTCATCAGACAACAGATCAAGACAACTCATCTTACAAACAAACCAACTACTACTAGGGTTAACATCAAGATTAGCTTGAGGTAAGGATGGGAAATTTTGAAAGGTTGGAGTTTGAGTAAGGTAAGATTCCTTGGTATCCCTACCAATAGGAGAATTCAAAAGCTTTAAAAGGAGGTTTTGGGAAACCTAGAGATACGAATAGTTGAAGGTTCTGTCTATAAAACATAAGGAGATTATAATAGGTTGCTCTCCATATTTTAGGGAAATAGAAGCTATCAAAATAGTTGGTTTGCAAAGGCTTCTTGGCTCAGGTTTTGAAATGCAAGATCATTTGAGAATATGGAAATTAAGCCAAGACAGTTTTGGGAAGTAGCTTTTGTCAACTGGTGTTGAGGTAAGGATGATATCATCTAATACACACTCATAGGCATAAACATTGTCAAACAATAGACAAACACTTCACCATTTAACAAGAAAAAGTTTTTGTTCCCCCTGATTTTTGCATTCTAGACAACTAATCAGGGTTGCTGAAATTGGGATGTTACACTTATTGTCTACTTACCTTGTCATTTTGATATGGGGATTCTTCCGTATTATCGGGAAAGGGGTACCCCATTGACGGATCTCTATGATAGACATGTACTTACTATGACAAGGACTTACCGGTAACTAAACTTGAGTAGCATGAGGAGCGTCCCTCGTATTCAAGGGACATGAGATTGCCAACTTATACTTTGTCAAGCATATACTCCATAGTTTGTTCACTTTAACCTTAATCATTTCAAGATGCTTATGATAGGGGCAATGAGAGCTGAAAGCTAATAAGTACCATAATTTTTGGAAGCTCTTTATGAGACTTGAATCCCTGCTTCCTTCTATGAAGGGCCTTTCTTTTACTTTTATCTTGAGTCTCCATCTTCTATCTTTATGCACCTATTGAGAGAGCATAGTGGTCATTCTTAGTTTAATGTCCATTGTCCCAAGACTTGTTGATTGATGCATAACTTTGATATTGCTTGTTCTTAAACTATTTGTATCTAGTCACCCTTATGAACTTTGAAGGTGTCCTATGCATTTATGTTTTGCTACACTATGAGGGACAAGCTGAATACCATTCTCATTATGTTTTCTTTATGTGAAACAAACCAACGTCTTGCAAACCATTGTTATTCATGAATCTTTTGTTTGTACCTTTTCATGTTACATCATAGTTGCTATGTCTTATTGTTAGAACTATATCTTTCATGCTATGTTAAAGTACTATGATCCCAGCTATCAATGTTTTATAAATGCCTTGATCAAGATTGTGATGGTGCGTGTCACCTCAAAAATTATTCTTTCTTTTTATCACTTACCTAGTAGAGGACGAGCAGGAGTTAAGCTTGGGGATGTTGATACATTGCAAACGTATCTATAATTTTTGATGTTCAATGCTTGTTTTATACCTACTTTCTTATGTTTTGTCCACACTTTGGAGCATTTTTACACATTTTCTGGAACTAACCTATTAACAAGATGCCACGGTGTCAGTTGCCTGTTTTCTACTATTTTTGGTTCTAAAAAAGCCAGAAAATGAATATTCTCGGAATTGGACGGGACAAAAGCCAAAGTCAATATTTCACTGAGGGGAACACGAAGCCAGAAGACGAGATGGAGAAGGGCCTCGAGGCGGCCAGACCCCCTAGCCGTGCGGCCTAGCCTAACCCGCGCCCGGGGGGTGCAGCCGCCTCCGGCACCCCATCGGCCTCCCCTTTCTCCTATAAGAAGCCTTCGATACAGAAAACCTAAGTACCCGATCAAAATTCCACGAAAGAGTCTGTAGCCGCTGCCATCTCCATCCCTAGATCAGGAGGGATCTGAAGCTCTTCCCGGCACCCTACTGGAGGGGAGAGATCACCCTTGAGGCCTTTTTCATCACCATGACTGCCTCCGGTGTGATGCGTGAGTAGTTCATCCCTGGACTATGGGTCCATGTAGTAGCTAGATGGTTGGTTCTTCTCATTTGTGCTACCATGTTTAGATCTTGTGAGCTCCATTCATGATCAAGATCGTCTATTTTTAATCCTACATGTTGTGTTTGCGTGGATCCGATGGATATTGAGATGCTATTTCAGATTGATTATTGATTCTATCATGTCTTTGTTATTTGTGATCTTGCATGCTTTCTGTTGTTAGTAGCTATCTTGGCCAAGTAGATGCTAGCAACTCCAAGAGTTAGTATTTATGCTCAATAGTGGGTTCATGCCTCTGGTAATGGTGAAGTGACAGAAATCTCTAAGGTACTAGATGTGCTGTTGCTACTAGGGAGAAAACAACAATCCTTTGTTCATAGAACAATCGTATTGTTTACTTTACACACTTTGGTTAATACAATTATCTGTTGCTTGCAACTTAATACTAGAGGTGGTTTGGATGATAACCTGAAGGTGGATTATTAGTCATAAATGCAGTTGGATGACGGTCTATGTATAATGTTGTAATGCCCAATCAAATCTCATAGGAGTCAAGATGATTAGTATATGCATGTATGCTTTCTCGATGTTTGTCAATTACCCCGCTAAAATTTGTTCACCCAACATGTCATCTATCTTAAGGAGAATCACCACTAGTGAACTATGGACCCCGGTCCATTCTTTTACCATCAATCTACAATCTATTTGATGTTTTATGTTTACTTTCTGCAAAGCAATTGCTATCTTCCACACAATACGTTTAATCCCTTGTTTTCAGCAAAACTGGTGAGATTGACAACCTCACTGTAAGTTGGGGGCAAAGTTCTGTGGTTGTGTTGTGCAGGATTCCAAGTTGGAAACAACACCTTGGAGGTGTTTCCTTGCTCCTACTAGTTCGATAACCTTGGTTTCATAACTAAGGGAAAACTTGCTGCTGTGCTCATCATACCTTCCTATTAGGGTTCCCCAACGAGCTTGAATATATTTTGAGCCATCAAGGACTCGGTGAAAAACCGTGCCTACTCTGATGATGACGACAACCTCGGGCGTAGACGTGATCGCTGAGGGAAACGTTGAATGCGCGTCTACGAGGACCACGAAGAGGTCGACATGGTCGCAGCCGGCTACGCCAACAAACACGACGACAACTGCAACAACGGATACCGCAGCGGTGGATACCGCGATAGCAGGAAAACCACACAAGTGTGGCAGCACCGCACTCGCGACGAGGCACCTGGACTATCCATCTAGGACAAATTGTCCGGACCGTGCAACGTACACTTCTAGATCAACAAGCACGATGGCAAGAAAAAGTCCAGCCACCTTCTCATGGACTGCCGCGAGTTCCTCAAACTCCATGAAGGCCTGGCCCAAATGAATCGCGACGCGATCAACCAAGGCTACGGAGCTGCACCGGGCGCTGTGGCTCATGGAGGACCTCCACCACCACCCGGGCCACCACCACCTCTGTCTGCGCCAGTCTAGAACCATGGAGGCGAGCCATACCCTCGAGCACTGGGGAACAAGGGGATGGTCCAAAAAGGACGCCCCTCAAATCGAGTGCAAAAAGCAATCACTCGCCAAGTCAACCTAGCGATGAACTCTACTCCCTCCACCATTGAGTACCTCAGTGGAAGCGAGTCATGCATCACCTTCGACAAATGCGAGCACCCGCGCCAAGTACCTCGCCTAGGTCACTGTCCCTTGGTGCTCGAGGCGCAGATCGGAGGCTTCAAGATGAGTCGCGTCTTCATGGACGGCGGAAGTGACATCAATCTCATGTTCGTAAGTACCGTGTGTGCAATGCAAATCCGTCTGACATGTTTGGAAGTTTCAGACACGACCTTCCACGAAATCGTCTCAGGGAAAGGCGTATATCCCCTGGGTAAGATCAGCCTCGACATCATCTTCGGCATGCTGTTAAATTTTTGGCGAGAGCGCATTGAATTTGAAGTCGTCGACCGGCCCTCACAATACCACTTCATCCTCGGACCTGTCGCGTTCGCGAGGTTCATGGCAGTACCACACTACGCCTACTTGCAGATGAAGATGCCGGGCCCAAACAGCATTATCACCGTCAATGGAAGCTTTGAGAGGTACGACAATTGCAATAGGGAATTCAACAGAATCTACCAGTCTTTCGGCATGCAGGAGGAGCTGGTGCGATTCAAGGAGTCGACAGACAACACTCTACCTCCCCTGAGCATGCCAAGCTCACCTGACCAATCCTTCAACACGTTGGTGCACACCAAGAAACTCCAGGTCCATCCAACAGACCCAACCAAGACGACCCTCATCGCCAACAACTTGAGTCCCACATAGGAACTCACGCTCGTCGAATTCCTCCGTGAGCGCTGGGAAATCTTCGTCTGGTGTCCAGCAGACATGCTAGGAGTTCCCAGGGAATTCGCCGAGCACGCACCCAACATGAATCCTGAAGCAAGGCTAGTCAAACAAACAATCCGGGGACTATTGGAGCCAAGGGAAAAAGTAGTCGGAATGGAAGTCAACAGACTCCTCGACGCAAATTTCATATGCGAGATGAAGGAAAGCACCTGGGTCGCAAACCCCGTGCTCGTTCCTAAAAAATACACGGATATCCTGTGGATGTGCATGGACTTCACCTTCCTGAACTAGCATTTCCCGAATGACCAGTTCCCGTTGCCACGGATCGATCAAATAATTGACTCCATCGCGGGATGCGAGCGTCTCTGCTTCCTCGATGCCTACTCAGGCTATCATCAGATTTGAATGAAGTAGGAAGACCAGGAGAAAACAACGGTCGTCACGCCCTTTGGTGTCTTCTGACAATGATGCCCTTCGGGCTGAAAACGCAGGAGCCACCTACCAGCGGTGCATGCAGGTCTGCCTCAAGAGCCAACTTGGTCACAACATCCAAGTCTATGTTGACAACATCGTCTTCAAAACCAAGGAAGAAGCCTCATTACTTGACGATCTCCGCGAGGCCTTCGATAACCTTGACCTCTACCGGATCAAACTAAATCCGGACAAATACGCCTTCGACGTACCATTTGGGCAGCTGCTCGGGTATCTCATCTCCGTGAGAGGGATCGAGGCCAACCCGAAGAAAATAAAGTCCATACTGGCCATGGAGAAGCCGAAGAACGTAAAAGGCATCCAGCAGCTGGCTGGGCGAATCGTGGTGCTCAGTCGATTCATCAGTGACATGGGCGAAAAGGCACTGCCTTTCTACCAACTTGTCCGCAAGGCTGACAAATTCGAGTGGACAGACGAAGCACAAGAAGCATTCGAAGACCTCAAGCATCTACTGTCCACCTCGCCGGTGTTGGTGACATCTTGTGAAAAAGAGCCGCTACTACTATACATCTCTACCACCAACCAGGTGGTTAGCACTGTGCTCGTGGTGGAACGAGCCAAAGAAATAAAGTCCACGGGGTACAATGCCCAGTCTACTACCTCAGTGAGGTGCTCACACCAACAAAACAGCGGTACCCGCACTATCATAAGCTGGCATATGGTGTCTTCGTGACAGCTAGGCGACTACGCCACTACTTCCAGGAGCACCCAATCGTAGTGGTGAACAACGCCCTGCTTGGGCACATACTCAACAATCCCCACTGGACGAGTGGCTCTCTAGGTAATCGAACTGTCTCCAGGAGACATCACATATGAGAAGCGAGACGCATCAAGTTGCAAGTTCTGCCGGACTTCCTCGTACACTGGATGGAAAACCAGCACCCCGACAAGCCAGACATGTCCTATCTATGGACAATGCACTTTGATGGGTCCAAGCGCAAGGTGGGAGTTGGCGCGGGCGTCATCCTGACATCACCACAAGGTGACAAGATTAGGTATGTTCTACGAATGCAGTTCACCGCCTCCAACAATGAAGCTGAATATGAAGCCTTGCTCCACGGGATGCAAATGGAAAAAGCCTACGGTGCCAAACGACTTGTCATCTATGGTGACTCCAAGCTGGTGGTCAATCAAACAATGGATGAGTGTGATACTCTGAGCGACAACATGATCTCCTACCGCGACCTCTACGACACACTCAAGGGAGACTTTGACAGCTGCGAGCTGCGGCACGTCGGCCGCGAGAGCAACGAGGAGGCAGACACACTTGCCAACAATGGCTCCACTTGTGCCCAAGTGCCACCTAGAGTATTTCTTGAGCGCATCTGCAAGCGCTCCATCAAACCAAAGGCTCCAGAGAATAAAACAAGTGCGTCAAAGGACTCAGGGGCTACGCCACCCAACGAGCCAATGACACTCGACGACACGGGGCCAGACACAAGACTCGAAGGCCCCATGGAGGTCATGATGACCGAGCCATCCTGGACGCAACCATATGTCACATACTTGCTCAGAAAAGGTTGCCAAATGACCCGACTGATGCGCGTCATATAGCACGGCAGTCTGATGGCTCAATGCATGGCGCCCAGAAAAGTGCTGGTGCATGGTTGATGTAGAGCTTGTTGGGAACCCCAAGAGGAAGGTATGATGAGCACAACAGCAAGTTTCCCTCAGTTATGAAACCAAGGTTTAATCGAACTAGTAGGAGCAAGGAAACACCCCAAAGGTGTTACTAGCTGAGCTTTGGCAGGGCGCACTACCGGTGCTACTAGCAACGTGGAGACCTACACAACACAACCAAAGAACTTTGTCCCCAACTTGCGATGAGGTTGTCAATCTCACCATGTTTTGCGGAAAACAAAGGATTAAACGTATCGAATGGAAAGACGTAATAGTTTGCAGAAAGTAAACACAAAGCAGTAAAAGATTGTAGATTGTATGTAAAAGACAAGGACCGGGATCCATAGTTCACTAGAGGTGGCTCTCCTAAGATAGATAACATGCTGGGTGAACAAATTACAACGGGGCAATTGACAAACATTGAGAAAGCAATACATGCATATACTAATCATCTTGACTCCTTTGAGACTTGATTGGGCATTACAACATAATACATAGACCGCCATCCAACTGCATCTATGCCTAATAATCCACCTTCAGGTTATCATCCGAACCCCCTCAAGTATTAAGTTGCAAGCAACAGATTATTGCTTTACGAACTGCGTGTAAAGTAAACAATACGATTGTTCTATGAACAAATGATTGTTGTTTTCTCCCTAGTAGCAACATCACATCTAGTACCTTAGAGATTTCTGTCACTTCCCCAGATTACTAGAGGCATGAACCCACTATCGAGCATAAATACTAACTCTTGGAGTTGCTAGCATCTACTTGGCCAAGATAGCTACTAACAACGGAAAGCATGCAAGATCACAAATACCAAAGACATGATAGAATCAATAATCAATATGAAATAGCATCTCAATATCCATTGGATCCCCGCAAACACAACATGCAGAATTACAAATAGATAGTCTTGATCATGAACGGAGCTCACAAGATCTAGACATGAAAGCACAAAGGAGGAGAACCAGCCATCTAGCTACTACATGAATCCGTAGTCCAAGGATGAACTACTCACGCATCACACCAGAGGCTTGCATGGTGATGAAGAAGGCCTCTAGGGTGAAAGCCCCTCTCTGACAGGGTGCTGGGAAGAGCTTCAGATCCCTCCCGATCTAGGGATGGAGATGACGGCGGCTACAGACTCTTTCATGGATTTTTGATCGGGTCCTTAGGGTTTTCGTCCCGAGGGCAATATATAGGCGGAAGGAGAGGCCGAGGGGGTGCCGGGAGCGGCCACACCACCCCCTGGCGCGGGCCAGGCCTGGCCGTGCGGCCAGGTTGTGTGGTGGCCCCCTGGCCCCTCTCCGTCTCGTATTCTGGCACTTTATGACATCCGGAAAAATAGGCACTTTGGCTTTTGTCCCGTCCAATTCCAAGAATATTCATTTTCTGACTTTCCTGGAACCAAAAACAGCAGAAAACAGGCAGCTGGCACTGTGGCTCTTGTTAATAGGTTAGTCCAAGAAATCATAAGACAAGTACTCCAAAGTTGGAACAAAACACAAGAAAGTGGATAAAACCAAGCATGGAACATCAAAAATTATAGATACGTTTGCAATGTATCAACATCCCCAAGCTTAACTCCTGCTCGTCCTTGAGTAGGTAAGTGATAAAAAGAAAGAATAATTTTTGAGGTGACATGCACCATCAAAGACTTGATCAAAGTATTTGCAAAACAATCAAAGCTGGGATCAAAGTACTTCAACCATAACATGAAAGACAAAGTTCTAGCAATAAGCAAAGAAATTATGATGCAACATGACAAGGCACAAACAAAAGATTCATGAATAACAATGCTTTGCAAGACGTATGTTTGTTTCACATAAAGAAAACATAGCATACTAGTATTCAGCTTGTCCCTCAATAGAGTAGCAAATATAAATGCATAGGACACCTTCAAAGTTCATAAGAGTGACTAGATACAATAGTTTAAAACAAGCAATATCAAAGTATGCATCAATCAACTAGTCTTGGGACAATGCACATAGAACTAAGAATGGCCACTATGCTCTCAAAGTAGGTGCATAAAGTTAGAAGGTGGAGACTCAATATAATGGTGGAAGAAAGGCCTTTTGTAAAAGGAAGTAGGGATTCAAGTCTCACAAAGAGCTTCCAAAAATTATGGTACTTACAGCTTTCAGCTCTCATTGCCCCTATCATAAGCATCTTGAAGTGATTAAGGTTAAAGTGAACAAACTATGGTGTACATGCTTGACGAAGTATAAGTCAGAAATCTCATGTCCCTTATATACGAGGGTCGCTCCTCATGCTACTCAAGTTTAATCACCGGTAAGTTCTTGTCATTATAAGTATATGTGTATCATTGAGAACCGGCAACAGGGTACCCCTTGCCCAATGATACGGAAGAATCTCCATATCAAAATGACAAGGCAAGTAGACAACGAGCTTCTCAACATTCTTCTTATTTACCATGGGAATATGATGCTTTTTTTCTCTCTTTTCTCTTTTCATAGTATCTTTTTTTCTTTTCTCTTTTTTCTCAATATATGACTCTTTTTTTATAAGAAGAATGCTTCATAGACAACTCATTATGGTTACGCTGCAGGTTTCCACCATGTCAGCATTGATTAGACCAGCGGCCCAGGCGTTTCTCTAACACATATACATAACTCCATGGACATACAAGCTCCCCTTTCATTTCACACCGACGACATCCATATACAAAAGAGCATGATATCAACTAGGTACAAGTACCAAGTGCAATGTTGAAAGCGTTCCCCATGAAAGCATGGTTCTGCTAATTCGCGACAAATAAGTGCAAGCATATACAACATAGAAGACACAATGGTTCAAGTTTATTAAGGGCAAGAAAAGTAAAGTGTGCCATCAAGTTCGTGAGAGCTTTAACCACTAGTTTTCTCATAACAAGTTTAATTTGGAAGGTAAACAAAAGCATGAATATACTTGGAATAGCATAAGCTAGTAGGTAGGTATGGTGGACTCTTTGGAATAACTTGGTTTAGGGAGTTGGATGCATGAGTGGAACTCATACTTTGTTGTGGAGGCTAGCAAAAGACTGGGAGCGACAAACTAAGAGAGCAATAATGGCCATAATCATGCAGAGCGACAAAACATCATTGATCAAAGCATAACGTGATACTACAAGTTGAAAAATAAAGGATCATAAAGGCTATGGTGACTTGAGATAGTCATAACATGGTGTGAGCATGCGCCAAGTCAACCCAAATAAAGCATCAAAGGAGAATACGACTATACTATGCTTTAGTATGCTAAAACAACGCATGATTCAGCCAAGGCACATTAAGCAATCTCAATTGTTTATAACAAGTCACGCTATAGCAAAGAATACTAAGCATAAAGCCAAAACAATATCAAGCATGGCATGACAAAGCATAGGCCACAGTCAAAAACGAGCTCTTTTTACCACATAAGCATGAACTTTCCTACTCTTTTCCAAACCAAACCAAACTATTTGCAAACCAATGTATGAAAGAGGGCGTCCAACCAATTTATTCAGAAAACTAAGCAAACCAAAGAAAACGAAAAACCAAAACGAAAACAAAAAAGAAGACGCTCCAAGAACAACACAACTGTGCATGAAACAATAAAAATGAAGCGTTTGGAAGAACCTGGAATTCTTATTGATGAAGAAGGGGATGCCTTGGGCATCCCCAAGCTTTGACGCTTGTACTTCTTGGATATTTCTTGGGGTGACACGCGTGGCATCCCCAAGCTTGAGCTTTAGTCCATCCTTCATCTCATTACTTATTCCTTCCATACACCTGAAATTTTTCCTTCATACAAAACTTCACATAATCTTTATAAGCAACATTAGTGCACTCAAGATAAATAAGTATTAAGGTTCAGTTCTAACACCAAATAAACTTTCATTAGAACACTAGCTACTGTAGCACTTCCCTCAAAAAGCTCAATTCCCCAAAAGAACTCAAAAAGGAACCAACAAGAAGCAAATGCAGAAAATGGCAGAAATCTGTCAAAACAGACCAGCAGGTAAAGACGAATTTGTTCGTATATCTTCTGTTGCTCAAATCAAAAAGTGATGAACTAACGAATGTTAGATAACTACCTGGGGCAGAAGCACAAAAATTCACACCTCAAAAAGACGTTCAGAGATTTTACACGAATTTTTACGGTAAAGCACAGAAATCTGTTTCGGGACAGCACCTTTCCCAATCATTACTTCTCTCTCATTAGAGGTTACTCTTGGCACAAAAAGCAAATAAAAAGGATAAGGAGTGGTTATTACAGAGGTAATAACTTCCAAGACTCATCTAAAACTTTTGGGTTATCTCCCAATAAGTACTTTTCTTTGACGCCTTTAAGTTAGGCATAAGAAGCAAAGAAAGAATCAAGTGTTCTCAAATGAAGAAGCATTAAGATCAATACCAGAAATATTTTCAACAAGGAAAGGTATATCATCCAAATAAGTTCGAGAGGATCCTCTACCAATGCTCTTAGGTTCACTATTCTCATTAAAAGGGTTTGTAGGAACAATCCAATCAAGATTCTTTTCTATGGCATCATGTATTGCTACTAGTTTAAAGGGTATTGATATCTTAGGTTCCTCCCCATTAGGTTCGGTTTTGTTCATATTTTCTCGTGTACCAACAACATCTACACATGAGCCTAGCATATCGAAACGTTCAAAAACTTTTCTAGCTTCCTTGGCAACATCATAGAACTCCTTAAACAAATTTTCTAGAATAAAATCCCTCTTTTCAGGGTCATCAATTTCTTTAAGCTTAAGAAACATTATTTGCATTAAGGGGTTGAGGTTAACAAACCTAGCTTCTAACATGTGAATTAAAGAAGCTGCAGCAATCTCATAGTTTGGAGTAAGTTCTACAAGGGATCTATCCTCAGTATCCTCATGTTTGCTAACATGATTAAAGAATTCTTCAATATTATCTTTCCCAATTATAGAACCATTACCAACTGAAAGGTCTTTCAGGGTGAAAGTAGGGATCAACATGGTGAGCTAAGGAGGAGGTAACAACTAAATGAGACATAATTTTTGTGTGTTTTTGAATAAGAAAGCAAACTAGTAAACTAATTTTTTTTTTGTTTTTGAATAACAAAACAAGCAAACAAAGCAAAAAGAAACTAAGCAAAACAAAAATAACAAAGTAAAGAGATTGGTTATGAGGGACTCCCCTTGTGAAGATGTCCTTGACTCCCCGGCAACTGCGCCAAAAAAATGCTTGATGGCTCGATGCACGGTGCCCAGAAAAGTGCTGGTGCGTGGTTGATGTAGAGCTCGTTGGGAACCCCAAGAGGAAGGTATGATGAGCACAACAGCAAGTTTCCCTCAGTTATGAAACCAAGGTTTAATCAAACCAGTAGGAGCAAGGAAACTCCCCAAAGGTGTTACTAGTTGAGCTTTGGCAGGGCGCACTACCGGTGCTAGTAGCAACGTGGAGACCTGCACAACACAACCACAGAACTTTGTCCCCAACTTGCGATGAAGTTGTCAATCTCACCGTGTTTTGCGGAAAACAAAGGATTAAACGTATCGAATGGAAATAAGTAATAGTTTGCAGAAAGTAAAAACAAAGCAGTAAAAGATTGTAGATTGTATGTAAAAGACAAGGACCGGGATCCTTAGTTCACTAGAGGTGGCTCTCCTTAGATAGATAACATGCTGGGTGAACAAATTACAGCGGGGAAATTGACAAACATCCAGAAAGCAATACATGCATATACTAATCATCTTGACTCCTTTGGAACTTGATTGGGCATTACAACATAATACATAGACTGCCATCCAAATGCATCTATGACTAATAATGCACCTTCTGGTTATCATCCGAACCCCCTCAAGTATTAATTTGCAAGCAACAGATTATTGCTTTACGAACTGCGTGTAAAGTAAACAATACGATTGTTCTATGAACAAATGATTGTTGTTTTCTCCCTAGTAGCAACATCACATCTAGTACCTTAGAGATTTCTGTCACTTCCCCAGATTACTAGAGGCATGAACCCACTATCGAGCATAAATACTAACTCTTGGAGTTGCTAGCATCTACTTGGCCAAGATAGCTACTAACAACGGAAAGCATGCAAGATCACAAATACCAAAGACATGATAGAATCAATAATCAATATGAAATAGCATCTCAATATCCATTGGATCCCCGCAAACACAACATGCAGAATTACAAATAGATAGTCTTGATCATGAACGGAGCTCACAAGATCTAGACATGAAAGCACAAAGGAGGAGAACCAGCCATCTAGCTACTACATGAATCCGTAGTCCAAGGATGAACTACTCACGCATCACACCAGAGGCTTGCATGGTGATGAAGAAGGCCTCCAGGGTGAAAGCCCCTCTCTGACAGGGTGCTGGGAAGAGCTTCAGATCCCTCTCGATCTAGGGATGGAGATGACGGCGGCTACAGACTCTTCCGTGGATTTTTGATCGGGTCCTTAGGGTTTTCGTCCCGAGGGCAATATATAGGCGGAAGGAGAGGCCGAGGGGGTGTCAGGAGCGGCCACACCACCCCTGGACCCTCTCCGTCTCGTATTCTGGCACTTGATGACATCCGAAAAAATAGGCACTTTGGCTTTTGTCCCGTCCAATTCCGAGAATATTCATTTTCTGACTTTCCTGGAACCAAAGACAGCAGAAAATAGGCAGCTGACACTGTGGCTCTTGTTAATAGGTTACTCCAAGAAATCAAAAGTACTCCAAAGTTGGAACAAAACACAAGCAAGTGGATGAAACGAAGCAAGGAACATCAAAAATTGTAGATACATTTGCAATGTATCACAGTCCAAGGCATTCGCCCTCATCAATGGCGAACTGTACAAGCACAGCATCATAGGAGTCCTTCAACGGTGCGTCTCCAATGGAGTCGGAAGAGCCATCCTCCTCGAGATACATGAAGGCACTTGCGGACACCATGCCGGCAGTCGTGCTCTCGTCGCCAAAGCTCTACGAGCGGGATTCTACTAGCCAACAGCAATGCGCGACGCCAAGGATATCGTCTAGCGTTGCAATGCTTGCCAGCGATTCACAGACAAGCCGCATGCACCTGGCGCAGAACTTAGGCCAATACCCGTGGCTTGGCCCTTCGCACAATGGGACTCGGCGTGGTCAGCCAGCTCTAGAGATCCTCACGAGGACGATACGTCTACCTCCTAGTCGTAGTCAAAAAATTCACCAAGTGGATTGAAGCCATGCCAGTGACAAACCAATCAGGAGCCAGTGCTATTAAATTCTTCGAGTCCATCGTCTTTGGCTTTGGGGTGCCACATAGCATCATCACAAACAATGGGACAAACTTCACCTCCAAGGAATTCTAGGATTTCTATGAAAACCTGGGAATCAACATTAGCTACACCTCGGTGGCACATCCCCAGACTAACGGTCAAGTCGAAAAGGCCAACGGCCTCATCTGCGGAGGGATCAAGAAAAGGCTCCTCTGGCCACTCAAAAAAGCTCCCGGGTGCTGGCCAGATGAGCTGCAATCAGTACTATGGAGCCTGCGCACAACTCCAAACAGCACTACAGGCTACACTCCGTTCTTCATGATACGCGGCGCCGAGGCGGTACTACCCGCAGAGGTACGCTACAAGGCCCCACGGGTAGTAGCATATAGCGAGGCAGAATCAACCCTCGCATTCGAAGACTCCGCCCACCTCCTCGATGAGGCACACGAGATTGCAATGGAGAGATCCCCGATCTACCAGCAGAACCTCTGCAACTACCACAACAGAATTCTACGCCCCAGATCCTTCGTCGAAGGAGATCTGGCCCTACGACCGAAGCAACAAGGGCACCTCAAGTTCGAATCCCCTTGGGAAGGACCTTATGTGATTACCGAAGTAGTCCCAGGTGGCGCCTATCGCCTTAAAGACTTCAAGAGCAGAGTCGCATACTCCAATCCCTGGAACATCGTGCAACTGCACTGTTTCTACCCTTAGATGTTTTTTTACTTTACAAATAAGGCTGTTCAGCTAGGCTACTTAGCCACACATTGTACCTCGTGATATTCTGCGAATAATAAAGCTAAGTGCCCCAAACCTTGTGATTTTTCTGTTTTCCTTGCAATTATTTTACTCAGGGGCTGCGCCACCCTTTACACCTCGTTCCACGAACAATGCAGTATCCTGAGTAGCTAACACACTACCAATCGAACACTTGATAGCACCAACACAGCTGTAATGCACGTGACAAGTTGGCAAGGTGCTGAGATGAATATACGCGAGGCTAACAAAAAGTAACTGTATATTACACTCGAAAAACATATAATCTACCAAGCTCTTTACATATCAACAGGTATAAAAACACACCCGACGCAATTCTATGAACTTTACAACACCTATGAATTTCATGTGCAGGGACCATATTATCCTACTATTGCAATAGAAGAACATTGGTCTGCTCCTCAAAGAAATCGACAATATCTTCGGGTGGCTGATCAACCGCCTGGTAATGTGGCACCATGTTCCATGTCATCCCTTCTGGCGGAGGCGGTGGACCAGCGGCAACAACTGCGGTATCCACATCTGGCCGATGCAGGCAAACAAGTGCCAATATAGCCTTGGCACCCGCGACCAATTGCTGGCGAACGCACTCGAGAACTGCGCTGATATCTTGAAACTTCACGAGCAAAGCTAGCAAGCTTGAAGGCACCACGTACAGAGGAAGCATCACCTAAAAAATATGCCTAAGGCACGAACGCCCTTTCTTCAAACACTGAAGCACCCGAGATGCATGATCCTGAAGTGTCGCCAATGCGACTACGCGGTCATGGTCTACCTAGAAGTAACCGCTGGCTTGCAGCTGCTCCTAGGTTAGATCGTGTAGGTGGATGGCAACCCGATCCCTCTCATCCTGCGGGTGACGAGCGCTAACAACTACAAGAAACAGAGAAAAGCATAAGGACAAAGCGACGCTGTGAATGACTAAAGAAAAGGATAAGAAGCTAGAGAGCTAACACTTGAATTGCTCATTCAATTGAGCAACTTCGCCTATGAGGTACTTCTCGCGCGCACTAGCCTTCTCAGCCTTCGACTTCCACACATTCGTGTTACCGCGGATCATATGCAACTCTCGCTCCAAATGCTTCACGCGATCACGCAGTCGTGCAAGCAGCGACAGCTCCTCCACCTTTGAACGTGGTTGCGCCATAGTTTCATCGGTGGGAGGAGAGTCAGGAGGACCACTTGAAGGACCCTATTACAACCAAAGCAAGAGGCATATAAGACCAACCATCCATCAATAAAAGAGAGGAGTGCATTCAAATTCAACAAGTATCAAAACGGGCACTCCCCACAGAATACAGTTCAATAAGGAAAGCTAAAACTATTAGAAAAGGTAGCCGGGAAATGCTCTACTGCTTTGTTTTTGACCTCGGGGGCTTCCTTGAATCTGTAGCTGTCTCCGACACCACAGACTTCCCAGTTGTAGCCCTAGATGCTGCAGCCTTTGCACTCTTCAATTGCCGCAGCTTCGCCAAATAAGTAGAGATTGTATCAATGATCCGAGGCCCATACTTACTGCAACTAGTGGCGAAAGGCTGAAATACTACCTGCTGGCCATCCGCAGTGACCAGCATCTCGCTGGGGTCCAACTCCACGCCATGGGCTTGCACCATTGCGAGTGCCATGGTCGTGCCAACTAACCTCTGCGCATTCTTGAAGTCCACCGGGATGCCTTCTACGAAGGACTCCACCAGGCCGTCAAGATTCTCGATTAAATTGGCCTTGGGAGCCATCTCCTCTCGAAGGCGACTCAGCATGCCCTTGGCCTTTCCAAGTGTGTCTTGAAGAGAGACGCTGCGATCCTCGACTGCGGCCACAACGTCGGCCAAGGCATCCACGCGGGCCAAAGACTGGGCGTCAAAGCTCACCCTGGTGGCATCTGAAGAATACACATATCAACACAACATCATGAAGGAAAAACGCATAGGAAAACGCAAGTGAGACAGTGTAGTACTTGAGATTCCTTTCGCGATGGAGAAGAGTTGTTCTACGAACAACTTTTCCCTCTCAGCGGCGGAGGAACAAAACTCTTACTCGTGCTTTTGCGACTCCTTTAGAGCCTCGACTGCCTCTTCGCGTTTCTTCTCTGCTGCGACAAGTCCTTTTTCGAGGGAACTGACGCGCTGAAGAAGTTCATTATGTTCACCTGCAGGGAATAAAAATGGCAAAACCTGAGGCTCACCAACCTCTACACAAGAAGAGTGGAAAGAAAAGTATAACACTAATGTTCGACGACGCGATAGCGGTTATCCAACATAGCATGCTGTCGACCCAAAGAAATGATCTGCTCGGCAAGGCGAGTAGAATCCTTCACAATAGGCTACAAGACAAGAGAAGCAGTGTGAAGAAAACTCACGTGTTCCTCCAGGGACTCCAAAGATTCCTTCATAATTAATGTCCGGGCAACAACTTGATGCTCCCCAGCATGGAGGGAGCTCGAGGAATTGGCACCAGAGTGGGCCGCCACCGGAGGAGAGGGAGACCGTACTGCCACCTCCTTATTCTTGGAGTCTGTGACTCCGGATTCCTTGAAAAATTGGTAGTCGTTGGAGGACGATGAGGTCGTTTGACTGCAAAATACCCAGCACCACTTCAGAAGGGAAAGACTTTGAGAAAGACAAGACGAACTCGCAGATATGAAAACTCACCCATCAAAATTCTCGAGGTCAAAGGAATCACCAGACGACTCCTTCGGCAACCTCAGTTTCTTCCGCGAAGGAGGAGCCATGGCGCGCACATGCACGACGGGGATTGGCTCCTCCACATCAGTAGGAGGATCCTCCGGAGTCTTCAGTGAGGAAGCATCCGAATCCTTGCTACAGGAATGCTTGCGAGTCCCGTGCCCACTGGACTCGGGGGCTTCTTTCTCCTCTCCAATAGGGACGGTGGAGCCTGACTCATCCTCTTCATCCGCTTCACGCGGAATTATTCCTTCAGGCTGAGGAGGCAAATTGGCGGCCACTTTCTAGTCCTACAACCAGACGAAGCATCAGTATATAAAACACCTAACATGCAATCGAAAATCAAGAAAACTTCAAAGAGAAATCCACTTCAGGTGGAGGGTTGCTAGCGCAGAATGGAGGCACGACTGAGTCACCCGGGAGATCCTCCTTGGTGGTGTACTTGGTCACCAGCCGAAACCTCATGTCTACTTCGCCAGAAGAAATGCCCTCTACAGAGATGCGAGTAACATCACCAGTACCAATCCAGCGGCACATCGGATGCACCCTTGCCTGCAGAGGCTGTACGCGGCGACGCATCCACATGTGAATGAGTTTAGCACCACCTACTTCCTTGCCTATGTGGCATTCGAGGTCACAGACATGCTGATACAGAGTCTCTGTTTCCTCAACTTTGCCGGGCATCACAACGTTCTTCCACGACCTCCTCCTCTTGCAGGATACCACCGGATCAAAGGGTGCGAGTCAGTAGTGCTCTTCATTAGCCTTCTGGTCGCAAATGTAGAACCACTTCTCCCTCCATCCTTGGACAAATGAAGTGAGCTTGATGGTGAAATAGGTGATATTGAAGTCGACGTGGATCCTGCAGCCTCCTATATCATAGACAACTAAACCCGACCCCGACTGATGTTTGAGCGTAAAGAGTTTTTTGAAGAGGCCGAAGTGTGGCTTGATTTTGAGCCAGCACTCGCAAAGAGTAATGAAGTAGGCGATGTGGAGGATAGAGTTTGGGGATAGCTGGTGTTGCTAGAGCCTATAGAAGCAAAGAAGACCCCTATCAAACGGACGAAGGGGGAGAGAAAGACCGCGAATGATGAACGCAAGGAACATCACTCGAAAACCCGCAGGAGGACTAGGGATTACTTCATCGCCGGGAACATGAGAGTCATCCTCCACGACAGGGAGTGCTCCATCCTAATGCAAGATGAACAACTCTGATGGCTTGATAATGGATGGGCGCCATGACCCATTGGTGATGCGAGTCCCTGCGCCTTTTTTCTTTCTAGCTTCGGCGGCAGTGCTGGTGCCTACGGTGGCAGCGCCTTTCTTCTTGGCCACAATAGCGGCAACCGTAGATCTAGCGGCGGAGGTTCCCTTCTTCTTGCCCATCTTGCACTGGCGGTGCGAGCGCAGGAAGTATCTAGGGAAGATGCGAAGTTGGTCCAGCGCTACAAAGAAAGTGCGAGCAATGGAGCAACAAGAAGCAGCAATGGAAGCTGTATGCGAGAAGGAAGAAGAGATGTGGAGAAATTACCGCACATCGAGCCTCTACTTAACCTCATCACATATGCCATCGAACGGCCTGGAGAAAATCAACACGACGCGTGGCACAAATCGATGTTGACGCGTGGCAAGGGTAAACCACAAACCGTCGCCCCACTCCGTCCATTACGCGCGAGAATCAAGGAGACACAGTTAAAACATAGATTACGCACGTCTAGTCAAATCCAAGTCAGAAAATAGGACCCACTACTCGTCACGTCCCGTCAAAACCGCTCACACGGGTAACTGGGGTCATCTCATCGTTAGCACTGACGTCATTAACTCTAGCAGGAGCACCTTTTGACTACTTTAGTCCTTACTTGAGTCTTCGACTCGACCAAGCACTCGGGGGCTACTCCTAACTAGAGCGCTGGCCGTGCACCCGAGGAATTTTCTGAGACATCCAAACATTATGACAACATATTTTCCTCTCAATAACCCTTCACTCAAATCAACTATTGGACTATGAACTTTGGTTTACTCCCATAGGGAGCACTGAAAGCACATTCAACTGAAACAAGCAAAATATGACAGCAGTCGCAAAGATATTTATAGTCCCCACTCGAGTCTACGACTCGAATAGGCACTCGAGGGCTACTCCCATAGGGAGCGCTGGTCGCGCACCCTATGATTTTTTCTTACACATAACTTCGTGTTGACAACGTCCACACTCGAAAGCATCGACGACTTTGCCTCACATTTTCCCTGCAAAGAGATTGCCTCTCCTACGTCACCCGAATCATCTCTGCGATGATAAAATTCGGATGCCGCATTTATAACGTGAAGATAAGACCTGAATAAGGCTTGGCAACGCATCTGCTGCGCTATACCAGAAACAATCCGTGCCTGCAGGTACGATAAAATACAACTTGACAGACGCGTCGAGTGCTTACACTTATACAATGGGATTCGAACTCTATAAGACCTCAGTGGCCTGAGTCGAATTGCGCCAGCACTTATCCAAATTCGAGTCCGGGGACTCGAATTTGAGTAGATTGCGTTGTTTTGCCGTATGGCAGTTAACTGATCCCAATACATCGGATGAATCAGGCACGTATATCAACAATCCCTATGATATCAATCAAAGCACTCGAAAAATATGCTCGACTATGCACTCGAAAGACTTCATTAGTCTCCGCTCGAATCTACGATTCAACCGGACACTCGGGGGCTACTACCGTGGGCATACCTTACAGGTACTTGAGTTTAGCATATACGGTCCAATCTGGCAGAAGCCCACGGCGTTACCGAGGCCCAATCTAGGATTTGGGTGACCGAAGGAGACTCCGATAACTTGCGATACACGGCAAGATCAAAGATAGAAAGTTTAAAGGGAAAAACCCTAACTTGTAACCGACTCGACCTGCTATCTTGAGACCTAGCCTATCTATATAATGTTGGGTCCGCAGCATAGAAAACAAAAATTTTCCTACGATGAGAACTATACGCCAAGATCTATCTACTAGATACGTAGCAATGGGTGGACATACATCCATGGAGAACTTACCCTCCAAGACAACGAGTTTTGTTAACGAGTAGGAACTCGTGGTTGATGTAGTCGTACACTTGCTGATCTCAAGATCGTGTGGAAGTCCGAGTGCCGCAAATCAGCAGGGCATCCGTCCTCGCACACACGTTCAAGCCACCGGACAACCTCCACCTCCTCGCTCCAGCGATACAGCAGAAGTAGCAACTCCTTCCAGACGAAATGCCACCGGGAACATGTATCTCGCTAATCCGAGACCATGGGGGAATAATTCTAGAGGGGGAGAGAGATCCTTCACGAGGAGGTGTGAGGAAGAAGGAGGAAGAGGGGGGCCTTTTATAGGAAGGGGGGGGGGGGTACCCCCTCCATGGCCGGCGCCTCATAGAGGTGACCCCTCACCTCCTCCATTCATGTGGTGGTAACTCCCTCCACATTAAAATGCCTCTTCACATTCTCTTTTAAAGTCTCCACTTTAAATGCATTAAAATTCTCTAAGTTTAATGCTCTCTCATTTAATAAAACTCTTTTATTAAATTTATTCAAAATTTTGTTAATTACTTTAATTAACAAACATTCACATAAAACCCCTTGCAACATTGCAATATCACATGTAGAACCACTTTCTGCAATTTCACCCGAAACAATTCCGGTTTCTATCGAAACAATTCCTGCGCTTTGCAATTCTTTCGTCTGAAACATATGTGCTCCAAAATGGTGTCCGGGAACCCTTAAGTGTGTCACCCTATGGTTCGCGAAGAATGCAGACATGATTGAGACTCCTCTCAGATCAATAATCAGAAGCGGGACCTGGAGATCCATACCGACTCCTGCTCATTCAACGATGACTTTTGTGATCGTGAGAACCTTTAACGCTAGTAACTTAATCCCTTTGTCTCATGATATAATACATATCCAAGAGTCGATCATCGGTATCCAAATACCTAGTTTGATCTTGTTACCGACATGCACTCTTTTCTCGTTCTCGTGATATAACATTCTAGTGATCACATCACTTGCTTGCAAGCTATCTTAATGTGATATCACCGAGAGGGTCCAGAGTATATCTATCCGTCATCGGGATTGACAAATTCCACTCTTGATCCATGAGCCTCAACATAACACCTTCGAAGCACTGAACCCATCTTTATAGTCACCCTGTTACGGTGTGACGTTTGTTGTTATCAAGATACTCTTCTGATGTTAGCAATTGACATGATCTCATGGTCTAAGGATAAAGATTACTTCGTATGATGTTATAGAAATTTAAACATAATGACTTGATCATAATGCTATACTTCGGATGAATGTTCATCACATCATTTCACAAATGCTGTGACCTTGTTATTAACAACATCCAATGTCCATGATCAGGAAACCTTGATCATCTTGTTAATCAACAAGCTAATCTATAAGAGAGGGATAACTAGGAACCCTTTTTGTTTATTAAACACACATGTATTATTGTTTCCGATCAATACAATTATAGCATGCAAAATAAACATCTATCATATATCAGAAGTACATAACAACAACTTTATTATTGCCTCTCAGGGCATATTTCCTTCAGTCTCCCACTTGCACTAGAGACAATAATCTAGTTCACATAGTGATAAATCTAACACCCATGGAGTTCTGTTGTTGATCATGTTTTTCCCTAGGGAGAACTTTAGTCAACGGATCTGCTACATTTAGGTACATGTGTACTCTACAAATCTTTATATCTCCATCCTTGACATGCTCGCGGATGGAGTGAAACCGGTGCTTAATATGCTTTGAATTCTTGTGAGACCTCGGTTCCTTGGCGTTGGCTATGGCTCCATTGTTGTCACAATAGATCACCATTGGGTCCAATGCACTAGGAACCACACCTAGTTCTGTTATGAACTCCTTCATCCAAACCGCTTCCTGCGCCGCTTCTGAAGCAGCAACATATTCCGCCTCCGTTGTTGATCCAACCACCACAGGTTGTTTGGAACTCCTCCAACTAACTGCTGCTCCGTTCAAGAGAAATACGTATCCGGATTGAGACTTAGAGTCATCCGGATCGGTGTCAAAGCTAGCATCGACATAACACTTAGCGACTAGCTCTTCTTCACCTCCGTATACAAGAAACATATCCCAAGTTCTTCTCAAGTACTTAAGGATATTCTTGACCTCTATCCAGTGTTCTGAACCTAGATTAGATTGGTACCTACTAGTCAAACTAATAACATGTGCCACATCCGGTCCTGTATATAGAATGGCATACATTATAGAGCCTATGGCCGAGGCATAGGGGATCTTATCCATTATCTCTCATTCTTCTGCCGTAGCCGGACTTTGAGTCTTACTCAATGTCTTGCCTTACAACATAGGTAAGAACCCCTTCTTACTTCCGTCCATATTAAACTTCTTTAATATCTTATCAAGGTATGTACTCTGCGATAGCCCAATTAGACGCCTTGATCTATCTCTATAGATTTTAATGCCTAATATATATGATGCTTCACCAAGGTCTTGATGGGTTCGTAGCATGGAAAACAAAAATTTTCTACCGCAAGAACGAACAAAACCCAGATCTAATCTAGATAAAAGCCAAGATCTAATCTATTAGACATGAGCAACGAGATAGATAGGAACTAACCCTCGTAGATCCGAAAGCGTTAACGAGATTAGATCTCGTGGTTGATGTAGTCGATCACTTGCCGATCTCAAGATCGTGTGGACGATCCTTCCGGCGTCGTGTTCCGGCAGCGCTTTCGCCGTCGGTCAAGTTGACGATCCTTCCGGCGCCGCGTTTCGGCAACGCTTCCGCAGTCGGTCACACGTGCGGAGTCGAAGCAGACCTTCCTCTCCCCGTTCCAGCGAGCAGCGGAGGTAGTAGATCTTCTCCACGGAATCCCAGCAGCACGACGGCGTGGTGGTGGTGGAGTAGAGAATTCTGCAGGGCTTCGCCTATGCCTGTGCAGAAGATGGTGGAGGAGAGAGGCGGCAGAGATTGGGTGTTATGGGAGCAGGGGAGGAGGGGGCGCCCCTGCCCCTCTATTTAAAGAAGGGAGGCGCCTAGGGAGGGGAGTCCTTGTAGGACTCCCCTCCCTTGTAGGCCGGCGGATTGGAGGTGGGGGGAGGAGTCCTCCTCCCCCACGACTCCGTATCTTGACCCACCAGGACTCCTTGATCCCTATCTTGATTTTCAAGCAAACTCCAAGATATCTTCTAGAACCTTCCGGAACATTCCGAAACCTTCTAGAATCCTCACACAAACACTCCGGAACATTTCCTAACTTAGAAAATGATCCCCTATATATGAATCTTATTCTCCGGACCATTCCGGATCTCCTCGTGATGTCACGAATCCAATCCGAGACTCCGAACAACATTCGTTCTCCAACGCACATTCCATATCTACTTAAAACAACTTCGAACCTTAAGTGTGTCACCCTACGGTTCGCGAATATGTAGACATGATAGAGACACATCTCCTATCAATAACCATCAGCGGGACCTGGAGATCCATAATGGCTCCCACATACTCAACGCTGACTTCGCGATCGATTGAACCACTTACATACGAAACCAATTCCCTTTGTCTCACGATACTATACTTATCCGAGGTTTGATCGTCGGCATCTCCATACCTAGTTCTACCTCGTTACTGATAAGTACTCTTTACTCATTCCGTGATATGTCATCCCTTGTGACCTAGTCACATGCTTGCAAGCTAACTAGATGACATTCCACCGAGAGGGCCCAGAGCATATCTATCCGTCATATGGATGGACAAATCCCAATCTTGGTTCATGCGCTTCAACACATACTTTCAGAATACCCAATGACACTTTTATAACCACCCAGTTACGAAGCGGCGTTTGATGTCATCAAAGTATCCATCCGGTGATGGTGATTAACATAACCTCATGGTCGAAGGATTAGGTTACTATGTATTTGAAAGCTTACAGCAATATGAACTTAATGACTTGATCTTATGCTACGCTTACTATGGGTGTGTGTCCATCACATCATTCTCCTAATGATATAACCTTGTTATTAATCACATCCTAATGTCCATGATCAGGAAACCATGATCATCAATTAATCAACAAGCTAGTTTAACAAGAGGCTTACTAGGGACTCTCTTATATGTTTACAAAACACACATGTATTAGTATGGGATGTAAACATTCATCATAAACACAAAGATATAATAATAATCACTTTTATTATTGCCTCTTGGGCATATCTCCAACAGTCTCCCACTTGCACTAGAGTCAATAATCTAGATTACATGGTAATATACCGAACACCCATGGAATTTTGGTGTTGGTCATGCTTTGCCCTAGGGAGAGGTTTAGTCAATGGATTTGCCACATTCAGATCAGTGTGTACTTTGCAAATCTTTATGTCACCATCTCGGACATACTCGCGAATAGCGTGGAAACGCAGCTTGATGTGCTTCAGCTTGCTATGTGACCTTGGCTCCTGTGCATTAGCTATGGCACCTGTGTTGTCACAGTAGATGGCCATCGGGTCCAACGCACTGGGAACCACGCCAAGTTCAGTAATGAATTCCTTCATCCAAACGGCTTCTTGTGCAGCCTCCGAAGCAGCTATGTATTCCGATTCAGTTGAATACTTCGCCACAACGCTTTGATTCGCACTCCTCCAGCTCACTGTAGCACCATTCAAAATAAATACGTATCCCGACTGTGACTTTGAGTCATCCGGATCGGTGTTCCAACTAGCATCGGTGTAACCGTTTACAACAAGCTGTTCATCACCTCCATAAGAAAGAACCATATCCTTAGTCCTATTTAGGTACTTTAGGATATTCTTGACCGCTGTCCAGTGCTCCATTCCAGGATCACTTTGATATCTGCTAGTCAAACTAACATCATGTGCTATATCCGGTCTTGTACACAGCATGGCATACATGATAGAACCTATGGCCGAGGCATAGGGAATATTATTCATTTTCTCTCTATCTTCTGCCGTAGCTGGACTTTGAGTTTTACTCAAGGTCTTACCTGACAACATGGGCACGAACCCTTTCTTGCTATCTTCCATTCTAAACTTCTTTAGAACTTTGTCCAAGTATGTACTTTGTGAAAGCCCTATTAGGCGTCTTGATCTATCTCTATAAATCTTGATGCCTAGAATATATGCCGCTTCGCCAAGATCCTTCATTGAAAAACTATTATTCAAATAGGTTTTGACGCTATTAAGAAGTTCTATATCATTCCCAATCAACAATATGTCATCTACATACAGTACTAGGAATGCTACAGAGCTCCCACTCACTTTCTTGTAAATACAAGCTTCTCCATAAGTTTGTATAAATCCAAAGTTTTTGATTACTTTATCAAAATGTTGATTCCAACTACGGGATGCTTGCTTCAGTCCATAAATGGAGTGCTGAAGTTTGCATACCTTGTCAGCATCTTTAGGATTGACAAAACCCTTGGGTTGTACCATATACAACTCTTCCTCAATGTCACCATTAAGGAACGCCGTTTTGACATCCATCTGCCAAATCTCATAATCGAAATGTGCAGCAATTGCTAACAAAATCCTCACAGACTTTAGCTTCGTTACTGGTGAGAAAGTCTCATCATAGTCAACTCCTTGAATTTGTCAGAACCCTTTCGCGACAAGTCGAGCTTTATAGACGGTAACATTACCATCAGCATCTGTTTTTCTCTTGAAAATCCATTTGTTCTCGACAGCCTTACGGCCATCCAGTAAGTCCACCGAAGTCCACACTTGGTTTTCGTACATGGATCCCATTTCGGATTTCATGGCTTCTAGCCATTTGTCGGAATCTGGGCTCACCATAGCTTCTTCATACATCGCAGGGTCATCAGCGTTGTCCACTAACATGACGTTCAAGGCAGAGTCATACCAATCAGGAGTGGTACGGACCCTCGTTGACCTGCGAGGTGCAGTAGTAACTTCGTTTGAAGTTTCATGATCATTATCATTAGCTTCCTCTTCAATTGGTGCAGGCGGCACCAAAACATCTTCCGGTGCTGCGCTACTCTCAAATCCAAGAGAAGGTTCAATAACCTCATCGAGTTCTACTTTCCTTCTAGTCACCTCCTTCAAGAGAAACTCTTTCTCAAGAAAGGATCCATTCTTGGCAACGAAAACTTTGCCTTCGGATCTATGATAGAAGGTATACCCAATTGTTTCTTTAGGGTATCCTATGAAGACGCATTTCTCCGCTTTGGGTTCTAGCTTATCAGGTTGTAACTTCTTTACATATGCTTCACAACCCCAAACTTTAAGGAACGACAACTTAGGTTTCTTACCAAACCACAATTCGTACGGTGTCGTTTCAACGGATTTAGATGGTGCCCTATTTAAAGTGAATGCGGCTGTCTCTAATGCATAGCCCCAAAATGATAACAGTAAATCTGTAAGAGACATCATAGACCGAACCATATCTAAGAGAGTTCGATTACGACGTTCGGACACACCATTACGTTGTGGTGTTCCCGGTGGTGTCAACTGTGAAAGTATTCCACATTTCTTCAAATGCATGCCAAACTCATAACTCAGATATTCACCTCCGCGATCAGAACGCAGAAACTTAATCTTCTTGTTACGATGATTTTCCACTTCACTTTGAAATTCCTTAAACTTCTCGAAAGTTTCGGACTTATGTTTCATAAAGTAGACATACCCATATCTACTCAAATCATCCGTGAAAGTGAGAACATAACGATATCCACCATGCGATGCTACACTCATTGGACCGCACACATCGGTATGTATTATTTCCAATAAGTCTGTAGCTCGCTCCATTGTACCAGAGAATGGAGTCTTAGTCATTTTTCCCATTAGACATGCTTCACATCTTTTAAGTGATTCAAAATCAAGTGATTCAAGAAGTCCATCAGAATGGAGTTTCTTCATACACTTCACTCCAATGTGACCAAGACGACAGTGCCACATGTATGTAGAATTATCATTCAATTTTATTCGTTTAGCATCTATGTTGTGAACATGTGTATCACTACTATCGAGATTTAGTAAGAATAAACCATTCATCTCAGGTGCATTACCATAAAAGATATTACTCGTATAAATCGAACAACCTTTATTCTCGGACTTAAAAGAGTAACCGTCTCGCAATAAACAGGATCCAGATATAATGTTCATGCTTAACGCAGGCACCAAATAACAATTATTTAAATTTAAAACTAATCCCGAAGGTAGATGTAGAGGGAGCATGCCGACGGCGATCACATCAACCTTGGAGCCATTTCCAACGCGCATCGTCACCTCGTCTCTTGCCAGTCTTCGTTTATTTCGTAGCTCCTGTTTCGAGTTACAAATATGAGCAACCGAACCAGTATCAAATACCCAGGCACTACTACGATTACTAGTAAGATACACATCTATAACACATATATCAAATATACCTTTCTTCTTGATGTTGCTATTCTTCAGATCCGCTAGGTACTTGGGGCAGTTACGCTTCCAGTGACCAGCACCCTTGTAGTAGAAGCACTCAGTTTCAGGATTAGGACCAGCCTTGGGCTTCTTAGCAGGTGCGGCAGCTTTCTTGCCGTCCTTCTTGAAGTTGCCCTTGTTCTTAGGCTTGCCCCGTTTCTTGAAATTGGTGGTCTTATTGACCATCAACACTAGTTGCTCCTTCTTGATCTCCACTTCAGCAGTTTTCAGCATGGACGACAGTTCAGGCAACGTCTTGTTCATGCAGTGCATGTTGTAGTTCATCACAAAGTTCTTGTAACTTGGTGGCAGTGATTGAAGGAGACGGTGAATCCCCAATTCATTAGGAATCGATATTCCCAACTCTTGGAGCTTCTTAGCGTACCCAGACATGGTGAGCACGTGCTCGATAACGGAGCTTCCTTCTTCCATCTTACAGTTAAAGAACTTTTCGGAGGCCTCATAGCTCTCCATGGCCGCGCGAGTCTCAAAAATTAGCCTGAGCTCCTTAATGATCTCGAACGGGTCGTGGTGCTCAAAACGCTGTTGGAGCTCCGCTTTTAAACCGTACAGGATGGCACACTGAACTGTGGAGTAATGATTTTTCCGAGTGGCGAAAACATTCTTTTCGTCATCGATGGCATTATCTGCAGGTGGGTCACCTAGTGGTGCATCGAGCACATAGGTCAACTGACCAGCCCTGAGGACGATCTTCAGTCCACGGAACCAGTCCGTGAAATTGCTTCCATTGTTCTTAAGCTTTTCTTTCTCTAGGAACGCATTGAAATTGATGGAGGGGGTCGCCATAATCTACAACAATTTGCAAGTAGTTTAGACTAAGTTTATGACAAATTGAGTTCAAATTTAATTATTAAACTAACTAGGTGAACTCCCACTCAAAACAACATCCCTCACATTGTCTTAGTGATTACACGAACCAAGTCCACTACACCAAGTCCGATCTTCACGAGAGAAGATGTAGTTTCATCGGCGAACAATCTTTATGTTCATCATATCAATTATATGACTCATGCTCTACCTTTCGGTATTCCGTGTTCCGAGACCATGTCTGTACATGCTAGGCTCGTCAAGATAACCTTAGTTTCCGCATGTGCAAATCTGGCTTGCACCCGTTGTATGCACACGTAGAATCTATCACATCTGATCATCACGAGATGCTTCGAAACGACGAGTCTTAGCAACGGTGCCAACTACGGGTGAACACTTTATTACTTGAAATTTAGTGAGAGGGATCATCTTATAATGCTACCGTCGCGATCTAAGCAATACAAGATGCATAAAGGATTAACATCACAGGCAATTCATAATTAGTGTGATATGATATGGCCTTTTCTTCTTGCGCCTTTGATCTCCATCTCCAAAGCACGAACATGATCTTCATCATCACCAGCATTGCGTCAAGGTCAGTGGCGCCGCTTCATGGTTGTCCATCATCACCAGCAACTATTACAACTACTTGGAATAAAGCTATTACAAGATGAATAGACACGCAGGTCTTAACAGAATTAAAGACAACCATTAGGCTCCTGCCGGTTGCCATATTACAACAAGGATCATTGCATACATCAAATACAATCACAATCACATGTAGGCCATATCACATCACAAAACCCCTGCAAAAACAAGTTAGACGCCTCTAATTTTCTTTGCATGTTTTACGTGGTTTGGGGCTTTCGCATAAGACCGATCTTACCTACGAACATGAACCACAACGTTGATACAAGTGTTCTCAAGATGCTCATTGTAAATTGAATCTTAACTATGGTGGGAGAGACAGACACCCGCAAAGCCACTTGTGCAAAGCAAGTTGCACGTCAAGCGTGGAGCAAGTCTCATGTGCGATGACATGTAATGTTAGCCCGAGCCGCTTCATCCCACCATGCCGCAAGATGCAAAGTACACTCTAAGACACCGACAACAAAAGCATCAACGCCCACAAAAACATTGTGTTCTACTCGTGCAACAGATCTACGCATAGATACGGCTCTGATACCACTGATGGGTTCGTAGCATGGAAAACAAAAAATTTCTACCGCAAGAACGAACAAAACCCAGATCTAATCTAGATAAAAGCCAAGATCTAATCTATTAGACATGAGCAACGAGATAGATAGGAACTAACCCTCGTAGATCCGAAAGCGTTAACGAGATTAGATCTCGTGGTTGATGTAGTCGATCACTTGCCGATCTCAAGATCGTGTGGACGATCCTTCCGGCGTCGCGTTCCGGCAGCGCTTCCGCCGTCGGTCAAGTTGACGATCCTTCCGGCGCCGTGTTTCGGCAGCGCTTCCGCAGTCGGTCACACGTGCGGAGTCGAAGCAGACCTTCCTCTCCCCGTTCCAGCGAGCAGCGGAGGTAGTAGATCTTCTCCACGGAATCCCAGCAGCACGACGGCGTGGTGGTGGTGGTGGAGTAGAGAATTCTGCAGGGCTTCGCCTATGCCTGTGCAGAAGATGGTGGAGGAGAGAGGCGGCAGAGATTGGGTGTTATGGGAGCAGGGGAGGAGGGGGCGCCCCTGCCCCTCTATTTAAAGAAGGGAGGCGCCTAGGGAGGGGGAGTCCTTGTAGGACTCCCCTCCCTTGTAGGCCGGCGGATTGGAGGTGGGGGGAGGAGTCCTCCTCCCCCACGACTCCGTATCTTGACCCACCAGGACTCCTTGATCCTTATCTTGATTTTCAAGCAAACTCTAAGATATCTTCTAGAACCTTCCGGAACATTCCGAAACCTTCTAGAATCCTCATACAAACACTCCGGAACATTTCCTAACTTAGAAAATGATCCCCTATATATGAATCTTATTCTCCGGACCATTCCGGATCTCCTCGTGATGTCCCGAATCCAATCCGAGACTCCGAACAACATTTGGTCTCCAACGCACATTCCATATCTACTTAAAACAACTTCGAACCTTAAGTGTGTCACCCTACGGTTCGTGAATATGTAGACATGATAGACACACATCTCCTATCAATAACCATCAGCGGGACCTGGAGATCCATAATGGCTCCCACATACTCAACGATGACTTCGCGATCGATTGAACCACTTACATACGAAACCAATTCCCTTTGTCTCACGATACTATACTTATCCGAGGTTTGATTGTCGGCATCTCCATACCTAGTTCTACCTCGTTACTGATAAGTACTCTTTACTCGTTCCGTGATATGTCATCCCTTGTGACCTAGTCACATGCTTGGAAGCTAACTAGATGACATTTCACCAAGAGGGCCCAGAGCATATCTATCCGTCATATGGATGGACAAATCCCAATCTTGGTTCATGCGCTTCAACACACACTTTCAGAATACCCAATGACACTTTTATAACCACCCAGTTACGAAGCGGCGTTTGATGTCATCAAAGTATCAATCCGGTGATGGTGATTAACATAACCTCATGGTAGAAGGATTAGGTTACTATGTATTTGAAAGCTTACAACAATATGAACTTAATGACTTGATCTTATGATACGCTTACTATGGGTGTGTGTCCATCACATCATTCTCCTAATGATATAACCTTTTTATTAATCACATCCTAATGTCCATGATCAGGAAACCATGATCATCAATTAATCAACAAGCTAGTTTAACAAGAGGCTTACTAGGGACTCTCTTATATGTTTACAAAACACACATGTATTAGTGTTTCCTAATAATACAATTATAGCATGGGATGTAAAAATTCATCATAAACACAAAGATATAATAATAATCACTTTTATTATTGCCTTTTGGGCATATCTCCAACAGGTCTTTCATCGGAAATTTGCTGTTTAGATAACTTTAACACTATTTAAAAGATCTTATTATTTCCAATCAATAATATGTCATCCACATATAATATCAAAAATGCCACATTGCTCCCACTCACCTTCTTGTAAATACAAGCCTCTCCATAAGATTGGACAAATCCAAACTCTTTGATCACCTCATCAAAGCGGAGATTCCAACTCCGGGATGCTTGCTTTAGTCCATAGATGGATCGCTGAAGTTTGCATACCTTATCAGCATCCTTAGGATCGACAAAACCCTTAGGTTGTATCATATACAATTCTTCTTCAATATTACCATTGAGGAACGTAGTTTTGACATCCATCTGCCATATTTCATAATCGAAATATGCAGCAATTGCTAACATAATCCTAACCGACTTAAGCATCGCTACGGAAGAGAATGTCTCATCGTAGTCAACTCCTTGAATTTGTCGAAACCCCTTTGCGACAAGTCGAGCTTTATAGATGGTCACATTACCATCAGCATCAATTTTTCTTTTGAAAATCCATTTATTCTCAACGGCCTTTCGGTCATGAGGTAAGTCCACCAAGGTCCAAACCTAGTTTTCGTACATGGATTCCATCTCGGATTTCATGGCTTCTAGCCATTTGTTGGAATCCGAGCTCATCATCGCTTCTTCATACATCTCAGGGTCATCTATTTCATCAATCATGAAATTCATAACAGGATTGCCGTACAGTTCAGGAGCTGCACGTGTCCTACTTGACCTACGAGGTTCGGTAGTGTCCTCTTTCAGAGTTTCATGATCAATATCATTAGCTCTCTCTTCATTAGGTGAAGTCAACTCCGAAACAACTTTCGGTGCTGCGCTACTCGCCATTTCATGAAGAGAAGGTTCAATAACCTCTTCGAGTTCTACCTTCCGACTACTCACACCTTTCGCGAGAAACTCCTTCTCAAGAAAGGATCCATTCTTGGCAACAAAAACCTTGCCCTCGGATGTGTGATAGAAGGTATACCCAATCATTTCCTTAGGGTATCCTATGAAGACGCATTTTCCGCTTTGGGTTCGAGTTTACCCAGCTGAAGTTTCTTCACATAAACATCGCATCCCCAAACTTTAAGAAATGACAGCTTAGGTTTGTTTCCAAACCATAATTCATACGGTGTCGTTTCAACGGATTTAGATGGTGCCCGATTTAAAGTGAATGCAGCGGTTTCCAGTGCATAACCCCAAAATGATAGTGGCAAGTCAGTCAGAGACATCATAGATCGAATCATATCCAATAAAGTACGATTACGATGTTCTGACACACCATTACGTTGTGGTGTTCCGGCAGGCGTGAGTTGTGAAACTATTCCACAGTCTTTCATATGTGTGCTAAACTCGTAACTAAGATACTCTCCTACATGGTCAGACCGTAGAAATTTGATCTTTCTGTTACAATGATTTTCCACTTCATTCTGAAATTCCTTGAACTTTTCAAAGGTTTCAGACTTATGTTTCATCAAATAGATATACCCGTATCTACTCAAATCATCTGTGAAAGTAACAAAACAGCGATATCTACCTTGCGCCGACACACTCATTGGTCCACACACATCAGTATGTATGATTTCCAATAAATCTGTCGCCCGTTCCATTGAACTGGAAAATGGCGTTCTAGTCATCTTGCCCATAAGGCACGGCTCACATGTATCAAATGATTCAAAATCAAGTGATTCCAAAAGTCCATCAGAATGGAGTTTATTCATGCGTTTAACGCCAATATGACCTAGACGGTAGTGCCACATATATGCAGATATATCACTATCAAGTTTAATCCTTTTAGCATCAACATTATGAATATGCGTAATGCTACTATCGAGATCCAATAGAAATAAACCATTCAACACAGGTGCATGACCATAAAATATATCATTCTTATAAATCGAAAAACCATTGTTTTCAGATTTAAAGGAATAACCACTTTGCATCAAACACGATCCGGATGCAATGTTCATGCTCAGTGCAGGCACCAAATAACTATTATTCAGATTTATAACTAATCCCGATGGCATATGGAGAGGTACTGTCCCGACGGCGACCACATCAACTCTTGATCCATTGCTGACGCGCATCTTGACCTCATCCCTTGCTAGCTGTCGCTTGTTCCGCAGCCCCTGAATCGAGTTACATATATTAGAAACTGATCCTGTATCAAATACCCAGGTGCTACTACGAGTACTAGTCAAATACACATCAATAACATGTATATCACATATACCTTTGTTTGCCTTGTCGGCCTTCTTGTCCGCCAAATACTTGGGGCAGTTGCGCTTCCAATGGCCAGTCCCCTTGCAATAGTAGCACTCGATATCAGACTTAGGGCCAGCTCGGGATTTCTTTTCAGGTGCGATAACAGATTTGCCGCCCTTCTTTCCCTTCTGCTTGCCTTTCTTGTCCTTCTTGAAACCGGTGGTCTTATTGATCATCAACACTTGATGTTCTTTCCTAATCTCCACTTCTGCAGTCTTAAGCATTGACAGAAGCTCGGGAAGAGACTTCTTCATGCCCTGCATGTTATAGTTCATCATGAAGCTCTTGTAGCTAGGTGGCAGAGATTGGAGAACACGATGTATGCCTAAGTCAATGGGAATCGTTATTCCCAAGGACACAAGCTTATCGGCGTACCCAGACATTTTGAGTACGTGCTCACTAATGGAGCTGTTCTCCTCCATCATGCAGCTAAAGAACTTTTCAAAAGCATTATAACTCTCTATGGCAACATGGGTATCGAAAATCATTTTCAATTCTCCCATGGTATCAAAGGCATTGCCATTTTCAAAGTTCTGGCTCTAGCCCATACAATATGCCGTAATGAACTAAGTTGTGGTCCTCTTGACGAGTTATATAGACATTCTTTTCCTCGTCAAGGGCATCAGGAGCTGGTGGGGGGCCTAGCGGCTCCTCTAGCACATATTGCTTTTGTGCAGCAGTGAGGAGAATCCTCAAATTCATAGCCCAGTTGGTGAAGTTGCTACCATTCGCAGCAAGTTTCTCTTTCTCCATGAACACATTGAAATTAAAAGCAGGTGGTGCCATCTACAATAGAATTTGTAAAGTTTATTTAGAGTAAGTTTATGATAGAGTGAGCTCAACTAATACAAATTACCAATGAACTCCCACTCAAAAACGACATCTCTCGTGTCTTTTTGGTGATTACATGAACCAAATCCACTACACCAAGTCCGATCATCACGTGAGTCGGTGTAGCTTCAAAGGCGAGCATCTATATGGGCATCATATCAACTATATGACTAATGCTTAACATTTCGGTCCGTGTTCCGTGGCCATGTCTATACATGCTAGGCTCGCCAAGTAAGAACCTTAGTATTCACGTGTGTAAAACTGTCTTACACCCGTTATATGAAAGCGTAGAGTCGAGTACACCCGATCATCACGTGATGTCTCGAAACACGATCCACAGAACGGTGCATACTTAAGGAAGAACACATTTTATCTTGATATCTAAATGAGAGATCATCTTACAATGCTACAAAAAGCGCCAAACTAGCAATATAAGATGCTAACATCTAATGTGTAAAGTGAGATGATATGGTCCATGCATTTGATCTCTATCATTTGCATCGTGGTATGATCTCTATCATTCCTTTGTGTGTAAGGCCAAGGTCTATGGAACTTAACCGTTGCGTGTGTTGTAAGAGTATCTATCATATATCTACTTACAACAATACCATATCAAAACACTAGCCTAACAACGATCTAAACTAGACGCCTCTAATTTACCAATTGCAACTTTTACGTGGCTTAGGGCTTTCGGAGATAGAACCGGTCTTACCTATGAACATGAACCACAACAAGGATAACCAAGTTATTAGCAACTCATTGTAAATCAGATATTGACTATAGTAGGAGAGACAAACACCTGCCAGCCACTTATGCAAAACAAGTTGCATGTCAGTCGTGGAACCGGTCTCATGTACGATGACATGTAAGGTTGGTCCGGGCCGCTTCATCCCACTATGCCACCAATATCCAAAATACATAGAAGATGCAATAACATGATCATCATCGCCCACATATAAACATATGTGTACTACCCGTGCAAAGCACCTACGCATAGATCAGGCTCTGATACCACTGTTGGGTCCACAGCATAGAAAACAAAAAATTTCCTACGATGAGAACTATACGCCAAGATCTATCTACTAGATACAGAGCAACGGGTGGACATACATCCATGGAGAACTTACCCTCGAAGACAACGAGTTTTGTTAACAAGTAGGAACTCGTGGTTGATGTAGTTGTACACTTGCCGATCTCAAGATCGTGTGGAAGTCCGAGGGCCGCAAATCAGCAGCGCATCCGTCCTCGCACACACGTTCAAGCCACATGACAACCTCCACCTCCTCGCTCCAGCGATGCAGTGGAAGCAGCAACTCCTTCCAGACGAAATGCCACCGGGAACATGTATCTCGCTAATCCGAGACCATGGGGAATAATTCTAGAGGGGGAGAGAGATCCTTCACGAGGAGGTGTGAGGAAGAAGGAGGAAGAGGGGGGACTTTTATAGGAGGAGGGGGGGGGTACCCCCTCCATGGCCGGCGCCTCATAGAGGTGACCCCTCACCTCCTCCATTCATGTGGTGGTAACTCCCTCCACATTAAAATGCCTCTTCACATTCTCTTTTAAAGTCTCCACTTTAAATGCATTTAAATTCTCTAAGTTTAATGCTTTCTCATTTAATAAAACTCTTTTATTAAATTTATTCAGAATTTTGTTAATTACTTTAATTAACACACATTCACATAAAACCCCTTGCAATATTTCAATATCACATGCTGACCACTTTCTGCAATTTCACCCGAAACAATTCCGGTTTCTATCGAAACAATTCCTGCGCTTTGCAATTCTTTCGTCTGAAACATATGTGGTCCAAAATGGTGTCCGGAAACCCTTAAGTGTGTCACCCTACGGTTCACGAATAATGCAGACATGATTGAGACTCCTCTCAGATCAATAATCAGAAACGGGACTTGGAGATCCATACTGACTCCTGCTCATTCAACGATGACTTCTGTGACCGTGAGAACCTTTGACGCTAGTAACATAATCCCTTTGCCTCATGATATAATACATGTCCAAGATTTGATCATCGGTAACCAAATACCTAGTTTGATCTTGTTACCGACATGCACTCTTTTCTTGTTCCCGTGATATAACATTCTAGTGATCACATCACTTGCTTGCAAGCTATCTTAATGTGATATCACCGAGAGGGCCCAGCGTATATCTATCCGTCATCGGGATTGACAAATTCCACTCTTGATCCATGAGCCTCAACATAACACCTTCGTAGCACTGAACCCATCTTTATAGTTACCCTATTACGGTGTGACGTTTGATCTTATCAAGATACTCTTCCGGTGTTAGCAATTGACATGATCTCATGGTCTAAGGATAAAGATTACTTCGTATGATGTTATAGCAATATAAACATAATGACTTGATCGTAATGCTATACTTCGGATGAATGTTCATCACATCATTTCACAAATGCTGTGACCTTGTTATTAACAACATCCAATGTCCATGATCAGGAAACCTTGATCATCTTGTTAATCAACAAGCTAGTCTATAAGAGAGGCATAACTAGGAACCCTTTTTGTTTATTAAACACACCTGTATTGACATTTCCGATCAATACAATTATAGCATGCAAAATAAACATCTATCATATACGAGGAATACATAATAACAACTTTATTATTGCCTCTCAGGGCATATTTCCTTCATATAAAGGCTAGGAGGGGGTAGCATGGAGGATGATCGCAACCCTAATTTCCACAACCTCACCATATTGCATCTGCGCACCCCGTGTAACTTTTGACTCCCTTGATAATTCCAAGAGCAGACAAGAAGGAGTAGGGTCCCCTACAAGGCCTAAACCTGGGTAAATCTTGCGTCCCTGTGTGCTTGTTTGCTAGCCGATTGATGCCTCCAGCGCTCCCTCCTTCTCCAAAACCCAAGTCTATAACAATGAGCATTGATGAGTTTAACCCGCGTCAGGCGCCATAAAGGGATATTGGGCGTGCTGGACACTTGGAACGCCTAGTCGCGAACCCCATAGGCACATTCGGTCTAGCGTGGCCCAATAACTTTTCTCGTGCGCATGCCTCGTCCGTGCGCCATCGAGATCCTTCTGGACATGTCGGACACAAAGCACACGCCGCGTGGGCTGGTGCTGGCGGTGACCTAGCCCGCAATCAAAGCGGATGGTCAGTGTAGTAAACACGGCGAGCCATCGTTTCCCACTGTGCCTAGCCATTTTCCCGCCGTCGTTTCCCACCTGTTCTGGATTTCCCACCGCTTTCGGCCGGCAATAAAAGGAGGCGAGAACTATGATAGTTGCACAATGCCATCCACCATGGTTGGCCGCCATCTTCCCACCACTAGCATGCATAGTCCAACCGTAGGAGAGCCAGAGACATTGCTAGCGTGCGGGTAGCAGCAGCAGCGCCAGAGCTCCTAGAGGACGGCGCTGCCTTATCATAAACAGACCACTGGCGAACCTTTCGGGTGGAACATCCTCCATGATATCATGCTACTGCAACACCTCCGGTGACAAGAACTCAATAGGCTCATTTAGAGTGCCTCCTAGCGGTGTACTCCAAACCCAACGACACGGCAGCGCGTGCCCGCCTCGACCAAGCTATGGAAGAGCGGGAGGCACATAAGGAGGCCCTCCACGCTCTATCAGAGGAGTGGGGTCTAGGAACGGTAGGGTAGTCACCTAGTATCCTAGGAGAGCTAAAGATGTTCTCAGCGCGCGGGTAGCAGCAGCAGCGACGACGCCAACAAACGAGCAGTACTGATGGCACCGAAGAAGGGCGAAGGAGCAGCGGCGGTGCCGTGTTTTCTCTTATTTTATTTGAGTTTAGTTAAATTACATTCAAAATTTGTAAATTTCCCTAAGGTTTCAAGGAAATATGAATTTCACTAAATTTTATTAGAACCTTTAGGCAGTGCCGCTAGGGAGCACCGCTTCCTAAAGCCGTCAGTTCATGTCGACACTCCCGAAGTGAGCGATCTGGCGCTCCTACCGAACGTCTCTTGGGGAGCGTGTCTAAAGATGCTCTCATGGAAAATCAGTCGGGCAATGGTTTCAAGAAGCAGCTTATAGTCACCTCATTAAAAACGAAACTATTCTCAATGAAGAAGTATGATAGTATTTTGTTTTGGAAATGACCGCTTTATTACTTATAGTACCATTACACCCAGTCTCTACATAACCAAGATGCACACAACCAATAACCATCCACTTGGAAAAAAAAAACAACTAGGAGAAAATGTATACAATTTCCTAATAAACAAAATGCCTAGGTAGATGGAAGATCAATCCGCAGATTATGTTGCCATCCATGTCATAAAAAATATCCATCGTTGCATCCTCCAAGTGTGTACATCTCCTTCATAGACAGTTCATGAAACTCCACATGTTATAGAGATGACCATAAACGGATAGTAGTCATGCTCCGCTAGATAATCTGTAAATGAGAAGACAATTTATCATTAAAAATATTGTCGTTTTTACATAGCCATATCAACCAAATAATGGCAAGCGCTTCCACCCTAAACATAATTCTGTACTATTCAGCAATCACATGTAATCAATTACCAAATACATTGGCAATAGAGCGGGGAGGATATAGTCCAGAAGCTTCTTGGATGATTTACCATATAAAACGATTAAAATTATATTGAAAGAATAAATGGTTTATTGTCTCATCTTGATGACATCGTTTACTTTCTTGCGAATTCTGGTTTACAAAATTATCTTTTGCGAGAATAATCCCTCGACGTAAGTATCATGCGAATAGTTTCGTCTTTAAATCTCTTTCAAAGCAAATAAATGTTTATCGGTGACTTTATCAATGTTGTCCATCATCAAGTTATGAAAATCTACCACCGATAAGTCATTTTTTAGGAAATCTCAAAGCAACTAGATTTACCTCTACCAGCTAAATGGCTCCTTATCCATACACAAGTTCAGATGGAGTTACCTTTGTTGCACCATGCCTTGAGATCCTATGCACCCATAAAGCTTCGGATAATACTTTATACCACTTTCTCGGATGATATTCAATCTTCTTCTTAATAAGCTTGATCAAAATCTTATTGCTGGACTCAGCTTTTCCATTATCTTGCACATAATATGGAGATGAACTGAGCATCTTTATTTTGTAAGATTCGGCGAACTCTTTCACTTCCTTTGCCATAAATGATGTACCTTGATCTGTAGTCAATGTTTGAGGAATGCCGAATCTATGTATAATGTGTTTGGTTATGAACTTGATCACCTCCTTAAGGGTCATATTTCTGAGAGGTATTGCTTCAGACCACTTGGTAAAATAATCAGTAGCTACCAACACAAACCTATGCCCTTTTGAAGAAGAATGATGGATCATACCAATGAAATCTAATCCCCAACCTCTCAACAGCCACGACTTGATAATAGGATTCAACATAGCGGCAGGAGCTAACTGAATGTCACCAAACTTTTGACAAGCCTCGCATCCTTTATAGTACCTGAAGCAATCATTGATCATCGTCGGCAATAAAATCCTCCACATTGTAAGAGCCACTTCATTTTGTGTGCCGACTGATGAGTACCACATATGCTTTCATGTACCTCTCCCATAGCAACCGTTGCTTGATCCTCATCCAAGAACTTCAAAAGAATACCATCAACCGTTCGGCGATAGAGATCATCGTCTATCAATGTATATTTGAAAGCCATCCGCTAAACATCCATATCTATCCTCTTACTAGAATCCTGCAAATATTCAACAATGGGTCTTCTCCAATCTTCATGTCCACCTGCACTAGATCCTTCATTAGTGGCCAAATCAATGGGATTTAATTCGGTCTTACTTATGTTAGCAAGCATAAACATCGGCTCATGATATATATGAAAAACACCACAATTAACATGGTAGCTAGATGCTTGTTGTGCTAAATCATTTGCATTCCAGATGTCTTCTCTATATACATAAGTAATGCTAAAGTAATCCAAAATGGAAATTATATCCAGACATTTATCAAGGTAAATATTAAGTGACTCATCAAGACATTGGAAAACCTTGGATATTTGTTGTACTACTAGCAGTAAATCACCAAAAGCCTCAATATGTGTTGCACCTACATCAGTTAAAAGTTCTAACCCAAAAAATAAAGCTTCATATTCAGCTTGATTATTTGTGCAAAAATATTCTAAACGACACGAGGCTTCAAAAACAATACCATGAGGAGACACATAAACAATACCAACCCCTTGGCCATTGTCGCAAACTGAACCATCAAAGTATAGCTGCCATGGTACTAGATTGACAAGGTTAATATCTACATATGCTTTTTATCAATCCGATGTCAACTATAAATTAGCAAAAATTTGTCCTTTCATAGACTCATAAGCCAAATCATATTCAATTAACGATAAGCCCATTTACCAATCCTATCTCTAAGAATTGGCCTATGCAACATATATTTAATAACATCGGTTTGACAAGCTATAATGCACATACTAGAAAACAAATAATGCCTTAATTAAGTACAAGCATAGGCATAATTTCTCAATAAAGGTATACCTTGTATCAGCGTCCAACAAACGTCGACTCAAATAACTAATCACATACTCCTTTCCTTTGGTTTCTTGTGTCAAAACAGCACCAAGAACACCTTCCTCCACAGCAATATAAAGCCTAAAAGGCTCTCCATGTTTTGGTGCTCTCATCACTGGAGGAGTAGACAAACTTACTTTGATCTTTTCGAATGCGTCTTTCTGTTTTGCCCCCAAGTAAAATTGGCATCATTATTTAACCGAAGAATAGGCGTAAATGCTTCAACTTTCCCAGATAAGTTCACTATGAATCGCCTCAAATAATTAACCTTCCCATGGAATTTCTGCATATCCTTTTTGCATATTGGAGCTTGTACTTTCTTGATAGCTTCTATGTTCTTGGGATCAATCTGTATGCCATGTTCATGTATAATGAAACCAAAGAATTTCCCAGCCGATACACCAAAGGCACACTTCAAAGGATTCATCTTGAGCCCATACTTCCTCATCCTCTCAAGAGATAAACGCAAATCGGCTAAATGAGATTCGTTCTCGTCCGATTTAACAACAATATCATCAACATAGACTTCAAGTATGACCCCGATAAGATCATGAAAGGTTAAATTCATAGCTCTTTGATACATGGAACCAAAATTTTTCAAGCCAAAGGTCATCACTATCCACTCAAATAAGCCAACAAAACCAGGGCAGCGAAAGGCTATTTTGAATGCATCTTCTTTGGCCATAAAAATCTGATTGTACCCAATGTTTCCATCAAGAAAACTAATAACTTTGTGTCCAAATGCATTAGTAATAAGCATATTGGCTATTGTCATAGGATACTCATCTTTGGGTGTAGCTCTATTCAAATCTCTGAAATCAGTACACACCCTTAACTTGTTGGACTCCGTTTTCTCTACTGGTACAATATTGGAAATCCAATCTACATACCTATAAGGCTTAATAAAATTAGCTTTAAGGAAACGTCAGATCTCTTCCTTGATCCAGTCATACATCTTCGGATTGAATTTTCGGGCCGGTTGTTTATGAGGTCTAAAACCAACCTTAATAGGTAACCGATGCTCAACTAGCTCTCAGCTCAAGCCAGGCATCTCGTGATACTCCAATGCAAAGCAATCAACATATTCTGTAAGCAACCCGATTAATACATCTTTATAATCGGCTTCTAGATTTTTGTTTACAAATGTCGGCCTAGGAATTGAACCATCTCCTATGTCTACTTCTTCCAATGGATTAGATGATGTAAAACCTTGTCCCAACTTATCCATACCATCTATTTCTTCTGCTGACTCATACACATCGTTCTCATTAGACTGATATTGTAACATCCCAATTTCGGCAACCCTGATTAGTTGTTTAGAATGCAAAAATCAGGGCGAACAAAACTTTTTCTTGTTTAATACTGAAGTGTTTGCTTGTTGTTTGGATATGCTTATGCATGTGAATGTGTATTAGATGATATACTCCTTACCTTAACACCAGTTGACCAAAGCTACTTTCCAAAACTGTCTTGGCTTAATTTCCATATTCTCAAATGTTCTGACATTTCAAAACCTAAGCCAAGATGCTTATGAAACCAAAACTATTTTATTAGCTTCTATTGATAAAACCATGGAGAGCTATATAACATAATCTCCTTATGTTTTCAAGACAGAACTTTCAACTACTCTTACCTCTAGGATCTCCAAAACCTTTTTGTAAGCTTTTGAATTATACTCTTGGTAGAGATACCAAGGATCTTACCTTGTTCAAACTCCAACCTATTTCAAAATACCCATCCTTACATCAAGCTAAGCTTGGTGGTAGCCCCAGTAATAGTTGATTTGTTTGTAAGATGAATTGTCTTGATGTGCTGTTTGACTTGTTTGCTTAGAATTAGTATGAGCTACTCTAGGAGCTCATCACTAGGATCAAGATGTTTCCAAATCATCACAACCTAAGGAAGAATACAATCTGGATCTGATCCCTAGCTACTCAGTAGTCATCGAAAAACCTTAACCAGATCATCTCTGAAGTGATCTACTTCTAGAAGCTTCCAAGTCAATGGAGACCAACATCAAGCTTGGATCCTTTCTACTAAATCTAAACTTCAACATAATCCATTTGATGATGCTCTGGTACCTTGCAACCCATCAAAATCATCACAACCCACATTCTAGTCAAAAACCCTAACTCTGCCAAATTTGGCTAAGTCTAGAAATCTGTTTCCAATATCACCTTTTTGAAGGCCTCTCCTTCTGAACCCTTGTGCATTTTTGGTAATGCACTTGGAACATATTGTTAACCATCCTAAGGACTACCAAGGCCCACTCTTTCCCATGGATAGATCATCCTCGTACCTACTTGTTCTTGATGGTTTTGCAGGCAAGATAATAACTTTTCCTGCAAACCTAGTCAACATGCCAACTTGGCTAGGATCTCACACCACCATCCAACCTTCTATGGACCAAATAATTTCATGGTTGTGCTCTACAAATATAGTTATATCACTATCTACTTCACTTGTTCCAATTGGATCCTTGAGCTGTCTACACCCACAAGGTTTCGATGGCTAGTTGATAATCTGCTTTGTCAGTCTTATTTTTCTTCAAAGTTTGAAAGCTTGTCTTGGTGAGCTCAAGCAGGATCAAGCTCAAACCTCTATACCATGTTGATATACATCACTGGGTCTATCCATCCATCTATCCCATGTCCCAAGGGGAGCTCTGAGCTCCAAGATCCAACCTGGTTTTAAAGGGTATGAAATTAACATCACCCTAGATCCTTAATCTAAGGTATTTCACCAAAATCAACTTGGATTCTCCAATACCAAGGTTGCAAATGCTTTCTACACCTTGCCTACATCATCTCCCTTGATCATCAAGATTTATCAACAAATTATCCATATTTATTATGGACCAAAACTATGTAATTTCCTTTAATAGGCAAAATCTCCAAAACTCCTCTCATAAAGGAAAGTTTGGTTTTTGCCAAAACACTTCCCCAAATTTTGGTTCACTTAAGTTCCACCTATCATACCCCACCTTCCCACTTCAAAAATAATTATTTGTGAAGAGCTTTATTATTTCTTTTTGCCTATTTTCTTAAATGGCAGAAACAAGAAATAATCCTTTAAAAATCCTTTCCCACCTCAATAAATCTTGGGAAAATTACCCTAGTGTGTATTCACATTTGGGACCATCTCACATCAAAAACTCCACCTGTCCAACGTAAAATTATCAAATTATCTTCTAGAAACTACTTTTGTACTTTTTGAATAAATGATTCTAAGTGGACTTCGGACCCTTAGAAAAATCCCAAATAATTCTTGGATATCTATCTTGACATCATCTACTTTCCAGTATCTTCTCCCCACCTTGTCCAATACAAATTTTGGGACTTACTTCACACACCTCCAAGTGGTCAATTTTGCCAAATCAATCAAGCATTGATCCAAACCCAAACCCAAACCCCACCAATCTTGCTCAATGCATCTCCTCAGCACCAGGACACTCCCCCAGGGCGACCAGCACTGTAGCATCCCCTGCAGCAGTTTGTCCTCTAGTGCTTGGACACTAGAGCTTAACCTCTTGTGGTTGTCTTGCCTTGCAAACTTCTTGCAGCAATACCCCTGCCTCCTCTCACTTTCTGCTCGACCAGAGGCACCCCACACTCCCTCTCCACCGCCCTCAGCACCCAATAGGGAAGCCATGGACATGTCCTTACCCTCCCATGGCCATTGTCCACCATGGACCCTCCCCTTCGGTTTATAAGCCTAGAGGCCAGGGCATCTCTCCCCTGCCCTCCCATTTCACTCACTCACCTCCACCTACCACTCCCCCGAGCACTCCATCCTTTCCTTCCCTCTCATGTGGCCACAAGAAGAAGAACACCCATTTTCAGGCATTTATGAGCTCGAGCTCGAGGTGCCCTCCCCCGAGCTCCTCCCTACTTGCATGTGTTCTCAAAATGATCCCCTACCTCGGATCTACCATCCTCTCGCTCTAGAACTCCTCTCAGCCACTGTCTCGCCCAGGAGAAGGAGGACTTTTACCTTCGGCCATTTTCAAAAAACCACCCGGGTACTCTCCTGCCTACTCCTCTCTTGCTACATGTCAGCTTCCCGAGCTCGCCTCTACCTGATGCATCTAAACCACCTTTTCTTTTTTCCTAGGAACCACTGCACCAGTGGCACCGTCGAGCTCCGATGACGGAACCCTTGGTCGTCTCCGCGCGAGCGCCTCTACGTCGACGAGCCTGCCACTGCTACCCACCCCCGGGTTCGCCGTCGACCACCGCCTCGCCTCCGCCTCTCCTCGGCCGCGGGCAAGCCCTCTGCTACTGGTAAGCCTCCCCGCGTTTTCCCCGCCGCCAGCTAGGGTTATGGCGTCGCCGGGTGGCCACGTGTGAGAACGACGAGCGACGACCGTCCATCGCGGTCTAATCTAACGGCCGCGGTACCTCGATACCCCTTCGTCCGACCTCGTTCACTGACAGCCGGGCCCCGCCGCGCGTGATTTAAACCTCCTCTCGCACATGGCTCGCCCCCGTGATGGGCCGATTTCCCTCTGCGGCCAACCTCCCCGCTGGATCTAGCCCACCCACCCTTTTCTTTTATTTTGGATAATTAGAGATCTACAGAAAAGCCTCGCAGTTTAATTCAAAATAAAAATGAAAAATATCTCTTTTTGCCCAGATTCAATTTTTGACATGTTCCTGTATGTTCTCTCTAACATGCAGAACCAACCCTAGTACAAAAAGGTCTACCAATAAATTCTAGAAATAAATATACAAACAGGTACCTATTCTAGTAAATAATTTCCCCAGAGAACCATCCTCATCCAAATGTGCTGAAACAAACCTTACCTGGTAGGTGTTCCCCATACCTTCTCTCTAGCTTTGGTCCCATGCCAGTTTGAACTCTAGTCTGCCTGTAGCAAAAATAACAAAATCCATACAGTTAGGCCTTTGGAAAATTCCCTACGTAAAACCATGAGTCCAATTGAACCAATTCCAAATCCTAGTGATGTGCTACATCACTGCCTATCTTAATCCAGGAGCTGATGATTTATTGAGCCTTGGGTATTTTTCTGTGAATTAAACTATTCTGTGCATGATTTATTCACCTCTTAATTCACTACAGTAGTTATGCTAATCCAAAAATGTTGATTCCAATTTCTATAGAAAGGTATGGGAAGTACCTACCATATGTCCTTGGAATCAAATCAAAAGCTATTGTCGATTTAATCTGGTGAAAAAGACAAGTGGTGTACAGAACTGCCTTTGGGAATTTCTTGAGGGCATTCTGATAATTGTCTTGACCTGATTCCAACTCTCGGTGAACAGGTACATAAAACCCTATTGAACCGGCCAAGGAAATAATTTTTGGAGCTCCAGAACTTTTCTAGTGAATTATTTCCTAAAACTAGAGCTTTTATCACTAGGATATTCATAATAAATTAAAGAAAATTGATAAAATAGTGAAACCACTTTTGTTGGTTTCATCTTATCAATACCTATCTGTTGGTATCATGTTTTTACAATGGTACCCTACAGAATATGGCCTTGCTCCAAAGACACATCTCTTAGGTAGTTTCTAGACTATAAATCCTAAGGGATTTTCATCCCCTTCTCCAAGACCATCTCAACCTCCTAAAACTAATCCTCTCAAAACCATATGAATCTTAATTCTGTAGTATTCAATTGTTTGCTGTATGTATTGGTGTTTGTGTGCCTCGTTTTTATTGTGGCCTGGTTTGTTTGCATGTGTTGTCTGGACGGCGATAGTTGCGATACAATCGGAGAGCAGAAGAAGTGGTATTTATATTTGATATTGGTATTCTGGGATATCTAAGGAGGAAGTCTAGGGACATTTATGCCATATTGCTGATCATCAGGCAAGCCACCTTCTTGCTCATAAGCCTTGTCCTACTATTTTACTTATGCATGTTTTATCCACTGTTTATTAAAAACTGCATTGTTTTACTATATGTTGATATATACATATATATGGTAGTGGTTTGGTTCCTCCAAACCATTACACTTTTGTACTACTAAGTACAACCCACTCGATGATACCTACTTGCCCTTAGTAGAATAGATGGTGTATTACACCATAACCCTTTGGAGACCCTGATTAAGCAGAAACAAAGCTAGAGGATAGAAGACCCCGAAAAAAGTTTTACAAAATGTTTTTATGATAAAATCTTGGTGAGGTGGGACCTCCCAAGAGATGTTGCGAAAGAGAAAAGGTTTTGTTTTATAAATGCTGGAGGAAAATCAGAGGAAAAACTATTTTCGAAAACGCACCTGGTTCTATGTAGTTTTGCCCGAACAACTACCCCGTGCAACCACACTACTCCTATATGGGAAGGGGATTGACCCGAAAGTGGTTTTCTCTGATACCGGTGCCTCGCAACTACAACAGGGGATCAAGGATCCCTGGAGGGTGGGCCTTCTCCGATAAATGTGGGACCTGGAGAAGGAACAAAGGGTCGGCAGGCCTCCACGCGTTACTATGGGCCCCTCCTTTAAAGTGCACACTCTCGAGGAGTGGAAAAAGCGCTCCGGTTGGTCCTCGCCCGACGTCCCGGTTTTGAGGGGAATAACACCCATAGGGTAGGTGCTGGTGTTAAGAGGGGATTATCCGAAAGGTCTTGTTCGGTTATCGGAAACCCGCATACTGATGTATGACGATCCGTGACAGTTCACAGCGGATGTATCGGATCTTGTGGGTAAAGTGTACAACCTCTGCAGAGTGTAAATCTATTCGAATAGCCATGTCCGCGGTCATGGACGGTTGGAAAGGTTGCTGCGTAGCAGTGCTGGTTTTGGTTTTTAAAAGGATTTTCGGAAAAGAAATGGTTTTGGAAATGTTTTGACCATGGGATGGTCGGAAAGGATACCTGTCTTGACCATGGGATGGTCGGGAGGGTATGGAAGGAGTTTGGTCGTGGGACGCCCTGAGAACTGGAACAAATGGGTGATCCAGTCCTATTGTTTTCCAAAACTTTTCAAAACGGTTTCCAAAATGGTTTACAAAAGTTTTTCAACAAAAAAATATGTAGATGCTATATCTACAAGAGAAACTATTTAGAAAAGAACCCCTCTTGGAGCCCTCCTATTACTACAGCTGTACTGCATATCCCCTTGTTATTACTTTTCTCTTAAGGTGGTTTGCGAGTACATTCGAAGTACTCACTGGCATTGTCCCTGGCTATTAACTTGGCCAGATATCAAGAAGAAGATGGCGTTGGCGACTATGCGAGCTAGGACGTTCTCCCAGTCAGTTGCATGTAGGTTAAGGAATGGCTCGGGCTCTGCGCTTATTAAAGTCCGCTGCTGATTATTGACGTAGCCTTAACGAAATTTATGTAAGTCTTGTAATTCGGTATATTCTCGGATGTTGTAATGATACTTGTCGGTTATGTGCCACGACTAACTGATCATGGGATCGTGGTTGTATGCATAACAGGGATTCTCGGAGGATTAATCCGGGGGCCTCACAGATATTCTGCAAGTCTCTTCTGTAACCACTCTTTGTTGGAATCCATTAATTACATGTTGGGGAGCCGATTACTACCAATCGACTTTAAATACACAGGAACGAAACCGTTCCTTGTGGCACTAAGAATATCAAAATATGAAAGGACGCGCCTTGTTAAGCAAGTCACATTGGGATGTTGCTAATCCACCAATGAATCGGCTAAGGCAACACAAGCCGAATTATCCGCATGGAAAACCTCCACTTCATCATCAACTCATTGTATTACGAACTGGTGCAAAGTAGATGGCACTCATTGGTTTGCATGGAGCCAATCACGGCCTAATATGTCACTGTAATTACCTTGCACCTCAGCAATAAAGAAGGCGGTGGCCAAAGTCTTGCTCCCCACTATAAGATCCACACTCATCACACCTTTGGCCTGTATTTTTTCTTTGCCTTCAAATCCATTGAGTACCATATTAGTATGCATTTGGTCATTCTCGTCCAATACCAATTTCTTAAGATTGAATATGGCATGAGATTCACTACTGCACCACCATCAACGAGCATCCTCGCAACCAGCGATCCATTGTTGTGTCCCTTGACATATAATGGCTTCAAGTGCTTCACCGGTTCTCTTGGTTTCTCAAAGATGGCATTCTTGGGACCAAAGTCCAGGTACACTACATCCCCTTCTTCATCTACATCACGAAACTCAGCAGGTAAATAATACACCATATTCATATCCATACCTTCCTGAGCCGACGTGTTCCACCATCTCTTCATCACCCTCTACTACTGACGTTGGTACTGAAGTTTCATCAATCGAGGGTAGTGTAGGGGATGGTGTGGACGAGGAAACAATATTCATATTTTCCTCCTCGGACGACATAGGAGCTGTTGCAATTACCATGGGAACCGTGGCATCCTCAACTCGCTTGGGTACCCATATTTTGGAAGGCATCATGGGACGGGCCGCATTAAACGACTCATCTCTCCTTTTCTCTGCTTCAAGTTCCACCTTCTCTTGGTTCCTCAATCTCCTCTTCTTGGTTTTGGTTAATCCAGGAGGACACCACTTGGGCTGAGTATATTTAGAATCCTTTGGCTTAGCTTTGCTAGTACCATCTTCATGATCATTAGCCGAGGATCTTGGTTGAATAACCAACACATGCCCATTAGAATTATCTGGGTTTTTAGAAACAACCGGCTCTTTGAGCTTCATCTCATGAGTACCTACCACAACAGTACAAGCATTTGAATTGTCCTCTTGTTTCTTGCCAGACTCTGAAATTTTAGCACATGGTGACTTATGACTCCACTCCTTTTGAGCACTCTTGCTTGAAGATTTCTGTGATGACCGATTATCATTGCATCTCAAACGGTCACAAACTGGTCGTGAAATCCTATCATGAACAGATCTTCTAGGTTATGTCCATCCTGAAAGAAAAGCGTATGGCGCCATTTGGGTCCCCATCCCCCATTGAAATAATATGGCGCGTAAGGGGGTGGTGCCATCCATGGTTCCGGCGCTCACTGCCCATATAGCCTCATGCGTCGTGGAGACCTTTCCCTTGGAAGTGATCTTGGACGCTACATATATGGTGACCGATTATAGTTGGAATCAGTTGCTTGGTCTGCATACTTGGACAACAACATATCAAAGGTTGGTTTAATATGTTTGCATTGCATTTTGACCTCATTGGTTTTCCACTTGCCAACCTCTGGACTCTTGGGCTTAATGAACTTGGCACGGACGTCATCTTTCACTTGCGGTTGCCCCCCAAGTGTAGAATTTTATGGTGATCTTCAACGTCTCCTTGCCATCGGGTTGTTTGCCAAGAATAATCACCATTCCCAAGGTCTTGTCACGCCCCTTTTTGTTCCTGGGTTCCCCAATAACAACATTATTTTATTAGCGGATTCGGCTACCTCTGGCCAAATTAATATCTTTTTCCCATTCAGCTCCAAGGTATTCATTGGGAACATCTGCTTGTCAATTTGCATATCAGCAAAGCTGAATTGTCCATCATTGATAACCGATTGTATATGTCGCTGAAAAACATTGCAGTCGTTAGTAGCATTAGAGAAAGAATTATGATACTTGCAATAAGTACGCAATTTTAACTCTTCAAATAGCGGTAAAGTATGAGAAATTCTAATATATTTATCTTTCAACATGGCATCAAAAATATTCTATCACATTTGGCCACATCAAAACTGAAAGTCATCTAATCTTCATGATTCTTGCGAATCGGCCTAAGAGCATCACAAGTATAAGGTTTAGCGTTTGAGGGCCAAACAAATTCAGCGGCATACATATCAGCTTCATCCTCTGAATTTTCGCTATCACATCTGTAACATCCCAATTTTAGCAACCCTGATTAGTTGTCCATCATGCAAAAATCACGGGAACGAAATTTTTTTCTTGTTTAAGATGCAAAGTTTTCTTGCTTGTTTGTTGGTGCTTATGCATCTGGCTATGTAGTAGATGATATACTCCTTACCTCACCCTCAGTGAGAAAATCTATTTAACAAAAGAACTGTCTTTGCTTATTTACATATTCACAAATGTCCAGGCTTTCCAAAACTTGAGCCAAGTTGCCTTTGCCACAAACCTTATTTTCCTAGATTCTATTAACATAATTATGGTGAGCTATATGATATAATCTCCTTATGTTTTCAAGACAAAACCTTCAACTATTCTTGTCCCTAGGTTTTTCCCAAAATCTTTCATAAATCTTTTGAATTCTACCCTTGGTAGAGATACCAAGGATCTTACCTCATTCAAACTCCAACTTCTGAAAATACCCATCTCTACCTCAAGCTAGGCTTGATGGTATCCATTGAAGTAGATTGATTTGCTTGGAAGATAAATTGCCTTGATCTACTGTCTGATGAATTGCCTTGATCTGTTGTTTGGCTTGTCTGCTTAGAAAGTAGTATGAGCTACTATATGGGCTCCTCCTCCAGGATCAAGATGTTCTTAAGATCCCACACACTAAGGAAGATTACCAAGCTGGATCTGATCTTTAGCCTCTAGGTGCTCATCAAATCCCTTAATCAGGTCAGTTTACGACTAATTCTTTCTAGAAGTTTCCAAGTCAATGAAGACCAATATCAAGAATGGAACTATCCTACTCAATCTACTCTACATCATCATCAATTTCATGAGGATTTGGACCCTTGCATACTCTCAAAATCATCCCCTCGTATATTCTAGTGAAAATCTCCCACTCTGCCAAAAATGACTAAGTCTGGAAATCTAATATCAATGTCACATCTTTGAGTCTCCCTCATTTCCACTCCTTCTGCATTTTTGGTAATGCATTTAAACCATATTGTATAACATATTAAGTACTACCAAGGCCCACTATTTCCCTTAGCTAGATCATCTTTTAACCCACTTGTTCTTGATGGTTTTGCAGGCAAGAAAATAATCTTCTCTGCAAATCTTATCAGCATGCCTACTTTGGAAGAAGCTCACATGTCCATACTAAATTCTTTGGACCAACTCTTTGCATTCTAGTGCTCTACTTATAAAGGTCTATCAACCCCTACTTCACTGGTTCCAATTGAATCCTTGTGCTTCTAAAACCCACATGGTTTATAAGTGTAATTGATAATCTACTTTGGCACCCTTATTTTATTCAAAGTTTGAAATCAATTCTTGGAGCACTCAAGCATGATCAATCTCAAATTCTTGTACCATGGTGATCTACTCAACTAGTTATATACATCCAGATATCCCATATTCTAAGGGGAGCTCTGAGCTCCAAGATCCAACAAGGTTTTCATGGTATGAAAATAACATCACCCTAGATCCTTTATCCCTTGTCTCCTATCAAAATCAAGCTGGATTCTCAACACACAAGGTTGAAAATGCTAGATACAACTCGTGTACATCATCTACCTCGATCATAAATATTTATCAAATATTATCCATAATTATTATGGCTCAAAAACTATTAAATTCATTTAATGGGCAAAACCTCCAAAACTCCTTCCATAAAGGAAAGTGTGGTTTTTGCCAAAACAAATATCCAACTTATGTCACATTTGAGGCTTATATATCATACCCTATCTTCCAACTTAAAAAATAAATATTTTGGAAGAGCTTTATTGTTTCTTTTGGCCAATTTTCTTAAATCGCAGAAATGGAATAATAATTGTTTTAAATACTTTTATTCCTCAATAAATCATGAAAAAATTACTCAATGTGTGGTTTCATATTTGGGACCATCTCAACCCTAAACCACATCTTGCCCAATTCAAATATTTTAAAAAAAATCAATAAAACCCTTTCAGCAGTATTTTAATAACTAATAAAAAGGGATCTAAATTCCTCAAATAAATCCCAATTAATTACAGGGCATGTATCTTGGTCATATGCATCTACCAGTATACTCGCCCCCACTTGACAAGATCAAAAACCAAGAAGTCCTTCATGATATTCAAAATGGACAAGATTTAAAATATTTCAAAACTTTGATCAAAACCAAAACAAACTTTCCCCAAACTTGTCCAGTGCTCCACCACAACACCCTACCTTCTCTCTGGTCACATCACTATAGCATATTACTGTAGCAACCCTAGCTCTTGTCTTTTGTGCTTGAATGAAAGGGATACAAAGGCAAATTCATTCATTGCCTTGGGAGCACCACACATCTCTCCCTCTCTCTGCCCTATGAAGCACATGACCCCAGAGCACCCCACCATCCCTCTCCACTGCCCATAGCCACCAATGGACAAGCCATGGACCTGTCCTAGCTCTCTTGTGAGCTTGGTTCATCATGGACGGCCACATTGTTGGATAAAATGCATCGGGCGACCCCTGCACGCCCTACTGCCCTCATTTGCTCCCACACCTCTCCTACATCCACCCCACGAGCCCCTGCTCACTCCCTCTTCCTCCTTCACCATAGAGAGGAAGAACAACCCCACTTTGGCCATTTTTGGGCTCTTGAGATAGTGCTCGCTTCCAACCACCCCGACCCGTCAACTATTGCCAGCACACTCTCCTACCATAGTAGTCTCCTCCACCAAACAACCAGAGGCCCTCTCCCCCTCTACAACTCGGAAGAAGGACAACATCCTCTCGGTTATGCAAACTTGTAGGTCGCCTCCCTCTCCACTCAGACCTCCTCCCCGCTTGTTTTCACCATGCATGTTCATCTCTGCCCCAGATCCATCAAATCCCTTCTCTATCCCGCTGCAAGGAACACCTAAAGACTCCTCCCCTCGAGCTCCAACGAGGTCAGCAAGACCGTCCTCGCGCGGAACCTCTTCTGACGCCAAACCAGCGCATGCCGCCCATCTACCGGCTCGCCGAAGAGTACCGCGTCGCTCCAGGACCTCCCCGGCGTCTCCCCATCCTCCGGTGGACTCCCTCGCACTGCCGTAGGCCGTGCCAAGGTTTATGCTCACCGGCCGTATCGGGAGATAGGTGATGACACATAGCCGTCGATCTTCTTTAGATCGAACGGCTGGCGACGCCCGAAAACCCTTCGGCGGAGTGAGCTGATGGCTCATGGGCCCCGCCACCACGAGTTTGAATCGCCTCCTGCCCGCGTCCCCCGCAACCTGGGCCGACCGGGAACTACGCGGCGCGCCAAGGTGCGGATCTGGCCTAGTAACTCTTGGTATCATTTTTTATTTTTCTTAATTCTATTTCAAGCCCAAAAATCTGACAGCTTGGTTTAATTGCCTAAGAAAATGGAAAATACAAGTTATTGCCAAGATCCATATTTATACAGGTAACCACATGCTTTTTCAAACATGCATGGCCAGTCTCAGGTCAATATCCATCTTAGTTATTTATAGAAAATTAAACTACTAGAGCATGTCCTTTTTAGTAATAAAATCCATAGTGAGTTATAGTTAACCAAATGGGGTGAAGTCAACTTCCTCTGGTTGGTAATTGAAATACCTAACCCCTGGACTTGGTCTCATGGCAAGTTGAACTCTAGTTTTCCTGTAGTAAAAATAACAAGAACAACTCACTTTGGACTTTAGAAAATTCCCTAGGCCAAACAATATTTTTTGACCCAATTACAGCTCTTAGAACTCATAAACAACCTTACCCTCCAAACCCTATCAGCCCAAAATTTATTGAGCACTTGTTAAATTTGAAGGAATTAAAACCTTCAGACAATAGTTGTTTCAGTAGAAAAATCACCAAGGAGTTTTACAACTCCAGAAAGGGTGAATCCAATTTCTACAGAAAGGTATTTAAAATACCTATCATGTACCTTTGGAGTCATATCAAAATACCCTATAATTTTAATCTAGTGAAAATGACAAAAAATCTTGCATAACTAACTTTGGGATTTTCCCAAGGGCATTCTAGTAATTATTTTGAGATTATTCCACCTCTAAAAAATCACAAAACCAATTATACATAACATACTTTGAGCACAAAATTATTTGGCCTACAAATCTTTTATGATGAATTTTTAACCTAAACTAGGGTTATTTTCACTAGAAAAATCATAACTAATTAAGGAGATGAGTTAAAATAGTAAAACCACTTTTGTTTGCCTTGTATTTTCAATACCTATATGATGGTATCCTTTTTGTACATTGGTATCATACAAACCAAAGCCTTAGTTCCAAAACCCTTTATTAAGTGGTTTTGGCAATTAAATCCTAAAGGAAATTCCACAAGTGTTTTTCCATTACTTCCAAATGCAACAAACTCAATCTATCAAAACTTACTGAAGTGAGTATGGTGTTGTATGGTGGTTGTTGTATGGTATTGTTGATTGTATGCCTTGTATTGATTGTGCCCTTTATTTGTTTGCATGTACTCTCTTTGACGACGATAGTTGCGATAATATCGAAGACCCTATGAAGATGTTTATAATTGGATATTGTGGTTTTCTAAGGAGAAGTCTAGGGACAAATATTGCCATATTGCTGATCACAGACAAGCCACCTTCTTGCTCATTAGCCTTGTCCTACTATTTTACTTATGCATGTTGTATCTACTTGTGGCATCCCGCTAAAACCACTACTAAAAAAAATCGCTTGTTATTTTGTTTTTTTTGTGCATCATCATTATATCATGCTCATGTTCATCATGCCACCTTGCATGGATAATGTTATAAAATGTTGCATTTGTTATGTTGCATTGCATTACATTGCCTTGCACTTGTTGGAATTTTGCTTGTGTGCCTTGATATCACATTACTCCCTCCCCTTTTAAAACCTCTCTATTTGGTTTTCTACAAAGTTGGGATCCAAGTATAGGATCCACAATTTGTAAATGTATTTGTTCTTTTTCTAAAACCCTAAACCTCAAGTACTTGTAAAAATGCCCAAATGGATTTTATTGTGGGCATCCCCTTTTCCTCTTTCGTTTTTCCCTCTCACCTCTCACTTGGTTATACCCCTTTTGTTCAAAATCTTGCAAAAGTTTCAAAAGGGTTATTTTATTGGCTTGAATGAATCTGAAAACAAAAAAAAAGCAAAACAAATAAATAAATAAAAAGAAAACAAAGCAGGAAGAGAGAGAGCAGTAGCCCAGCCCTAGTTTTTGGCCCACCCCGGAACTTCCCTTCCCCCTGGGCTTTTTCCTTCCCCTCTCCCAGCCCAGCAACGCTTCCTTCCACAGCCCGCTTACCCATTCACCATTCACGCCATCCCCTGTTCTTCTTCTCCGTCTCGGCTCCCTCTCTCTGCGATTCTGACGGCAGGAGCAGGTGGCCATCGCCGTGCCGTCTGCCGTGCTAGCCCCCTCACGCCGCGCGTGTGAGCGCCTCCTTCTTATCCCGGGAGCTCCGCCACTTTTCCCCTTGCAGCCCCTCGCTATCGGCCGTCCCTGGCCACGCCTCAGGCACCATCATACCTGTAGAGAGCCCGTGAACCTTTTTGCGCCATCTGCTAGGCCTGGCGTGCTCGATTTCGGCGTCGAGCTTGTCTTCTTCGTCTCTGTTCGCCGCTCTTTCCTCCAGGAATTCCGGCCACCCCGTCGCCTCCGCATGCCCCCCCGGCGCTGTGGCCTCCTTCGAGCCGAGCTGCGCGCGAGCGTCACCTCCAAGTTCGTCCACCGCCCACCAACCAGAAGCAGGGGACGAGCCGGCGCCAACTACTGCCTCCCCATCTTCATCCTTGATGGACCCTTGCACACCAAACAGCGGCACCGTCCGTGCGTCGCCGTCGCCTCTGCATGCCTCCCCCGACCTCAATCCTGCGAGAATCGACCGCGGTAAGCACCACCACCTCCCCCTACCATACCCCGTCCCTGCATCCGTTCCACCGCCACCGCTAGCGTCGCCTGTTTTCGTCGCTGTCGACCGGGTCACTATCGTAGTTCAGAGAACAGCTCCCTTTCGTTCCAGTTAACGCAACCGAGCTTTTTGTAGAAAACCCCCTCCTCTTTTCGGTTCAGCACCCCGTTGTCCCTGTAGCCCCACCTGTCACACACCCGTGTCTTTTTACGAAAAGACACCTCTGCTTTCGGTTATTCACCACGCAGCCGCCAGATCCGCCACATGTCAGCCACTCGCTGGGCTCGCGCGAGGTGGGTCCGCCTTGTCCCTGTCCCCACCCGTCATTCTCTACGAGTCAGTTCGCCACGCGTGAGAAAAACCCACACCTCACCCATCGCCAGTGGGGCGCTGAGTCAACGCCCAGCCCCACGCGTCAGCGTCTGTGGCTAGATCTCTCTGGGTACAGAAAGTTTCCGTGAGGTTTTCTAACTAATAAAAATTTCCAGAATATGTTTAATATGTATTAAATCTAGAAAATAATATCTTTAAAATGATAATTCCAAATAATACAAGTAATATATGTTTTTGAATCAGAAAAATTTGAGGATTTAAAATATGCCATCCAAAATAATGTTTGACTAATTTAAATTTCGAAATTATTTAAATGCAAATAAATTCCTTTTCCTTAATAAATTGATAACTTTAATTCTGTAATTCCAAATTTCCCAAATAATATGTCTAATCGATCAGCTCGACGAGCCCCTTCTAACCATGCTATCCATACATCCTTTTGCATATTATTTCATGCATTTATAATACATTGCTCCAAGGAAACCCATTAATAAAATGGATACATAAAATTGGAATTGTTTCCTTATTCCTACAAATGTCTCACCAATGTTGTATCATCACTATGCTATGCAAATGCCATCATTCCATCATGAGTTGCATCATTAACTTGCCATGTCATGCATCATATCATGATCATGCCGATTCTTCTGCATTAGTTGTAATTGATGCATCGCTTGTTCCTTTTAGTGTTTTTCTTCTTCCCGGATAGGACGATGAGATGTTGTGCGCTTCGACAAGTTTTCCGGATATGAATCTCCGACAGTGTTTTCCCAGGCGAGCATCTCTCCCCCTTCTACCTATTTTGCATTTATAGTCTTTATTTCCTCCTATTGATCTATTGCTATCCGTGTCGCGATGCTTTAGTTTCCGTGCACCAGTTATATCCCGTGCAGCCTCTATATTGCCTTGGACACCTCCTAGTACCTGTGTTTGGTAGATAGCTGGCCTTGCGAGTCGTAGTTGCTTGCTCAGGTGCGATCTCGTGTCGTCGAGTACCACAGTTGTTGGTATGCTGGCAGATGGTTATTGGTGGAGATGCTTAATGGTGGAGATGATCATGACTTTAAATACAACTATTAAAATGCTAGATATAACTAATGCAGAGGCATCGGTGAGCAATAGATTTTATTTGGTTCTTCCATGCTCACTTGTGTCCCGTAGGACCCCGAGTACTTGATACCTGTTCCTTGATTTTTCGCACTATCCACATCCGGGAGGCCGTGGACCCCCCTGAGCCAGAGCTTGATTCATTTCTATTTCTTGGGGCCACAAACTAGTTTGGGGCTTTATTACTATCCTGTACTTATGCCATGCTTTACTGCTTTATTTAAGATTGTGCGTGGAGCACCTGTACTGTTTAGGATTGCGGAGTGTTTTCGCGGTATCGACAAGCCCAGTCACACTTTCGGGTTCCCAGTCGTTTACATCTATTGGCGCAAACCTTGGGTCCGTCTCGGAGCCGGCCAACTTCGTTGCGGGTAGCTTAATGGGATGGCCCCTGAAATATTTTATGAATCCTGTGATTGCTTTGTCGTGAAAGCCTCGTTGGGTTTTGAGTTGGTTTTTCCGAGGTTGATCGAGTGTGTGTTGCTATTTGTGCACCCCTACAGGGTAAAACTTTCTGAAAGCCGTGTCCGCGGTTATGGACGACTTGGAGCACAGTATCTCGATCATAGAAAAGCATAACTAAAGTAGCGCTATAAATTTGACTTAATATGTGACTAGTAATCAGCTTCAACTATAACAGAATGGATAATAAAAATCCCAACAACTGGTGGATCGGTGGTGATCTGTGTCATACTACATCTGCCTAGTAAGTATTGCAACTCTAATGGAATGTGATAAAAGTGCCAACAATTGCTAGGTTTTGGGATTCCTCAGGACAATTATATCTGACTAGTAAATGTTCCAACTACAACGGAATGTTAACTAAAACTGCCCACTACTTATGCTATCCGGATGACTCATGCTACCTATATCTAAATAGTAAGTGCTGCAACTAAAACGGAATGAGTAAAATTGCCAACCGTGTGAGTTCCTCGGTCTGACTTCCTCGTTTGGTCTCGAGGGGGAAATACCAGGATGGGTATGTTTTGTGTAGTCTTAGGTGGGATCCGAATATGTCTTTCTTATCCCTCTATAATAGCCGCCAGTTTTACTGAGTCTCTATAGGTTGTTTAGTGCATGCTGCGCTGCCGCTTCAGTCCACCATACCTATGTAGGCGAGAGCCGCCGAATTCTAGCCTCGCCGTGTACTGGCCTTAGTACTGACGCTCCTCTTTTTACTTTGCCCTTTGTCGGCACCCCTTTTGTTTTAGCAGGTTTGAGATCGACATCGTTAGTAGGGTTACCCTTCCGGCTTGGCCTGGGCAGTGTTATGGATGCCATTGGTTATTCTTCAGGGCTCTTAGCCCCATTTGCATCTTGTCCATAGTCGGACGCCCTATCGATTTCAAGGTGATTTGGATCTTTGTATTGTATATCTATATTCTTGACTTAGGGAGTCGTGTTGTATGTATATATGTTCTGTGGGTCCCATCGAGGACTGTTGTGTAATGGTATTACTTCGTTTTCCACCTGCACGAAAGTTCCTGGTGGGCGTCCTTGAATCGTTTCTATGCGGGTTTGGCGGAAAGGGCTAAAACTTGCATAGGGCCAATTTGAGGGTGTTACAGAGTGGTATCAGAACCCAGCAGTTGCGATACCCCACAAGTCCAGCCTGTAGGATAACCTAGCTAACGGCCGAAGTAGAGAATCAAAACTATTTTGCAAAATCGGTTGGATAGATCTGATTAGGTCTGATTTTACTCCTTACCCCTCTGCTGTTCTCCTCTTACCTCTGCGTGTTTTGAATCTGCTCTCTTATCTTTTCTTTGATGCCAGGAATTCTCGTGGTTGGGTTTCCGTCGTACCTTTAGGGTTTCGCTTCCTCCTTTGGTAACGGTGCTTCTACATCCGGTCTTCATGGTATCTGAGGAATCCTTTATCTGTTGGACTTCTCGTCGTTCCTTCTTTGTGCCTGCCGGAGTTTCCAAGACGACGTCATCAGCTACGCTAGATCCGATGTAGAGTCTGCATCACTCCTTGTTTCCGAACCTCGCTTGTCGAGATCTACAGTCTAATTCCGAGAGTTGGTTGCATATTTCCCCTATTCTTGTGCAGAGTAATGCTTGGAGTGCGGGATGGAGTAGCTACCATACCACTACTCTTATCATTCGCTCTTGTACATCGAATCGGTGGATCCAGCAATTTCACTCCTTCCACGGAAGCTATAGGTGGCTTTATTTGTTGATACCTTTGTCTTCGTCCTTTGTTGCCCGGAGTGTTCTCTCGATGAACACGGGCAATGACCTCTTGTTAGTGGTGTCGCGAGGATCTACACGAAGCATGAAGATTCAGATCGCCGACCATTTTCCCGGTTCCACGAGGCGGATCTCGAGGGCGAGATCCCTTGTTAGTGGTGTCGAATTGTGGCATCCAGCTAAAACCACTACTAAAAAAATCGCTTGTTATTTTTTTTGTGCATCATCATTATATCATGCTCATGTTCATCATGCCACCTTGCATGGATCATGTTATAAAATGTTGCATTTGTTATGTTGCATTGCATTACATTGCCTTGCACTTGTTGGAATCTTGCTCGTGTGCCTTGATATCACATTACTCCCTCCCCTTTTAAAACCTCTCTATTTGGTCTTCTACAAAGTTGGGATCCAAGTATAGGATCCACTATTTGTAAATGTATTTGTTATTTTTCTAAAACCCTAAACCTGAAATACTTGTAAAAATGCCCAAATGGATTTTATTGTGGGCATCCCCTTTTTCCTGTTTCGCTTTTAAGTCTCACCTCTCACTTGGTTAAACCCCTTTTGTTCAAAATCTTGCAAAAGTTTCAAAAGGGTTATTTTATTGGTTTGAATGAACCTGAAAACAAAACAAAAGCAAAACAAATAAATAAATAAAAAGAAAACAAAGCAGGAAGAGAGAGAGAGCAGCAGCCCAGCCCCAGTTTTTGGCCCACTCCGGAACTTCCCTTCCCCCTGGGCTTTTTCCTTCCCCTCTCCCAGCCCAACAACACTTCCTTCCCCATCCCGCTTACCCATTCGCCGTTCACGCCGTCCCCTGTTCTTCTTCTCCATCTCGGCTCCCTCTCTCTGCGATTCTGACGGCAGGAGCAGGTGGCCGTCGCCGTGCCGTCTGCCGCGCTAGCCCCCTCACGCCGCGTGCGTGAGCGCCTCCTTCTTATCCCAGGCTGCCTAGGAGCCCTAGGTTCTTCTCCTTCCTCTGGGAGCGCCGCCACTTTTCCCCTTGCAGCACCACCGCAGCCCCTCGCTATCGGCCGTCCTCGGCCACGCCTCGGGCACCATCATACCTGTAGAGAGCCCGTGAACCTTTTTGCGCCATCTGCTACCATGGCGCGCTCGATTTCGGCCTCGAGCTCGTCCTCTTCGTCTCCGTTCGCCGCTCTTTCCTCTAGGAATTTCGGCCACCCCGTCGCCTCCGCATGCCCCCCCGGCGCTGTGGCCTCCTTCGAGCCGAGCTGCACGTGAGCGTCGCCTCCAAGTTCGTCCACCGCCCACCAACAGGAAGCAGGGGACGAGCCGGCGCCAGCTACTGCCTCCCCATCTTCATCCTTGACGGAGCCTTGCACACCAAACAGCGGCACCGTCCATGCGTCGCCGTCGCCTCCGCATGCCCCCCGGACCTCAATCCTGCGAGAATCGACCGCGGTAAGCACCACCACCTCCCCCTACCATACCCCGTCCCTGCATCCGTTCCACCACCACCGCTAGCGTCGCCTGTTTTCTTCGCCGTCGACCGGGTCACTGTCGTAGTTCAAAGAATAGCTCCCTTTCGTTTCAGTTAACGCAACCGAGCTTTTTGCAGAAAACCCCCTCCTCTTTTCGGTTCAGCACCCCGTTGTCCCTGTAGCCCCACCTATCACACACCCGTGTCTTTTTACGAAAATACACCTGTGCTTTCGGGTATTCACCACGCAGCCACCAGATCCGCCACATGTCAGCCACTCGCTGGGCTCGCGTGAAGTGGGTCCACCTTGTCCCTGTCCCCACCCGTCATTCTCTACGGGTCAGTTCACCACGCGTGAGAAAAACCACACCTCACCCATCGCCAGCGCGGCCCTGAGTCAGCGCCCAGCCCCACGCGTCAGCGTCTGTGGCTAGATCTCTCTGGGTACAGAAAGTTTCCGTGAGTTTTTCTAACTAATAAAAATTTCCAGAATATGTTTACTATGTATTAAATCTAGAAAATAATATCCTTAAAATGATAATTCCAAATAATACAAGTAATATATGTTTTTGAATCAGAAAAATTGAGGATTTCAAATATGCCATCCAAAATAATGTTTGACTAATTTAAATTTCGAAATTATTTAAATGCTAATAAAAGCCTTTTCCTTAATAAATTGATAACTTTAATTCTGTAATTCCAAATTTCCCAAATAATATGTCTAATCGATCAGCTCGAAGAGCCCCTTCTAACCATGCTATCCATACATCCTTTTGCATCTTATTTCATGCATTTATAATACATTGCTCCAAGGAAACCCATTAATAAAATGGATAAATAAAATTGGAATTGTTTCCTTATTGCTACAAATGTCTCACCAATGTTGTATCATCACTGTGCTATGCAAATGACATCATTCCATCATGAGTTGCATCATTAACTTGCCATGTCACGCATCATATCATGATCATGCCGATTCTTCCGAATTAGTTGTAATTGTTGCATCGCTTGTTCCTTTTAGTGTTTTGCTTCTTCCCGGATAGGACGATGAGATGTTGTGCGCTTCGACAAGTTCTCCGGATATGAATCTCAGGCAGTGTTTTCCCAGGCGAGCATCTCTCCCCCTTCTACCTATTTTGCATTTATAGTCTTTATTTCCTCCTGTTGATCTATTGCTATCCGTGTCGCGATGCTTTAGTTTCCATGCACCAGTTATATCCCGTGCAGCCTCTATATTACCTTGGACACCTCCTATTACCTGTGTTTGGTAGATAGCTGGCCTTGCGAGTCGTAGTTGCTTGCTCAGGTGCGATCTCGTGTCGTCGAGTACCACAGTTGTTGGTATGCTGACAGATGGTTATTGGTGGAGATGCTTAATGGTGGAGATGATCATGACTTTAAATACAACTATTAAAATGCTAGATATAACTAATGCAGAGGCATCGGTGAGCAATAGATGTTATTTGGTTCTTCCACGCTCACTTGTGTCCCGTAGGACCCCGAGTACTTGATACCTGTTCCTTGATTTTTCGCACTATCCACATCCGGGAGGCCGTGGACCCTCCTGAGCTAGAGCTTGATTCATTTCTATTTCTTGGGGCCACAAACTAGTTTGGGGCTTTATTACTACCTGTACTTATGCCATGCTTTACTGCTTTATTTAAGATTGTGCGTGGAGCACCTGTACTGTTTAGGATTGCGGAGTGTTTTCGCGGTATCGACAAGCCCAGTCACACTTTCGGGTTCCTAGTCGTTTACATCTATTGGCGCAAACCTTGGGTCCATCTCGGAGCCGGCCAATTTCGTTACGGGTAGCTTAATGGGATGGCCCCTGAAATATTTTATGAATCTTGTGATTGCTTTGTCGTGAAAGCCTCGTTGGGTTTTGAGTTGGTTTTTCCGAGGTTGATCGAGTGTGTGTTGCTATTTGTGCACCCCTGCAGGGTAAAACTTTCTGAAAGCCGTGTCCGCGGTTATGGACGACTTGGAGCACAGTATCTCGATCATAGAAAAGCATAACTAAAGTAGTGCTATAAATTTGACTTAATATGTGACTAGTAATCAGCTTCAACTATAACAGAATGGATAATAAAAATGCCAACAACTGGTGGATCGGTGGTGATCTGTGTCATACTACATCTGCCTAGTAAGTATTGCAACTCGAATGGAATGTGATAAAAGTGCCAACAATTGCTGGGTTTTGGGATTCCTCAGGACAATTATATCTGACTAGTAAATGTTCCAACTACAACGGAATGTTAACTAAAACTGCCCACTACTTATGCTATCCGGATGACTCATGCTACCTCTATCTGAATAGTAAGTGCTGCAACTAAAACGGAATGAGTAAAATTGCCAACCGTGTGAGTTCCTCGGTCTGACTTCCTCGTTTGGTCTCAAGGTGGAAATACCAGGATGGGTATGTTTGGTGTAGTCTCAGGTGGGATCCGAATAGGTCTTTCTTATCCCTCTATAATAGCCGCCAGTTTTACTGAGTCTCTATAGGTTGTTTAGTGCATGTTGTGATGCCGCTTCAGTCCACCATACCTATGTAGGCGAGAGCCGCCGAATTCTAGCCTCGCCGTGTACTGGCCTCAGTACTGACGCTCCTCTTTTTCCTTTGCCCTTTGTCGGCACCCCTTTTGTTTTAGCAGGTTTGAGATCGACGTCGTTAGTAGGGTTACCTTTCTGGCTTGGCCTGGGCAGGGTTATGGATGCCATTGGTTATTCTTCAGGGCTCTTAGCCCCATTTGCATCTTGTCCGTAGTCGGACGCCCTATCGATTTCAAGGTGATTTGGATCTTTGTATTGTATATCTGTATTCTTGACTCGTGGAGTCGTGTTGTACATATATCTGTTCTGTGGGTCCCATCGAGGACTGTTGTGTAATGGTATTACTTCGTTTTCCACCCGCACGAAAGTGCCTGGTGGGGGTCCTTGAATCGTTTCTATGCGGGTTTGGCGGAAAGGGCTAAAACTTGCATAGGGCCGATTTGAGGGTGTTACACTACTGTTTATGTAAACTACATTGTTTTATATTATGAATATCTATATCGGGTAGTGGCTTCGCTCCTCCAAACCATTACACATGTGTACTACTAAGTACATCCCCATTGACAACACCTCTTTCACCCTAGAATGGTAGATGGTGTATAACACCGTAACCCTTTGGTGTGTTTTAGCCGAAGCAAAGCTATAGGATGGGAAGACCCAGGAAAAGTTTTACCAAGAGTTTTATGATAAAACCTTGGTGAGGTTTGACCTACCAAGCGAAGTTTGAGAAATAAAAAGGTTTTCATTTTACAAAAGATGCTGAAAGAAAGATGGAGGAAAAATGTTTACACAAGCGCACCCGGTTCTTTGCAGCTTTAGCTATAACAACTTAACCCATGCAAACACACTACTCTAGAACGGGACAAGGCTGGACTTGAAGTTTTCTACTCAGGTGTGGGAATTCTCATAACTGCTTATAAGGGATCAAATCCCTCCCATTCCGGACTTGCCTTTACAAAAAAGGGTCAGCTATTAGGCAGTCACATGGAGGAAGCAGGATCACCCATGTGAGTGACCGGGTGATACTATGAGCCTCTCATTGAAAGTGCCCACTCTCGAGGAGTCGAAATGCACTTTGATTGGTCCTTGGCCTGGATGTCCCGGTGTTGAGGGGAAAAACTCATAGGGTAGGGCCTATACTAGAGTGGCATTCGGAGAGTCTTGATCGGTTACTCGACCCATGATCCGTAGGGGATTAGGGTAGGGTACCCGGATGGTGTGGGTGAAGTGTACAACCTCTACAGAGTGTAAATCTATTCTAATAGACATGTCTATGGTTATGGTTTCAAATTGTTGGACAAACTATTGTAGAGTGGTGCTAGTTTTGATTTCAAAAAGGACTTTGAAAAAGCGAAGTATTTGGAAATGATTTGACCATGGGATGGTCAGAAAGGAAGGAAAGGAGTTTGGTCATGAGATGACTAGAAGAAAGAAAAAATGGGTGACCCAATCCTAGTAAATTCCAAAACTTTTCAAAAAGGTTTCCACAAAGGTTTTACAAAAGTTTTCAACAAGGATATGTGGATGCTATATCTACCAGAGAAACTACTTGAGAAAAGAACCTCTCTTGGAGCCCTCATATTACCACAACCATATTGCATATCCTCCTGTTATTATTATTCTCTTAAGGTGGTTTGTGAGTACATTCAAAGTACTCATTGGCATTGTCCCTGACTATTAACTTGGTCAGATTACGATAAGTAAGATGAAGATGAAGGTGATCTTGACGGTTATGCGAGCTAGGACGTTCTCCCCGTTAGTTGCATGTAGGTTAAGGCATGGCTTGGGCTCTACGCTATATTAAAATTTCCCCTGATGATGATTAATGTCACCGTAATGGAATTCAGGTATGACTTGTATCAGCTTAACCAATGGATATTTACTTTGATGCTTGTCGGTTATGTGCCACGACTAACTGATCATGGGATCGTGGTGTATGCATAACAGGGATTCTCGGAGGATTAATCTGTGGGCCCCATAGACTTGGTACCAGAGCCATCCTGACTGTAGGATAACCTTAAATAGCATGGCCATTAGACAAGAAAAACTATTTTCAAAAAATCAATTTTCGAAAACTACTTTCTCAAAAGCATTTCGATACGTTCTACTCCTTATCTTCTTCTAATTTAGAGGATTTCAGAAATGGTTTCGTCCACCTCTCGTCTGAATTTCAAACATACAGATTTAAAACAAATAGGACCTAGGAACCATGTGAACACAATGCTAATGAGACAAAGAGAAGCAACTACCAGCAAACACAAGGATACTACAAGATCGCCCTACCAGCGGAATCCTCATAATCAGAAGGAATAAAGTGCCGAACTATCGAGAAGCTTCCAATTTGCTAGCAAAGGCTTCGTACGCAAGATAGTTACTCAGACCCTAAGAACAATGACGTCTAGGATAACTATTTCTAAGATAGGATTTGCGAGTAGTTAACTCCTTGGTCCCCATAGTAGGCCGTGTTTGCCTGCCTAAGTATATGATGTGTTGCTCGATGTGTGTTGTTTGCGAAGAACTTTGCAATTCGACTGCTATGTTCACCTTGTATGTATGTGTGTGTGTTTGTCTGGTATTGTCAAACATGTTCTGAGAACCCATACAACACCTAAGAACTCAGGAACCCCATGCTAGTTGTCGCTATTGATGAGTGCATATTTGCATCATGTTTTACATTATTATTTTGCATTGTAGATGTAGTGATGCAGCCCGTCCTATGGACGCCTCTACATCTACACCACCAAGTCCCCCAAGTAGACCGATGACTCGCGCTTGAACCAAACTCCTCCAAGCTAAGGTGAATTCGCTCCTATACTCATGCGACTTTGATACACCCCTAGATGGCTTGCTACTTCATGCCCCGACGATATGCATCATTAGGTATGAAGACACAAGCCAGAGGAGTGACACAACAGCTAGAAGCCCCCTAGAGCAAGCGGTACTATCGGCCCCTAGAAGCGGTACTACCGCCCGAGCGGTACTACCGCCTGGAATACGTGGTACTACCACCCCAAACAGAGAGCTTCCGCCAGCAGCCCCAGACCTACCCGGTACCTGTGGGCGGTACCACCGCCTTCATCCAGTACCACCACCGTCGAGCGGTACTACCGCCCGCATCTGAAGACCCCGCCTCAGCCTCTGCCTGTTCCGGTACCTGCGAGCAGTACTACCGGTCACAAGTTCCGATGCTACCGGTCGGCCCAGGGCCTGCGCGCCCTAGCTCAGCCCTTTGGCCTTGTAACACACCCCTTTTGATATTTTTGTTGCCTAAAGTATCCCTGACTTTGTGGCTGGCCTATATAGCCCCCCACCTCTATTGTAAACCCTAGGCATGATATTTGGAATTAGTGGAAACCCCTTGTGGATCTATCTAGTTCTTGCCTCATGCTCCTTGACCAAGGAGCACAAAATATCCCAAACATTGTTGGAGTTTGTATCGTGCCTCTGTGTTGTATAAGGCCTAGGAATCGGAGTCCCTTTGCCTAGACGTCAAGATCTCACTGAGTCTCCCTACTCACCGTGCCGGTTCGAGAGAGAGTCCTCCGCCCGACGCCGATCCTAGGGATTTCGCTGGACCTGTCACCACCAATGTGTGCTATTGGTGTGTATCGTGGTTTTGCGTGAGTGTGTTCATCGTGTTCTTCGTGCGTGAGTTCGTCGTGTTCATCCGCCCCTCCTCTCCCCGCACTCCATCCTCAATTTGAAAGGGATTCGTGAAAGATCGGGCCACCCTAGAGGTTTGCCCTCAACATATTGGTATCAAGAGCTTCGTTGCTCACGAATTCCCCCACAAAATTTTCTTGTATCCACCATAATTTCGAAAATTTCCCCAAAAAGAAGAGCCCCAATTTTGCCTTCGGATCGATCTTTTGATTTGGTGAGTTTTTTGTGGTTTTGTTCCATATATTTGTGGCTTGGGGTATCGATCTACCTCGTTGTTTGTTCCTAACCCCAATTTTGGTCAGATTCCCATAGTTTTGAGGATTTTTGGGTTTATCCTGCGGTCAAGTTCAAGATCGCCGCGCCCAGGAATCCGCGAAGCGGTACTACTGCCGAACGAGCTGGTACTACCGGCGAGCGGTACTACCGCCCCTGTCAGACAAGCAATTTTCACCACCATTTTTTATCGCTAATTTTTATGATTGGTTTATTCGTGTTTCGCGTGCGTGTCACCTTACTACCAACAAGCTTCCGCATCTGCTATCCTCTCCGCGCTCCTCGACACCGCGACACCCGAACACCATCCCAAATACCGGTAGCAAGTCGTCAACAATAGCAAAGGTATAACTTTCTCCACCTTGTTAACCCTTCTTCCTTTGTGTGTATCTATCCCATGAGAGCAACTCATTTTGTGTTTGCCTAAGAATTGTGAACTTTCCCTTGGAAAAGTGAGAGTGTTGAAGCAAATACAAAAGTTAACATAGTAGTATAGAAAGGGAGAAAAAGATTAAAAAAAAGCAAAAGAAAAATATAAAGACATGAAGTCTCCCAATACAAAGGGAGTTTCAAAACTTGTAAGCAAAGAGAGAGATAGAGCGTGACCAAGGCAAGTGCACAAATCCGTTGCTTATTTATTTTTTGGTGAATGAGTTGTGGTCTCTCCTTGAGTTGGCACGACACCAAGCGTAGTCTTCGTTAGGACCTTTTGTGCTCATTTTATTGTCGTGCTAACCACATCCGTCTCCACGTGTGTGTATCCTTGTGTTTTTTGGATCGTTTCCTTTTTTCTTTTGATCTTTGGTTCTCTACTACTTTTGACAATAACCTTTTCTTTGGATCGTTTCGTTTGGTTTTCCACAACCCTAACCTTCCACCGAAAGCTTTTGAGAGTTAGTTCTTTCTTTAGTGTGAGGTTTCTTTGTGATTCCACTTTGCACGCTTATAACTCTCACTTGTGGTTTCTAGGTCGGTGCAATCCCCAAGGTGAGGTACAAGGCTAACACCACCATATCCCAATTCCATATACAATACTTGTGTGTTTTGCATGATGGATAGGCACAGTGAGTAGAGCCAACCACCTTCACAAGAAGAAGAACATGGAATGTACATGACATGCGCAAGTCACTTCATCGTCCGACAAGAGTTTCGTGAACATTGTCAAGCACTTGAGACGTGACAAGATGAACAATTTGGCGAGATGCAAGCCGAGTTCAAGAACATCGACAACCACTTCAATGGCCTCGAACGACAAATGCATGCAATTCATCACAACTTTATTCACCAAAATGAAGCGCTACAATGCTTCATCACTGAAACAAATGACAATCTTCGCCGCCTCATCGACGGAAAGGCAAGACCGCATTCACGTGCATCAAGCTCTTCAAGCTCTTTGCGTCTTCATGCTACTCTTCAACAATATCTTCATCAAAGTGCTCCAAGACGCAATGATGCACCCGTGGTTGAAGATGGAACCTCTTCGAACTATGTACCTTCCCCACGACACGCCGCAACGTCAAGCTATGATGGTGATTTCTCTTCAAGGCCACAAGCAAGGCAAGAAGCGCACCGTCCTCACGCAAGGGCACTAGTGATCCAACAAGCACAACCACAAGAAGAACCACGACTGCAACCACAAGTCTATCACCATCGCCCGTGACACATACTTGACACCACAAGTGATGACTCCAATTTGGAGAATCAAGCTCGTCATCGACGTAACGCTCTCCAAGATCCTCCTCCTCGTCATCATCGTCATGAACGTCCACACCGACACCACAGTCATCACGAGGCGCCTCCTCCACCAAACCAAAAAATGGAGCGTCAAGTGGTACAGGTAGAGCGATGCCCACCACGTCAAGAGGCTCAAGACCATGATCTTCGCCATGAGGCCCATGTGCCTAATCATCATCACCAACAAAGGAACGAGCCTCCTCTTCGTCATCAACCATGTCATGAGGCTCCACATCCTCAACAACCTCATGAGGCCCAAGTGCCCCAGCATCGTCCACAACCGCGCCAAGAGCAAGAGCAAGCTCCACAACAACAATACCAAGAGCAAGCTCCACAACAAGGTCGCGAGAACCAAGTTCCACCGCCTCAACAATAAGATCATCAACAAGGTCACCAAGCTTGTTGCAATGACCGCAACGATGAAGAAACTTTCGGCAAGCTCAATTTCACAATGGCCAAGTTCGCCGGTTCCAATGAACCCGAAGAATACCTCTCATGGGCACTCAAAGTCGACAAGATCTTCCGTATGCACAATTATGGCAACGAGAAGATGGTCGCCATGGCTTCACTTGAGTTTGATGATTACGCCAACCTTTGGTGGGAACAAGTTCAAGTTTGTCGTGATGCATGACAAGAGCCACCAATCACAACTTGGCATGACATGAAGGCTCACATGAGATCCCGCTTTGTCCCCACGCACTACACGCGTGACCTCTTCAACAACCTTCAATCGCTTCGTCAAGGGACAAAGATCGTGGAAGAGTACTTCAAGGAAATGGAAGTCAACTTGATTCGCGCCAACATTGACGAGCGCATGGAGCAAACTATGGCACGCTTCCTTATTGAGTTGAACCACCCAATCAAGCGCATCATCAAGTTCAAAACATAAAATGACATGGTTGAGCTTGTGCACATCACAACAAAGGCTGAACGTCAGGTGCAAGAGGAAATCAAGTACAACAATCCCAAGACGTATTTCACCTACAAGTAAGCTTCAACCACTACGACAACAACCTTCAATGGAAGATCCTCAAGTACCTCCAAGCCTTCCTTCAAGCCCACACTTCCTCAAGGAAAACTGTCCCCAAGTGGCAAACAAGCAAAGAGTGATACACCTTTCAACGGTGAATGCTACAAGTGTGGAGGAAAAGGACACAAGTCGGCTAAATGTGGAAACAAGAAGGTATTGTTCATCCATGACAATGGCGATGAAGAGTCCTTGAGTGAAGATGAATTTGATGCCCGTGTCAAGGAAGCAATGGCAAGGCAACAAGTGGAAGATGATCATGAACTCCTCATGTGTGAACATGACGCAAGTCCATCACTTGTCGTCACAAGGATCTTGACCACTCTAGCACAAGAGCATGAAGACCAACGCTCAAATATCTTCCAAACACGAGCCAACATCAATGGCAAATCTATAAAAGTGATCATCGATGGAGGGAGTTGCCATAACCTTGCTAGCACCGAGTTGTGTGAGAAGCTAAACCTCACCCTCCATCCGCACAAGCACCCCTACCACGTGCAATGGCTTAGTGACCAAGGGTCTGTGAAGATCCAGCATACCGTATCGGTCTCCTTCACCATTGGTCCTTACAAAGACACGGTGGAGTGCGATGTGGCTCATATGACAGTTTGCCACATGCTTCTTTGTTGACCATGGCAATTTGACAAGGCTACTCTACAAGATGGTCACACCAATGTATACACATTCAAATGGCTCAACAAAACATGTATTTTGCAACCAATGACTCCTAGCCAAATAATTGCGGACAATGCAAAGGCTTTAGCGAGGGCGCAAACCACAACACCTACTTGTGAGAAGAGAGGTGAGAGAGAGAACCACCTCATAGTGAGTGAGAGCCACGAGCCAAATTAAAGTGAAAAAACTAAGAGTGTTCTCCTTGCCACCAAAAGAGAGATGAGAGATGTTTGGAACAACCCATCCATCTTGCACTATGTCCTCCTTTGCAAGGGACTAGCGCAAGGAACTAATGAATTAACCAATGTTCCTCCATCTTTGATGATTGTTTCATAGGAATTAAAGGATGTGTTCCCCGAAGAGCTACCACATGGACTAACTCCTCTTCGCAGCATCGAACATCGCATTGACCTCATCCCCGGTGCACCTCTTCCAAACCACGCCGCTCACCGCACGAACCCGGAGGAGACAAAGGAGATTGAACATCAAATCAACCAACTCATATCCAAAGGTTTGATCCAAGTTAGCACTAGTCCAAGTGCTGTACCCATGATTCTTGTTCCAAAGACGGATGATACATTACGGTTATGCATGGACTGCCATCCAATCAATGCTATCACCGTGCATTATCGACATCCCATATCACGTCTCGATGACATGCTTGATGAGTTGTGTGGAGCCACTATTTTTTCGAAAATTGATCTTTGTAGTGGTTACCATCAAATACGCATGGCTAAAGGTGATGAGTGGAAAACTGCGTTCAAGACCAAACTTGGTCTTTATGAATGGTTGGTTATGCCCTTTGGCTTATCTAATGCCCCATCCACCTTCATGCGCCTTATGAATCATATTTTGCGTTCTCTCATTGGAAAAAGTGTTGTTGTATATTTTGATGATATACTTGTTTATAACAAATCACTTGAGGACCATATTAAACATATCAAGGAAGTCTTGCAAATCCTTCGACATGAAAAGCTTTATGCTAATCTTACCAAGTGCACTTTTGCTAAAGACAAGTTGATTTTTCTTGGATTTGTCGTTTCTTCGAAGGGCATTGAAGTTGATGTGTCAAAGGTAAAGGACATACGAGATTGGCCCATCCCAACAAATGTGAGTGAACTCCAAAGTTTTCGTGGGTTGGCCGGTTTATATCGTTGCTTTGTGAAAGACTTTTCGACCATTGCTTGTCCCCTCAATGAATTGACCAAAAAGAATATCACCTTTGTGTGGGGCAAGGCACAACAAAAAACTTTTGATGAACTTAAAAAGAGGCTCATCGAAGCACCTCTTCTTGCTTTACCGGATTTCACTAAAACTTTTGAGATAGAGTGTGATGCTAGTGGTATTGGCATTGGAGGAGTCCTTATGCAAAACGGACGTCCTATATCCTACCATAGCAAGAAACTTGATGGTGCTCATCTTAATTATCCGATTTATGACAAAGAGCTTTTTTGCCTTAGTTCGTGTTCTTCAAGTTTGGCAACACTACTTATGGCCCAAAGAATTTATCATACATTTCGACCATGAGTCGTTGAAATATCTCAAAGGCCAAGCCAACTTGAGTAAGAGACACGCTAAGTGGGTTGAGTTTATGGAGTCTTTTCCGTACATTGTCAAGTATAAGAAGGGCAAAGATAATGTAGCTGCGGACGCTTTGTCTCGCAAACACATAAACCTTCTTACACGACTTGAAATCAACGTGTTGGGTCTTGAGGAAATAAAATCTTTGTATGCGTCTGACCCGTTCTTTGAACTAATTTTCGCAAAGTGCTCCAATGACATAGGAGTGGATGATTTCTACTTGCATAAGGGCTTTCTATTTAAACAAAACAAGCTTTGTATTGCGAAGTCATCCCTCCAGCTTTTGCTTCTCCAATAATCTCACGGCGGAGGCTTCATGGGTCACCTTGGCCGCAACAAGACATTGGACATGCTCTCCACTCACTACTTTTGGTCCAAGATGAAGCGCGACGTGGAGCGCAATGTTCAACAATGCACGACATGTGTTCAAGCTAAGTTGCAAGCTAACCCTTATGGTCTTTATATGCCATTTCCTATTCGTCATTCACATTGGTCCGACATTAGCTTGGATTTTGTGTTAGGATTGCCTAGATCTAAGCATGTTCATGATTCTATCTTTGTTGTCGTGGATCACTTTTCCAAAACGGCACACTTCATACCGTGCAAAAAGACCGACGATGCTTCACATGTTGCAAATCTATTTTTTAGGGAAATCGTCTGTCTTCACAGTGTGCCAAGAACAATCGTCTCCGACCGCGACATAAAATTCATGAGCTACTTATGGAAGACCCTCATGGCCAAGCTCGGCATCAAGCTCCTATTTGCATCTGCGTCGCATCCTCAAACCGATGGCCAAACCGAAGTTGTCAACTGAAGCCTCAGAACTCTCCTTCGTGTGTTGATCAATAAAAACCTCAAGGATTGGGAGGAATGCATTCCACACACCGAGTTGGCCTACAACCATGCCAAGCATTCAACAACCAAGATGAGTCCCTTCATGATCGTCTACGGTTTTGAGCCCCTCACCGCACTCGACATACTACCGCTACCACTTCATGAGTGCACCAACATGGACGTTGAGAAGCGCGCCCAAGCTATGAAGAAGCTTCACGAAGAAACAAGAGCTACAATCGAACAACAAGTCATTCGCCAAGCTTCAAGATTAAACAAGGACAAGAAGGAGATGATCTTTGAAGAAGGTGACCTCGTATGGATACACCTAAGCAAGGACTGCTTCCCCAAGATAAAGCCAAGAGGAGATGGTCCTTTCAAGGTCCTAAAGAGAATCAACAACAACGCCTACATCATCGACATTCCGATCTCCAAGTACCTTGCAAGCAATACATTCAATGTCAAGGACCTGTCACCTTACCATGGATATGTTCAAGATGATAACCATGAAGAGTCGAGGACGACTCTTTCCCAAGGGGGAGGGGAGCTGATGCAGCCCATCTTATGGACACCTCTACATCTACACCACCAAGTCCCCCAAGTGGACCGATGACTCGCGCTTGAACCAAAATCCTCCAAGATAAGGTGAATTCACTCCTATACTCATGCGACTTCGATACATGGCTTGCAACTTCATGCCCCGACGCTATGCTTCATCAGGTATGAAGACACGAGCTAGAGGAGCGACGCAACAGCTAGCAGCCCCTGGAGCAAGCGGTACTACCGCCCGAGCGGTACTACTGCCTGGAGTATGCGGTACTACTGCCCCGGACAGAGAGATTCCGCTAGCAGCCCTAGACCTACCCGGTACCTGTGGGGGGTACCACCACCTTCATCCGGTACTACCGCCATCGTCGAGCAGTACTACCACCCGCGTCTGAAGACCCTGCCTCAGCCTCTGCCTGTTCTAGTACCTGCGAGCGGTACTAGCAGCCACAACCGGTACTACCGGTCACAAGTTCCGGTACTACCGGTCGTCCCAGGGCCTGTGCACCCCAGCTCGGCCCTTTGGCCTTGTAACGCACCCTTTCTATATTTTAGTTGCCTAAAGTACCCCTGACTTTGTGGCTGGCCTATATATAGCCCCCCACCTCTATTGTAAACCCTAGGCATGATATTTGGAATTAGTGGAAACCCCTTGTGGCCTTGTAAGTTCTTGCCTCATGCTCCTTGACCAAGGAGCACCAAATATCCCAAACCTTGTTGGAGTTTGCATCGTGCCTCCGCATTGTACAAGGCCTAGGCATCGGAGTCCCTTTGCCTAGACGTCAAGATCTCACCGAGTCTCCCTACTCACTGTGCTTGTTTGAGAGAGAGTCCTCTGCCCGACGCTGATCCTAGGGATTGCGCCAGACCGGTCACCGCCAGCGTGAGCTATTGGTGTGTATCGTGGTTTTGCATGAGTGTGTTCATCGTGATCTTCGTGCGTGAGTTTGTCATGTTCATCCGCCCCTCCTCTCCCCGCATTCCATCCTCAATTTGAAAGGGATTCATGAAAGATCGGGCCACCCTAGAGGTTTGCCCTCAACATGTAGGATCTTGGTATTTTACGGCGCTCACGTGCACATTTTATGTCTGTTTTCACCAGGATCAGGACAGATGATGGATCCAATGGATACAATTCCTGGAGTAGTTGTACTATGGAGAAAAGGATTCAACAACAATGTAAATTGCTTATTTGGGAAAAATTAATAATCCCAGAAGAAAACTAGAAGCGAACAAGGGAGGTAGAGTCCAATGACCAACTATACAACCGGAGCAATTTTTCCGGCCATATAGCTCCGACCTTATAGTTGGAGCCGCCTCTGCCTCGTCAAATAGTTTCACCTTGTGCAATTTGTTCGAGGAGACGACATACAAAACACCCAGAAATCGCAGAAACCTGACCTCCGGAAGGCATCTAGAGGGGAACTCATCCACCGGGGATCCATCTTAGCCCCGCGCAGATCCGGGAGGCTAAGGGATCGATCTTCCTCATCCACCGATGCATCACCACCATCTCCATCCATCCCATCCACATCTTGTTGTAATTCCTATACTCATTGTGGATTTATACAAGTGCTATTCATCTATGATTGTTTCCATTACCATTGCCATGATGTTGATTGCCTCCATGTCCGAGTAGATCATTAGTTCTCAGGGAGATGGAGAAACCTTAGTATGAGATTGGAATAAGATAAAGTCTATTATGATATTCATCGCTGTGACCATGTGTTAGATTTTCTACATCTTGATGTTGAGAGAAGTCGACCTCTCAATATTTGCCTCTTGTGGGGACTTGATGGAGGAAACTACTTGTTGGTAGACGAGGGGGTGCTAGCACTTACAATGACTATAACACTGTTAGGACCCCTTACGTATCAACTTGGGAAACCAAGCAAACTCATGGAACACGATCCATGCCATGGGATACGTCCTACGAGATTACGTCCCTTAATAGCACAGTAATTCGACTGAAGTCGAATGCTGACTGTTGTGGTTATGAGTATGATGTGGTAGCGGTTACTGCCTATTCGTCCAAATACAGAGTTCCTCCCACACATACATAGTTGAGAATGTTCATGATGATAATATTTATCTTAAATCTTTACAATACTAGTGGTGTATCCGCTACTCACTAAGAACGCCTTTTCCCTGCTGAAGTTCTAATCTCTCTTACATACATGATACTTACTTTCTGTACTCAACTGTTTTACTTTACTTTATTACTTTTATACCCTAAACCCCAAAACACCTTTTTACACAATACTCGCATTTTACCTTGTCACTTAGAACTTTATCTATCATTTCTATCATAATATTTATTTCAAGAGTTATTAGACTTCAGACTCCTACTCCCTATGGGATCAATATCTTTATTTCAAAACTAGCTACAAGTGCACTTGCAGTCATCAAGTTATTTTCTGGCGCTGTTGCCGGGGAGCTAAGTGGCTATAGGTATTTTAGTTTTTTCTTTATTTTTGTCTTGCTAAATTTTGTTTTGAGTAAAAGGTTTCCACCAACATGATGGAGTTTGAGCATATTACTAGTGCTAACCCACTCAACCACTTTAGGAAGCCCTATGATATTTATAAAAGAGACAACTCCAATGAGAAGACAAGGGGGTTTGAAATAAATCCTCTACTACTTAGTATTCTACATAAGAAGCAATTTACTGGAGACGAAGAAGATCCTAATCCATATGAGCATATTGCATGTTTTAAAGATATATGTGGGACTTTTTTATTGACGGGATATACCGCTGATGAAGTAAGGGTTAAACTTTTTAGTCAAACTTTGACAAGTACAGCTCTCTCATGGTATAGATCTCTACCCCTTGAAGCCACTAATACTTGGGATAATCTAGCATGTGAATTTCTATCAAAATATTACCCATTATCAAAATATTTTGGAATCAGGCGTCTTATAATGACCTGGAAGAATTGTTCAAATGAAGGACTAGTAAGAGATTATATTAGATTTAAAGATTTACTATGACTATGTCCTCATCATGATTTGCCTGAATGTTATTTACTACATATCTTTTATGACGGTTTAACTGAACCTAATAAAATTGAACTAGACTCTTTCATGGAAGGAGCCTTTATGAATCTTCCTATACCTAAAGCTTGGGATTTACTTAATATAATTCGTGATCATAAAGTTTCATGGAATTTTGGCCCAGGAAGTGAAGGAGGCATAGAAATAGAGCATGATTGTATTCATGACTATAATAAAAAAGGCCATGTTAAAGAATTACCTAAAGAACTTTATTTGGATTCAGATCTTGTGTTGCAAGTTGTTAAAGCTTTTATAGAACATATTAAAGCTCCAAAGGAGGGTCCAGTCAAGTATGATCCACCACCCGAACCAGAAAAGAAAAGAGAAGATAAAGCAACAGTTGCCTCCGTAGACCCAATATATGAAGTGCCTTTCCCTAACACTGCACAAAAGAATCTTTTTGAATATGAACAGGTCAAAGCAGTACGGGAAAAGAAGGAAGATGAAAGCATGCCAGGAGTCACGGAACACCTGGAAGAAACCAAAGATGAAGAGGTAACCAAGGAAGCAATTATGGCTATGTACTCACACTATAAAATAGTTGAACTCGATGAAGAAACTTCCATATTGGTTGAAGGTAAAATAAAGGTAAAAGATAAGGGTAAGCCTATTCTTCCCTGCATATTTAAAGAAACCTCTCATTACGGTTTATGTGATCTTGGCACCGAAGTTATGTTATATCTTATGATTTCTACTTAGAAATAAAAGAAGAAATAGAACCAGCTACAATTGAAAATACTGATATAACAATTATGTTAGCCAATAAAAACCTTAGGATTCCAATGGGAGTAGTTCACAATGCAACTGTCACAATTGGCAACAAAAACTTTCCTATCGATTTCATAGTTGTTGATATGCCAGCTGACACTCTTTGCCCAATTATATTTGGAAGGAACTTTTTGGGTGATATAGGTTCCTATGTTAACTTCAAGAAGGAGATTGTATCTCTTAGGCTTGGGGGAATGGAAAATAAATTCCATTTTTCCAAATTTAAAGACATGCCTCCACAAATACAAGAAGAAGAGAGAATTATTGAGGAAATGGCGGCTCTTTTCTTTAGTAATCAAGAAGAAGAAATAGATTAAGATCCAAATTATGAAGAAATAGTTATGGAGGATAAGTCCCTGAGAGAACTAGAAAATGAATTCGATTCACTTTCTGTTTTGGGACCTCCGATCGATGAGGCTTTTGGAGAGCCAGAAAAGAGAGGGGACAAGGAATTACCACCCCTAGAGTTGAAGACTCTACCAGAAAATCTTAAATAAAGGTTTTTTGATGATACCAATAAATTCCTTGTTATTATTAGTGCTCAACTTTCAGGAGCAGAAGAAGAAGAACTCATGAGGACACTTAAGGAGCATCGCCAAGTCTTTGGGTACTCAATGGATGACTAGAAGGGCATTAGTCCCATGATAGCCGTCCATCGAATATTCATGGAAGAAGGTGCTAAACCAGGTGCATAATTTAATAGAAGATTAAAGCCTAAAATGAAAGAAGTAGTAAGAAAAGAAATTGTACGCCTACTGGATTTAGGTATAATTTATCCTGTTAAAGAGAGTGAATGGGTAAGTCCTGTTCATTGTGTCCCTAAGAAGGGCGGTTTTACTGTTGTTCCTAATGAAAACAATGAACTAATACCTACTAGAACTATTGTTGGGCACATGTTGTGCATAGTTTTCAGGAAATTAAATAAAGAAACTTGGAAAGATCACTATCCATTACCGTTCATAGATCAAACCTTAGAAAGGTTAGCAAACCATACTCATTTTTGTTACTTGGACGGATACTCTGGTTTCTCTCAAATAGCTGTTCATTCGGATGACCAACTTAAAACAACTTTCATAAGTCCTTACAGTTTACATGCTTACCGACGTATGCCTTTTGGTCTATGTAATGCTCCATCTACTTGTCAACGTTGTATCACTGCTATTTTTGCGGATTTTATAGAACTTATAATGGAAGTATTTATGGATGACTTTTTTTTTCTATGGAACTTCATTTACTAGTTGCTTGAATAATCTCTAGAGAGTTTTGAAGCGTTGTGAAGAAACTAATCTTGTTCTGAACTAGGAGAAGTGCCAGTTTATGGTCAAAGAAGGTATAGTCCTCAGACACAAGGTATAAGGTAAGGGAGTTGAAGTTGATAGAGCTAAGGTTGAAGCAATAGAGAGAATGCCACCACCTAGGGATATTAAAGGTATAAGGAGTTTTCTTGGTCATGTGGGTTTTTATAGAAGGTTCATTAGAAATTTCTTTGGGATATCTAAACCTTTGACTAACCTCTTGCAAAAGGGAGTGAGATTTAATTTTGATGATCAGTGTCTTGAAGCCTTTGATAAACTAAAAATGCTTTAACTCGTGCTCCCACCATTAAACCACCTATCTGGGATACAACCTTTGACTTAATATGTGAAGCTAGCGATGATGTTGTAGGAGTAACTCTTGGACAACATATTGGTCGTAGATTTAATATTATACATCATGCTAGTAGAACTCTCAATGGTGCTCAAAAGAATTACCCAAAGGAAGAAAAGGAACTATTACTATATTTTTCTCTTGTGATAAATTTTGTTCCTATATAGTTGATGCAAAGGTAAGAGTTCACACGGATCATGATGGCTTAAAAGAACTCCTTGAAAGGAAAGACCATAAGCCAAGACTAATCTGTTGGATTCTTTCACTTCAAGAATTTGAGTTGTAGATTATGCAGAGGCAAGAAATAAAGATGTTAGATGCAGTGTCCATGTTTGCCCAGGAAGACACCAATCTTATTGAGAGGAACTTTAGTCCTGGTGATTTTTGTTTACGGGAATTATTTGATGAACTAAAGTCAATTCCTCCAAAAGAGAAGGAGTCCTTGTTGTGGGAGGAACTTTTCATCCCCGATTAAGAAAATGGTAAGTGCAAGGTATGTGTTCTTACCCAAATAAGTGATTTATTTTAAAAAAATTTAGTCCTTAAATTTCTGTTTTTGAATTCCTTGTGTTTTTCTGAAGTTTTAGAGGGGTTTTACCAACTATACAGGCAGAGCTATACAACCGGAGAGGGGGCTCCTGCCATATACGTGGTCGTTAAACTCTCTGTATCATCTTTGTGAAATTGTTTCTGATATCTGAGCCTATACGGTCGCAACTATACGAACAAAGAAAAAATTCTAGCCGTATAGTTGGTCGTTGAACTCTCAGATAGTTTTGCTTTTTGGTGTCTGTATCTATACGGTCGCAACTATATGACCGGAGCAAAAAATTCCAGAAGTATAGTTGGTCGTTAAACTCCCAGACACTTTTGATTTTCGGTGTTTGAAACTATACGATCGCAACTATATGACCGGAGCAAAAATACCGGCCGTATAGTTGGTCGTTAAACTCTCAGACACTTATCGTTCGATCTTTCTTTTATATTCATCTATAAAAAATGTCATTGTCAGTTCCGAGTCGTGATTGAATCGACATGGACTCAAGATATTTGGAAATATCTGCCCGGAACCAACTATACGGCCGGACATATATGGGTCATGCCCGTATAGTTGGTCGTTATGCGGTAGGTTACTTCCAAATCTGTGATTTCTTTCTTTGTTTTGTTTGGATTCTTTTCCTGGACAACAATTTGGTATTTCTCGTGAGTTTTACCGACCTCTGACCCTTCTTATATACTGCCATTATCTCTCTCTAATCGCAATCTACAGAAACCAATCTAGCAATGCACTATCCCACCCCAGGCCATGGGAAATCCATGGGGCTCATTGCTCCTTCCAGGGACTACTCTAGCAGCCCGTCCATGGAGGACGATCACGAGGAGGTGGAGAGGTTTAGCCCGAGGTACAAGGAGTACGTTGAGCCAAGCTACTTCAACAATGATCCCGATGATGATGTGGTTGACGTCTACATTCGCTGTGACATCTATGATCCACCAAAGATCAATTGGGCGGCGATGAAGAAAGCTCAACAAGAGAGAGAAGATCGCAAGCCACATGGAAAAGGGTGCATGGAGACGGTCAAGTTCATCAGCACAGATCCAAGGCCGCACAAGCGTAAGGAATTATCTAATATTAGTGCAGGTGCTAGCAAGGAAGGGGAGGTTCCACTCTCGAAGCCAACCATTGGTGCTCGTATAAAGGTTAAGCCCAAAGGAGAGTGGAGGTACGGCTTCCACTTCCCCGATCCATCAATTATGGATGAGGAAAAAGAAGTTGTCCCTAGGACCAAGGATCGCGTGCGGGCACTAGAGATATATCAGAAGGAGGAGCTACTCCACCACGTCGAAGTCCGTCACCGTCTCAATGAGATTGAGAAGAAGGAAGACCTCCTTCCATTGGTGACCAAGCTCGTAGATAGAGTGGATACTCTGCAATCTGATTTGCGTAGGTGCTATAGCCGCATAACTACTCTAGGGGAGACCAACAAGAATCTACGCACCGCGGTGTCACATGCCATGGTGCCACAGTGATCTACAACAATCACGGTATCACATAATCGCAAGGGATTATTTGATCCCTACTGGCTTGATTCTAAGCTTGGGGAGATCTTTAAGACCTTGTAATCTATCTTATGAGTTTTATTTTTTTCTTGCATTAGTTCAAACTAGAAATAAAGTTTGCATCATTAGAATTCCCTTCAGGAATAGTCAATCCCTTTTATGAAATTCCGAGTTTATTATTAAATATGGAGCAATATTGAGTTTGTGTTTGCTTTATTGATATATGAAAGGCTTGAGTATGCTATTACTTGCACTTGATGATAGCAATAGGAGTCTTCCACACTATTGGTATTAATGGAACACATAAAGATAATTTGGTGAATATGCTGTAAGTCTACGGTTTGATTCACAAAGAAAAATTATCTATACAATTAAGTTGAAAAAGAAAACCTTGAACAAAGGAAAAATGAAAGTGTTATCCAAATAGACTGAGAACAAGTCGTAGTAGAATCTCAAGTCATAAGAATGTTTCATATACAGTTGGAATTTGATAATTGAGATCGTTGAACTTTGAATTCCTACATGAAGTGGAATATATGGCTAGCTCCTTTGCACATCACTTAAAACAAAAGTGTGAGGATATATGCAAAAGAAAAGAAAAAGAAAGAACGTGCAAAGAGAAAATAGGCATATACCATTGTATTGTAGTATGACAAAGAGAAATTTGAGATTTTGGATCCCAAGTGAATACCTTGATCCTAAAACACTTGGGACTACCTCGTTAACTCATTCGGTTGAACCAGATTCTTTTACATTATGTTGAGATTCATCTTTTATGAACTATTGATAACTAAGGTGTGGAAGCCTTCCAATATTATTCAGATGGTTCGAGTAAGGTACTATTCATGAAATTATTCCCCTGTATCGTACATGATAAACACATGCTGCAATTGCCTCATTTATTTTATTGACTCAGCTTCATGAATATGAGGATCACATCCATTAAGCTGAAAACTTGCTCGAGATGAGCAAGAGTCTAAGCTTGGGGAAGTTGATGAGTGCATATTTGCATCTTTTTTTTAGATTATTATTTTGCATTGTAGACGTAGGATTTTGGTATTTTACGATGCTCGCACGCACATTTTATGTCTGTTTTCACCAGGATCAGGATAGATGATGGATACAATAGATACACTTGTTGAAGCAGTTGTACTGTGGAGAAAAGGAGTAAAAAACAACGTAAATTGCTTATTTGGGAAATATTAATAATCCTAGAAGAAAACCAGAAGCAAACAAAGGAGACAAAGAGACCAACGACCAACTATACGGCGGGAGCAACTCTTCCACCCCTATAACTCTGGCCGTATAGTTGGCGCCGCCTCTGCCTCATCAAATAGTTTCATCCCGTGCAATTGGTTTGAGGAGATGACATACAGAACACCCAGGAATCGTAGAAACCTCACCTTCGGAAGGCATCTAGAAGGGGAACTCATCCACAAGGGATCCATCTTCGCCCTGCGTAGATCCGGGAGGCTAAGGCATCGATCTTCATCATCCACCGCTGCATCACCACCATCTCCATCCATCCCATTTACGTCTTGACTAGATCTTGTTGTAATTCCTATACTCGTTGTGGATTTATACAAGTACTATTCATCTATGATTATTTCCATTATCATTGCCATGATGCTGTTTGCCTCCATGTCTGAGTAGATCATTAGTTCTTGGGAAGATGGAGAAACCCTAGTATGAGATTGAAATAAGATGAAGTCTATTATGATATTCATCGTTGTGACCATGTGTTAGATTCTCTACATCTTGATGTTGAGAGAAGTCGACCTCTCAATATTTCCCTCTCGTAGGGACTTGATGGAGGGAACTACTTGTTGGTAGATGGAGGCGTGCTAGCACTTACAGTGACTATAAAGCTATTGGCACTCCTTACGTATCAACTTGGGAAATCGAGGAAACTCACGGAACACTATCCATGCCATGGGATACATCCTACGGGATTACGTCCCTTAATGGCGCAGTAATTCGATTGATGTCGATTGCTGACTGCTGTGGTTATGAGGATGATGTGAGCAGTGGTTGTTGCCTATTCGTCCACATACGGAGTTCCTCCCACACATACATAGTTGAGAATGTTCATGATGATAATCTTTATCTTAGATCTTTAAAATACCAGTGGTGTATCCGCTACTCCCTGAGAACGCCTTTTTCCTACTGCAGTTCCAATCTCTCTTACATACGTGATACGTACTTTCTGTATTAAGTTACTTTGCTTTACTTCATTATTGCTCTTATACCCAAAACCCAAAAACACCTTTTTACACAATATTCTCATTTTATCTTGTTACTTAGAACTTTATCTAGCATTTCTGTCGCAATAATTATTTCAAGAATTATTAGACTTCAGACTTCTGCTCCCTATGGGATCGATATCTTCATTTCGAAACTAGCTACAAACGATCTGTGAACTTGTAGTCATGAACTATATGAGCCGCGCCTGTATAGTTGGTCGTTATGCGGCAGACACTTCCAAAATCGTGATTTCTTTCCCTGTTTTGTTTGGATTCTTTTCTTGGGTGACAATTTGGTGTTTCTCGCGAGTTTTACCGACCTCTAACCCCCTTATATACTGCCATTGTCTCTCTCTCTAATCGCAATCTACATGAACCAATCTAGCAATGCGATATCCTGTCCCAGGTCGTGGGAAACCCATGGGGCTCATTGCTCCTTCCAGGGACCGATCTAGCACCCCGTCCATGGAGGATAATGATGACGAGGTGGAGAGGTTTAGCCTGAGGTACAAGGAGTACGTCAAGCCGAGCTACTTCAACAACGATTCCGAAGATGATGTGGTTAACGTCTACATGCACCGAGACGTCCGTGATCCACCTAAGATCAATTAGGCGGCGATGAAGAAAGCTCAACAAGAGAGAGAAGATCACAAGCCACATGGAAAAGGGCCTGTGGAGATGGTCAAGTTCATCACCACAGACCCATGGCCGCACAAGCGTAAGGAATTATCTAATATTGGTGCAAGAGCTAGTAAGGAAGGGGAGGTTCCACTCTTGAAGCCAACCATTGGTGCTCGTATGAAGGTTAAGCCTCAAGAAGAGTGGATGTACGGTTTCCACTTCCCCGATCCATCAATTATGGATGAGGAAGAAGAAGCTGTCCCTAGGACCAAGGATCGCGCGCAGGCACTAGAGATATATCAGAAGCAGGAGCTACTCCATCGCGTCGAAGTTCGTCACCATCTCAAAGAGATGGAGAAGAAGGAAGACCTCCTGCCATTGGTGGCCAAGCTCGCAGATAGAGTGGACACTCTGCAATCTGATCTGCGCAGGTGCTATAGCCGCATAACTACTCTAGAGGAGACCAACAAGAAGCTACACACCGTGGTGTTACACGTGATGGCACCACAGTGATCTACAACAGTCAGAGTATCAAATAATTGCAAGGGATTATTTGATCCCACCTAGCTTGATTCCAAGCTTGGTGAGACCTTTAAGACCTTGTAATCTACCTTATAAGTTTCTAGTACTATTTTCGCATTCGTTCAAACTAGAAATAAAGTTTGCATCATTAGAATTCCCTTCAGGAATAGTCGATCCCTTTTATGAAATTCCGAGTTTATTATTATATATGGAGCAATATTGAGTTCATGTTTGCTTTATTGATATATGAATGGCTTCAGTATAATTTTACTTGCACTTGATGATAGCAATAGGAGTCTTTCACACCATTGGTATTAATAGACCACCTAAAGATAATTTAGTCAATATGATGTAAGTCTATGGTTTGATTTACAAAGAAAAATTATCTATACAGTTAAGTTGAAAAAGAAACCTTGAACAAAGGGAAATAAAAGTGGTATCAGAAAAGAGTGGGAACAAGTCGAGGTAGAATCTTCAAGTCATAAGAATGCTTCATATACAATTGGAATTTGGTAATTGAGATTGTTAAAGTTTGAATTCCTACATAAAGTGGAATGTATGGCTAGCTCCTTTGCACAACACTTAAACAGAAGTGTGAGCATATATACAAAAGAAAAGAAAAAGAAGAATAAAAAGAGCGAGTGTGCAAAGAGCAAGTAGGCATATACCACTATGTTGTAGTATGACAAAGAGATACTTTTGAGATTCTAAATCGCAAGTGAATACGTTGATCCTAAAACACTTGGGACTACCTCACTAACTCATTCGGTTGAACCGAATTCTTTTACATTATGTTGAGATTCATCTTTTATGAACTATTAATTACTAAGGTGTGGAAGCCTTATACTATTCAGATGGTTCGAGTAAGATACTATTCATGAACTTATTCCCATGTATCGTACATGATAAACACATGCTGCAATTGCCTCATTTATTTTATCGACTTAGCTTCATGAATATGAGGATCACATCCATTAAGCTAAAAACTTGCTCGGGATGAGAAAAAGTCTAAGCTTGGGGAAGTTGATGAGTGCATATTTGCATCATGTTTTACATTATTATTTTGCATTGTAGATGTAGGATCTTGGTATTTTACGGCGCTCGCGCAGACATTTTATGTCTATTGTCACCAGGATCAGGACAGATGATGGATCTAATGGATACAATTCTTGGAGCAGTTGTACTATGGAGAAAAGGAGTCAAAAACAACGTAAATCACTTATTTGGGAAATATTAATAATCGAAGAAGAAAACCAGAACCGAACAAGGGAGGCAGAGAGTCCAACGGTTAACTATACGATCAGAGCAATTTTTCCGGCCGGATAGTTGGTGCCGCCTCCGCCTCGTCAAATAGTTTCACCCCGTGCAATTGGTTCGAGGAGACGACATACAGAACACCCAGAAATCACAGAAACCTCACCTCTGGAAGGCATCTGGAGGGGAACTCATCCACCGGGGATACATCTTAGCCTTGCACAGATCCGGGAGGCGAATGCATCGATCTTCATCATCCACCGCTGCATCACCACCATCTCCATCCATCCCACCTACATCTTGTCTAGATCTTGTTGTAATTCCTATACTCATTGTGGATTTATACAAGTGCTACTCATCTATGATTGTTTCCATTACCATTGCCATGATATTGATAACATTCATGTCTGAGTAGATCATTAGTTCTCGAAGAGAGGGAGAAACCCTAGTATGAGATTGAAATAAGATAAAGTCTATTATGATATTCATCGCTGTGACCATGTGTTAGATTTTCTACATCTTGATGTTGAGAGAAGTCGACCTCTCAATATTTGCCCTTGTGGGGACTTGATGGAGGAAACTACTTGTTGGTTGACGGAGACATGCTAGCACTTATAGTGACTATAAAGCTGTTAGCACCCCTTACGTATCAACTTGGGAAACCGAGGAAACTCACGGAACACGATCCATGCCATGGGATACGTCCTACGGGATTACGTCCCTTAATAGCACAGTAATTCGATTGATGTCGATTGCTGACTGCTATGGTTATGAGGATCATGTGAGAAGCGGTTGCTGCCTATTCATCCAAATACGGAGTTCCTCCCACACATACATCGTTGAGAATGTTCATGATGATAATCTTTATCTTAAATCTTTACAATACTAGTGGTGTATCCACTACTCCGTGAGAACGCCTTTTCCCTACCGCAGTTCCAATCTCTCTTACATACACGATACTTACTTTCTGTACTTAATTGTTTTATTTTACTTTATTGATTTTATACCCAAAACCCCAAAACACCTTTTTACACAATACTCGCATTTTACCTTGTCACTTAGAACTTTATCTAGCATTTCTATCATAATATTTATTTCAAGAGTTATTAGACTTCAGACTCCTCCCTGTCGGATCGATATCTTTATTTCGAAACTAGCTACAAACAATCTGTGCACTTGTAGTCATTAGCTATCGAGACCCATACTAATCTATAACATCGAACAAAAGCGACCAATAACCAAGGATTTCCAAGACCCTATAGTCTGAACCCGTCAAGTTAGAAAAACTCGCAGACTCCTCCCTAGAGGATGGCAGACCTCGTCAAACTCACTTCTGAAGACTCGTCGTCCACATGGCGCGCCATCATTCACATGCCAATAGTAGAAAGAATCCTGTTGAAGCCGGAAGTAGACCACCGAAGGATCCCCACTATCCTTAGGAAACCACAAAACTGGCTAACCAAGACAAGAATTGAAGATCTAACTACACTAACCTCAGGTATATTAGAGCGTCCGATAGCCACAAAAAGACTAACTATTTTAGTCGACCCTACCCAAACCAACGGGAAGTTTCTCATCAGAAGGCCAGAATAGTCCAAAATCGTGAAGATTTCAATTAGAAACCACACAAAGATTTCAATTGAAGACAACTCCTATGAAGCTGGATGCCTCTACTTTGATGGAAGACTATCGAGAAGAGTTGTTAACCGCTAACTTGCCCTGAGCTAACTTCTTAAAAGACCCGCTAGGAAACCACCCCAGCCAAGGTTTGCGAAATAGGGCGTCACTCCAAGACCTCAACTCAAGACCCAGGGAAAATACAACCTTCTTTAAGCATCACGCCAGCACTGCAAGACAGAAGATCTGCACCCTTCTCGAAGCACCTTAATAAAGCTCTAAGGTGAAAATACTGCGTCTTTCCACTTAAACTCCAGAAGACTGTCTACCAGAAGATACTTCAGACAAGATCTCAAGATCCGACGTCTTTTCGCCATACAAAAACTCAAGAGTCATCAGAGGAGAAACTAACTGAAGATTCTACGAAGTCCCTCCGCTACGTCAGCTTAAGACCTACCTGAAGGACCGTAGATTCGCTGATCCCCATCAGTCTAACTAGTTTGGATGATCCACAAATTTAATAGTTTTGAATAGGCTAAGAGAGCTAAAGTAGTATATGATCCTCGTAGGATAAAACTTATAGACGACATCTGAAGATTTCAACTCCATACATAAGGGTTGACGACAGTCTTCAAAACATCATCCAATGAATTCAAGAAGGAAGGAAGGTGTTATATTTGAGCTAACCTAGTTTAATCCTAAGGGGGAAAGACTGCGTCTTTCCCACAAAAATAGAGTAACCCTTCTCTAGAACCAAACTCAGGAGTTTCGACCCTAAAGTCGATAAATAGGATACATTACGCCCCTAAGGAAGAGCTGTGGAACCTTAGAGAAAGGTACACCAAGCCATAGATTCTATCCTCTAAAGAGTACTCTGTGAAGTTCAGAATTGAGGTAGTCCACTCAGCCTAAGCCCTCGAGATATCGAGTCCAGACGGAACAGAAGATCATCCCTCGCGATCAGGCTAAATCTACTCAACTTTCCATGCACCCAAGAAGACTGAAGTTCAAATTTCACCGATGTATTAACCACTTTCAAAGATAGAGTCCATAAGATAGAACGCTTGAGACACTTAGCACTAACCCGACTAAAAATCCTCTAACCGTACTCTCCAGAATCTCGGGACGAGATTCTTTTAAGGGGGAAAGGTCTATAACTTCCCAATTTCAGCAACCCTGATTAGTTGTCCAGCGTGCAAAAATCAGGGGGAACAAAAACTTTTTCTTGTTTAATGATCCAGAGTTTGCTTGCTTGTTTGTTGGTGCTTATGCATCTGGCTATATAGCAAATGATATACTCCTTACCTCACCCTCAGTGACAAAAGCTATTTAACAAAAGAAGTGTGTTGGCTTATTTAGATATTCACAAATGTCCTGGCTTTCTAAAACTTGAGCCAAGATGCCTTTACCACAAACCTTTTTTCCTAGGTTATATTAACAAAATTACTGAGAGCTATATGATATAATCTCCTTATGTTTTAAAGACAGAACCTTCAACTATTCTTGTCCCTAGGTTTTTCCCAAAACCTTTCATAAATCTTTTGAATTCTATTCTTGGTAGAGATACCAAGGATCTTACCTCATTCAAACTCCAACTTCTCAAAATACCCATCTCTACCTCAAGCTAGGATTGATGGTATCCATAGAAGTAGATTGATTTTCTTGGAAGATGAATTGCCTTGATCTACTATATGATGAATTGCCTTGATCTGTTGTTTGGCTTGTCTACTTAGAAAGTAGTATGAGCTACTCTATGGGATCCTACTCTAGGATCAAGATGTTCTTAAGATCCCAAACACTAAGGAAGATTACCAAGCTGGATCTGATCTCTATCCACTAGGTGCTCATCAAAACCCTTAATCAGATCAGTTAAGCACTAATTCTTTCTAGAAGCTTCCAAGTCAATGAAGACCAATATCAAGCGTGGAACTATCCTACTCAATCTACTGTACATCATCATTCATTTGATGAGGATTTGGAACATTGCATCCTCTCAACATCATCTCCTCTTATATCCTAGTCAAAATCTCCCACTCTGCCAAAAATGACTAAGTCTGGAAATCTAAGATCAATATCACATCTTTGAGTCTCCCTCATTTCCACTCCTACATTTTTGGTAATGCACTTGAAACATCATGTAGACCATCTTAAGGAATACCAAGGCCCACTATTTCCCTTGGCTAGATCATCTTTTAACCCACTTGTTCTTGATGGTTTTGCAGGCAAGAAAATAATCTTCTCTGCAAATCTTATCAGCATGCCTACTTTGGAAGAACCTCACATCTCCATACCACCTTCTTTGGACCAACTCGTTGCATTATTGTGTTATACTTATAAAGTTCTATCAACCCCTACTTCAATAGTTCTAATTGAATCCTTGTGCTTCTAAAACCCACATGGTTTAGAAGGCTGATTGATAATCTGCTTTGGCACCATTATTTTATTCAATGTTTGAAATCAATTCTTGGAGCACTCAAGCATGATCAAGCTCAACTTATGATACCATGGTGATATACTCAACTTGCCATATCCATACATATGTCCCATGTTCCAAGGGGAGCTCTGAGCTCCAAGATCCAACAAGGTTTTGATGGTATGAAAATAACATCACCCTAAATCCTTCATCCCTTGTCTCCTATCAAAATCAAGCTAGATTCTGAACACCCAAGGTTGCAAATGCTAGATACAACTCGTGTACATCATCTACCTCGATCATAAAGATTTATCAAATATTATCCATAATTATTATGGCTCAAAAACTATTAAATTTATTTAATGGGCAAAACCTCCAAAACTCCTTCCATAAAGGAAAGTTTGGTTTTTGCCAAAACACTTCTCAAAGTTAGGTCACATTTGATGCTTATATATCATACCCTATCTTCCAACTTCAAAAAAAAATATTTTGTAAGAGCTTTATTGTTTCTTTTTGCTAATTTTCTTAAATGGCAGAAAAATGGAAGAATAATTGTTTTAAATAGTTTTATTCCTCAGTAAATCATGGAAAAATCACTCAAAGTGTGGTTTTATATTTGGGACCATCTAAACCCTAAAACTCATCTTGCCCAATTAAAATATTAAAAAAACAATAAAACCCTTTCAACAATATTTGAATAACTAATAAAAAAGGGATCTAAATTCCTGAGAAAAATCCCAATTAATTACAGGGCATATATCTTGGTCATATGCATCTACCAGTATACTTGCCCCTGTTGCCAAGATCAAAAACCAAGAAGTCCTTCATGATCTTCAAAATGGACAAGATTTAAAATATTTCAAACCTTTGATCAAAACCAAAACAAACTTCCCCAAACTTATCCAGTGCTCCACCACAACACCCTACCTTCTCTCTGGTCACATCACTATAGCATATTAGTGTAGCAACCCTAGCTTTTGTCTTTTGTGCTTGAATGAAAGGGAGACAAAGGAAAAGTCATTCATTGCCTTTGGGACCACCACACACCTCTCCCACTCTCTGCCCTATGAAACACACGACCCCAGAGCACCCCACAATCCCTCTCCACCGCGCATACCCACCAATGGGCAAGCCATGGACCTACCCTAGCTCTCTTGTGAGCTCGGTCCATCATGGATGGCCACATTGTTGGATAAAAGGCATCAGGCAACCCCAGCACACCCTGCTGCCCTCATTTGCTCCCACACCTCTCCTCCATCCACCCCACGAGCCCCTGCTCACTCCCTCTTACTCCTTCGCCATAGAGAGGAAGAGCAACCCCACTTTGGCCATTTTACGCTCTTGAGCTAATGCTCGCTTCCAACCACCCTGACCCCTCAACTATTGCCAGCAGACTCTCCTAACATAGTACTCTCCTCCCCAAAACAACCAGAGGCCCTCTTCCTTTCTGCAGCTCGAAAGAAGGACAACATCCTCTCAGTTATGCAAACTTGCAGGTCGCCTCCCTCTACACTCAGACCTCCTCCTTGCTTGTTTTCACCATGCATGTTCATCTCTGCCCCAAATCCATATAAACCCTTCTCTATACCACTCCAAGGAACACCTGAAGACCCCTCCCCCTCGAGATCCGACGAGGTCAGCAAGGCCGTCCTCATGCGGAGCCTCTTCCGATGCCAAACCACCACATGCCGCCCATCGACCGGCTCGTCGGAGAGTACCGCGTCGCTCTAGGACCTCCCCGGCGTCTCCCCGTCATCCGGTAGACTCCTTAGCACCACCGTAGGCTGCTCTAGGGTATCTGCCCGCCGGCCGTGTTGGGAGGTAGGTGATGACGCGCAGTCGTCGATCTTCTTTAGATCGGACGGTTGGCAACGCCCGAAAACCCTTCGGCAGAGTGAGCCGTTGGCTCGTGGGCCCCACCGCCATGAGTTTGAATCACCTCCCACCCGCATCCTCCGCAACCTAGGCCGGCCGGGCATTACGTGGCCCGCCAAGGTTCAGATCTGGCCCAGTAACTCTCTGTATCATTTTTCCTTTTTCTTAGTTCTATTTCTAGCACCGAAATCTGACAACTAGGTTTAATTGCCTAAGACAATGGAAAATACAAGCTATTGCCCAGATCCAATTTTATACAGGTAACCACATGCTTTGTCAAACATGCATAGCCAGTCTCAAGCCAATATTCGTCTTAGTTATTTCTAGAAAATTAAACTACTAGAGCATGTATTTTTCAGTAAATAACATCCATAGTGAGTTACATTTAACCAAATGGGGTGAAGTCAACTTCCTCTAGATGGTAATTGAAATACCTAACCCCTGGACTTGGTCTCATGGCAAGTTGAACTCTGGTTTTCCTGCAGCAAAAATAACAAGAACAACTCACTTTGGACTTTAGAAAATTCCCTAGGACAAACAATAAAATGTTTTGACCCAATTCAAACTCTTAGAGATCATAAACCACCTTACCCTCCAAACACTATCATCCCAAAATTTATTGAGCACTGGTTAAATTTTAAGGAATTAAAACCTTCAGACAACAGTTGTTTTAGTAGAAAAATCACCACATGACTTTTACAACTCCAAAAAGGGTGAATCCAATTTCTACAGAAATGTATTTAAAATGCCTATCATGTACCTTTGGAATCATATCAAAATACCCTGTAGTTTTAATCTAGTGAAAATGACAAAAAGCTTGTGGAACTGACTTTGGGATTTTCCCAAGGGCATTCTAGTAATTATTTTGAGATGATTCTACCTCTCAAAAAATCACAAAACCAATTATACATAAGATACTCTGAGAACAAAATTATTTGTCTTACATATCTTTTATGATGAATTTTAAACCTAAACTAGGGTTGTTTTCACTAGAAAAATCATAACTAATTAAAGAGGAGCTAAAATAGTAAAACCACTTTTGTTTTCCTTGTATTTTCAATATCTATTAAAATGGATCGTATGGGCACCTAGAGGGGGGGGGGGGGTGGGTGAATATGTGCTACTTCAAATTTTAATGCTGTTTCAAGTTTAGGCTTGACACAGAAGGTAAATTCTCTAGATATGCGACTATGTAGAATTTCCCTATATGCAAACCTAACTACTACCAAGTAAAGGCGAGTAAGAGTGAGGAACGAGGAAACCATAGTGGAGCACGCGGAGACACATGATTTGGTTTACCGCAGTTCCTTCCTTGTTAAGGGAAGTACATCTGCATTGGAGGGGTGGGCGGTACTAAGACCACCACACCACAATATGCCTCACCCTGTTCTCCGATGGATCTTGCCACCAAAGGCATGATCCACCTTTCCACTATTGGAACCCTTCAAGGAGGGAACCGACGCCTTTGCACAACTAGCGGGGCACAACTCCACAACCGAATTGGAGGCTCCCGTAATGACAACAAGCTGCCACAAGAACAATTGTTTATCAATAACGAAACACAAGATCTAGATATTAACAAGAATACTAGATCGAGGATTCTCCAAATGAATGGATAGGAGTTGAAGCACTTGATTCATGATGATTGCAACAGGTCTGTTCTTTTTCGAATGAATCAAGAGTTCTGATAGGAGGGGTGGATGTGGCTTTTATACCCCCTGTCCAGATGGAGCTGTTGGATCCATTTGGGGCCGGATTATCTAGCCCAAGTGAGGGCCAGATTATCCGTCCTGGGGGAATACTCCGCCCCAGACTCGTATTAACTGGGGGGAAATCTGCCCCCAAACAGAAGCTTGCGCAGGGCGGTCCTTGGCATCTTCTCCTGGGGGCCGGATTATACGGCCCTAAAGGAAGGCCGGATTATCCGGCTAGGGGAAAATCCGCCCCCAGATAGAAGCTCACGCTGATGCTCCTTAGGCCGTTTTCCCTGGGGGCTGGATTATCCGGCCCTCGAGGAAGGCCGGATTATCCGGCTAGGGGAAAATCCGCGCCAACAACGGATTGTCCGGGGGGAAAATCCGCCCTCGGAGAGAAGCTCACTCACGCGACTAGCCCTGGCCAAGATGGACAGGCCGGATTATCCGGCCCTTGATGGGGGCGGATAATCTGGCCCCCCAACACCAAATACACTTCCCTGCAACACTTAGCACAGATGATAAACTCCACAGTATTGTTATCTAACACACAAAACACAGGGAACCATTAAATGTTCTTTCAATCTCCCCCTTTTTGGTGTTAGATGACAATACTAGGATTTGCAAGATAGCTCTAATAAAACAACATTTAACAAATGAAAAAGACTCCCCCTCAATGTGTGCATAATAAAAATTTACATTTGAATACAAATGCACACAAGTAGGTACAAGTCTCTTTCATTGGAACATAGCCAAAATATTCATACCACTTTGGGAGAGAGAGGCATCCACAAAATAGTATAAGAATACCCAATGATAACCATTATAAATGCCTTCCTCGAGATAAATATCCAATATAGCCAATATGATAGATGAATCCATAAGGATAATCCACGAGATAAATCCAGATCCACACATAAACATAATCTTATACAAATCAAACCACAAACCACGAATAAAAGTTCAACGCTAAATGGGCACAAGCAAGAGAGACCAAAAAGATAAAGTGCAAATGCTTGTGCCCGACCCATTCAAATCCCCGAAGACCTAATAGAACTACTTCTCCCACTTTGGCATAAAAATGCCAAAAAGGAAGAAGAAAGATGCTAGTGCCCCAACGGATCACTCGTAGTCCTCATCGCCATCCCCTTCCTCATCCTCATCCTCAAGCTCCTCGGTGTCTTCCTCCTCGTCATCAGCAGTGGCCGCGGAAGGAAACATGTGATGCTCAAGCTCTCCATAGTTGAGCCCAGAAGAACAATTCCACCGAGCATATGGTGTGGGAGTAGTAGGAGTGGGGGGATCGCCTGACGCCCCAGACACATGGTGAAGAATGAGCTGCTGAGTATGTGCCATCTCGTGGCGCTGCTTGTACGCCTCATACTACCACTTGCGAGTGTCCACCCCCATGCAAAGAACGTTTCGCTGGAACCAATTCAGCTGCTTGACCTCACGAGCAATAGGAGGCACTGGGGGCCTACAAGCACCAACACGGGCATCCCTCATGAATCCCTCAGAAGTAGAAGATGGATGTGATGTCTTCCTAACCCTGTTGTAAATCTTCTTCACCTTGTGCTCAACATCAATGTGAAACTCTCTAGTAGGAGGCAGGTGCTTGATCAACATCATAATGTAGGGGGCATACGGGATGGAGAGCCCATTGAACATTGCATCAGTCAACTCATGATAGATAAAGTCCATCACATCCAGCTTGTAATTAACAGACTCATCTTCACGTGATACCACCTCGTGAGAGAAGGGTAGAAGCTGAGCCAGGTGACCACGAATACTGTCATTGTTCCCTCCACTTGGGGTGATAGAGTCATGGAAGAGGCCCACCAAGCTAGCATACAGAGGACAACGACCAGCAAAGGAACCCACAGTACCATTGTCAACTGTGCAAGGAGAGAGGACAACATCTTTATTGGGCTTGAGCTATGTGATGATACGATGGCCACTAGTATGATCCCTGTTGCGGAAGGAATATCCAAGCACCCCAGCAAAAACCCGAAAATCAGCTTGCATTGGCATGTCAGGAGTCATCCACTTCATGGTGTGGTGCTCATCACCACAAATGACCAAAGTGGAGAAGAATTGCTTCACTATCTCGGAGTCATAGGAACATTGAAGAGCCATGAGATGGTGCATCCCCATCCTCTCAGTCACATACATAGGATCAACAAGTTGAGGTTTTTCCATGGCCTCAGCAATAATCAGGGGACGCATAGGACGAATCTTTTGCTGAGCATAAACATCTTCGTAAATAGACTTTTGGTCCGGACACCAAAAGTGGGGTCACCAAGCTCAGTATCTTGCACTGATTTAGCAAATAGATCACGATGGAAAATAGAAGAGTAAGTAACAACATCCATCTTATAGTTAATCTTTGGCTCCTTGCCCTTTTCTTGGACACACCCTTCCCGGTCCTATCCCTCTTTGCCTATTCAGCCATGCGGTCAGCCTCCTTCTTCCTTCTCCTCAGTTCAAGCTCATCCATGATACCACCCTCACCGTCGTCCCGAAAATAGAGGCCACACAAACGGTGCTTGTAGGTCTTGGGAGCACCAGAACCACCTGTGAAATGAATAAGATGGATAGCATGGGGATAAGCACACACACAAGCTCGGGAGAGAATGTAGAAATAGTAGGCAAACAGTCCATAGTCCAAACATACACAAGGCACAAAATCCATAAGAATCTGAAGCAGTTTTGACTCTGTCAGTCCGGATAATCTGGCCTGGCCAGGGGCGGATAATCCGGCCCTGGCAGAAATTCTCAGATTTTCCTAGATTGAATGCAAAAACTTAGATCATACCTAGGAACTTCAAGACTATGATCTCTACACGAAATAACAACCTTCTAGTCAATGTTCCACCAACAAGTGACACATCAACTCAAAAGATGGGGAGAGAAGGAGTTACCCTCACTCATTGAAGGAAGAACGCGAAGCAGAAGGTACCCGGAGGCGCGGGGAAGAAGATCCGAGGGAGGCCCGGAGAATCCGCTGGACAGGAAGGCTTCGGGGAGGGTGGGGGCATCATGCGGCAGCTAGGGAGGGGGGTCGGGGAAAGAACTACTCGTTGTGAGCTCTTTCCCCCGATGCCAGTCCTTAATAGACTGCAGCCGCCAGAGCGGAATTATCCGGCCTACACTTGGGCCGGATTATCTAGCCTGAAATCCGAATTCCTGTTACACACAGGTTCAGCCCACGTGTCCCCAAACAAAACCCCCACAAGATGAGCAAACGACTTGTATGATAGCAGAGATGGCTTAGGGTAGAGAGAGGATTGGGATTAGAGAACCAAACTGAGATGGTACTACACACTCAAGATTGCAAGAATCAAATCAACGAAAGGCCAAAATTGAGTGTGATTTCCATAAGAACATGAGATGAACAAAAACAACCAATAAGATCCACATAAAACCAACTCTTCTCATGGAAGAGGGCGGTGGCCGAGGCCACCTTGTTGGAGTGCATGGTATGACACCGCGAAGGTATATCTTCGGTTCATGACCAATACTCATCAATAATCTCACATATCACAAAATGATATTAAGAGAAATGATTTGACTTGCTTTCGGCATTATGGGGGGAGGGTTGTCCCAATTAATTAGGACCACACTCCCCCTATATCCATGCCCACACCTAGAGTAAATAAGGATGAGATATAAGGGTGAGTGCATGGGTAATCAAGACAAGCTCCTTGAATCAACTATATTTAGCTCATTCCTCAAGTAACAAAACCTTGCTTCATCAAGTGGCTTCATGATAATATCATCAAGTTGGTTTTTCGTGCTCACAAAAGATAGATCAATATCGCCTCAAGCTACAAGGTCCCGAATAAAATGATTCTAAATCTCAATATGCTTCGTCCTTGTGTGCTACACTAGATTGTACGCAATTTTGATTGCACTTTCATTATCGCATAAAAGAGGCACTTTGTCACAATTGACACTGTATTCCTTTAAAGTTTGCCTCATCCATAATAATTGTGTACGTGCACTAGCAGCAGCCACATATTCGGCCTCGGCGGTGGAGAGAGATATACAATTCTTCTTTTTAGAAGACCAACATCCAAAGACCTTCCCAAGAATTGACAAGCTCCAGAAGTTGATTTCCGATCATCCTTATCACCAGCCCAATCTGAATCAGTATAGCCACATAGAGAGAAATTAGAGCCCTTGGGATACCATAGATCAAAATTAGGGGAATGAACCAAATATTGGAAGATCCTCTTGACCGCCACTAAGTGTCTTTCTTTAGGAGCTGCTTGATACCTTGCACACACACCTACACTCAACACAATATCGGGTCTAGATGCGCAGAGGTAAAAAAGAGAGCCGATCATGGACCGGTATACCTTTTGGTCCACATCTTTACTGTGAGGATTGAGTTCGAGATGACATTTACTTTGCATCGGGGGTGGCGACACCATTAAGATCCGTTATCTTGAATTTCTTGAGCATGTCTTGGATGTAGTTTGCTTGATTTATGAAGGTTCCTTCTCTAAGTTGTTTGATCTCAAATCCAAGAAAGAACCGTAACTCCCCCATCATAGACATCTCAAACCCGTCAGTCATAAGCTTTGAAAATTCATCATTAAAAGCTTTATTAGTAGAGCCAAAGATAATGTCGTCTACATATAGTTGGCATACGAAAAGCTACCCCTTAACCTTCTTAGTAAAAAGAGTGGGATCGATTTGCCCAACTTCGAAGCCACGGTCTAGAAAAAGCTCTTTAAGGTGGTCATACCACGCACGTGGGGCTTGTTTAAGGCCATAGAGTGCCTTATCGAGTTTGTAGACATGGTTCGGAAAGTTAGGATCCTCAAATGCCGGGGGTTGCTTTACATATACCAACTCATGTAGAGGACCATTAAGAAAAGCAATCTTAACATCAATTTGCTATAATTTAAAATTATTATGGGCAGCATAAGCAAGAAGGATACATATGGACTCAAGACGAGCCACTAGAGCATAAGTCTCGCCGAAGTCAATGCCCTCAACTTGGGAATAGCATTGTGCCGATAACATTGTGGCAATCCTTGGGCTTCTCTACTAATTTACAAACCTTGTTCCGTTCAAAGTTATTTAACTCTTCATGCATAGCAACAACCCAGTCCGGATCTTCAAGAGCTTCAAACACTTTCTTGGGTTCCACCATGGAGATGTGAGCTTGGTGCTCACCAAAGCTTGCTAGCTCCCTTCTTGTGGTAACCCTTCATCGGAGATCACCTACAACTTTGTCAAGAGTGTGACCCCTTAATTCAAGATTCCTATATGCACGAGCTTTGCGACGAAGCTCGATCAATTTGTTGTGTCTTGGAGGAATAACTTCATCATTGGAGTCTTTGTTGAAATCATTAGCTTGGTCTTGATCTCTAGCTTGATCAACAGGAATATGAGATGATGAATCATGCCCTTGATGTTGATCAATAGCCATAACAAGAGGCTGCTACTGTTCAGGATTTTCAAGGCCGGATAATCTAGTTGAGAGTGTGGCGGGATAATCCGGCCTAGGAGAACTTGATACATCTTCACCGGTTCTGGCTCGAACTAGAGAGGGGCCGAATAATCCAGGGCCAGCCAGAAAATCTAGCCTGGGACTTGCAGCAGGTTCTTCAACATTAAGTTCACTTCTACCAGTTGAGGAGGGTTGGCTAGATAACCCAATGTCCACCGGATAATCCGGCCTGGAGCTTTCTGGAGAAGTTCCTTGATGGTCTTCAACAGTTCATGGGATTGGTGTAGAGGTTTCTCCAATAGTTGGAGCATGTTGATCTTGTGTCGATGAGGGCTCTACTTGAGTAGAGCATTGTCCTTCCTGATCCTCCACAAGGGGTTCCTCAATGGGGCGGAAAAATCCCATGCCCATTCTTCTTATGGCATCTTGGGGTATTTCAACATCTACATCACAAACATCATCTTTCCCCGCACAGGAGCCATCATTTTCCTCGAACACCACACTACAAGATTTTACAACAGTTCCGGATAGCTATTGTAGACTCTATAAGTGTGGGATTCGACACCATAACCAACAAAAATGCCTTCTAAAGCCTTAGACTTGAATTTAGATAAACGAACTCCTTTAATGAGAAAGAAACACTTACAACCAAATACCCGAAAGTAGGAGATGTTTGGCTTGTTACCGTTAAGTATTTCATAAGGAGTCTTGCACAAGATTTTGCGGAGGTAGAGCTGGTTGGATGAGTGGCATGCGGTAGAAATTTCTTCAGCCCAGAAATTATATGGTGACTTGAACTCAGCCAACATTGATCTTGCCATATCCATTAAACTCTGGTTCTTCCTTTCGACTACACCATTTTGTTGAGGGGTGTACGCAACGGAATATTGGTGTCTTATCCCCTCTCCACTTAGAAATTCATTTAAAGTGTAGCTCTTGAAATCGGAGCCGTTATCACTTCTAATTTCCAATATAGGGACATTGTGTTGACATTGAACCTCACTGGCAAAATTGATGACTATTTGTTGAGTTTCGCTCTTCAACTTGAAGAAATAGACCCATGTGTATCTTGAGTAATCATTAATAATCATGAGGCAATATTTCTTCCCACCGAGGCTTGCATGAGATGGAGGACCAAAGAGATCCACATGAAGGAGCTCCAAAGTCCTCGTTGATGAAATAATGGTCTTCCATTGATGGGGAGAGTCATGCATTTTTCCTTCAACACAAGCCCTACAAACATGCTTTGGCAAATGAAACATTTTCTTTTAGTCCAAGGATGTGGCCACCCTTGTCAAGACTTTGCAAAGTTCTCATATTGACGTGGGCTGGTCGGTGATGCCATAGAGAACCCGTGTCGGCCTTTCCGAAGAGTCACATCAGACCTGTAGTGGTTTTCCCCGAGAAGTCCACCACATACAGGTCATTTTCAACATATCCCACGAAAGCGACCTTTAGAGACTTGCTCCACAAGAGTACCACCAAATCACCATCAATGAAAACTACAAAGCCCATCTTACCAAGGGAACTAACTAAAAGTAAATTGTAACCGAGGGTCTCAACAAGCATGACGTCCACGAGAGAGATATCGTGAGCAACCACAACTTTTCCAAGACCCAATACCTCATATTTTGACTTGTCACCATAGGAGACGATTATGTGATCATGGTTTGGCCGCATATCTGAGATGATCTCCTTGCTTCCGGTCATATGACTAGTGCACCCGCTATCGAGCACCCATTTAGACCCACCGGAAGCATAGCCCTGCAAGAAAGTTACTTCTTGGTTTTAGGTACCCATTTTTCAATGGGTCCTCTCATGTTAGTGACAAGGGTCTTGGGAACCCAAATAGACCAAGATATGTAACGATCAATAGGACCTACATAGCTAGCATAGACATCACCATAATAATCACAAAATAATTCATAATTAGGATTGTTAGCCCCTGCAAAACCAAAATAGTTAGCCTTGACATTAGTCGTGGTGCTTGTCTTGGGTTGAGCACTTTTTCTCTTCTTCTTGTTCTTCTTATACTTCTTTTTCTTTGTCTTGGGAACATAACCAATAACTTATTTTCCATTGTTTGTCCTTTGCTTGATCAGCACCTCATCTAGGACTTCTTTACCTTTATGTTGAGATCCCTTTACAAGTTCTTCTTTTAGCCTTGCATTTTCTTCAACAATATCTTCATGTCCACACGATGGAGTGGAGGTGCTGGGCATATCATACTTGTTCAATTGAGTTTGGAGCTGATCACGAGACTCATTTAGAGTATAATGTTCACTCTCCAATGCCCTGTGGGCAATGTCAAGTTTCTCAAACTTCTCTGAGAGTCCAGAATGAGCAGCCCCAAATTCAATCTTTTCCTTCTTTAGTTTCTTTACCTTAGCAAGAGCATTGTCACGTTCTTTTATGAGCTGGGCAACAACCTCTTCATGGGACTCCTCAATTGACTCGAGTTTCTCCTCCAAGGATACTTGAGCTTCCTCTTCTTCCTCTAAGGCATTCTTCAAGGAGGCTATCTCCAAGGTGTCTTCTCTTTCAATTCTACCCTTCTCTTCGAGAAGTTCTTCGGAATGGGAAAGTTGACTCATAAGAGCATCAAAGTGAATTTTGTGCTCACCTTGCAAGTTAGTGAAAAAATTGTCCAAAGCAATAACTTCTTCTTTTATCTTAAGACTAGTATGATCATTCATATCCATATTTATATTAGTCTTAGGAAATGAAGAAATAGGAGATGATACCTCAGACCCTCTTGCCATAAGGCAAGTGACATTGTTGTTGATGACATTTTCGTTTGGAGAGTCGAAGAGCGATGTAGGAGTAGATGTGGTGGCTATAGCAGCCACCTCTCCAGAACTATCTTCATCCTCTTCGTCTTCACTTGCAGAGGAATATTCTTCTTGTGCCACCAAGACAATCTTGGATTGCTTCTTGTAAGGGCCATTATTTTTGATAAGTGGCTTCTTTCGAGGTGCCTTGGACTTTTTTTTGAGGATGAGCCTACCCCCATTGTCTTCTCTACTTTGATATGGACACTCAGCCACAAAGTGCAACCGGTCCCCACAATTGTAGCATGTCCACAGTTTTGGCCCATTCTCTCTTCGCCCACTTGACCCATTCTTGCGCTCAAGTTCAGACTTGGCCTTGGCTGGGTCCTTCCAAAAATTCCTTGCGTAGAAGGCCATGTACTCACCATGAGCACACTTGACTTCCTCGGGACAGCCCATGGAGACAACATTGTATCCTATTTCATCCTCATCTTGTTCAACAACATTTGCCTTTAGAGCAACATTGAATTCTGTTTGCATTCCAATAGCCCGAGCATGGGCATCTTCGGCGTTCTTGGCAGCAACTTTGAAAGCCACCATTTCTTGCATGACTTCATTGGAAGTCATTTGGTGGTAGTTATATCTACCTTGTAGACTCTTCAAGTCCGTTGGCTGAAATGGCATGAGGGCACTCACATATTTCCTTTTGATCCAGGCATCATCAATGTGAGTGGCTCCATGCTTTCTAAATGTTTTTGCAATGCTCTTGAGCCTTCTACACATGTCTTCATGGTCCTCACCATCCAACATGTAGAATACTTCAGCTTCATTACTAAGACCATCGTACCTATTCCTTCTCATTCTTTCATTTCCAATGAATAGGTCGGTGAGGGCATCCCAAGTTTCTTTGGCGGTGTTGAAGTGCTCAATATGTGGCATGTCCTTGGGACGCACTCCGAGCTAAATAATGTGAAGATCCGTTGCATTTAGTTGACTATCCACAACCTCTCTTCTAGTCAAGTTGGTGGGGTCTACAATATGAAGAACATCTTCAATAGTCCTCCAAAGCTCAATCGATGAACTTCATACATGGGATTTCATTAAGAATTGTCATTGATTAAATGAAGATGCAGTAAGCTTGGGTGGATCACCCCTATTGTTTATATGAGGATGAGGGATAGGTGGATCGGGAGAATATAGGTGAGGAACCTCACTATAATCCTCCTTACCACTTCCCTTCTTGGAGGCGGAGCCATTATGTTTCTCACCCGCCACCTCATCTTCCTTAGATTCGGCATGAGCCTTATCCTTAGATAGAGGAGTGGTGGCCTCAGAGGAAGATGGTGATGGGGCTGTAGATGATGTGAGGTGAGCAATCATTTGCTGCATCTCTTCCATCTTGGTCTCAAAGGATTTCAACAAGGTTGTTTCCAACATCTTCAGGTCATCCATTGTGACCTTGTCCACAGCCTCATTCCCATTTTCCTTAGTACCCATACTTCTCTTAGGAGGTTAAGCCTGAATAAAGAGCTGAGGCTCTGATACTAATTGAAATGGATCGTATGGGCACCTAGAGGGGGTGTGAATAGGGAGAATATCATTTTGCGGCCCGAAAGTTGAGGCGCCCAGGCGACGCGGTATCCAAGTTGCTTACAATCACCTGTGTTGCCCAAACTTGGCGTGCCAAAGACTCAGAGGGTCTTTTTCGGCACGAATTTAACTTTATGTTTCAATTCACAATATCAGGCTAACGCCCGTCAAGTTGGGCCCCCGTGTCAGCTTTCGTCGTTATGTCGCTGCCGTCGTGGCTGCCATGTAGGCTTGCAGCGTTGGCGCATGCATACTTTACACATCTTCTTCTTACCCGAGGCGACAATCTGTGGTTGCAGCCATGGCGCGGAGCTAGGCCTTGGATGAACCTGCTCGGCCCCGCTCTCCTCCCCATCCTGAATCAGAGCTCGCCCTCACCATGACCACACCCATGGCACGACGCGGGGACGAGAATTCATTCCCGGGTGAGATCTTTCACCATGCCGACCATGCTCAGTCCTGTCGTCCTCCTCCAGAATCCGAGCTCGCCATCGCCGTGGTCGCACATGTACCAGCCATGGCGCCTTCCTCTATGAACCCCAAAGCCACATCCACCTAGTTTGGCACACCGCCAACAAGGTGAAAATGCATCAAGTTTTCTTCTTGTGATTGTAAAAAACATGTATGTACCATGTCCGTAGCATACTCTAACAATGTACACATATGTTGTTTACTAGATTTTCATTTGAAATTAGTAGCTCCGCAATGACAAAACATAGAGAACCTAAATGGAATGATGATGAATACCATGTTCTGTACTTTGCATTGTATCAACAAGTGCTTGCTGACGAAGCATGTTACCAAGAGAGTGGAGTTCATCAGCCATTGCCAAAAAATATCTGAACAAGTTAATGAGCGAATCAATGCAAATACGCGCAGAAAAGCTAGATCCCCGTCATCAATCATCAATAGGTGGCACATTCTAGTGATGCGTTCAAATGCGTGCACCATGTATCATTTACTTGAAGTGGGTGTTATCCTGAGAAAAAATGCCTAGTATGCACATTACCTTTGTCTGTTCTATGCTGCAATTCTGCTGTTACGGACGTGGAAAGAAAATCCGGGCTTCACTGAATATTACACAGTTAGGCCTAACTTAGTCTTACACAAATAAGCACAACTTAGTCTTTACACAAATAAGCGTAACTAAAGATAAAGATAAATACAAATGGTTCATCAGATCCGCCAGTATGAGCACTAGGTCCCTAGAGCTGGTGGTATTGTCGGAACGAACCAGAATGCTGCGTTTGGCCGTCTGTCATTCTCCATCAAATCGTACGACCCCACTGATGAGCCAATTGTAGGCCCCCTCCCCCCGGCATGGATTTGGCTCCAGGTCGGATCTAGAGTGTCAACATGATAGGCGCATGAGTGTGTAGCAAACACACAGTCTGCTATCAACACTGGAAGTGCTAGCACCTCAGCAACAATACCAACATGTTCTTCCTGGACTCCATGTAACATCCCAAATCTTTAATCAACGTTAATCAAGATCAAATCTACCCAATTTAGGGTTAACAAAAACTTTTCCATTTAAAATCTTTAAGCATTCATATGTGTGTGCATTTAAAATAGGAGTTGTTTTGAATTGCCATCATTGAGTGATCTATTGGTTGTAAAATGACTCTAAGGTGAATTACACATCATCTATATCATCCCCAAGCAAATCCCAAAGAAAAACAAATCAAAAAGAATTAATTAAGGAAATTGTCACTTTTGCCATTTTAATCACCTAGCCCAATTTGGGTGTTCCTAGCACTCAAATTCCAACAGAGAAAATTGTGGATCTTTGCACCCCTTGCTAGTACAAGTAGTGATGTGCCAAGACCCACTTTATGATCTCCCAAAAACATTCAAACTTTAATTTTAAATGACATTTGAAAATGGAATCTAGTTCATATGTATAGATCACACTTTTTCAAAAACCACTCAAATGAATTCCATTTGACAAATCCTGGCAACCAGAGATGCTCAAGCATGAGACCAACAACTCCTCCAAAAATCATCTCAAAATTTGAAAGTTTGGTTCATGCGGCCATTGTGTCGAGAACCTTGTGAGCAGAATGAAACTGGCCTAACTAATACTGTTTTGGATCAATACTTGTCGAGCCATTTGAGCCACATTAGTCATCTTGGTCTCCCCCAGACCCAACCAGACCAAACGCAGTCCATCCCGTAACCCCTAGCGCCAGTGCAACGCCGCACCGAGGCCATGATCGCCGGCCGATTGTGCCCAAGCCGTAGTAGACCACCAGCCCCTCTCCGCCGCTCTAGGAAGCAAGGCGCCACCACGGTCCACCCCACGACCACAGATAGCCACTGGACCACCCCAGAGCAGCACCACACTATCCTCTCTGCACCGTGCTAGAGCACGCCAGAGCGCCTTCATCGCCAGCATGCCACAGACCGCGCCTTGACCACATACCGTGCATGCCGCTCCGCCTTGAAAACCTCACGCCGCCAGACACGGCCATGCACTACCGCGCGACCCACAGTCGCTAGGAACCCTATCGAGCACCGCCTTTGGCTCCTAGAGCGCGCGACGCTCCCGACCGATTGCCACCACCCCTAGCTGCGCCATAAATCCATAGAGGACCACCAGGAGGCAAGCCGTCGTCCGCCTACGCCGCCCATGCCGATAGAGCCCTGTATCCGAGCTCGCTGTCGCCCCTTCGCCCCCTCCTCGAGCCTATATAAGGAGGCCTTCCCCAGCCTCAATCGCCACACCATTCCACTCCCCTCTCTCCACCAGTCCTTCCCGACCTCTCACCAGAGTAGATCAAGTAGCAGGCCGCCGGAATTTCACCGGAGGCAGACGCAGCAGAGGAGGAGACGTTGCCGTTGATTTCGTCCACCTCAGGCTGTGCCACGACTTTGCCTGAGCTCGCCTTCATCTACACATTCATTTGCCCACCTCGCCGCACTAGCTGGAGCCCCGGTACGTCCCCACTGCACCCCCACCGAGCCATTAGGGTTCAGTCTCGCTGGCGACCAGTCCGTCATCGACGACGACCGTGAGCCGTTGATCTCGTTCTAATCCTGCGGTCCGTATCGCCCCGTACCACTTCGCGTGTAATGAGCCACTGAAATGTGGACCCCTTGTTAGCTGTCCTATGCTCCGCGGAGTGTACACGGGCCGGCCCTTTAGTGTTCCCGCGCGACCCAGTAAATTCAAATTTAGATTTTTCTTTTTAGACTTAAACTAGAATCTGTCCCTTAGTTTAAAAATAAATTCAGAGAGTTCTACAAATCCAAATTGAGTGATTCCAATGTTGTTAGAAAAGTAATGAAAATATCTATCCAAGCCCGTTGGATTTAAATCATTTAGAGTTATAGATCTCTCCAAGTAAAAATAACAAGATAGAAGCTTTTGCACATTCAAACATTTTTCTAAAATCAACCCTAATAGCTTTGGAGTTGATTCCAACTCTCAAAAATCACATTTAACCATACATATCTGAATATGTAATAATATTAAGGATTTCATGCAGTGACTTTGGACTAGTACCAAAATAATGCTATATAGGCATTTCTAGTCACTTTAAATCATTAAATATTAAACTTAAACTTATTAAAAATATGATGCAACCTTGAAATCACATTCCCATGCATTAGAATATGTGGTGATGACATGTGTCCACATGATCCCATATTTTAATTGGAGAATATTAAATCTTAGTTAATTTCAATGAGTAGAAATTACTTTTCTCAAATAAAGAGAATGAAACTAGTTCATTAAAACCTTGTGATGTTTTGTGATGATACTAGATCATCAAATGTGTGCCTTAGTGTGCCAAGTAGACTAGTTAAGTATTGTTTGGTGATTGTGTATTCCATATGTATTTATAGACGATAGTACCGAACAAGTCTTCAAGGAGGAGGAGTTCTACCAAGAAGAGGAGGAAGAGAATTTCAACCACTTCACCAACCAAGGCAAGCCTAGCACTTCAAGTAAACTGAGCAAGCTATTATTGGAAAGCTAAATATTGCAAGCCATCATTAGCAATGCAAGCTAAACCTTGCAAGCTAGATAACTTAAGCAAGATGCAATAGGCATGCTTTGGTTATACCATGTTGACTATTACCTACTCCAAGTTTTATTTACAAGCTTTACTTTCTTTACTTTACCAAAGTGCTTTACTTTGTTTAAAGGTAGCATAAAGAGTATCAAACTTGACCTATCTAGTTAGACTTAGATGTCATTCCATGGCATGAGATTGAGATTAGCATCCCACATTACTGAACACTCTTAACTTAGTAGTTTAGAGCTAAACCAAAAACTAGATCACTGTAGATGGGAATACTTGGTGAAAATGACTTGTGAAAACCTTGGGATGATGAGTCATTCTATTGATATGTTTTGACATGTGTTGAGAAACAAAAATGGTTTATGATGATGAAAATGTTGAGCCATGAGCCTTAGCCCTTTTATAAACACTGATGGTTGGGTTCGGATGCGATACCATACCAATTTTACCGTACAACCACAATACCTGAATTGGGTAAGGCTTAGCCGGAAGTTTATATGCATTAGTATTAGTTTCCTCGCTGGAGAGGTTTGAGCTGAGGCTACCTCTCAATGTTGTCCACCTATGCAGTGCCCAGGATGACAGATGGTCATGGCTGGGTGGCCATACTCATAGGAGAGGTGCTTATACTAGGGTGTGTAAAGGAAAGGTTATGTTTGATTATCTGCATACTAAGTATGATGATTCAGGGTTATCCCTGACAGATGTATCGAATCTTGTGGTGAAAGTGTACCACCTCTGCAGAGTGTCAAACTATTCGAATAGCTGTGTACGCGATTATGGACAGTTGCAGTGGCCATACTGTTCCGTTGTTAGATGTTTTCAAAATGACTTATGAAATGAATTGTGACATGACTTGACAACAACAGAGTTGTGACTATGACAATTAAGTTCCCACTTAGGTGTTTTCAAACTTTATTATATCTTTCTTTGTTTCTGAACTCAGCTTAGGTTTCAAACTTAGCTTTATAAATAAACTTAGAACTTAGCATTCCTACTAGAACTATCTTACTTGTTAGTGATAGTTTGCGAGTACTTAATGAGTACTCATGGCTTTTGTCCCTGGATATTCCCATGGCCAGACTATGAGGAGGACTACCCTAAAGGAGGACAGCAGGACGGCTACGACAACTAGGATCATCTCCCATCGCCAGCATTGCCTGTGACTCTAAAGATGGACCCCACCGCTACGCTATTTATTCTGCTACTTGATTGTACTAGGATTGGATCATGAGATCCTTTATTTGTGTAAGACCTTATTATGGTTTGTAATGGATGATGTACTGTGATATCCAATCTGTTATGTCTCGCAAAAATGGTAATCCTGGGATTGTGATGTATGGCATAACAGGCATCTGGGATTAAAAATCCGGGTGTTGACAAGTTGGTATCAGAGCCATCCTGACCATAAGAGACCCTAGTTAGAATGGACGTCCGAACAAAAACTTAGTTTCAAAAACCAAAGTGAGTACTTATGAAAACTATTTCCTCTCTTACCCGTGGGAATTCTTTCTCTCAAAAAAATTCATGTTCCTCGAAATTCTTACATTACTACATAAAATTTTGACACACTTGATCACTTCACTAACTTTCTCATCCTAAATTCTTATAGATGGAAGCCCAATACATCAAGTTCTACTAGTTGGGCAACGGAGGCCAACTGATCTTCGAGAGGGATCTGGATTCACTGTCTGAGTTCTTGGAGCTTCCGCATCCGGAATTTCTTGGATCTCAACTCTCGGGTCCACCAGGAGGAGATTTACAATGGCTGGTAACTACTGATCTTCGAGGCAAGATAGAAGCACCAGTATCTGGGAGGATTCAGTTCTCAGTGAGGGAGAACAACTGGCTAGATGGATTAGCCAGGGCAATGCATGAAGCTCTCGCACATCTGTGTGCCCATAGTGTTAACCTAATCCAAGGAACCCGCTTTGTTCACTATGCAAGGCGTGATTCCATGGGAATGCCGCTAGAGATGCCAAGTCACCCAATATTGAAGCGTCAAGTGGAGAACCTCGACTTCCTACTATATGACAGACAGAAGGAGTTGGACAATCCTAGAGAGGTCGCCAACCACAACCTCGCCGTTGCCGCCCAGAAGCCCCAGACTTTCTCACTGCTTGTCAAGGATCGTCAGTCTCTTCGCCGTCAACGCGCAAAGAAGGATCGCACCATCGACCGTCTTCGCAAGAAGGTGGCAGACCTCGAGAAGACCATCAAGGAGCAAGAAGCTCAGCTTGCAACAAAGGAAGAAGAAGAGGAAGGTGAAGATATCCAAGGGGATATTGACTCCTACCTCAGTAATGATGATGACTATCTAGAGGAGGATGTAGTGGACTTCTACACCGACAATGATGACTCCAACTTCATCAATGATGAGTAGATGCACTAGAACACTATCATAGAGTGAGGAGTATCGGTCCCATTGTATTGTAGCTTGCAGAATGGTTCTTAAAACCATCTGTTTTCCTTTTATGTTGTGGTGTGTGTGAGTTTGTATCGTGTGCTTTGCTTGAATGAATGAAAAGAAGTTAGTTGCAAAACCTGAGTCAAACTCAAAGTTTTAGCTTTGAAATCAAAACCATGAACCTTAGAACTTTCCCTCTTACCCCTTTATCTATCTCAATCTTCAAATGACTCGTGGAAACCAAGGAGGGAGCAGCTCATCGCAAGACCCAATGCTGCAGATTCTGCAAACTCTCATTGTAGACTGTGAAGCTAGTAGGGCAGAGCCCCAAGCTAATCTAGCAACACTGCAGCAGATCGCCCAGATGGCTCACAACAATCAATACCATGGAAATCAGGATCATCATGGATCCAAACACACAAATTTCCAGAATACTAATCCCCCAATCTTTAGCACTTCAGAGAACCCACTGGATGCTGATGACTGGTTGCAGACAATGGAGAACAACTTAGAAGTCGCCGGAGTGGATGCAAACGAGAAAGTTCTTTTTGCCACCCACTATTTGGCCGGAGATGCAAGAGCATGGTGGAACAGCACCCGCACGATGAACCAGGGTCAAGTGATGACATGGGAAGCCTTCAAAATCAAGTTCAGCCGCACCCACGTGCCGTAGGGTCTAGTCACCAGAATGAGGGATGAATTCAGAGAGTTCAAGCAAGGCAGAATGACTGTAGTGGAGTACCGTGACAGATTCTTGTCCCTTGATAGGTATGCACCTGATGAGATCAACATGGAGGCCAAAATGAAGGAGAGATTCCTGAAGGGACTGCACGATGAGATGCAGACTGTCCTCGTCAACATCCGTTTCAAGGATCTCGAAAAGCTAGTCAACTCTACCATTCAGATGGAAGGGAAGATCAAACAGGCAAATGACAACCGCAAACATCGTATGATGCACCAAGCTAGATCCAACAGTCACCAGAAGTACCGTCCCAACCCTTCTGCGGGATATGCACCGCGGAACAATCGACCCCCAATGTCTCGCCCTAGCTACCCCAACCGTAGCGGAGGAAATGTGAAGTTCGGAGGAAACAAAAATCACCCCGGCAACTCCAATAATTTCAACCGTGCACCCCCCAAGAACAACAACAACAACACCGCACCCAGAACTAGAAGCAATGTTGTGCCCGTGGCAGCAAAACACAAGTCCTAGATTACTTGTTTCGAGTGTGGAGTGAAGGGTCACTATTCCAATGAGTGCCCTAAGAAGATTGCTGCCACTGCCAATGTGAATGCCCCAGCTCAACAGCAGCGTCGTGTTTAACCAGGAAGAAGATTCGCCCCAGGGAACCCTCACAACCGCAACGGCTGTCTCTTCCACATGAACGCCGAAGAAGCCCAAGAAGCGCCAGATGTAGTGCTGGGTAAGTTTTCTGTCAACTTAGTTTTAGCAAGAGTGTTGTTTGATTCTGGAGCATCGCACTCATTTGTCACCGAAGAATTTGTATGCACTAGTAAGATTGACCCAACCAACTTGAAGCATGTCATGATAGTTCAAATCCCCGGTTCAACTACAAAAGCTAGAAAAATTTGCAAAGCTGTGCCTATCAGAATACATGGGATAGAATTTTACGCCAATCTAATAGTACTTGGAACCAAAGGTTTGGAAGTAGTACTAGGAATGGATTGGATGTCAAAGCATAAAGGATTGATTGACTGTGCCAAGAAATCCATCACCATGACCAGTAGCTCTGGAGTCTCAGTAGAGCATATATCTAAAACCTTGCCCCGTCAATTCAAGTGCAATAAGAGTCTAGCCCTACCCACCATAGACCAAGTTAGAGTTGTCCGTGAATACCCCGACGTATTCCTAGATGAATTGCCAGGTATACCCCCGGATAGGGATATTGAGTTCATTATTGAACTAATCCCCGGAACCAGACCCATAGCCCAGAGACGCTATAGTATGAACCCCTCAGAGTTAGTGGAATTGAAGAAGCAGCTGGATGCTATGTTGGCAACATGCTTGATTCAACCAAGCGCATCGCCATGGAGATCACCAGTTCTGTTCGTCGACAAGAAAGATGGAGCAAACCGTTTGTGCACAGATTACCGGAAGCTGAATGATGTCACCATCAAGAACAAGTACCCTTTGCCAAAGATAGAGGATCTATTTGATCAGTTGACTAGAGCAAATGTGTTCTCTAAGATTGATCTTAGGACTGGTTATCACCAACTTAAGATTTGTGCAATGGATATTCCAAAGACCGCCTTTACTACTCGTTATGGATTATACGAGTATATGGACATGTCTTTTGGATTAACCAATGCCCCTGCTTATTTCATGAATCTCATGAATAAGATCTTTATGAATTTTCTAGACAAGTTTGTCATTGTGTTTATCGGCGATATCCTTATCTACTCCAAGTCAGAAGAAGAGCATGAGCAACATCTGAGAATCATCCTTGAAACCCTTAGAGAGAATCGGTTGTATGCCAAGTTCAGCAATGTGAGTTTTGGATTAAAGAAGTTGGATTCCTAGGACATATTGTGTCTTCCGGAGGAGTCGCTGTTGACCTCGCCAAGATTAGAGATGTTGAAGCATGGGAAGCCCCAACCAGTCAAACCCAAGTCCGTGCATTTCTCGGATTAGTGGGATACTACCGCAAGTTCGTCGAAGGATTTTCGAGCATAGACCCATGACCCAATTGTTGAAGAAGGACAAGAAGTTTGAATGGACCGACAAATGTGAAGCCAGTTTCCAAGAGCTCAAGAAGAGATTGATTTCTGCCCCAATATTGATCATGCCAGATATCAAGAAGCCGTTTCATGTGTATTGTGATGCATCCAAGATTGGTCTCGGATGTGTATTAATGCAAGAAGGCAAGGTCATCGCCTATCTATCTCGACAACTGAAGCAGCATGAGCAGAACTACCCTACCCATGATCTTGAGTTAGCAGCCGTAGTTTTGGCATTGAAGACATGGCGTCATTACCTTATGGGTAACCGCTATGAGATTTACTCAGACCACAAAAGCTTGAAGTATATTTTCACTCAGAAGGAGCTGAATATGAGGCAAAGGATATGGATAGAGTTAATCAAGGACTATGACCTTGAGATTCACTATCACCCCGGCAAAGTCAATGTGGTAGCAGATGCTCTTAGCAGATTGCCGTGTAGGATAAAGACCATGATCAAGGAGAAGCAACCCAGTTTGTATGAGGAGTTGGAGCAGTTTAGGACTCAGCTAGTTAGCAAAGGATTTTTAGTTAGCCTTGAACTTTAATCCACTTTGATTAGCCAGATCAAGGAAGCCTAGAAGGTAAATGAAAGTATCGATGGAATCAAGCATCGTCTCGGTACAGGAAAGGTACCTAGATTCACCGAAGACGAAGAAGGAGTTCTATGGTACAAAGGACATATCTGTGTGCCAGTAGATTCGGAGCTAAAGCAAGTTATCATGCAGGAAGCTCATGATACTCTTTATTATATCCACCCCGGAGGAACGAAGATGTATCAAGATTTGAAAGAGCAATTTTCGTGGCACAAGATGAAGAGAGAAATCGGAAGCTACATCGCCAAGTGTGATATCTATTAGAGAGTCAAAGCGGAACATCAGAGACCCGCAGGACTGTTGCGACCATTGCAGATTCCGGAATGGAAATGGGATTCCGTCGGAATGGACTTTATCACCAGTTTGCCTATTTCTAGTAGGGAAAATGACTCAATCTGGGTCATCGTTGATAGATTGTCCAAGGTAGCTCATTTTATACCTGTCAAGATAACCTACCAGAGTTCGAAGCTAGGAGAGTTGTATATTGCTAGAATTGTTAGTCTGCATGGAACCCCCAAGACCATAGTATCAGAACCCAACTTACCTCGAGATTTTGGCAGAAAGTCCAAGAAGGATTAGGAACCAAGTTGAATTTCAGCACCGCTTATCACCCGCAAACCAATGGACAGACTGAAACAGTCAACCAGATCTTAGAAGATATGTTGAGAGCATGTGTGCTAGAATATGGATCAAAATGGGAAGATTGCCTGCCTTTCACAGAATTCTCATACGACAACAGCTATCAAGCCAGTTTGCAAATGGCACCATTTGAATTCCTATACGGAAGAAAGTGTTGTACCCCTTTGAATTGGTCACAAGTAGGAGAGAGTCAGATTTTTGGACCCGGCATTCTCCGAGAAGCTGAAGAGAAAGTTCACAAAGTCCGTGAGCACCTCAAGACCGCCCAGTCCAGACAGAAGAGCTATGCTAACAAGAGAAGGAGAGACCTGACTTTTAATTTTGGAGATTTTGTGTATCTCAAGGTTTCACCATTGAAGGGAACCCAACGTTTTAGTCTGAAAGGAAAGTTAGCCCCCAGATATATCGGACCCTTCAAGATTTTGAACTACCGAGGAGAAGTATCTTATCAACTGGAACTGTTAGAAGATATGTCAGCCATCCACAATGTGTTCCATATCTCGTTACTTCGCAAATCCTTAGAAGTGCCGGAGAAGACCGAAGTTTTCAAGAACATTGATCACCGAGATGTTGATATCAACAAGGATCTGACGTATCGTGAAGTGCCCATCCGTATCTTGGAGGAAGCCTACAGAACCACCAGGACCCAAAGTATCAAAATTTTCAAGATTCAATGGAGCAACCATACCGAAGAAGAAGCCACTTGGGTGCGAGAAGATTACATTAGGACTGAGTTCCCAGATCTCTTTAGTTCCTAGTTTTCTTTCTTAAATCTCGGAACGAGATTTTGTTTAAGGGGGAAGGTTTGTAACATCCCAAATCATTAATCAAGGTTAATCAAGATCAAATCTACCCAATTTAGGGTTAACAAAAACTTTTCCATTTAAAATCTTTAAGCATTCATATGTGTGTGCATTTAAAATAGGAGTTGTTTTGAATTGCCATCATTGAGTGATCTATTGGTTGTAAAATGACTCTAAGGTGAATTACACATCATCTAGATCATCCCCAAGCAAATCCCAAAGAAAAAGAAATAAAAAAGAATTAAATAAGGAAATGGTCACTTTTGCCATTTTAATCACCTAGCCAACTTTGGGTGTTCCTAGCACTCAATTTCCAACAGAGAAAATTGTGGATCTTTGCACCCCTTGCTAGCACAAGTAGTGATGTGCCAAGGCCCACTTTATGATCTCCCAAAAACATTCAAACTCTAATTTTAAATGACATTTGAAAATGGAATCTAGTTCGTATGTATACATCACACTTTTCAAAAACCACTCAAATGAATTCCATTTGACAAATCCTAGCAACCAGAGATGCTCAAGCATGAGACCAACAACTCCACCAAAAATCATATCAAAATTTGAAAGTTTGGTTCATACAGCCATTGTGTCGAGCACCTTGTGAGAAGAATCAAACTGGCCTAACTAATACTGTTTTGGATCAAAACGTGTCAAGCCATTTGAGCCACATTAATCATCTTGGTCTCCCCCAGACCCAACCAGACCAAAACCAGCCCATCCCCTAGCCCCTGGCGCCAGTGCAACGCCGCACCGAGGCCATGATCACCGGCCGATCGTGCCCAAGACGCAACAGACCGCCAGCCCCTCTCCACCGCTCCAGGAAGCAAGGCGTCACCTCACCGCCGTCCACGGTCCTCCCACGACCACATATAGCCACTAGACCACCCCAGAGCAGCGTCGCACTATCCTCTCTATGCCTCACCAGAGAACGCCACAACACCTTCACCGCCATCACGCCACAGACCGCGCCTCGACCATAGACCACGCACGCCGTTCCGCATTGACCACCTCACCCCGTTAGACATGGCCGTGCACCGCCGCGTGACCCACAGTCGCCAGGAACCCCGTCGAGCACCGCCTCTGTCTCTCAGAGCGCGCGACACTCCCGACCGATTGCCACCGCCCCTAGGCACGCCATAAAGCCGTAGAGGACCACGAGGAGGCAAGGCACCATCCGCCTACGCCGCCCATGGCGATAGCGCCCTGTATCGTCGTCACCGACGAGCTCGTCGTCGCCCCTTCGGTCCCCTCCTAGAGCCTATTTAAGCAGGCCTTCCCCAGCCTTAATCGCCACACCATTCCACTCCCCTCTCTCCACCAGTCCTTCCCCACCTCTCGCCGGAGAAGCTCGAGCAGCAGGCCACCGGAATTTCACCGGAGGCAGCCGCAGCAGAGGAGGAGACGCTGCCATTGATTTCGTCCACCTCATCCTCTGCCACGACTTCGCCTGAGCTCGGCGTTGTCTACTCGTTCGTTTGCCCGCCTCGCCACACTAGCTGGAGCCCCGGTACGTCCCCACTGCACCCCCACCGACCCGTTAGGGTTCAGTCTCACCGACGACGAGTCTGTCGTTGACGACGACCGTGAGCCGTTGATCTCGTTCCAATCCCACGGTCCGTATCTCCCCGTACCGCTTCGCGTGTAATGAGACACTGACATGTGGATCCCCCTTTCAGCTGTCCTCTGCTCCGCGGAGTGTACACAGGCCGGCCCGTTAGTGTTCCCGCGTGACCCAGTAAATTCAAATTTAGATTTTTCTTTTTAGACTTAAACTAGAATTTGTCCCTTAGTTTGAAAATCAATTCAGAGAGTTCTAAAAATCCAAATTGAGTGATTCCAATGTTGTTGGAAAGGTAATGAAAATCTCTATCCAAGCCAATTGGATTTAAATTATTTGGAGATACACATCTCTCCTAGTAAAATATAACAAGACAGAAGCTTTTGCACATTCAAACATTTTTCTAAAATCAACCCTAATAGCTTTGGAGTTGATTCCAACTCTAAAAAATCACATTTAACCATACCTATCTGAATATGTAATAATATTAAGGATTGCCTGTAGTGACTTTGGACTAGTACTAAAATAATGCTATATAGGCATTTCTAGTCACTTTAAATCATTAAATATTAAACTTAAACTTATTAAAAATATGATCCAACCTTTAAATCACATTCCCATGCATTATAATATGTGGTGATGATATGTGTCCACATGATCCCATATTTTAATTGGAGAATATTAAAGCTTAGTTAATTTCAATGAGTAGAAATTACTTTTCTCAAATAAAGAGAATGAAACTAGTTCATTAAAACCTTGTGATGTTTTGTGATGATACAAGATCATCAAATGTGTGCCTTAGTGTGCCAAGTAGACTAGTTAAGTATTGTTTGGTGATTGTGTATTCCGTATGTATTTATAGACGATAGTACCGAACAAGTCTTCGAGGAGGAGGAGTTCTACCAAGAAGAGGAGGAAGAGAATTTCAACCACTTCACCAACCAAGGCAAGCTTAGCACTTCAAGTAAACTGAGCAAGCTATTATTGGCAAGATAAATATTGCAAGCCATCATTAACAATGCAAGCTAAACCTTGCAAGCTAGATAACTTAAGCAAGATGCAATAGGCATGCTTTGGTTATACCATGTTGACTATTACCTACTCCAAGTTTTATTTACAAACTTTACTTTCTTTACTTTACCAAAGTGCTTTACTTTGTTTAAAGGTAGCATCAAGAGTATCAACCTTGACATATATAGTTAGACTTAGATGTCATTCCATGGCATGAGATTGAGATTAGCATCCCACATTAGTGAACACTCTTAACTTAGTAGTTTAGAGCTAAACCAAAAACTAGATCACTTTAGAGGGGAATACTTGGTGAAAATGGCATGTGGAAACCGTGGGATGATGAGTCATTCTATTGAGATGTTTTGACATGTGTTGAGAAACACAAATGGTTTATGATGATGGAAATGTTGAGGCATGAGCCTTAGCCCTTTTATAAAAACTGATGGTTGGGTTCGGATGCGATACCATACCAATTTTACCGTACAACCACAATACCTGAATTGGGTAAGGCTTAGCCAGAAGTTTATATGCATTAGTATTAGTTCCGTCGTGGGAGAGGTTTGAGCTGAGGCTACCTCTCAATGTTGTCCACCTATGCAGTGCCCAGGATGTCAGATGGTCATGGCTAGGAAGCCATACTCATAGGAGAGGTGCTTATACTAGAGTGTGTAAAGGAAATGTTATGTTTGATTATCTACATACTAAGTATGATGATTCAGGGTTATCCCTGACAGATGTATCGAATCTTGTGGTGAAAGTGTACCACCTCTGCAGAGTGTCAAACTATTCGAATAGCCGTGTCCGCGGTTATGGACAGTTGGAGTGGCCATACTGTTCTGTTGTCAGATGTTTCCAAAATGACTTATGAAATGAATTGTGACATGACTTGACCAGAATAGAGTTGTGACTATGACAATTAAGTTCCCACTTAGGTGTTTTCAAACTTTATTTTATCTTTCTTTGTTTATGAACTCAACTTAGGTTTCGAACTTAGCTTTACAAATAAACTTAGAACTTAGCATTCCTACTAGAACTATCTTACTTGTTAGTGATAGTTTGCGAGTACTTAAAGAGTACTCATGGCTTTTGTCCCTGGCTATTCCCGTGGCCAGACTACGAGGAGGACTACCCTGAAGGAGGACAGCAGGACGTCTATGACAACTAGGATCATCTCCCATCGTCAGCATTGCCTGTGACTCTGAAGATGGACCCCACCGCTACGCTATTTATTCCGCTACTTGATTGTACTAAGACTGGATCATGAGATCCTTTATTTGTGTAAGGCCTTATCATGGTTTGTAATGGATGATGTATTGTGATATCCAATCTGTTATGTCTCGCAAAAATGATAATCCTGGGATTGCGATGTATGGCATAATAGGCATCTGGGATTAAAAATCCGGGTGTTGACACTCCGGCAGTAGCCTCAGTAGGTATTTTGTCAGCTTCACCAGCAGCAGCCTGAGCAGGTATTTCGTCAGCTTCACCAGCAATGACATTAGCAAGTATTTCGTCCGCTTCACCAGCAGCAGCATCACCAAGTATTTCGTCAGCTTCACTAGGAGCAGCAGCAGCTAGTTCTTCGTCAGCTCCACCATCACCAGCAATTACAGGTTCAACAGCTCTAGGGGCTCTGACAAAGAAAGGGTAGTTGATCCCAAGAAACATAGATTATCCCTTCAAATTGTCGACTCTGCTCCAGACTTCCTCTCCTCGGTATTTGGATGGGCATGCGGACCTCGAGAAAACTTGACACCGCAGTGATGGGTATGAAGAAAGTTGTGTCCCCATATGTTCTATTATATCACCAACGTTGTTTAGTGCTCCCCTCATATGAATCCACATGAGTTCAACATCCTGTTTCGTGTCGCCTACGAGAGGTGCCAGGAACCAGCGCCGTGTCCCAAGTTCAGCATCTGCTACTGCATCTTCGATCACCGGAGCTAGAATGATGCATGGGGCTGCGTGGGTACCTTCGTGTTACTTATAGTCAGTAAGCAGAATTTTGAATGGAATTTTACATGCTATATGACACCATGACTCACCCCAGATGAACGGCTCCCAAACACGCACGTCGCCGCTAGGTTCAGTTGACCGCATAAATGCGTTGCGGTTTGTTGGAATGGTAGCTGGAGGTGAAGACGGCGTCGACATACTTCTCCGGCCGCAAGAAGTCGTCGCGCAAGACTATCCATTCCTTGTCTTCTACGCATCTGATGAATGTGATTGCCTTGTCGAACACCGCTAAGAGGTCGTACTCCTAGGTCTTCCACACCTCCCATGGTCTATGTGGGAGATGTACCTTTAGGAGCTCAAGTTTTGCCATGTTGAACCTGTAAGCGAATTCGCAAATGGGCGGAGGCCACCCGTTGTTGAATGTAGTAATGCCGACATGTTCCAAAGATCTGTAGCCATTTTTTAGAGTCCAAGTATTCCCATCTTGGGATAAAAGGACCAGTGACTCGCTGTTGCCACCCACCCAGTTTTGGTCATCTCCCATTTCCGTCTCTTCTTCTTCCTTGATATTCACCACTACTGATTCCGACCACTTATCCAGCAGCATCATTTTTGCATGAATATTCTGCAGAGTTTGTTGTCAGTTGGTACAATCACCTAGCATGGATTCCATTGCAAATACAATTTGACAACTGGACCTTCAGATTAAAGTACCCAAAATATCGCCTAAATTGTGCCTGTGTCACTACGAAGATACCCAATATATGGGGTAGGAGCCGAGCTCCCCCAGAACAAACCACTGGCGATGATCATAAATAGCTCGGGGCATAACAGCCTTACATCGTCTTATATGTTTATTTTTATTTTAGGAAACAGAATATCACCTAGTAGGCATGCCATTGCAAATCGAAATTGACAACTCGTCTATCACCTAAATTAAGACTATGTCACTACGAAAATACCAGAATATCAAGTGTGCATGCACTATACAAAATAGTCTTAAATGGTTCAATTTGTTCAAACTGTGCATGCACACAACACGTTCGACGAAAGGAACATAGGAATCCGATGAGAGTTCAGCACATATGAATCAACGATATGACTGAACCAATAAACAAGGTACTAGAACTTATGTGGATATCGTGGTTATTTGGCCATTTGCTGGTATCGGGGTAAAGAAGGCTTGGTGTGCCGAACGGTTGTTCGTCCATGTCCCGCATCGTGAAGCGGTAGCCAGGGATGCAGCGAGCGAGGCGGTCGGCAGAGATGATGTCCAACCCCGTGGCAATCCTGTGCACGTTCATGACACTGAGGCTCAACCATCCCCAATCCTCGCGGTGGCAGACACCCTGGCCATCTGAGTCATCGTCGCCTGCCTTTCGCTTTAGCCTGCTGCTACCCCAAGCTCTTCCCATAGTGGCAAATGGAGTCTAGAATTAGGTAGATTAATAGAGGCGTTGTGATAAGGAGGCGGATGGATTCGAGAGGGGATGGAATCAGGGATGGGGGAAGTTGTTCGAGTTGGGAGTGACCCAGTGAGGAACCGCCAACGCAGCCGGTTCTCATCCGCATGGAAGACAAGGAAGGGGGCGTAATTATTGAGGGCACGCACTGGAACCGTCTAGAGGAAGTGAAAAAATAAATCATAAGAGAGAAAAATGTGCGGCCCGCCTTTCAGTGAGTGAAGGTCAGCACGCGCAAACATGACTATGTTTAACTTGGATCGTGCATGGCGGACCCGATTCCACCACATGCAAGTGGCGCAAAACAAATTTTAGGCAGTGCTAGTATCGACGTGTAAAACCGCCGTTTTTCTCCACCTTCACCCTACTAGGAACGGTTGTGCACCATTCTAGATATTAGTAAGGCTGGTTCCAATCTTGCAGTAAGCAGTTTCACTTCTCCGTCTCATTTCCTCCTCCACGACCTCATCATCTTTCTCCTCCATGGCCTCATCCATTTCCTCCGCCATGGCATCACCCTCTTCCTCCGTATCCTTTCAGTCTTGCCTGTAGTCATGGACTTTTTAGATGTCCGAAACGATGGCAGGCAAGCGACTGCGTACTTCGACATAGAAGTACATGGTGGGAAGAAGATCAATGTCATCTACACCACCGACCCTCGGACGGTGAGGAACACTCTGAATAATTACACGAGTTGGCTGCGATTTGAAGAAAACAGGTTCGTAGATCTCGACCTCGAGTACAGCCGTGATCACCGTAGGATCTGCGTGGTGCAACTCTCCATGAAGGGGCACGTCCTCGTATACCGGCCTTTTTGCGAGATGGGGGCTGATAGGATCTGGTAGACTTTGCTATCTTTTTGTTCCTGAATCGTCTGTTTGCAAAAGTTATTGCTATATTATATGTCTGAATTGATTTTCATGTAGGTGGGGCGAAATGATTAGGGTGTTGTTTCATGACTTTCTTGTGAACCAGCAGATAACATTTACTAGTGTTGACATCACAAATGACCCTAAACTGCTTGAAAGCCCGACTGTCAACATTAAAATCCCAAAGGAGTGCATAGTGGACATCCAGAAAATTTATTGGATCCCAGGGACAAAGGGCGGCAGGACCGGGATGGCCGATCTTGCCGCCAAACTCATCGACCCATGGTACGCTAACATGAAGGGAAAATTGCCGATATGTTGGTGGAGGCGTTTAGGGAACAATTATAGGGAGGCTAAGGCGCTTTCTGAACCTAATTTGAAGTACGCTGCAATTGACGGGTATGTTAGCCACGAGCTGTACCGCCAGATTGTAAAATTTTGTTCCAGGCATCGCATCATGGAACCACCACTAAGGCAGGTTATTTTCCCTAGATGCCAGAGTGTAGATGAATCTACAAGACGAGGCAAGCGACCGAAGGCATCCTGGGATCGGTTGCCTTCTCCAACAGGCTGGGATGTAGACTTTTAGTGCATGATTGTTGTGTTTGTATGGAGCTTGTTATGCTTATGAAAACATGTTATTTCAGAAGTACACTATGTGAGCAATTATGAACTGTTGTGTATTACCTTTGTCAAACTATAATCTAGGTTTGGTTATGACTGTATCCTTTGCTATAATCTGGGTTTGGTTATGACTTATGACTGTATCCCACCTTATGCATGTCAGTCCTGCATTCTGCCGCATCCAAATGGCACAGAAAGAATTTGTAAGTATGAATGTTGAGCATACAAAAGGGAGAAATGTAATTCATACAGGTTAACTACCTAATAACACAGGGATCATACGAGCTCGATTCTTACACACATAATTCTTAGAAAATACATGCGAGATAAAATACAGGCGAGATAAAACTAGGAACGGAATGCGAAACTAGTAGTGGTAAACAACAAACTCACCCACCTGCCAGATCCTGTTGAGCATCTCATAGCAGACATACGTGTCCCTGGCTGTGTACTTGATCACATCATAATTCAGGTGCCTCCACTCCCATCGCTCGTGCAGGTGCTTCTGGAACTCGACTTTCATGCTGGTGTAGTCGCGGTCGATGATGTCGGCAGCGAGTCTATTAATGCCGGCTTTCCCCGTATTGCCATCTGGGTACCTCCACAAACATTGGAGATCGACGTGATTGATGACATGAACGAGGAGATCCTGCTCTAGCTTCAGAGTGTCGTTCTTGATGTCGACGCTGGCGAAGTAGATCTCCCTCCTGTGTAGGAACTCGTGAAGCTTCGGGCATACAGATTTGGCCTTGCATATGTGGTATAGGAGGCAGTGGTTGTGCATGGATAGCTGCAAAAGCGCCACCCTCTTCCTGTCGCCGGTATACTTGAGGTCAAGGCCAACAATCTTGTACCTATCCATCGGCTCCTGTAGGCACCGCCCGTACATTGTGATGACCTTGGCGACCTCCCCTGACTCATTTGTGTGGACAACCGTCAGCTTGGTGGTGCCATGGCCGGCGACGGTGTACTCGTTGGTGAAGTCGCTCCCGTCGCAAAACACGCCGTACTCTACGTCCATGGCAGCAGCTAATGCGGCGGCGGTGGCCTAGGGTCGGTAGCGGTGGCTAGGACTGGGCGTGGCGGTGGAGTGATCTGTTGCGGTGGTATGGCCCGGCGTAGGCGGTGCCTGCGGCAGTGTCCATGGTTCTTGCGGTGGCTGCGGCGGTGGCAGAAGGAAGGAGTTGGGGATTTTTGCATAGTGATGTGATGTGGAGACGGAAGGCGATGCTTAAATTGCGTTTACCAATATTCCGGTCATACCCAAGCGGAAGAATGTTTGCCCGGCGACAACCATTGGTTTCCAATCCTAGCGATTAAATTCGGCGGCCGTGCCCGATAGGCGATGGGACAGGTGTGCGACGTGGCTTTGGCGTGGCAGAGACCAGTCACGGAGACCACCATCCCGTTGCCGATCCGCAGCGGGTGCGCGGTGCTGACACGATGTAACGTGACAGGACAGAAGGAAGTGTACAGCTATTTGTGATTATTATTCCCAACGAGTTTAAGAAATGTAAGCATAGACAGGGACCTAGCATCCCTGCACCCCGGGGCAGCCGCTCAGGCCTACCAATTGCACAAAGCTTGCAATTTCCTTTCTTTAATTTGGTGATTTTGTCCAGAATTTGCCAAATTGAAGCTCGTTTGCGCATGCTTCTATAAGTTTCTGGGTAGGCCACTTGTGTAAGCATGCATTATCAAGAAACTTTGCAACACATGTGTCGGTGGAAAAGCATGAGGTTTCAACATGTTGGGGGGATACCCCGGGTAGGGTCACGTCGGGGTATAAAGGCCAAGTAAGCCGAGGTACGGCAAGGTCAAAGCAAGTGCTGGCCAAATCTCCTCAAGGCAGGCCGAATCACGGAGTAACCCGGACCAGGGGATGTCCACCTAACTAGGTCTCAACCGACTTATGCCGTATGTCGGTATGATGTATCTAACTAAAATGCAGGTACAGGTGTGGCCGGATCAACTAGGTACGATCTGGGTTATATCAAGCTTGTAAGAGAAGGAAGGTATCTCGCTGGTCAAAGGGTGAACACTGTGTGTAGAGCGTGAGCGAAGCAGACAGAGGCCAGGACTACCGAGGCATGGACGACAAAGGTGACGATGCCTATGTCGGATGACGCGGGCGCCGCAGAGGCTCACGTAACCTCTACATGGATGACGCTGGGCAAAAGTGACCCGGTCGGCTTACTATTTTGGGAGGAGGTATATTCACGTATGCCCTAACTGGAGACCTGGCTACCCCTATATAAGGAGGGCTAGGGCCTCTGTAGAAAGGGTTGATCTCAAGTGGGTTGTGGTTTACTAGGGTGTTCCTGTGGGCAGGCTAGTGGTGAGAGTAAGAGAGTTCTTCTTCCTCCTCTTCCCAATGCAGCTCAAGGAGCACTTGTAAACTGTGGAAGTGAATCGAATACGAAGCAACTTTGTGTGGAATCACCACACTATCCCTCCCTGGATGCCCCTAGTGCATTTAGTCCCCACCTTTAGCCTATCCATGGCATCTGCCATGACACCACCACGATAGTTGGCACCCACCGTGGGGCTAGCGGCGCTAGCAGGGGTGAAGATCTGGACGGGAAACTTCATCGGCACTGGCGAATGCATCATCTCCGGGCTCGTTCAGCATTTTGGAGCGCTGGATTTCGTCAGCAACAATGCTGGCTGCTTCGTCAAGCGTCCTCTTCCGCGCAATGGCCTCTTCGTCAAGCTCGGTGCGCACAAGATCTATGTTGCTATCGATGTGTCGTCCGTTCATCCGCGGCACGTCGTCGAAGGAGGCGAGCCACCCCTTAGTGCGGCTCGCGGGGCGTGTATCACTCGCTCCTCGGACCACGGCGAGGTGATGATTACTGCGCCTGGCGTTGGCGCGAGCAAGGATCCAGCACCAGATCCGGAGGTAACGCCTAAGGCACCAAGGAAAAGTAGAGGTCCTCCTCTGGAAAGGCCAGAGAATGTGCTGCATCAGGCGATGGATAGCCTGGCAAACCCAGTAGCAGCAGTAGTAGATCCGGCTCAAGCACAGGCCGAGCTAGAGGAGACTAGGTAAAAAATACTAGAGGGTGCAAAAAAGATAGTCACGGCTCAGCAGTCATTGAACATGACACTGCGTGAATACGTAAAGGCAAATAAGGTAGATGCTGTAAAAGTGAAGGGAAGAAAACTCATAAGTGAAATGAACAAAGAGGGTGATACTAGAATTGAGGAATCAGAAAACTGTCTGTCCATGGGGCTACCAAAGTATAGTACCCGGCAAAGAACCTCAGAGCAGCAGGTGCAACGGCATCCGAGTTAGAGGGTCTGACGGGTGAAGCCCATCAGAGACAGCAAGATAGGGTCAATGAGTTGGTTTGGATCGCGAACATGCAAAATGAGGAATTGCTCAGGGCTAACCCAGAGAGAGCTGGGCCCGCCAAGATCGTTCATTCGGCGGTGGGTAACCCAGAGAAATCCGCTGGAGCTGCATCATCCCCTCATGGTGGTCCTAGGAGGGAAGAGGTACTAACCTCGGCCAGGAGGAATAAGCAGATAGTCCCATATGACCCGGCAAGGGCAGGGAAAGGAAAAGAAGTGCAGAGAAATGAGGATCAACGAAGTGTGAGCCGAGGCGAAGCTGGCCGAGGTAACCGTGACCAAGGCAATGCCGGTCAAGAGAATGCTGTAAACGGCAATGCCGGACAACGTAATTCGGTAGGTGCAGGGCAACCGCAGCAGCGGAATATACCATGGCAAGAGCGCAGTGCCGGCCAAGGTATGCAACAGAGAGTAGCTCCATAGGAGCAAGATAGATACAATGATGGTGATTCAGAAATGGTGAATGCTGGGTATCCCAGGGCGGGATATCACGTGATAGGGTCAAGATTGGGAAGCAGGAACTTGATGCCTGACGATGCCAGGTTAAAACTAGATCGGCTATATAGGTCGGAGCAAATTGAGTGTCAAGGTCCTCCGGGTCCAGCATGTTTTGGGCCCCGGATCATGAAGGAACCTTTGGTACCTAACTTCTAGTTACCTAGAGGCACTAAGACGTATGACGGCAGCACTAAGCCGGAGGATTGGTTGATTAACTACAACAGCTGTAAAAATTGCTACAGGCAACTTAAGATGGGCTGTGAGATGTGTACCCCCGATGCTGGAGGGGCCAGCAAGGGTATGGCTAAACAATTTTCCGCCCGGAAGTATTAACTCTTGGATCGATTTTGAGGAAATGTTTGTTAGCAATTTCTCAAGCACGTATCAGAGGCCCAACAGGCCACAGACCCTAGCAATGTGCAAGCAGAGACCGAATGAGACAGACCGGGAGTTCTTAACCCGTTGGTGCACTGTGCGAAAATCATGTGAGGGTGTGATTGAGTCACAGGACATAACTTGGTTTGCGCAAGGTTGCAGGTATGCCAACATGCTATGGCAAAGGTTGCAAAGGGATATGCCAACTACCTTGGCAGAAACGATCCGAATCGCTGATTCATATGCCTTGGGTGATCTGACTCAACATAGGCTCGTGTCGAACGAGTCAAGCGAAGAGTACTACCAGCGAGATGGAGCCGGGTCATCCCGGAGAAATGATTACCGAGGTAAAAGAAGAGATGACATACCGGATTACCGGTATAGTTCGCAACAAGTTGCTGCTGTGAATCAAGATCAACCTGGTGCAGGAAGCAACCAGCGTCAGAAAATTGGAGGACATCAGTGGACTCCAAGAAATGATTGCAAGAAAACTTGGATGCTAGAGCAGAAGAAACAGTGGCAAGAAAAGAAGGACCGTCCGAGGTATACTTATGAGGCAATGCTGGATCAGCCATGTAAATTTCACACGCCAAATCCGAGTAACCCAGCGTGTCACACAACCAGGCAATGTGAATGGATGCGAAAGATAGAACAAGGTGGTTCGGGGAATGCTCACGCAACAGTTAATGTTGCCTCCCCCTCTGCCGAGGTATGACAACCATGAAAGAAGGGATGCAGTGCATCAGGCGGAGAACCAAAATCAACCGGATCAGAGGTACCCCAGAAACGAGTGGAGGAATGAGTACAGAGAGCATTATCAGAGTTACTATGTGTTCACCACAGAAGAGACGGACAGAAAGAGCTTGCAGCGCCGACATATGGAGGTCAATGCAGTAATGCCGGCCGTGACGAGGTATATGCCTTGGTCGGATAAGGAGATTACCTGGAGCATCAAAGATCATCCGAAGCTTATGCCTAGTCCTGGTTCATATGCGCTGGTGTTGGATCCGACATTCATTAGGCCTAACATCAATGTGAGGTTCTCAAAGGTGCTAATTGACAATGGTAGTAGCATCAACATCATGTATGTGGACATGATGCGCAAGTTGGGTATCTCGGTGAACATGCTCCAAGCTACAAGGACAACTTTCCATGGCATTGTGCCAGGCATTTCTTGTGAACCCATTGGCAAGGTCCGGGTTGACGTGTTGTTTCGCACAAGAGATAACTGGCGGACTGAGAACTTGGAGTTTGAAGTTGTCAATTTGGAGAGTGCATATCACGTGTTGCTCGGTAGGCCAGCCCTGAACAAGTTCATGGCAAGTTGTCACATCAGTTACTTGAAGATGAAGCTGCCCGGGCCAAATGGTGTGATTACCATAGCTGGTGATTTCTGACGTTCCATTGAGTGCACGTTAGCCGGGTCTAACCTGGCCGAGTCACTCGTGATTGCGCAAGAGAAGAGAAAGATCCAAGAAGTGGTGGCATTGGCTCAGTCCGCACAGCAGTACATGCCGGTGCTGAGTAACCCGCATGGTATTGTCTCATTCCAAGCGACAAAAGATACCAAAAAAGTGCATGTTGATGATATGTTCCTAGAGCGCACCGTAACAATTGGTGCCAGGTTAAATGACAAATAGGGAAGCGAGCTCATCAACTTCCTCCGTGTGAATCGGGATATTTTTGCTTGGTCCACAGATGACTTGCAAGGTGTTCCGAGGGAGTTGGCCGAGCACTCTTTGAATGTGAGACTCGAAGCAAAGCCGGTGAAGCAACCTCTCCGCCGCTTCGCCGAAGACAGGAGAAAGGTCATAGGAGATGAGATAGCTCGGTTGTTTGCTGCTGGATTTATCATGGAGGTACTTTACCCAAATTGGCTGTCTAACCCGGTGCTGGTGGAGAAGAAGAAGGACGATCCAAACGTGGCAGTGGTTTGGCGCATGTGTATCGATTACACGAACCTGAATAAGGCGTGTCCAAAAGATCCATTCCCACTGCCAAGGATAGACCAAGTCATAGATTCTACCGCTGGGTGTGAGTTGTTGTCGTTCATTGATGCATATTCTGGTTTCCACCAGATACCTCTGAACCCAAGTGATCAAATAAAGACTGCGTTTATCACCTCATATGGGGCTTATTGCTATCGCACCATGCCTTTTGGTTTACGTAATGCAGGAGCAACGTACCAAAGATGTATGCAGAAATGTTTACATGACCAAATTGGTCAAAATGTGCAGGTATATGTGGATGATGTTGTTATCAAGACCAAGGAAAGCAAAACGCTCCTTGACAATATCTGGAAGACATTTGCGAACCTAAGGAGGTTCCGAATGAAGCTTAATCCGGAGAAATGTACCTTCGGTGTCCCGGTTGGAAAATTACTCAGATTTCTTGTCTCCAGCCGAGGTATCAAAGTTAATCCAACTGAAATCCGGGCCATAGAGCGAATGGAACTGCCGAAGTGCCTTAGCGATGTCCAGAAGTTCACTAGTTACCTGGCATCCTTAAGTCGGTTTGTATATCGGTTGGGAGAAAAGGCAATGCCTCTCTATCAACTCATGAAAAAGTCGGACAGGTTCATTTGGACGTCGCAGGCCAATGAAGCCTTTATCCAATTAAAGAAGATGTTAGCCACTGCACCAGTGTTAGCCTCCCCACTATCAAAGGAGCAAATTTTGCTCTATATAGCCGCAACCAACCGAGTTGTAAGTGTAGTAATTGTGGTAGAGCGCGATGAAGAGGGTAAGTCAGTGCAAAGGCCAATATATTACCTAAGTGAGGTATTATCCGCATCAAAGCAGAACTATCCTCATTATCAGAAGGTGGCATATGGTGTATATATGGCAACTAAGAAGATGAAGCACTATTTTGAAGAGCACCCGATCAAGGTAATATGTGAAGCCCCCATATCCGAGATAATGAGCAACGAGGATGCAAGAAGCAGGATTGTAAAATGGGCAATTGAGCTAGCCCCTTATGCACCACAATATGACATGAGATAAGAAATCAAGTCTCAGGCTGTGGCTGACTTTTTTGTGGATTGGGCCGAGGTATAATATGAGCCACCATTGCCAGATCCGAACTACTGGAGAATGCATTTTGATGGGTCAAAAACGAAAACCGGGTTAGGCCCCGGAGTTGTGCTTACGTCGCCCAAGAAGGACCAACTGAAATATGTGCTACAGATCCACTTCGCAGCATCTAACAACGTTGCAGAATATGAGGCACTTGTGCATGGGCTCAAAGTTGCAAAAGAGGTTGGCATACGTCGGATCCAATGACTCAGTGACTCAGATCTCGTAGTCTAGCAAGTCTCCGAACAATGGGATGCCTTGGATGCAAACATGGCACTGTACAGATTTCATGTGCAAAAGACAACGAGGTACTTCGAGGGATGTGAATTTCATCATATACCTCGGGTGGAAAATGAGGCTGCCGACGTATTGTGAAAGCTCGAATCAATGCGACAAGAAATCCCGCCAGGGGTAGCACTAGAGCACCTCAGAAAACCATCTATCAGGCCATCCCCGGAATCCGAATCAATTTTTATCCCGGCTGATTTAGAGCCCGGGGCTGTACCCATGGACATTGATGTGGGGTGGTTCGCGAAACCCGGGGACTGCCTTGGCAAACCCGGGGACTACTTCGCAAGACCCGAGGACTGCTCAGCGCGATCTGGCTGAGGTTATGCCAGTGGATCAGATGGAAATTGACGAGGATGTGTTCCCAGTGCGAGCTGTACCAGCTTGGGCACTACCCATATTTCAATTCCTGAAGGATGGAACCTTACCCGCTGTGGAGGTGCTTTCCAGGCAAACTCAGAGGAGAGCAAAAGCATACACGATCATCAATTCCGAGCTATAGAAAATGAGTGTGACAAACATTCTCCAGCGATGTGTTGACCCGGAAGAAGGACTTGACATCCTCCGAGATATACATCAAGGGGAGTGTGGGCATCATGCCTCGTCCAGAGCCTTGGTAGCAAAAGCTTTCCGCCATGGGTTTTACTGGCCAAGTGCCTTCGAACAAGCAGAGGATCTGGTAAGAAAGTGCAATGGTTGTCAAAGATATGCTACCAAAACGCATATGCCAATGTCGGAGTTCAAGACCATACCAATTACCTGGCCATTTGTAGTATGGTGTTTGGATATGGTTGGCCCGTTTAAACCAGCAAGAGGTAACATGACCCACATCTTGGTCATGGTTGACAAATTTACGAAATGGATTGAGGTGAAGCCAATAAGGAAATGTGATGGAGCTACTGCCGTAACATTCCTGAAAGATATCATCCTGAGATACGGTTATCCTCACAGTATCATAACAGATAATGGCACAAATTTTGCTGAAGGAGCATTTTCACGTTTCTGCCGAGATAAGAAGATCTGGTTGGACGTTGCCTCGGTAGCCCACCCCGCATCGAACGGGCAAGTGGAGAGATCCAACGGATTAGTGTTATCCGGGATAAAACCCCTGCTCATTGAGCCGCTGCAAAGAACAGCGGGGTGCTGGATAGAAGAACTACCGGCGGTACTGTGGAGTTTAAGAACAACTCCGAGTCGATCAACAGGCTATACGCCATTCTTTTTGGTATATGGGGCAGAAGCTGTATTACCAGCCGACATAGAGCATGATTCTCCCAGAGTCACCCAATACACAGAAGTCGAAGTTCAAGAAGCCCGGCAAAATGATGTTGATCTGCTAGAAGAAGCGAGAGAATTGGCATTGTCCAGATCTGCCATATATCAGCAAAATCTCCGATGCTATCATAGCCGAAAAGTAAACCCCCGAATTTTCCGGGAAGGTGATCTGGTACGCCTGTTGGTACAACGTACTGCTGGCATGCATAAGTTATCCCCCCCATGGGAAGGGCCATTCATCGTGAGCAAAGCATTGCACAATGACTCGTATTATCTTATCGATGCAAAACCGCAGGACAAGAACAAGGCGGACAGGTCCGGCGAGGAATCTAAGCGTCCATGGAATAATGTAGCTCTACTTCGTCCTTTCTACACTTAGCAAAGAAGTGTATGTATCCGAGTCTCTCATATGTCGGTATGTATGCCGGCAATGAACTTATCAATGAAATGTTGGCACCTCGAGCAGTAACTCGGGGACTGCCTTAATAATATTTGTTGTCTTCTGTATCTATTATTTATATGTCGGCTGGCGTAAGTTGTTTCTACCTAAGCCGGATTAGTAGTGTGTGAGCACCAAAAATCCAACTCTTCGACTTGCTGCTGTCCAACAAGATTTGGCCTCATGTCAAGCAAGAGAACAAGTTTGGAATTGCGTAGCACATGAGAAACGACTAAGGAAAGAAAATTAATCGAGCTGACGCTTGTTATTCGGACTAACCTTGTGTTTACCTTATATTTACCACGCTGAATTATTTTGAGATAATCCTAGAGTTTCCAAGTATTGTTAAGTCAATTTTTGAAACTCAGACTCGTAAGTCATAAAACCAAACCAAGGTGGACACGAGCCGAGCCAAGAAATTGGAGAAACAAGAAAATGAAACTCGGGGACTACGCCCAAGTTAATCCGGCACAAAAACTTAGTAGCAAAATATCACTTATGTGCTTAATACAATTGCACCCGGCATACCGGGGATCTGATAAACTTTAAAGTGTTATTGCTCAAGGAGCAGCAGGAGGAGGTAGTTCTGCACCAGTGGGTCCAGCTCCACCTTCGGCTTTAGTGTCATCTTCACTTTCCTCGACGTCCGAGGTGTCGTCCTCTTCGTCCTCACCCGAATCATCTTTGGCATTTTCATCGTCGACGGCGCCAAGGAAGCTTGGTCCCTCATTCCATTGATGGATAGGGGCATACTGAATGAGGTTGTGAGCACAAGCCTTGCGCCGAGCTATCCAATCCGGATCATTGGACCACCTTGACCTGGTGCGCATCCGCTCAAGAAGATTGACGTTGATTTTCTCATACCACGTAAGCACGTAGTGGAGAACGGTTTCAGCTCCGGCGCGACCAGCAGACTCCGTCCAAAGATCAAGTTGGGTTTCACACTCCATTAACTTGGCAGCGAGAGCTGTGGCCCCCTCCGGAGTGTCTTCATCAGGCCAAAAGGCATTGAAGATACATATTACCACATCCAAAATATCCTTCCCATAATTCTTCACAATTTCGACGCGAGAAGACAAGCTGACCAGCAGGTCCTCCATGTCATAAGGAATTTCTCTAGCGCTAGGAGCAATTGGGGTACCCCTCTGCTGGCGGAACTTGGCAACAAAAGTGGTTGCAATGGCATTGCCCTCCGGAAATTTGTCTAAAACCAAGACAAGTGAAATAAGTAAAAGAGGTTGACCCGGAGAAATTCATGCCGGCTTAAGGAAAAGAACTTACAAGAGATGTGGCTGTGGATCCGGGTCAGCTCCTTGGTACAGTCATCACGCCTTTTCTGGAGTTGCGCAAGTTCAGTGTTCGCCGACTCAAGCTTAACGTCTGCCTCCTTCAGCAGTTCTTGGTCCTTGGCGATCTGGAGGTTGAGGCGCTCTCATTCTTCAGTAAAGTCTTGGCCTGCTTTCTCTAGTTCGGACTTGTGCTGCGCCTTGAGCTTCTCCATGTCTACCTTAAGCTTGGCAATCTCTTCGTCTTTGGTCCGGAGGAGGGCAAGCTCGCCATCCTTCTTCTTGAGTTCGGCTTGGTGCTACCCTGCTTGTTCGAGAAAATGCAGCATCATATCAGGCACGGGCACACTATCTTCAAGAGAGGCTGAAATAGTTTGTTGACCCGGCAAAGCCGAGGTATGAATATTTGCCAAGCCAAGGGGAAAAGGAGATAAAGCGCGGAGGAAGATTAAGCAGAAATAACTTACCCTTTATCTGCTCCAAGTTCTTCCTCATGATGATGTTCTCGGCCTCCACTTCAGCTGCGAAATCCGAATGACGGATCAATTCGGTGAAAAAAGACGAAGAGAAATGGAAAGAGGCCAAAGAGAAAACTTACCCCTTTTCTCGTATTCGGCGAGAAGTGTAGTATGCTTTGCGCACAACATCTTGTGAGTATCGAAGAGACACTGAAACTCAGCACTCCGACGATTGGTGGTCACCTGAAAAGAGTAAAAATGATAGCTTAGTCTTGTGCATATTCGAAGTGTACAAAATCCGGGCCAAGTGGAACTTAACCCAGCTCTAGGTGTGTGCATATTCGAAGTGTACAAAATTCGGGCCAAGTGGAACTTAACCCGGCTCTAGGTGTGTGCATATTCGAAGTGTACTAAATCCGGGCCAAGTGGAACTTAACCCGGCTCTAGGTGTGTGCATATTCGAAGTGTACAAAATCCGGGCCAAGTGGAACTTAACCCGGCTCTAGGTGTGTGCATATTTGAAGTGTACAAAATCCGGGCCAAGTGGAACTTAACCCGGCTCTAGGTGTGTGCATATTCGAAGTGTACAAAATCCGAGCCAAGTGGAACTTAAACCGGCTCTAGGTGTGTGCATATTCGAAGTGTACAAAATCCGAGCCAAGTGGAACTTAAACCGGCTCTAGGTGTGTGCATATTCGAAGTTATTAAGGAGCTACGTTAGTTCTCTAAGGAGCATCCGGCCGAGTAACAAGTTACTCCCCCGGAGGCTCGGGGACTAATGCTATATCACTAATATCTACTAAATGCTAAGTAAAAGGCGAAGTAACATACCTCCATCATCTGACCTGCAAGGTTAATTGCCTTAGCAGCGGTATTCATTTGGGCAGCAAACTCGGCGGGCCCGAATTTCTCTGGGAGATCATCATTGTGGACAAACTCTACATTGTTCCAGTTGTTTACAAACTCGATCAAGGTCGGAGGATAGCATTCGCCGCTGAGCATGTGGGGTGCAACTAGACCCTTAGCATGAGCTTCCCTCCTCTCAACCTGAGCAACGGCGGGGCTGGTGTGCAAAACAAGTTGCGCATCAGCTGGCTCGGCAGGGGCGTCCTTCGGCGGTGGAGTCTTTTTCGGGAGCATGGATGCAAGTGTACACTGTCTAGCCTCGATTGACGCTGCCCTGGTGGCGTCAGGAGCCTTTTTGCCCTTGAGCTGCTGCTGAGAAGTTGAAGTTGCTGCGGCGGATTTGCCCTTGGGAGCTGCCTTAGTGCTTGTCTTTGTGCTGCGGGTGCCTTCTCGCCGAGTCTTGGAAGACTCGGACGAGGCGGAGGGGCTTGGCGCTGTTGCTGTTGGTGTTTGAGCTGATGCTGGTACTGATTTCCGTTTCAGCGGGGGTACTGAAGGAACCTCGGTGGTGGCTGGTTGTGGCTGTGCCGAAGAAGGAGCAACTGCAGCCTCGACAGAACCGCTTCCCCCCGTTCCGAGGTTGCCCTCCTCTTGACGAGGTGGGCTAGAACCCGGATCAGCCGCCGAGCTCTCCTGAATAGGGCTCAACGGGCGTGAATCGTCGCCACGAGGGGGAGAAGGGCTATGTCAGAGCGGCGAGGCAATGCCGGATCCACTCTCAGGGACCTCCACCGCGGCCCTGCCGAATCAAATCATGAGTGATGAGAAACTATAACAAAGGAAGAACAAGTGAATAGCAAAGGGATAAGTGACTTACTCATCCGAGGTCAAAGGCTCCTTGGGCTTCTGAGCCCTCCGGGTTATGGCCTTGGTTGTAGGTTTGGTGGCAGCTTTGTCCGCGGACTTCTTTCGCCTTTTAGCTAGCTGAGAAGGTCCGAAGGAAGAAGCAGATGCAGCTCCCCTCTTCTTCGGTACGACCGGGACAGGCTCACCCGTGGCAAGGGGAGGATCTTCATGGATCTGCCCACCGGGGTTAGCTGATACCGGAAAAGAGTAAGAAAGGGGGACATCGTCAAATGCCTCCATCACCTCAACATCCGAATCATCTTCATCGTCAGGCCAATCTCTAATGGAAGAGAGTTTACCGGTATGTCGCTTGGTCGCATCAGCCATCGGCAGGAACATCTCCTGATCCGGTTCCTCCTCGTCCGAGGCATCTCGGTCAGGCGCCCATTTAAGAGAAGGCTCGGTGCCATCCTCAATAGTTTGCTAAAGAAACATCTAAGGGAAAGAAAAGTCAAAGGGATTAAACCCTATAACAAAGTCCGACATATAATTTAGCTCGGAGAAAGTTTGGGGCACGAGACTTACCGCGGGTGGAAGCCTATCTCGGTAGAAGTGTTCGATCCCCCACGTCCACTCAGCAGACAAGTGCTTGTTGGTGGTGAAGAGGGCCTTGAACCGGCGGTAGATCTTGGTGTTGCTCAACTCGAATGAGGAGGTCCGGTTGGGGTCACATCCCCAGCTCATGTGACAGAGTTTGTGCGTGCGTTTCTGAAGGGGGAAAATCTGGTTGTGGACGAAGGTGATCATGGCATCCTCATTGCGCAATCCCTGATCCTTCAGCTCCTAGAACCGTTTATTGACTTGGTTCACCAGGGCAGTGGGCTTCTTGGGGACCTTGTCCCACAGATCCGGATTAAGAGGACCCAGAGCGTAGGGGCGCAGCCGGATCAGATCTTCAGTTGTGCCATTTCTGACATAAAAGAAAGTTCGGGCCCAGCCCTTGCAAGAGTCAAGCCCCGTGACTTGGGGGAAAATAGACTGTTTCCTAGGAGAAATGGAAGCTGCACCGAACTGCGTGAGCTACTTGTCCTCCAGATTAAGATCTATATTCGGAATCACATTCCGGCAAAGACCAAAGAACCGGATCTAGAGTTCTTAGTGGGCCATAATCCGGCGTAACCCTCAATGGTGGAAGCAAAAGCAGAGAGGGAAGTGATGGCATTAGCCGAAAGATGGTGCGGCTGAAGCTCATACGTGTTGAGCCAGTCGTGGAAGAAGTCGCTCACAGGGAGCCTGAACCCACGTTTTAAGTGGGAGAGGAATACCACATACTCACCCAGATTGGGTGAGGGGGCAAGCTCCGCGGCGGCGAGGTGGGCGATGACGCCCTGCGGGATATGCCTGGTGTGATACAGCCAGTCAAGATCATCTTGGACAACCCAGGACCCAGCCCAGGCGCCGCTGTCAGCATTCCCCGCGTCCTCCTCCATTTCTGCTCCGCAACGGCGAGCTCCTCCTCTGTCATCTCAAGGTCACTGTCCTCACTAGCGCTAGTGGCGCTGGGGGGCAGTGGCCTGGACTGGCGAGGACCCGTGGCAGAGGAGATGCGTGGAGGTGGCGGCGATGCAAGTGCGCGAGGAAACGCTGCGGCGGCGGCGCAACTACGCAAGTGTGGTGGCGGCGGCGCTGTCGTGGGGAAGAAGAAGGAGAAGAAGAGGCAGAGGGGCGCAAGAGTGGGGAAAAGACCCAAGGGGCGCGCCCCTCCCCTATTTAACCACGGTAGTGGGATCGCGCTATGCGGACGGGCCACACGGTGTGGCCGTGTATGACCCGGATCGACCAATCAGCGACGAGCCACAAGAAGGGCCACAGGGCGCAGAGGATCCCACGACGCGACGTTATGATATAGTTAACGAGGAGGTAGGCACGATGTGACATGTGCCACAGTAAATTCTGACAATAATTGTGGCGGTTACTGTCGCAGGCCTTTAAAATGAGGCAAAGTAATGATTAGCATCCACGTGGGAAAGCGTACAAGAGAAGGAAGAATAAGTCGGATAAGAATAGGGTGTCCCGGCTAGCGAGTGAAAACTCTGAATGTGCCAAGGGAAAGCAAACCAAGGGAATCCGAACCATGAGGTGACTCGGAAAAGGTGCAAGAGGCTCGGTAAAATTGAACCTGCTGTGGCCTTAGCGGCTAAGGCATCTAAGACCGCACCAGCTTCGGGGATTAATGTTGGGGGGATACCCCCGGGTAGGGTCACGTCGGGGTATAAAGGCCGAGTTAGCCGAGGTATGGCAAGGTCAAAGCAAGTGCTGGCCGAGTCTCCTCAAGGCAGGCCGAATCACGGAGAAACCCACACCAGGGGATGTCCACCTAACTGGGTCTCAACCGACTTATGTCGTATGTCGGTAAGATGTATCTAACTAAAATGCAGGTACAGGTGTGGCCGGATCAACTAGGTACGATCCGGGTTATATCAATCTTGTAAGAGAAGGAAGGTATCTCGCTGGTCAAAGGGTGACCACTGTGTGCAGAGCGTGAGCGAAGCCGACAGAGGCCAGGACCACCGAGGCATGGCCGACAAAGGTGACGATGCCTGTGTCGAATGAAGCGGGCGCCGCAGAGGCTCACGTAGCCTCTACATGGATGACGTTGGGCAAAAGTGACCCGGTCGGCTTACTATTTTGGGAGGAGGCATATTCCAAGGAATATGCCTCCACGTATGCCCTAACTGGAGACCTGGCTACCCCTATATAAGGAGGGCTAGGTCCTCTGTAGAAAGGGTTGATCTCAAGTGGGTTGTGGTTTACTAGGGTGTTCCTGAGTGCAGGCTAGTGGTGAGAGTAAGAGAGTTCTTCTTCCTCCTCTCCCCAATACAGCTCGAGGAGCACTTGTAAATTGTGGAAGTGAATCGAATACGAAGCAACTGTGTGTGGAATCACCACACTATCCCTCCCTGGATTCCCCTAGTGCATTTAGTCCCCACCTTTAGCCTATCCATGGCATCTGCCGTGACACCACCACGACACAACACACCACATAGTTTAGGGATTTCTATTTTCCCCAACCGATTAGTTTGTCCTCACTTTTTCCCTTCCTCCATTTCGAAGCCCTCACATGCGCTCGGGGGGGGGGGGTGCCATCTGGTCAGAGGCTTGACCGTTACGTGCACCCTGTCGCCTAAATTGGAAGTTTTTTTTGTTATTTGGCCTTTTTAAGAGCGCCTTTTCCCCTCTCTCGCTAATAGTTGTGTTTTTTGCCCAAAAAGGTAGAGAATCTAGAGCAGCTTCTCTCTCCATTCATTGTTCCTTTTGCCCTTGTTTTCCCCCAATCTAGAAGCAAATCTAGAGCAGCAAAACTAACCAACATCATAAATAAATTCAGTAAATAGAGCAGATGTAGATAAAGCAAGGTTATATAGTGCGGTACTTAACAAGGTTCGTCAATTAGCAGCTGACAAGTTCAACATAGACAAGACAAAAGAAGCCGCTTTACAACAGCAGTAGCAGCAGAAGATCAGTAGCCCCCCGTGGCCTCTACCAGGAGGGCCTCCGCCTCCTCCCTCTGGCGCCTCCTCCACTTCATGCTTCCCAGTCGCTTGACCTTGGGCACCTTGGGTTTGATCGGGGGCATGCGACCCTCCTCGATAGCCACCTTCTAGAGGTTGCGGAGGTGAAGACCGAGCGCCTGGTGCTTTGCTATGAAGCCATGGACGTTCACGAACTCGTCGCAGGTCCTCACGTCCTCGACATGCTTTGTGAGGGAGTTGAAGTCCGTGGCGCGGAGCCTCCTGGTGGGACAGAAGGGGCACCTATACACATTGCCGGCGAAGAAGTTGTTGTACTGGCCGGACTTTAGCCTCCTCAGCACATGACGAGTCTTGGTGTCCTTGGACTCGTCGTCGCTGTGAACATCGCTGCTATCCTCCTGTTGGAAAAAACAGTAGAGTGCAATAAGGACATGATTGAGATACTTTGATTATCAGGATTGATTATTTGCATAAATTAACCGATTGAGATCTCCTGATTATTCCCCAAATCTAAAACCAAATCGAATACTGATCCCAACTACGAACAAGGGGGGTTCAAATACGAACATAGGGATTCATCGAAATACGAGATCTAAGACAAGAGGATTAGCTACTATAAAAATACGAACAACAGAGCCCTAATAACATACGATCTAGCATCCAACGATGGGAACGGGGGGAGAACAAGGGAAGGGGAGAAAACCCTGGTTACCTCTGACCATGGATCAGCTATGCTGGTGTCGTAGGGGTTCTCCGGCCTTATATAGACAACCTCCTCTTAGGGGTCCCTGCCGAGCGGGATCTGTCCAAGACTGGCGGGGGCCTCCTCGTCGGCGGCTACGGCGGATGCAGGGACGGGGACGGGGACATGGGCATGTACGGGGATGGTGGCCTGTACGGGGATGGGGGGCTCCTCGCCGGCGGCCTTGGAGGCCCCGATGGCCATCGCACCGTTCTTCTCCATCGTCGGCGTGGTTGGGGTTTTCTTGGGGGTTTGCAGAAGGTGATGGGACAATGAAGACGGTTGAGTGGGCGAGGGAGAGTGGGGAGGCCTCTATTAAAGGAGAAGGAAGCAACATTTCGTTTCACTACCGTGCACCGCGTAGGCTACTGCACTGTGCACAACCACACGTGTCCGCTACCGCCCCCTGCAGCGCACACGCGTACCGTGAATCACGTTTTTTTCCCTCGTGTCTAACCCTGGCGATTCAGTTTTACTCAGTTTTGAAGGGAACGTGTTCAAAGGTGTATAATTTGAAGGGAACATGTTTGAAGGTGTATAATTTGTGCATTACATTCCACTCTATGAACATGATAATCTCTCAAGATTTTCTTAGCACAATATTATCACGTATTAAGTGCGATTTCAAAGGGTTGAAATGTGTACAATTTTCGTATATGTAAGTTTATGCATTACATTCCACTTCACGGAAATGATAAATGATCAGGATTTTATTAGCACAACATTATCATGACGCGTCCCCACTTGTCATCACGTAACGATAAGGCTGACCGACGGCGAGTTTCAGACCATGTGAGAGTTTTCTGACAAGGAGATGGGCAAAAGTGAGGAAAAACTAAGCGACTGGGGAAAACTGAGTACAACTAACGAACTGAGTGTACGAAAATAGATATCCCCATAGTTTAAGGGTCTAGAAACGGTAAGAGAATTAAATATTATTAGTGACCGGGCCAGCATAGTGACGGGTTGGTCTGCTAGAAGTTGCTGATTCCTAAGTAAGGGGACACCAGGTCGGTCTTGACATACTCCCTCAGGAAATTTCCATAAGCAGCGGGCTTAGCCTTGGTCGCCGACTTGTGTTTACTAGCCAGGCTTTTACCGATGCCAACCGCATGCGGAATCAAGCTGGCAATCCTCGGGTTGACTCCTTTGTTCCAGAAAGGGCACCTGAGCTCCCCATGTCGAGTTTGCAAAGGGATTATCCCGCTCTTGAGATTCTTCATGACATGGCAGCTCTTGTTGTCCCTGATCTCCTTGTAAGAGTCCATCTCACTTGAATCTACCTGTAATGTATAAAATGCAAACCGAAATGAGAAAAATAATAAATATATATTCCTTCCACCATTCCGAGTTACTTTCGATGCAATAACATGTCTATACAGGTTCAAAATTCATTATGGCTGTCTCCCCAGCTCGCTCCTGAATTAATGTGGTTTGTGTTCTTGATAACTTATTAATAAATAAAAAATGTGGATTCATTCAGAAGAGACTAGATCTCTCCATGTACCGGTTCATACGTTGCATCTAATCATTAGGACTATATTTTTTTATGAAGCCAGGATAGATTAAGCTCGAGCAGAAAATATGTAACATGTAGAAATAGATGTACCTCTAGGTACACGAGCAGAGCGTGTCCGTCGAACTCCACACCCTCATCGAGGCCTCCAAAGTTGTCAGCACCAGCGAGCACATGGTCCCCCAAGGTGTTGAACTGCACGTCCTCCTCGCCTTGTGTTGCGTGATGCTCCTCTAGATCTGCCGTGTGAAGCACCACCCTGGCGGCAATGCCCGCACACTCACCCCCACGCACTGGTTTCATGGAGAAGGTTTATGCATGTACATTGAAGATTGTAGGGTTTTGCTAGATAGGGAAGAGAGAGGAGTGGATGAGTGCGAATGGAGTACCCGATAGGCTGGGTTTTTAATGCGGGGACGTTTAGGCCTCCTCGAGGGCCCCGGTAGGTAGCTCTTCTGGTTGCGGCTGCCGCGTGGAAGGTTTGTGTGGTGGGGGCCTGTCAGAAGTGAGAGTGCAGGCACGCTACGTAGTAAAAATTGTATAGCCCGTGGGCCGTGGATGACCAGTTGTTGTGTAGTAGACTTGTAGCCTTTGCCGACTAGATTAAACATGACATGACCACTCGACGAATTTTTCCATGGACGTCATCGTGTTCGTTCTTGTAGAAGTCTCGCTGAAGGAGACATCCATGCTGTCTCATGCTGTCCTGTGAAGGGCTCCACGTGTGCAGTGAGCCTCGTTGGATCACACAGGATCAACGGTTGGTGCGCACGAGCCATGTGACAACTGAGACAATCAATCAGGGGGTAGCAGACAGAGTGGGCACAGGTTTGGGTTTCTACGAAAGAGAGAGAGAGAGAGAGGGGGGCAAAACTGAGTAGTATAAAAAAACCAAGGGCAAAGCTGGGTAGTATAAAAATGGAAAGTGAGTGTATTTTACAATGAAATACATCGTGGCATACATTAAATTATGCCAAGATAGATCCACTAGAGTTCATTGCTTGTTTGTTCTTTTCACAAACCACATATGGAGACACTATAGTCATTGCATGTGTGTTATTGTCACAAACCACATATGGATCCACCAGTGTTCATTGCATGTGTGTTCTTTTCACAAACCACACATGGATCCACCAATGTCATTGCATGTGTGTCATTTTCACAACCCACATATGGATCAACCAATTTCATTGCATGTGTGTTCTTTCCACAAACCACATATGGATCCACCAATGTCATTGCATGTGTGTTCTTTTCCACAAACCACATGGATCAACCAATGGAATTGCATGTGTGTTATTGTCACAAACCACATATGTATCAACCAATGTCATTGCATGTGTATTCTTTTCAAGAACCACATATGGATCCACCAATGCCATTGCATGTGTGTTCTTTCCAAAAACCACATATGTATCCACCAGAGTAATTGCACGTGTGTTTTTTTCACAAACCACATATGTATCAACCAATGTCATTACATGTGTGTTCTTTCCACAAACCACATATGGATCAACCAATGTTATTGCATGTGTGTTCTTTTCATGAACCACATATGGATCCACTAGAGTCATTGCATATGTGTTATTTCCACAAAATACATATGGATCCACTTGAGTCATTGCATCTGTGTTCTTTTCACAAACCACATATGGATGAACCAATGTCATTGCATGTGTGTTCGTTTCAAAAACCACATATGGATCCACTAGAGTCATTGCATGCGTGTTCTTTTCACAACCCACATATGGATCAACCGATACCATTGCATGTGTGTTCTTTCCACAAACCACATATGGATCCACCAGATTCATTACATGTCTGTTTTTTCCACAAACCACATGGATCAACCAATGACATTGCATGTGTGTTATTGTCACAATCCACATACGGATCAACCAATGTCATTGCGTGTATGTTCTCTCCACTAACCATCCATGTATCAACCAATGCCATTGCATGTGTGTTCTTTCCACAAACCACATAAGTATCCACCAGAGTAATTTCATATGTGTTCTTTTCACAAACCACATATGGATCCACTGGAGTCATTGCATGTGTGTTCTTTGCACAAACCACATATGGATCAACAAATGTCATTGGATGTGTGTTCTTTCCACAAACCACACATGGATCCAGCAATGCCATTGCATGTGTGTTCTTGTAATGACAAACCACATATGTATCCACCAGAGTAATTGCATGTGTGTTATTGTCACAAACCACATATGGATCAACCAATGTCATTGCATGTGTGTGCTTTCCACAACCCACATGGTTCCACCAATGCCATTGCATGCATGTTCTTTCCACAAACCACACATGGATCCACCAGAGTCATTGCATGCATGTTTTTTCAGAAACCACACATGGATCAACCGATGTCATTGCATGTGTGTTATTGTCACAAACCACATATGGATCAACCAATGTCATAGCATGTGTGTTCTTTCCACAAACAACATATGGATCCACTAGAGTCATTGCATGTGTGTTCTTTTCACAATCCACATATGGATCAACCAATGTCATTGCATGTGTGTTCTTTTCACAAACCACATATGGATCCACTAGAATCATTGCATGTGTGTTCTTTCCATAACCCACATATGGACCCACTATACTCATTGCATGTGTGCTATTATACTAAAACCAGTACTAGAATCATTGCATGTGTGTTCTTTTCACAAACCACACATGGATCCAGCAGAGTCATTGCATGTCTGTTCTTTCCACAAACCACACATGGATCCACCAGGGTCATTGCATGTCTGTTTTTTCTAGAAACCACATGGATCAACCAATGGCATTGCATGTGTCTTATTGTCACAAACCACATATCGATTAACCAATGTCATTGCATCTATGTTCTTTCCACAATCCACACATGGATCCACCAATGCCATTGCATGTGTGTTCTTTCCACAGACCACATATGTATCCACTAGAGTAATTGCATGTGTGTTCTTTTCACAAACCACATATGGATAAACAAATGTCATTAGTTGTGTGTTCATTCCACAAACCACATATGGATCCACCAATGTCATTGCATGTGTGTTCTTTTCATGAACCACACATGGATCCACTAGAGTCATTGCATCTGTGTTCTTTCCGCAAACCACATATGGATCCACTAGAGTCATCGCATGTGTGTTCTTTTCACAAACCCCATATGGATCAACCAATGTCATTGCATGTGTGTAATTTCGACAAACGACATATGGATCCACTGGAGTCATTGAATGTGTGTTCTTTTCACAAACCACATACGGACCCACTAGATCATTGCATGTGCGTTCTTATACAAAACCAGCACTAGAGTCATTGCATATGTGTTCTTTTCACAACCCAGATATGGATCAACCAATGTCATTGCATGTGTGTTCTTTCCAGAAACACATATGGATCCACCAGAGTCATTGCATGTCTATTGTCTCCACAAACCACATGTATCAACCAATGACATTGCATGTGTGTTCTTTTCACAAACCACATATGGATCAACCAATGTCATTGCATGTGTGTTTTTCCACAAACCACACATGGATCCACCAATGCCATTGCATGTATGTTCTTTCCAAAAACCACACATGGATCCACCAGAGTCATTGCATGTGTGCTCTTTTCACAAACCACACATGGATCAACAAATGTCATTGCATGTGTGTTCTTTTCATGAACCACATATGGATCCATTATAGTCATTGCATGTGTGTTCTTTTCACAAACCACATATAGACCCACTAGAGTCATTGCATGTGTGTTTTAGACTAAAACTAGCACTAGAGTCATTGCGTCTGTGTTCTTTCCACAAACCACATATGGATCCACTAGAGTGATTGCATTTGTCTTCTTCTCACAAACCACATATGGATCCACCAGAGTCATTGCATGTCTGTTTTTCCACAAACCACATGGATCAACCAATGACATTGCATGTGTGTTCTTTTCACAAACCATATATCGATCAACTAATGGCATTGCATGTGTGTTCTTGTCACAAACCACATATGGATCAACCAATGTCATTGCGTGTGTGTTCTTCCCACAAACCACATATGGATCCACTAGAGTCATTGCATGTGTGTTCTGTTCACAAACCACATATGGATCAACCAATGTCATTCCATTTGTGTTCTTTTCAAAAACAACATATGGATCCACTAGAGTCATTGCATTTGTGTTCTTTGCACAAACCACATATGGACCCACTATAGTCATTGCATGTGTGTTCTTATAATAAAACTCGCACTAGAGTCATTGCATGTGTGTTATTTTCACAAACCACACATGGATCAACAAATGTTATTGCATGTGTGTTCTTTCCACAAACCACACATGGATCCACCAGAGTCATTGCATGTCTGTTTTTTCGACAGACCACATGGATCAACCAATGGCATTGCATGTGTGTTATTGTCATAAACCACATATGAATCAACCAATGTCATTGCATGTATGTTCTTTCCACAAACCACAAATCGATCAACAAATGTCATTGAATGTGTGTTCTTTCCACAAACCACATATAGATCCACCAATGTCATTGCATGTGTGTTCTTTTCATGAACAACATATGGATCCACTAGAATCATTGCGTCTGTGTTCTTTCGACAAACCACATATGGATCCCCTAGAGTCATTGCATTTGTCTGCTTTTCACAAACCACATATGGATCAAGCAATATCATTGCATGTTTGTTCTTTTCACAAACCACATATGGATCCACTAGAGTAATTGCAAGTATGTTCTTTTCACAAACCACATATGGACCCACTAGAGTCATTGCATGTGTGTTCTTATACTAAAACCAGCACTAGAGTCATTGCATCTGTGTTCTTTTCACAACCCACATATGGATCAAGCAATGTCATTGCATGTGTGTTCTTTCCACAAACCACATATGGATCCACCAGAGTCATTGCATGTCTGTCTTTTCGACAAACCACATGGATCAACCAATGGCATTGCATGTCTGTTATTTTCACAAAACACATATGGATCAACTAATGTCATTGCATGTATGTTCCTTCCACAAACGACGCATGGATCCACCAGAGTCATTGCATGTCTGTTTTTCCACAAACCACATGGATCAACCAATGGCATTGCATGGGTGTTATTGTCGCAAACCACATATGGATCAACCAATGTCATTGCATGTGTGTTCTTTCGACAAACCACAGATGGCTCTACTAATGCCATTGCATGTGTGTTCTCGTAATGACAAACCACATACGTATCCACAAGAGTAATTGCATGTGTGTTATTGTCACAAACCACATATGGATATACCAATGTCATTGAATTTGTGTTCTTTCCACAAACCACACATGGATCCACCAATTCCATTGCATGTATGTTCTTTGCACAAACAACACATGGATCCACCAAAGTCATTGTACGTGTATTCTTTTCACAAAGCACACATGGAACAAAAAATGTCATTGCATGTGTGTTCTTTTCACAAACCATACATGGATCAACCAATGGCATTACATGTGTGTTCTTGTCACAAACTACATATGGGATCAACGAGAGTCATTGCATGTGTATTTTTTCCACAAAGATCATATAGATCCACCAATGGCATTGCATGCATGTTATTGTCACAAACAAACATATAGATCAACCAATGTCATTGCATGTATGTTCTTTCCAAAAACCACACATGGATCCACCAATCCCATAGCATGTGTGTTCTTTCCACAAACCACATATCTATCCACCAGAGTAATTGCATGTGTGTTCTTTTCACAAACCACATATGGATCAACAAATGTCATTGCATCTCTGTTCTTTTCATGAACCACATATGGATCCACTAATGTCATTGCATGTGCGTTCTTTTCACAAACCACATATGGATCCACCAATGTAGTTGCATGTGTGTTCTTTTCATGAACCACATATGGATCCACTAGAGTCATTGCATCTGTGTTCTTTCCACAAACCACATATGGATCCACTAGAGTCATTGCATGAGTGTTCTTTTCACAAACCACATATGGATCAACCAATGTCATTGCATGTGTGTTCTTTTCACAAACCACATATGGACCCACTATAGTCATTGCATTGTGTTCTTTTCACAAACCACATATAGACCCACTAGAGTCATTGCATGTGTGTTTTAGACTAAAACTAGCAATAGAGTAATTGCATGTGTATTCTTTTCGCAACCCACATATGGATCTACCAATGTCATTGCATGTATTCTTTCCACAAACCACATATGGATCCACCAGAGTCATTGCATATCTGTTTCCACAAACCACATGGATCAACCAATGTCATTGCATGTGTGTTCTTTTCACAAATCACACATGGATCAACCAATGTCATTGCATGTGTGTTCTTTCCACAAACCACACATGGATCCACCAATGTCATTGCATGTGTGTTCTTTTCATGAACCACATATGGATCCACTAGAGTCATTGCATGTGTGTTATTTCCATAAACCACATATGGATCAACCAATGTCAT